>JAJHZJ010000108.1:0-600000 GCA_023548195.1 Bettongia penicillata ogilbyi
GGGTGACAACTGCATATTCACACATAAATGTGGATATACACACATGTTTTCATATGCATATGAAAATGCATATATTTAAATGTTTTCTCTAGAAAATTACTAAATTTTCTTAGGCACATTTCTTTCATTGCATGGCACTCTAAAAATGAGGCACCTCTTTTTGTGCCAACAAAACATCATTTTGACTTCAATATCTGTAATCATAAAATCTTGGCGTTTTAAGAAAACTTTCACCATTTTCTAAAAATACTAGTATTTTTAAAGCATTGAAAAGAGAAACTACAAAAATAACCTGCAGAAAAATTTTTTACTAATTCCCATACTTAGCACAAGGATTTTGTGTCAACTTGCATTATTTACAACTCAGCCAGCATCAGCTCTAACCCTCCATGTGACCACAGAAAGCTTATATAGTCATTTTCTTTTACATGCTTAAGAAAAATCTGCAGGGCCCATAATTATCACCGTAATTATATATTCACAATAGATCAAAATTATATGGCAGTATAATATATAATATAATATATATTTTATTATATATTATTGTATTACTGAAAACCATAATCATCTGCAAAAATTTTAAAAAAACATCACCTATGTATATTCATTGTTCACTTTACTACTCAAAACATAAAAAGTTACCAGTGACGGTATTCAAGTACCCTAAAGTCAGATCTTGTGTGTTATGATGCACATTTTATTGAAAGAGAACTTCACTGAAGTTTGAAAATGCCTTGTATCACCTCAAAAATCTTATACCTTATATGACATCAAGTAAGATTTGGGGTAATGACCACCAAAGAATTTCACAAAGGCCAAGGGGTGCAACTATGCATAGTTTTGTGGTTGGTTTATAGAGAAAAAAAGATAGTGTTTCTAAACAAGGTGCAGTTTTCAAAGTAACATCCGTTCTGCAATCTCAGTAGAGAAAAATATTGACCAGTTTCCAATTTTCACAGAGGGCTTAAAAACATCTGGGCATGTGTTTGTTATCATTTGTGCTGCTTAATTTGCAGGAGTGTTTTGCTACTTATGTTGGATTTATGCCCTTAGAGAAATAAATGTGTCATGCACTGACAATAACAAAGGATATAATAACATGGATTTTGTCCTTTTTCAAGCTAATAAAAATAATCAAGCAACCACTTATAGGAAAATATTTAGCTAAAGTTGCTCCAAATGCAATGCCCATTCATTTAATGAGGATTTTATTAAATTGGACTGGTAGGTTTTATTTAATCTGCCAAACATGTAATACAAAGTGAAACAACATTTGCAATGGCTCCCTATCATAATAGACTGAAATCAGATGTAGATTCCTTATCTTGATGATCCAGATTTTATCAACTACTCTCACCCTACCTACTTAAACTTCTAACTGCTCTCCAACAACAGTCTCTGTTCTGACCAAAGGGATCCTACTGCAGGCCCTTGCCAGGAGTGGAATACAGGCATCTCTTGGAAATATTGTCAGTAGGGTTATTAACTGGCCTAATTTCAAAACCGCTGTGGGAATAGGGAGACCCGAGGAGAGGTAGAGATGGGTTATTGCTGGTCAGTGAAGGAGTAAGGACTCACACAACATTTGTCGATTAAGTTTGTTTTCTTACATGGGCACAATTCATGGTGCCCCAATAATAACCTCAAAGATCACTGATCAATAAAAAAAAAAGTTTGAAACTTTGCAAGAATTGCTAAAATGTGACCCAGAGACACTATATGAGCAAAAGTTATTGGAAAAATGGGGCTAACAGACTTGGTCAACACAAGGTTGCAACAACCCTTCAATTGTTAAAAGAACAAAATAGAAAAAAAACCAAATCATCTGTGAAGTGCAATAAAACAAGGCATGCATGTATGGTTTTTACTGCATAAAAGTTAGCATACACAGATATTTGGTATATCTGGCCCAGTGGAAGTCAAACCGTGTCTCCCTTTAGGTGAGAAATCAAACCACATTGCTCTGAAGTTCCAATAACCACCTAGACAAGTGGGCCCACCTTGGAGGATAAGGTTGTTTGTTACTTCTTCCACTAAGACCACTCTGCTCTGAGTTCAGTTGGATACAAAGGGCCAGATGGAGAATCTCTCCATTGGGCGCCTGCAAGTCATAGGGCACCAAATATATCTCAGATGAAGCTCCCACAGTGGAGTGTTCCCTCTAAATTTCAAACCTAAATGCTAGTGTCAAATTGAAGAGATCCCCAGAAGGATGATTAAAAAGTATACCCAGGGCTGCCAAATGATGGCAAAGGAAATGAAGAAAAAGAATAAACAGTTCAATGAAATTAAACACCGTGATCAGGAAAACAATGTGTTAAGGTCACCTTTCTGTGGACACAGGAGGAAGAAAATAGCATTAGGCTGCACTGAAGGGCTGAAGGGCTGATCCAACCCTGCCAAGGCAGAGTTTCTGAAAGTGCACACACTTCTGGTTTTTGCAATGCAATCTAAAACACCAGTATAGACCCACTAATGATACCATTTCTTCTACAACAGATAGCTTCCAATTTCCTCAATAGAATTCCCTTGACTGGAAATGCCCTTCTCCTTAGGTCATCTATCATATGAACCTCATTGATAACAAAGAAAAGGTAAGGAGAGGTAATTACAGGAATACTATATCAAGATAATGAAAAGAAGTGCTGGTTTTATTGAGGGGGGGAAGCAAGTGAAGCATTTTCACATTTTATTTCTAGACCTGTTTTGTAATCACCAATATTTACAATATTTAGGAAATATGTCAGTATTACAATTAGCTTTGCTACAGGTTCAGAAAATCATTAACTTGGGAATTAAAAAAACATTCTGAAGGTCACAAAATACTTCTGTCTCACTGGCAATACAACATCAGAAGCATATATACAAATGAGAAGATATGGCTGCCAATCGAAATTTAGTTACGCTAAACTAGAACAAAACATTGTGTGGGGATGGAGTTATCTTTAAAATCTCAAATTCGGCTAGGCCTAAATATAACTGAGAGGACCAAAATAGAGATGAGACAATTACCATTCGCTGAACAAAGCTACATATTGAATCTGAAACAAACACTTACAAAACATCATCGGTCATTAGGTCATAATATAATAGTAATTGCAATCCTCTCCACAGGTCTCTAACTCTACCTCCACAAACTTCACTCTCAGAAAATAATTGAATTTTATTCCTTCCTTTCTACTTCTCCAGCGTACTGCTCTTCTTTCCCACCTCCTAAGTACAACTGTCCCTGAGTCTTTATCACCAGTCCTCTCCTCCCTCCATCAAAGGTAATCTTAACCAGTGATTTTGAAGTCTGTCTAACCCCATTCTCTATCCTGATCTCTAGTCCTCTATGTCCAGTTACCTGATGGATACCTTTATCTGAATGTCTTAACAGAAATTCTCCCAATCCCATTCCAGATTCAATCAAGTGCTGAGTGCTGTCAAGTCTATCTCCACAACATCAACATCCTTCTATCCCCTCACAACCCTGCCACCCTAACTCAAGGCCTTTCTCTCTCACCTGTGCAACTATAACAGGCTTCGAATTCATTTTTCTGGATCCAAAAGCAACCAGAATAAAAGAGGATCATGACATTATGATTTTGGGGTAGAAGATACCACATTACTACCCTCCTCCAAATTCTTCAATGGTTCCCCTCTCTATATAAGATTAATGAAACAAAATATCCCAAAATTAAAAAATCTGATACTTAAAAAGCTTTTCATGATCCAACTGAATTCTCCCTTTATTTAACATTATTTCATGTTTTCCACTGAAGCTGGGTTCCAATCTCAATTTTTACTTTCTTATCTCCATGCATACCCCCAGTGCTGGGTGATAATCTATGATAAGAATGTTCTCCCTCTTAATCTTTAGTTCTTGAAATCTTTCTCTCCTTCAAAAGCCCAACTTAAGTGCCACCACATCTATAAATTTTCCCTGATCTTTCTCAAAAGAATATGATTATAAACTCTTCAAAATTTCCTAGAGCACACTGGATGTCTCTTTCACCTCTTCCACATTCTGTTCTTACGAGTCATTCTCAGGTGTAAACATGATACACCCTTACTATCACATTTCAAGATTCTTGAACACAGGGATTGTATTGCTTTTCAATTCTGTATTCCTAGCACCTAGCATGATGCCTAAAAGATGCATAAAAAAAGTTTATTGAATTGAATTTTTAACAAGTAGGATCACTATCTGTGTTACCTTAGGTAAAGTGTTCAATTTCTGAAAATGGCTAAGGACTAAATGACTTCTGAGATTTTCAGCTCTTAATTTATGGTCCTATGGATTTAAGGAGGGGAAAGATATATCAATAATGTGTTAAAATATATATTCATGTAATTCTCAACAAAGAAAATTTATAAACTTCCCTATACTGGTAAATAAAACCAAATCTTCGGAATGAAAAAAAGTCAGAAATGAGTTTCTGAAACTTACTTTGATATCACATTAAGCTTGGTTTAAGTTCTAGGAAAAGACAAGTCTTTCCAGAGTACATAATTTTAATTAACATTAAATATAGTTTCTAATTTCATTTTCATGTCCATTAACCACCTGCATTTTAGATATCAAGGGTCTTGAACACTAAAATTTCAGCAAGTGTAAAGTATATCATTAACCAATTACAAAAGATTCTATTCATGGAAATATCATTCAAGTTTTGCATGTTTTTTGGTGCAGGGAAAATGGGTTTTAGGTATGGATTTGTGTGAGATGGTTTGTTTCTTCCATTTATTAATATACATGAATTTTACTCTTGCTAAGTTTAGTGACAGAGTAAAGAACAAACAGTTAGTGAGTAATAAACAGCATAAATTTTTGGTAAGAAAAAAATAAGTCCCAAGTCGAACTATAAGGAACTATTAGTTTGGGTAAACTAAGGGAAAATTTTAATATTTTATCAGAGTATGAATAAGTTATAATTGCTAGAATATCAAATTTGGCAAATGTCTAAAGTTTTTTCATAAGACTTTATAGTGACAAATCACACGAATATAAATCTTTAAGGCTTATAAAGTACTTTCGTCATAACAACACTTTGAGAGAGTACAAACATTGTTGACCTCATTCAAGAGATGATAGTTAAATAACCTGCCCATTATGAGTTGGTATCAAACCAAATTCTATCTAATTTCAAGAGTTCTTTTTACTATTCTATACTACATTGTCCCCAACATCCTCTTTCATTTTCTGTTAGGTAATTGACAATTTACCTAAAAATTCCTTTAAAATTTAAAAAAAGCATGAAAGTGAAGAATATAATGAAAATTATATAAAATGGGAAAGTGAGGCTTGTGACAGTAAAGGTTTTTGGATTCCAAGAACATCAAAAATTGTAGGAGAAATAACAGCCCCTTTTTGCAACATTTTGATCTACGATTCACTCTCGGTCATGCGTATCACCTCATAACATTTGTTACCTAAAGAAATGGAAGGCATACAATTTAGTCTTTTTCAAGAAAATTCTAAAACTTTGTGCAGAGCTGATGGCCATTATCACAGAAATACCAGCGAGAGGAGAGAGAGAGCTACAGAGGCACATTTATAGAAATAACAGGCATTCCTCAACTGATATATGGTCAAAGGACATTAACATGCAGTTCTCAGGCAAAGTAGTCAAAGTTATCTATAGTTACATAAAAAAAATATTCCAAAGCACTAGTGATGAGAGAAATGAAAATTAAAATAACTCTGAGCTACTACCTCACACCTGTCAGATTGGCTAATGTGACAGAGAAGGAAAATGACAAATGTTGGAGGGGATGTGAGAAAATTAAAACTAGTAATGTATTATCACTGAAGTTGTATATTGATTCAACCATTCTGGAGAATAATTTGGAACTATGCCCAACGGGCTGTAAAACCATGCATACCTTTTGACCAAGCAAAATACCATTACTAGGTCTATATCCGAAAAAGATTTTTTAAAAAAGGAAAAAGACCTATCCATACAAAAATATAGCAGCAGTTCTTTTAGTGGTGGCAAAAAAAAATGGAAATTGAAGAGATATCCATCAATTGGGGAATGACCGAATAGTTGTTATTGATGAGCAGAATGCTCTCAGAAAAGCATGGAAAGATTTACACAAACTGATGCAAAGTGAAAAGAGCAGAACCAGGAGAACATTTTACACAGTAACAGCAAGATTTTATGGTGAACTACTATGAATAACTTTAGCTTTCTCAGCAATACAATGATCCAAGACAATTCTGTAGGGCTTATGATGAAAGATGCTGGTTCATCTCCAAAGAACTAGTAGAACCTGAATGCAGATCAAAGATACAACAACATATGTATGTTTGATACAGAATAAAACATACATAGCTTTTGAACCTTTCCCCAAAAAAGCTATCTTCGTACATATCTATTCGTGTGGACATGTAATGTTAATGTAAGGTTAATGATTGAGGGGGAGTCGGGGAGACAGGGGGGAGAGAAAGAAGAGTTAAAGATTTTTCCCACCCATTAATAGGCCTCTGAAAACACCTTTTGTTAATTTCTAATGAGATACTTGGTCATGTCAGTCATGCCCTCGTGCTCTGGAAAGTATAAATATACTCTGAGGTGAGGTTTTCCTTTGGGCTAATTTCTTGGAAGAAGGTTTCTATATGCCCAATGAGACTCTGGGCAGCCATTTTAAGAAGCCCCACAGCTTTGAAAACCCAGATGTGTTGGTGCTTCTCTCTCTGGTAACGATATACGTATTGTCTATGGTCAGACAGTTGGAAGCCCTGTCTGTTGGTCTTTCTGTTTGTAATTTGTTTTATTTTCTCTGAAGTTCAGAGTGCTGACTTTTTCCCTTGAACTAAGTGAATGACCCTAAAAAGTTACTTTTCTTTTAGAAAAGTAGATCAAAGAAAGTATGTAGTAGGCCCTTCTATGCCAGGGTCCTTACTGATACAGAACATTACAAAGGACTCTATGATTAAGAACACTGGGCAATCCAAATGTTACCATCACGTAAGATGAGAAATGAAAAGGCATTTGGTCACCTAAAGTACTTGGTGTCATAGGAAACCCTATGTATTTTGGAAAGAGAAGAATTCATTATCAATGATGAAATTTTAAAATGATCTTATGTAGCAATGGTGAACTAATTTTGTGATATCCTACAATCCTAATTTCCTTGGTGACAGCAACAGTACCTTGGAAAAAGATTGCTCAACCTATTCGTATTGGAGAAATAAAATCCATGGGGGAAAATAAAACATATATTGCCCAAAGTATGGCTTACATTTGATCTGGCAGTCTTTTTGCCCAGCTATTGATAGACAGATGTATCTTGGATAAGTGATCCAGATAGACAAGGACTTATTGAGGAGATGATCGGGCTGCTTTCCATGATCCCAAATTTTTTACTCTTCTTTAACACTATATTGTTCCAATAGACTAGATCATGGCATGGGCAAGTGAAGTAGCTAGCACAAGAAATGACAAGGATAGCTCAAGTAATATCCTGGGGTCTCCTGCTAGATGATAATGAGGACCACAAAGATCCTTGAGCACACTGGGCTAACACCCAATATATGGAAGAATATATGGAGAAAAGTGGATCAGTATTACCATGTATGAAGAGCCATAGAAAGGTGATGACCAGAAACAATATAGAAAATTAATGAATTCCTAGATCCACCAAAGTGGCTCCACCAAAGAAATCATAGTTAGGAAACCAGAGGCAAAGGTAACTACCGTATATCACACTGAACTTGTGCCTACACACAAACATTTCACCCTGGGGTAGTTGTTCCTTTCTTTTTCCCTTTTGGTAGAGAAAAAGGTAGCTACATTGGTCGATCATTTTTAAAAGTCACACCAGACTGGGGTTCTTTCCTCTTGCAGGCTTTCTGAGCAACATATTCTGGGATTAATCAAAAAAAGAGAGACCTATATTCCTAACAATTAAACAGATGGTGACTTTATCCCAGAGTTGCAATTCAAGTTGGAGGGTGGATATGTAGACACATTCATTTATACAGGCATGAAAAGGGAGAAAAGGTATTGAAATTGGTGAACAAACATATTAGGACCAATAAAATCCAAACGGAGGATTTGACAGCACAGGTGTCAACTTGAAAATGATTTACACCAACTGGCACACATCTATGACATTTTCCATCCTGTAATCACAGCCATCACAATGTGTTACGGTCTCATTCAATTCACAAGCTAGACCAAACAAAGTCAAGCCAGAACTTCTGCATGGGGCCTTTGATGTAAAGCAAATACAAAAAGGGGAAACCAAACAGACACACTGTACTTCCCTGTACATATGATGGAGGGAGGAAGAGAGAAGGATTGGTAATCAGATCCATCATCCTGGCTTCCAACTAACCATAAGAAATGATTCTCAAATGCTGGTGGTCTTATCCATTCTTGAGTTACTCACTCATAGGCAGAAAGTATGTTCTATTACAGTCTCTCAGGGAATAAACTTTTTTTTCTCACGGGGAAGGAAAAAAGTATGCTTCTCTGAGTATGAGTATACGCTTTATACTGAAGGAGGTTAGTCTCCCCTCATACCATTTTTTTTCCCAGCAGGCCTCACAGGAAGTGTGGCAATGTAAAAGATATGCTTCAATTTTTGAAAAATTCCTCATTTTTGTTTTCCTAATCTGGGTTCAGACTACAGAGCAGTTTCAGGAATAGATGAGGTTTAACACAATTCATTATCATTCTTTCCTAAGGTAATCTAGGTAGGGACATTTAACACCTTCTTCACCCAATTTGGAGCAGTTTCAATGGATAAGACTATGTTTCTCTGAATTCTGGTTTTAAACTATTTTAAAATTTTGCTATGTTCATTCAACATATGCAACAGTCCAACCTAAAAGAGAACACATTTCAAAAGTGTCCAAATTCACTGTTCTATAGAATTTTCAGTATATAAAGGAATCTTTCAAAATATAAATTGGCAGATTAGCAAGAAGTATAATTGCAATGGTTCGTAAAGTAGTTGTGCTTACAAATGAATAGGAATTAAGGCAATGACTTCTCTGATAATGGAAAAATACCCCTAAAGTTCTCCAGGGAAGTGACACAGGCAAGAGAATATTTAGAACTGATTTATTTTGAATGTGTTAGATATATTTAGCAAGATAAATTGTAAATATTTAAGTGTGACCTTGCAGAAGTCATTTCTACATTTAAACTTGCTGACCATAAGCACGAAGCAATTATATTACAATGTTATGGGATATTTTCCAAGTGTCAAGAAAACTAAATACCTCTATTTTTTTTAAAGAGGCAAGAGTTTTACATAAATGGTACATTGTGCTTGGTCAATCCAATCCTCTATCTTTCCAATGAAAAGTTTTCCTCTGGAAAAAAATAGCAATGAGGGGACACAGAAAGAAATATACTAAATGTTCTAACAGGACTTTGAATTTTAAGCCATTTAGGATAGAATTTTTTTTTAAATGATGTTTTATAAGAAGCTGTTCATACACATATTTTTAAGTGATAGTGTATAAATCGTAACCCTAATGCAAATATGTTGATGATAAAGTACATGAAATGTCTTAACCATAAAATCATAAATAATCCTTGTAGGAAGGGTGGTTTTTGGAGAAAAATATGAATTATAAAATTTGAAATTTAATTCACTCCTTTCAAAATGTTTATTAACTTATGCTATTGCCATGAGTACCGCCTGACTTTCTGCAAAATAAGTTTGAAAAACAAAATCTAAAGCACAATTTCTAATGAAATCATTGTTCAAAAGATGTTACACAAATATCTATGATTACAAGTCATTTACTATATGATTATTTTCTACAATTACAACTTATCTGATGTGCCCAAATATACTGTAAAAATTATAAGCTTGTAAAAGCCAGAGATGAATATCAGAATGAATTAAGTAAATGCCAAATTTTTCTATGCCAGGTGTCTAGACTGATGCCTTGCCTATATTAGGCATTTAATACATACTTGTTAAACAGAATTTACATCACAGTATTAGTCTTCATTATGCTCAGAAAAAATAAGGTCTCATATAGATAAAGGCCTATTCTAGCCACCACCTCTAAAGTAAGCCTTTTTTCACTACATCCTTTATCCTCACCACAAACCTGGGACTCCACCTGGGAACCATTCAGGAACTCTGATATACGAGCTTTTACCTTATCTTCCCCAGACTTGGCCTCCACTATTACCTGGGACAACTCTATTCCCACAGTCGGTTCTATACGTTATCTTCCCCAAATAAAGCTCCATGAAGACAATGACCATCTTCCTTGTTTATATTTGTAAACCCACGGCATTGCATGGTACCTGGTACAGTTAATAAATGTACTCTCTCTTTCTCTCCCCTTCCTCCCTCCCTTTTCCCCCATCTCCCACCCTCCTCCCCTGCCATAGCAGCCCTTTATAAACAGATTCTTTACAAAAATGGAACTAATAAACACCAACATTACTTCCTAAACACTCATTTTTATGCTGGCTGTCCAGTTTTTACACACAGTTACAGGGTTAAACTTGCTTTTGAATAAATGATAATCGGTGGGGAAAATAAAGCTACACATATATTAGGTTATAAGCAAGAAATACAAATAAAGATTTCCTAAGACCAATTCTCAAGTCAACTTGGTCATTCCACGCTTTGACAGCGCTCCTCCTCTCCTTTTACCAAAGGTAGGATCTAGATTCTGGACCCTAACTCTGGCCACCCTACCTCTACTAAACAAAGTTAGTAATCCATGGAAGAATGTAAAGCATGCCTATGTCACATCTCTCCACAAAGATACTTACTATTCTGAAACTCATGATTAAAGGACCCACTTGGTGATTCTGGAGATTCATAAAACATTTTTAAGCCAAAAAAAGAAAGAAGACATTGATTGGGAAACTATACAACGAACACCAATGAAATCAATTTTGTGCTGATGCACGCAGCTGATTTTTGAACTGAGTAACACTAATGTTTCTCAGGCCAGTGAAGCCAAAATGTGATTTGACCTAAGTCCTTAAAAGCAAAAATCTTTGATCCCAGGGCAAAAACAATTCAAGACATTCCTGCAACCTAGGAAGCATACGATGAATCAGATATGTCAATTTTGACATATGCTCAACTTCTGACAAGTTAATGGAGTTGAGAAGTGTTATGGGTGCCCCTTTCACCAGTCATTCATGAAATGTGTTGCATGTGGATTTTTTAAATATCAGAGGGTCTTGCTACATTTACAATGAATACAAGCTATTAAAATAATTTGCATTGTCTGAGTATAAGGTGATAATGTACAAAGTCTAGATTAGCCTTTAACAAGATTTTTAAGTATTAGAGGATTTTTTAAAATAGATCTTCCTCCTCTCCCCTCAAATCCCCCCAAAGAAATAAAATCACTGAAACGAACAAAACTGCATACATCTCAAAACTACATAATTTGCCCCTTTGAAATGTTCTCAGTTCTAGGCCAACAACATTATCAATCAGTAAGCATTTCTTAATAAATTGGCATCACTAAGCACTCTGCTAAAATGATGATGATTAAGAAAAATTCTCTGCCTTCAAGGAGATCACACTGTAATGGCAGAGAGCGCATATATGTAAGAAAAGCTGAGTGACTCATAGACGTGTATGCATAGTTTATTTAACGGTAAAACTTAGCAGACTGGTGTTTTTTCTTTTACATCATACTGGTCTCAGAATGTACATAAAACACCTATGTTAGTAATGAATTACTGTGCTAACCTAAAATATCTAGGTGGCATAGGAAAGAGAGCACTAGACTTGGAGTCGGGAGAAACCTGAGTTCAAATTCCAGCCAGGATACTTCCTGGTTTTGTAATCCTTCAGCGATGCTGCATCAGTTTCCTCATCTGTAAAATAGTGGCAATAACAGCACCTACCCTCCTGGGGATGTTGTAAAGCTAAAAGAAAATAAATTTCTAAAAGCTTTGTAAAGTTTAAAGTACGATGTTAGTGTTATTTAGCATTAAATAAAATCATAAACAAGGATCCTATTTAATACAGTTATCCACAAATTATTAAATGGATATAGTTCTACCCTAAAAACTCTTGATTGTTATAAGAGGATGTCCTATATAACAGTACTTTCCCCCATTTTTTAATAGCACCCTCTTTATAAAGTAATAAACATTTAAGAAAAATGAAATCTTTATTCTAATAGCCCTCTCATAAACAAGATCTTTGCATCTATGCATAATACTGTGTTCATCTCATCTCAGAGAACTGTACAATGTCATTGATGGAGGTTTCCTCACCAGTAAAAGCACAAAAAATAAAACAGAATGAAGCAAAGAATGAACACTATTCTTTAGTCTCACAAAATAATACCATAAATGTTTCCGGTGTGACTGCATGATTTTTCTAAAAGGAAAACTGATTGCTAGAAGAAGGTCATTACATTAAAGAGGTGGAAGGAATACTTACAGACAAGCCCAGGATATGTTTGGGCAAAAGTAAATCAAGGCACTTTGATACTCAATCTACATCAGCTAATTGTTAAAAGGAAACGGGAACAAAGTACATATAAATGTTTAATAATTCTTTATTATCATTCCCATCTTCAGCCAAGCTTAAAAAAAAACCTGTCTAAACTTTCAAACCATTTTTGCAGAAGGACATGATTTCTAATATAATTACTCTATGATGCTCCATCAATACTTTGACTCATCACTAGTTATCATGGTGAAGCCATTACACATCATATAGCAAAAGTGATTAACTCTTCCAATAACACAAATTTTCATACTGAGAAAATAAATGTTCAACATGATGACATTCGTATTCTAGTTGAAGAAAGAACACAAGTATGCTCTTTATCATATCCTCTAAGCATGAAAGTCAAAGGCCACACATTACCAGACTGTGGCAAAAAGACCATACGATCATTTTTCCATTTTATAAATAAGGAATAGTTCGAACCTAAAAACTCCTTTGATTATTCTAAGAGGATGTCCTATAATTAATAAGACATATTACTATCTTTCCTTAACTTTTTCATAGCACTGCCTTCATATAGCCATAAATACTAAAGAAAAATGAATTCTTTATTCTAAGCCCTCTCAGAAACAAGAGCATGCATATGCTTTGCATATAGACCAAATATGTGCGTTATTTTGTTTAATGTTAGCAGTCAGAACAATAAATCAGTAGCAGGGTAGGAAGTTAGCGAAATCATTTTAAAAAGATAAAAAGAAGTAGTATGAAACCCTAGTCAAAAGAAAGGATATATAAATATTTTAACTTGACTTTAGGTTAAGTTTAAATTTTAAAGAACAAAAACCATAGTCAATGAATTTCTACTTAACTATACCAAATATAAGTTTACAGTATTTTCCTTTTTGAAAGAAATTAAACTATATTAAAAGAAATTAAAATGTAGAACAAAAAATTTCTCAGGACACTGAATTCTCCAAATACAATACAATTCAATCATTCTAATGTGTACATACATACATATATATACACATATATACGTACATATATAAACATATATATATAGTACCTATATATATTAGTAAAAGGTGTCATTTAAAAGGTTTTCTCTTTTTTAAAAATGTATTTCACTTCTAAACCATACTTTGGCATGGATAGATAGCTCAAGAAGCTTAACTTTAAGCATGTGATTACATTAGAATCCTTTATACTGCTGATGACCTTGGTTTAGCCTGACATCACACAGACTTTTGGGGCACTCTATGTCTCCCATCCATCTACATCTCTCTACTCACATAGCCACCAGACTAGTTCAGGACACCTCCTCACCTCTTACTTAAGTTAACCTATGCCTCCTAACTGTTCTCCCAGCTCCCTCCCTCAACAGTCTATGTTCCACCCAAGCAGCCAAATCCGGACTCCTAAAACAAAAGTCTGACATATCACTACAACTCAAGAAAGCTTTAGCAGCTTCCTGTTGCACCTGAGATAATACACAAATCATCTAGTTTGCCATTTAAAGACCTGTACAATCTGGCTTCCTGCCCACATTTCCAAATTTACTGCCCATTACCCCTCTTCGCACAGTCTGTCCACCAGCTCAATCAGCCAAGTTGCTGTTTCCTGATCTTGACATCCTATTTCCCACTTACAGTATCTTTGTACAGACTTCCCTCCTGCTTGGAATGCATTCTCTTCTTACTTCTTTCTCCCTTCTCCCTCACAAGAACCAACACTTTCCTTATAGGTTTGGTATAAATTCAGTTCCTATGAAAAGTTAATCTAATCACCCAATTATTAATATTCTTTCCCGCCTCAAATGATCTTCTATTTACTTAACAATCTGCATGCTGTACCACCAGTATAAGGTAAACTCCTGAAGGGGGGAATTTTTTGGCTTTGTCTTTATATCCCCAGTGCCTGGCACAGTGTCTACAAATAGCAAGAACTTAGCAAAAACTTACTGACCTGAACTGTACCAAATAAACATTTGGAGTTTTGAGCTCTAGAGTTTAAAGAATTCTCATTCCTTCCTTTTACACATAAGGAAACTGAGCCCCAAAGAGAAAGAAGCCTTCAATAAAAATAATCAAAATTATGTAACTAGTTATTAATATCAAGACTAGAACTAGGTTTTTGCAATATTCCTTTGTTCTATTATTTTATCCTACACCCAAATTCCAAAGCCCAAGAATTCATTATCATAAGGAAATGTTTCTTAAAAATGACAAACACCTCCATTTTTCTCAAGGTTTTCCTTAATGTTTTGTTTTTAACTGATCCAGGAGCACACACATTTTAAAATGCATCTTTAAATACTATAGTGACTTTGGAAGTCATGCACAACTGTTTAATTTATTCATATGAACTCATTAATAATAAGATTTCATATTCTGAATACCATCTTGGTTCATAGGTTAAATGAATGATATAAAGGTAGAGGCAAGGAGCAGAAACTAAAAATGTCATCTGACACTTGGCGTATTTTTTGCACCTAAGTTTTTAAGTCCCAAAAGAAATGGTCTTCCTTGCCAGTGCCAATAATCCTTCTAACATTTTCATGCCTCCACCCACTCTCATTTTACTTTTCAAATCTATCAAGTGTAACTTCTCTACTTATACTTGTTCTCCCCACACTAAAAACAAAATCCTTCCCTTGCCTTTCTCATTCTATCTTTGAACTCTCTTCTCTTTCCTTTCACAGTCCACATGCAAGAAACAACAGTCCCTATTTCCTGCCACTACTTTCTTACCACTTGCCAGGGGGTGGAGCCAAGATGGCGGAGTAGAAGGACGCACGTTTACAAGCTCCGAAACCAAAGCCCATGGAATTGGTGTAGAAAGAGTCCCCCATAGATTCTGGGTGAGTGCAAGGTGTGCAGAGGCAGAGTGGAGGAGATTTCCGTTCCAGGGAGCCCTGAGGACCCGTCCCCAGGGTCCGGTGCGCCCCGGAGAGTAAACCCGACCCCCAGCACTGCCCTGGCCGAGGCCTCAGAGAAGCGGATCTGAGCAGACTTCAGAGACGGAAGCTGAAGCAGCCGGGAAAGTCCCTCCGCCCACAGAAGCAGGTCAGTGAGAGAGGCCGGGCTGAAGGAGAGGGGAAGCGGGGCGTCCTTGACTCGGGCCCCCTCGGAAGGAGGCGGTGGCGGGGACGGGGGCAGGAAGCGGAGGCGGAGGTGTGGGCAGCGGCTGAGGCGGCAGCGGCCGGGACTCAGGAATCCCCCAGCAGCAGGCAGGATCTTCATTATGGAAGATTCCCGCATAAAACCTGACGGAGCTGAGCCTGGGAGACGGCCCTGCCCCCACCCCGCTCTGTTGCTGAAGGCTTCTGCTCGGGACCCCCAGGGGAGCTGAGATTGGGAGGCGGGCCCCCCACCCCGCCCCCACCCGCTCCATTCCTGAAAGTCTCTGCATAAAGCCCCCGCCCCAGGGATCAGTCTCGGAGGCAGCCCTGGCCCCACCCCAGCACCTGAACTAAAGCTCACTGATTGACAGCCAGCAGGAGGAAAGCCCATTTAAATCTCAGAGGCCAAGCACTAGCTGGGCGGATCCAGGCGGGGGTGGAAAGGAATCTCAGAAGTCAAGTAACTGGCTGGGAAAATGCCTAGAAAAGGGAAGAAAAATAAGACTTTAGAGAGTTTTTTCCAACAAATGCAAATGATCCCGACCTTCGGATCTGACGAAGATGAGGATGTATTCTTGCCATCAGGGAAAGATGTGGAGGGTGGGGCCTCAGTACCCCAGACACCCCAGAGGGGTGGTGGGTGGGCTCAGGCCCTGGAAGAGCTCAAAAAGGATTTTGAAAAGCAAGTTAGACAGGTGGAGGAAAAACTGGGAAGAGAAATGTCAGAGATGCAACAAAAGTATGAAAAACAGGTCAATACCTTGGAAAAGGAGACCCCAAAAAATGCTGAGGAAATTAACACCTTGAAAAATAGGCTCACCCAATTGGCAAAGGAGGTTCAAAAAGCCAATGAGGAGAAGAATGCTTTCAAAAGCAGAATGAGCCAAATGGAAAAAGAGGCTCAAAAGCTCACTGAATTTAATAGCTCTCTCAAAATTAGAATGGAACAGATGGAGTCTAATGACTTTACGAGAAACCAAGAAATTACCAAACAAAACCAAAAGAACACTTGCCCATCTGGGCTTCTCCTCTGGGCTGTGTCACCGCTCTGGTCTATCTTTTACCAGCCTCCTGAACCTACTACTCTCACCAATATGTACAACAAATATTACCTCTCCTCCCCTTGCTATGTTCTCTCTTCCTACCCAGCAGACTTTCTTTATGCCTTTCCTTTTCTCTAGTAATCTTTATGTCTAGACTTTATTACAGAAGAGGCTTTAAACTTTTCTTTTATACAAGACTCCCTTTGGCAGTCTAATAAAGTCCATAAATCTTTTTCACAGAATAAGGTTTTTACATGCATAAAATAAACTAGTACAAAGGAAGACCAATATCTATTACCAAAGATACATTTTTTAACAAGTTCATGGGGCCCAGGTTAAGACCAGTTTTACTGAAAGACAGAATTTCCCAGTTTTCCACCTGACTGGTGTCACCTCAGACATGTAACATCAAGGGTTGCAAACCAATAGGCCCCTGCTGTTCCCCATATAAAGTAACCAAGCAGCTCTTATTCTGGAGCTATCATGATGTCCAAGCTAAGCCACCTTCCCCCAACATGATCAAGCTGACCGTTTGGAAATAATAACAATAATAATGTGTACCAAATACTAGAAGCACCTAAAATACCATGGACTCTCACCTCCTGTCATAGCCTGATGACAATCACGCCCAAATCTCCTTGGCAGCATTGTGGATTTTATACCTACATTCTAGGACATTTCTTGGTCTGCTCTGAAAGTACCAGTGAGATTGCAGAGGTCCAGGGGGTAGGACCTGGGTGGGGAAAGAAGGCTGTCCTAGCACCATGCTCTGCCATCCCCGACACCCACACTTCCTGAAGTGTCTCCAGGGAAGCCGGTAGTATTCCCTCTGGGGGCATTCCCCTGAACAAACCAATCCAAGAGTATATTCTTTAAAGTACTGACTTTTCTAATTTGTCTGTAAAACCCCTACACTCCTAGAAATAGCAAGTGACATCATTTAACAAACAGCGAACTGAACTGAATGAATAGCAAACTTCTTGTTCATCTCTATATACATCACAGTAGCTATCACAGTGTCTCTCTACACAGCAGTCACTAAACAAATATTTCCTCATCTGAGAAGTTGTCTTAAAAATAAGATATCCTCAACATTGAAAAGAGTCCAAAAACCTGGGACTGTGTCCTATTTCCTCTATTTTCTAGATGTGAAACACTGAGCAAGTCAGTTAATGTGCACATTTCCTCATCTGCAAAATGGTCATCAATCAAGGATTATTAATATTCTTATTAAGTGTATACTGTACTATGTGTGAAATGGCAAGTGCTGAAGGTACAAAGGAAAAAGAACAACTGTTCTTGTAAGACTGAGTTGTCGAGGGTCTCCTTGACACTTCTGAGTGTAGTCAAATCAGATTAAAATGAAAATGGGAAATATTTACTCAGAAAAAATTTATAATAGAACACAGATAATGTTAATGTTGTTTTCAAAATCAACATGGGGTCCATGGATATTCTTATATGCAGTTCACTAGTCCCTGTTGTGCATTTGGAACCACTTCCTTAAAGGACCTTATATTCTAGTGAAATAATGAAACTGCCCATACCTAACTCTCAGAACTCTTCTTAGGACCAAATAAGAGGAGGTATGTTCAAACACCTTGTAAAACACCATCTGAAGTGCTGAACAAATACAATCTATTAATTGTCATTGTTGCTAAGGTCTGTAGGATTCTTTGTTCCTTACTGCTCCCTACTCTTCAATGCAGTCAACCACCACCACCTTCAGAGTGATTCTGGTGATGCCCTAAGAGGTTCATTAAGTCTAAATGGGCAATTGGTAGCTCAGAAACTAGAGTCCTTCTGTCTTCATTACCATCCCTTTTCTTTTCTCTCCTACAGTTGGCTGATAACTGCATCTCCCTCACCCCTAACCTTGTTGTGTCTAATCACAGGCATAGGCATGGTGACCTCAGATCTCTAGAGTTTCTCTTCCCTTTTCTCCCATCTCTTCTCTTCATACTTGTTGACTTTCACATAAAAGGGCCTGTTTTTCAAAGAACAGTGTATTCTTTTCCTTCCACGAAGGCTCCACACATGATATCTGTGTGTATACTCCTGGTCTTCAGCCCTTTGTGGTACGGTCCATTTTTGAGACAGGGACTCAGGGGTGAATATGCACCCTCACCGAAAAGGAAAACTTTCCCTTTCTCTAGTGTTACCAGCTCCCTCCAAGATGAAGAGACATTTTCAAATCCAGAATGTCCAAAGAAGTTTATCTCCAGAGAGTCAGGATTTTAATGAAAGTTTAAACCTCTAAGGCCAAAGCAATTTCACACATATCTGCAGTTAGAGAGTTAAAGAGAATGTATGTTCCTCAAGTGAAGGCTAAAAATGAACATTTAATAGAAAGAACAACATTTCTAACATTTTCTTCTTCTACATGAAATGATGAATTTTCTTGGTTTGTTTTTATTAATATTTTGTAGAAACAAGTCTTCCCATACTGTCTACTACTGTGGGAAAGGAAGGAAAAGGAAGGAGGAGGAAAGGGAAGGAATAAGCATGTATAGCACCTACTATTTGCCAGGCACTGTGCTAAATGCTTATTTTTTATATTCTCAGATTTGACTTACTAACAACACAATGAAAATATGGCATTTTTCAAAACAACCTAAAGATGAATTAAAATCTGATTTCAATTCAGGTAAAATATTTTACTAGCAAAATATGTACATATGCAGAGACATGATCTAACAATACCCATGACAGTGAGTTAGAATTCAAAATGTACTTTTAAAATTTTGCAGTTTTTAGTTAACTTTGACACAATTCCAACAAAATAAACCCCTTAATATATTAACATGACTTAAGCAACAAGCCATCAAATAGGTACCCCACTTCACCTCCCATAAAAGGTCTAAAATGAAACAGCCAATGTGGGGTTATTTTAGGAAGACATCATTATTAAGGACATTGTGAATGTTGTTTAATCAGATCTCCAGACAAGTTGATAATTATCTTGGGTATTTCTGACCAAATTCTGTTTCATTTATTATGGCAACTATTCAAATATCATTTTTTTAGAGCAGAAAACTCCTTCCAACCAAAGCAGATTGCAACTTATGTATAAATTACAATCTTAGAAAAATGTCTGAGTATCAGGGTGATAGATAAGTGACGTGCCCATGACCACATAACCACACTGGGCCAGAATCAGTATTGGAATCCTGGTCTTTCTGGCTAGATCAGCTAAGCTGTATTTGCTACACCACATCACCTCATGTGGTGATAAACTTCAAAAAACTTTTTTCTTCTGTCCAACAAGGACAAAAAATAAAAATCAACTTCTCATTAGGGACAATTACATTCCCTAACCACCATAACCCTCTTCTTTGATGTCACTAGCATATACACATACACACAGAGCAAACTATAAGATTAAAATCTTTAAATTGCATACACTAGTTAAAATGGACAACTGACCTGACACTGAATGTACCCCACTATGTCCTTATTGGATTTTTTATAACAAGCAACCAAAAGGCTGAAGTACGTAATGAAAAGATGCTGAGGGACACTAAAGAGGTTAAATATGAAAATGAAATAAGATAAAAAAGACTAGCAAAACACTACTCTATGATGGAAATGCATTAAAATAATTAATTTTCACATTTAATTCCTCAACCTCTTTTCCTATTTACATTCTTCTGTTACTGCATTTAGAAAAAAAAAGCTGTTTCTACAATTTTCATCTGGAAGAAGTTTGAAAGGTTTTACTGTTTGAGTTATAGTATAACCTCATTGAGAAACTAAATTTAAAGGGTATAGAGGAAGGGGGGGTGGGAGGGGTGGCAGATTAACTCATAGCAGCACTGAGGTCATAAATAAAGCTTTCTGAAGAAAAATTTATGGGAAGTTATTAAGATATTTATCCCTTTGATACACGAAGACTGATAACAAATGGAATTCAATTAAACTCTATTATAGATGACAAAATACAAAAAAGTATTCCTATGCTGCAGAATTTCTTTCTGTCACCACTATCAAACATCTTTCAGAGGACTAGCGATGACTGAGCAACTCTCAAGGCAAGCAACTCTCAACCATCTAATTGCACCCCCTAACATCATACAGATTTCAGTATGTCAATGTCGAAAATTCAACAAGATGAATGCTATGCATCCATCTCCCACTAGGTCGTTTCAATTTACAACATTCAGCCAGTTTCCTTTTTCGTTTCTTGGTTCCTTAAACCAGAGCTTCGATAGCATTGCTTTATGTTGACACCTGCTGGTAAATATTGGGACTGTAAATTTCTTATTCTGTTAGCTGCATCAGCAGCTAATTGAGCAAGGGTACAAAACATACACGGCAGGATAAATTCCTGCACAAAATGACATAAATACCACCTTCAGACTGAGATAGCACATTTATTGTAAACCTATTCATGTTATAAATAAATGAAACTCTCAAGAAATCTGCCCAAAGAGTATCCCTCCCCTAAATGGCTGTTCTGTTCTAACAAAATCCCAGTGACAGGTCAAGGTAAAGAAAATTTTATCCTAATTTGTGGTAACCTTTATTTGGGATGTTATTAGCCAAACCGATTAAAGCATTCCTCTTACTTTACTGATATTGCAGCTGACCACCATGTTTGGTACACTAACTTTCGTGGCTCTACCTATTGGAGTCATTTGGCTGTCTGAGAAGGGAGACAAATGATCAATTGTGCAAGTCTCTACAAAGGTATCAGTGAAGTGACCCAGCTTCCAACAAAAAAAGGATGCTTTATGTATTCATGCTTATAATTTCTTTCACAAAAAAAGCATGAGTGAATGAGCTTTTCTTCTCTATTAACAAAACTGCCTTATTTGCATGAAAAAATACTTTTAGCAGATCAGATTTGTTCCTTGAAATGCACTGAAACACCACATTGAATCAAACATTTGAAATTAAAGATACAGATTATCTCAGGTGACAGTATTATTAAATTCTATCTATGAAGCCTCGCTTAGCTAATAATGTGAGTAAGAAATATTTCTGAAGGTTCTTGCAAAGAATGTCTCAGTACTTCAATCAATCATAACCTGCTAAATATCTCCCAAGGAAAACTTTTATAAGGAAAAACTGCTTTAGCCAAAGTTCAAAGAAAATCAAGGAACCGAAACACAATACTTTGGTTTTCCCTCTCACTCTCAAGCACCATATAAACTTGCTATGCAAATAAAGTTCAGTATTTTTTGTATTCTATATTAGCCACATTAAGAGAAAATGAAAAGCCCCAAGTTTTCTTCTCCTCACAGATGTCTCTGACAAGGGATCGAATGCAAGTTTTTGAGGATATGATGTTTGCAAGGGAATTTTTAAGCACTGTGACACTAACACTGATGAGTGGAAAACAGGTTTGACACTAATATTAAAATGGAATTCTGCAGCAAGTAATTGGAAAAAGTTACAGGAATAAGACTTCTCTCTAAATTATAAATAATGGCTTCAGCACAAATAAACCTGTAACAGTGCTAACTTCAAAAGACAGCCTGATATACAAACTTATAGGTGAATAGAGTTTTCAGATTTAGGGAGTGACAAATTGAAATTTGAAACTTTTAAATAATTTCCCTTTTCCTGTTCAGCTTTTCTTACAAGATAACACTTGTTCTACTCTAAGTTCTTCCCACTCTATGGAAGTGTCCAAACTTGGAGAGAGGACCACCTGTCAAAGCAGAGGGAAAGAGAGAGATATCGGGGCCAGAGATGGAACTGGAAAACCCTTGAGATTCTCTTCTAACACTTAAATATTATGAGATCTAATATAATTACTGACAAAGGAGTCTTCCTAAATAAAAAAAAAAGAACAATTCTAAAATTGAGGCAACAAGCTCTAAAGAGACCAATTTTCCATGGTTCTTTAAATGCACTTCTGATTTAAAAAAAAAAAAAAAGAAAAAAATTAATGAGATGATAGAATGAAAGATGTGTTGGGAGGGGGACTGGTTTTATAGAAATAGGGTAAAATAATATTTTATATGATCTACTTTTAATTTCCTGAAAGTTACATCACTAAAATCCTTACACTAGTAAGATACTGCTGTTCAGAAGAATAAAAAAGTACATTTTTTAAATATCGACTAATTACATTCTCTGCAAAAACATCAGTAGAATATCATAAACAAGACAACCTTTCATCTGTTAGAAAAGACAGCAGTCATTAAAGTTGTAATATTATTTAAAATTCTTAGCCCAAATGTAATTACACAAACAATTTAGCCAAATAAATTGTGTAATATGACATTTTGCAAAGTGCCTCCATGCCATCACTCTCATGACAGTTTTTAAAGCTTAAAAAAGGGGTCAGATAATCTCCTGAGATGTTCATTTTCAGTGTACAAGTACCTTACAGAGCTTCTGGTACCGAGGAGAAGAAACTGTCATCCTTTGTAAACGATGCAACAAAACCACAACTTTCTGAAGAGACGTTCTCACCGCAGCCATCATTTTAAGTTTGCCACAATTCGGAAGACACCTCAGAATTTGCATTATAAATTAAGAGCAATGCTCATTTCCTCCTGGTCATTGGACAAGGATTTGCCAATTTTCTGAGCATGTTCGTTTCCAGGAATACATTGGAGAGGTATAAGCTGCAGCTTCCCAAAGACAAGGGTTATACATCTTCAATTCTTCTCAATCTAAAAAGCACACATAGATGCCAAACAGAAAGCCCCTGACAGATGCTCCCCCAAGCCAGTGTTTGCTCAGCTCAGCACGGGTGGAAAAGGAGGCAAGCTGGTGAGCCAAGGGCTGTCTGTTGCCGTAGAGGAGCGCAGTTGGTAGCAAAGAAGGACATTAAGCAAAACATTAATGCTGCTGAGACAAAGCAGAAGCCCCTTGGGAAGACAACCCCAACAGATAATCATAGTTCATCCCTCGGAGCTGGTTTATAATAGGAGATAGAAAGGCATTCACTCCCTCACTCCGGAGAAGGATGTGTTCACTCCCAGACTAAATGCGGCTCTGGCAGCGCACTGGGGAGTGAGTGAATAATAGGCTCTGTTATAAATCTTGAGAGAAGAACAGAGGGATACCTGGCTCTAATGATATCAAGCCATACGTTAAGGGCTAATCAGTCACACAAGGACAAGTCTCAAAGCTAGATTACCTAAGAAAAAAAAACCTAACTAAACGAATGAAAGAATAACTGCAGGGGTCCAAATGTTTTTGCTTAACACTGAAGCCCATCTGCCCAAAGGGCTATCAGAAACCCACATTTCCAAACCTGGAAGTAAAGTCAAAACCAAATAGAATATGTCAGGGCGTACCTAATTAAGAGGTAACATTAACAAAAGACTACTTTATGGGTCATTCCAGAATATTATGATTCCCCCTTTTCTAAAGGTTGCTTTACGTTCTCAAGTTTATTGTGGGTTGTTGGGTTTTTTTAAAGAATAGTAAGATTAGTGGGCACAAAAAGAAGCCAGACTATATGATTAGACCTTGTGGGACGTTCTAAACCACCTTAGGGTCACTGTCCCAAGTAAAAACTGAAGCAAGTAAGTTGAGATTTAATTCCCATTTTGAAATTGAGGAAAATAACAGAATGATTAAATGCTTTGGTCAAAGATCGCAGCCAGAACAGAAGCCAGATGTTTCTCATTATCACTGTCTTGCTCAAACTAGGAACCTGTGTAACATTACAGTTTCATCATACTGTGCAATTGTCATATTATTCCTTTAAAAAGTAAATCAGAAAAGGAGTCATGCAAGAGGGCTTAGTCTTCCTGTGCAGTACTAAGGGCACACAAACAACCTCATCTTTATACATATTAAAACATTTCTACCTATTTCCTCAGGTCTCTTCTGTATTTACTTCAATATCGCTTCAAATATTTAACAATGTTTCTCTAACACAGTGTTTTTTTCTGCTCAGTTACCAGCCAGTGGTGTACCATTCGTTTCTTTTTTGCATTCCTCTATTAGAACACATCCTGAGCCTATAGTGCCTCCCTCTGTTTAGAATGAATATGCCAAGGTGTTGATTATAGAACTGCCAGGATAGAATGTCAGCTACACAACTAAATACCAAATGATGAGAGAGTGCACACTGGAGAATCACTAGGTGAAGATACTTTAACCAAGTTACTTACTCTCCTCAAAGTACAGGGCACGTCGTAGACACTCAATAAATGCTTGCTGATGAGTTTAGTAAAATCAAAGCCTCTCCCCGCTTAGATGTCAGTCACCAAAAAAAGAAAATAAATGGAACACGAAAACTAAAAGTATGCCATCAAGAAGAGAGCATGATTTTATTTGTGGCAATAAAGGATAAAAAATGTCAAAGATAACTTTATCAACAAGATAGTTTGGATATTAATATTAAAAATTAAATAGCAGAAAACTGGTGATTGACATATTTAATGATGGATATTATACCAATAGATTGCTACATGTATACAGTATCTATAAAAATTATAATAAAGAAAAACTGCAGTTGTTTACCTTGAATGTGGGGCAGGCTAGATGACATGGTGGAAAGAGCCCTATGCCTGGAGTCAGGAAAACCTAAGTTCAAATCCAGCCTCAGACACTTGCCAGCTGGGTGACCCTATGGAAGTCATGTTAATCCTGTTTACCTCAGTTTCCTCATCTGTAAAATAAACTGTGGAAGGAAATGGAAAACCAGCAAGAAAATGCCAAATGGGGTCACAAAGAGTCAGACACAAAACAACTGAACAAGAAAAAAACATCTTGTCTGTGGCATGACCTTACCAATCAGGCAAACAACGTCATGTTTTGGTTCTGCGAGCCAAGGTAACATTGACATTCACTGAAAACAAAATGGTGTCAAAGAAGGACTGAAATAGGCAGAACTTCAAGAAACATGCTTCACAAGTGGAATTATAAATGAAATCACAACCAGCATGTCTATACTATTTCTCACTCTGATTTTCAGTCATTTTTAGTCGTGTCTGACTTTTTGTGACCTTACGTAGCATCTCCATGGCAAAGACAATGAAATGATTTGCTATTTCCTTCTCCAGATCAATTGACAGATGAGGAAAGTGAGGGAAACAAGGTTGAGAGACTTGGCCATGGTCAAATAAGAGTCTGAGGGCAGATTTGAACTCAGGAAGACATGTCTTCCAAATGCGAGGCCCAGTGCTCGATCCACTGCACCACCAAACTGCCTTACTCTTCCCATTTGAACAGCTTACTTTCTTCACTTGTATTGAAATCATATACTGTCCTTGAGTTCTACCTCTCATCTCAGCTCCCACAAGAACCCTTCCATAACCACATCAGTCCATGTTCTCTACCTATTTGGCCTCTTGCTGAACTGTGGTCACGTTGACTCTTATCAATCATGTAGCTTCTCCTTATGGAAGGTTACACTATTTAACTTTCCATGAATATTTTGTTGTCCAGCATTTTTCAGTATCTTCATGTGCACATTTTATCTCTCTCCAGGGAAATTGTTGGCAAGGTGGGGGAGAAGAAAAAAGCACTGACCCAGGAATCAGGAGAGCTAGGTTCTAGTCCAGCTCTCCTACTCATTTGCTTTTAATATTGGGTATAAATTGCTCTCTGGGCTTCAACTTCTTATAACATAATAAATAGATTGGACTAGATATCTCCGAGGTTCTCAGATTGAATGACTAATGTTTTCTCAACTATTCGTATAACTCTGCACCCTTCAATATTTAACATTCTACGATGAAAGTAAGCAGAAACTGAAGAATTTACTGCGATAATATAAAGGAACACAATTCAGAAAGACTAGACGTCTGACCAAAATAGTGAGCAGTCACGGTTTTGGAAGATGTGGGAGAATGGATGAACACTTGGTACTCTCTGAAAGAGGTAATGAACTACAGGAGCAGAATGAGACATTCATTTGGGGACATAATTTAGAATCACAATCACAGTTAATTTGTATTACTCAACTGTATTTGGTTTTTATAAAGAAGTCTTCTATTGAACAAAACGTGAGGGAAACTAGAAAGTTAGAACATTTTGTCAATAAAATATTTAAAAGGCAAAATATATTATGAACACAACAAGGGCTCAATAAATATTCTTTGTTAAGTGATTAGTATGAGAAATACTAAAAATTTTTTAGTGAGGAATATATGGCAACATTAGGGGAAACAGCCTACTAAAAAGTTAGTGTTTAATTTGTGTACACCGTTCCATTCCTATTTCTTTACCCACCTATTCCTAACTACTAAATATGAAAGTCAAACATAGATTCATTTGAAGAGCCCATGCTTCTGCTACCATTCTACCACTAAGAGACTGGTTACTTGAGTTATAAGCAACTTGAGACAGCCCTGTCATGGGTCAGTGAAATAAATGCTGTGAAATATAATACTTTTCCATTACAAAGATGGGATACATAAAAAATGTAGCATCCTTCCAGAAAGCAAACCAATAGCGCACCTTAAGTGCATTTCATCCAAGATTCACCCAAACACAGGGAAAATGTCTCCGTGCTCTTCTCACCGTTCCATCATGGCTACGTATCAGACCATCTCTAAGACCTAACGCATTCTAAGCTGCGTACAAGGAATGTCGTCAGCTTTGTCTCGCTCACCTTTCACAAAATACCCAGGGTGCCCTTACACCGTAATTTAAACTGTGTGCAGAAAATCAAACTCCAAAAATGGCTTTTACGTGAACTTTGCTTTCAATGTCTTCCCTTCGAAGGTAAGCTTTTAGTTGGGGGAGGAGTTTGGTTAATCTGATCTTCCTGTGAAATTAACAAACCCTTGAAATTGAAAGTTTGAGAGGCTTACCTTCGAAGGGAAGTAAATTGATTACTTGACTTTTATAGGTTATTAACACATACGCAACCAAAATATTTCTAAAATTTTATGCCTAATGATAATTGCTTTGTTTTGCTTGAAAACATTAAGTCTAAAATGTACATTGTAGCTCATTTTTTGAAAAAATCCTCACATTAGCGTGTCAGTCATCCATTTTTTTCTCACTTCTCCTCTCATTTCTCCCTACATAATAAAGACTGTTCTTTAAATATTTTGAATGGCTATGTGTCATTGTAAGAAAATGTTCCGTAACATAATAACATAAGGAGGAATGGTTCAACTCTTTAGATATAAAACATTAACATCTCCTAACATTCTTCTTAAAGACTTTTTTTGGTTTTATCCACAAATTATTAAAATTTCAAATATATTCTTCCAAATCTCTCTTTACACATGAATAGAAGAACATGTGTTAAGTACTAACGAATATTATACAGGCTAATCTGTTACAAATTTTAAAGTCTTTCATATTACATACATACAAGGATATTCTCAGTACAGCAAAAATGATAGGGCATGCTGCCTGAACATGGATGATAAAGTATAAATTGTGCATCTAAAGATTAAAATGACAAACTGTATAAGAGATACTTTGAAACAGTATAAAACAGTCAAATCTCCTTTCCTTTACATTGCACACACATGCAAAAATTATCAATGACATGGTGTTAAACTAATGATCTTATGGGGAAAAAGTGATAAAGTGGCAGTGTTAATACACACATATGTATAAATTCCCTGAGGAGTCTATACTGGACCTACATATACATGGCCACACATATAACAATTTGTTTATAAATGTACCACCAAATTGTTTTAAAAAATGGGGAAAAATGACTTTCATATAAAAGCAATCGAGATAACTACTTGGGGTTGAGTCAAGTAAACTGGACTGTCTTTACACTGTCAACAAAGAGCCAACGATGTAACTGATATCATGGCCTCTGACACTAAGAGGGCCTATCTGATGATTAAAAATAGTTAATAGTCCTTTCAAGATGCTCTAGGTTAGCCATTTCCCAAGAGAGAAGTAGTCAAAGGATACAAAGAGTTTTGAAAGGAAGAAATGAAAAACCAAGCTATCAACAAATATCAAAAATGTTTTAATTCATGAAGAGAAATTGAAAAATTAAACAACTTTGAAGTTTCATCTCATATTTTTTTTAAAGAACTGTCACAGATGGTGAAAGATGAAAATACTGAATGCTGGAGAAACTGTGGGAACACAGGTGCATGAATAACACTGTTCATAGTGCTGAAAATTGATCCAACTGCCCAAAAAAGCAATAGGAAATTAGCTTAAAAAACTAAATTGCCCCTAAGCTTTAAACAGGAATATCACATAAATACCAAGAATGTCACAGACAAAGGGGGAAGTCATATATGCCAAAATATTCCAATCAGTAATTTGAGGGTAAGCAAATGACCAGAAACAAAAGAGATTTCCATTTATTAGGAAACAGCTGAAGAAAAAATGAAATACAATGTAACGGAATGTTATTGTATCATAAGGAAAAGAGATGAAGGTAAAGGTTTTCAAGCCGTGATAAAAAAAAAAAAAGAGCCTAAACATCATCTTTCAAGAAATTATCAAGGAAAACTGCCCTGATATTCTAGAACCAGAGGGTAAAATAGAAATGGAAAGAATCCATCAATCACCTCCTAAAAGAGATCCCCCAAAAGAAAACTCTTAGGAATATTGTAACCAAATTCCAGAGTACCCATTTCAAAGAGAAAACATTACCAAGCAGTCAGAAAGAAATAATTCAAGTATCATGGAAACACAATCAGGATAGCACAGGATTTAGCAGCTTCTAAACTGAGGAACTGAAGAGTTTGGAATATGATATTCCAGAGGTGAAAGAGGCTAGGATTAAAACCAAGAATCACCTACCCAGCAAAATTGAATATAATATTTCAGTGGAAAAAAATGAAACTTCCAAGCATTCTTGCTGAAAAGACCAGAGCTGAATACAAAAATATGACTTTCAAATACAAGAATCAAGAGAAACAAGAAAAGGTAAACAGAAAAGAGAAGCCATTAATTCAACTCATTAAAGTTGAACTGTTTTCATTCCTACATGGAAAAATGACATTTGTAACTCATGAGACCTTTCTAAGTATTAGGATAGTTGGAGAAAATACAAAATACACACACACACGTTTGTATACATATATATGTGCATATACATGTATGTGTGTAAGTACATGTGTATGTTCTCTGAAGACATTCTGAAGTCTAAATAAACTGAACAGTAGAAGAAAAACTTTAGGTCAAATGAGGATAACCACACAAAAGGGATGCATGTAGCAGTAATGAAACTAGAAAACTACATACATCTGGAATGAGCATCTGATGACCACATTAACAAAATCAGGCCTCTGTTTTAAGTTATTGCTCCTTCTACCTCCTAACAAGAGCAATAACATTGAGAAGAACCAGGAGAACACTGTACACAGTAATAGCAACACTGTGCAATGATAACTTTGATGGACTTAGCTCTTCTCAGCAAAGCAATGATCCTTAGATCTCCAAATGACTCATGATGCAAAATGATAGCCACATCCAGGGAAAGAACTATGAAGTCTGAATACAGATCAAAGCATACCATATTTCGGTTTTTTAACTTTCTCATGGTTTTCACCTTTTGTTCTACTTCTTTCATTACATGACTAACATGGAAATATGTTTAATATGATTGTCCATGGACAGCCTATCAGATTGCTTGCCAGCTTGGGGAGGGGAAAAGGGAGAGAGGGAAGGAGAAAAAAAACTGGAACTCAAAATCTTATAAAAGTGAACGTTAAAAACTATCTTTGCAAGTAACTGGAAAAAGAAAACATTATTAAGTGGCGGGGGGGAAGAACAATATGTAGACCCATTATAATGGAAAGTGCAGCTATGAATCAAGGTGCTGGTTTCCGAATCACTCACCTCAAACTGCTTTTTCAGCGTCTTGAACAAACGACTGTCTTCAATAGGATCCTCCTGCTCAATCGCACACGTAATTACATATACTGAAGATTCTGCTTCCCTTAGCCACCTCATGAATTTTTCCATAACCTTGAAGGAGGTCTGAGCTATTCTGAGGTCCACCTCTAAGGAAAGTTGTCTTCCTCGAACGCTGGAAGCAACAACAGACAAGCAAACCTTAAATAACTGTCCCTAGGACATCAAATGTTACATAGATGATGAATAAGAAGTTAATCGATAATCTAAAAAGGAATGTTCATTTCTATCAATTACCAAACGTAGCTGAGGTACCCATCCCTTCATATATTTGGTGCACCTGAGGGTCAAACAAGGTATTTGCATACCACTTAGTACAGTGTCTGGCACAAAGGAGGCACCATATAAACTTCCTTTCTCCTCCTTCCAACAAGAATAGGAAGAATTTTCTCTTTGCATATATGAATATTAATTTTTGAAGGCACAAAAAAATTCAAATTACAAAATCACTCCTGTGGAAAACTGAGTTACTATTCTTATTTGGGGATAACATTTAATGTTTGTGCATACTCCAAAAATGCACTTATTGTATGGAAACTTGGAAAGGGGGCATTCCATTCAGTTATTTAATAAGCATTATTCTCTCTCCCCATATTCCCAGCTAAATAAAATGACTTAAAGTGCCAATTTTATGTTGTCTTATCAGATAAATAAATTTCATTTACTAAATTGGCAAAATAATAAATTCAGAAGTCAGCTCAAATTTCTGCAAACTGCGCGTTAAAGAGCCACACCAATTTGTTATCTTAGACAAAGAATTTCATATTCGATCTTTCAAGAAGAACCTATTTGTGAAGGTAGTGCTTAAGATTTTTTATTTCTTCACTGGCAATTAGCACAAGATCCAGTATACAGTTGGAACTTCATAAATGTTCACCTACTGATATTTATCTTCGCATTACAATATCACGTAGATTACTTCACATCAAGTCTTTCTTTAAATCAGGGGATAATAGCTTGGAAATTATATTCTCTGAATGAAGCTTATCCCCATTGAATCTATGCTCCACAACAGCATGAAATTTAATCTGCCAAAAAGCACATTTCATCATGTCCCACCCTCTGCTCTAAAATGGTCAATAAGGGCTCTCACATCTGTCTCCAATAAGCATGATGTTCTGATAAACTACCATTTGTCTATTTAAAAATAAGTTCAAGTTTTTAAAATCCTGTTGATGAAAGAGTAGTTATCTTTAGCATTATCACAACTGAATGAAAATGCGAGTGTTGTGTTCCCCTGCTATGGTAGAGGAAGTATTATCTTTGAGTATAATCCATTTTTAATTGCCTACTCTATCTAACCCAACTATTGCTGTAGGCGGTCTTAAAATATATACGGAGCAAAGGAAAAAAAAAAAAAAAGATTTGCAGGTCCTAAATAAAACAGGGCTATATTCCTAAGTGGTCAATTTTTCTAGAAAGTTTTATCCTCTGCAAAAGTCTTTACTGTTTAGATTATTCCTCAAATGGTGCCATTATGTAGGAAACCTCTATTTAACGAGCATCTTTCCTTGCTAAGGAGGGCATCCTGCTGTTCTTTTCCTCTCAGTCACGGGTTATAGCTCACGAATCCAAACCTACTGTCATATCCAACAGGTGTGGTATCAAAACAGTACTTTCCTCCAGTGAGCCACAGAGAACTTAATATTAAATACTTTTTTCTCCTAAAAATCTCTTACAAAACATAGCATTTGCACTAGATTTCTTTCTTCCAAAGTCTAATCTCTCTCAACCATATTCACACCTTTTAATTTGCCTTACAACTCTGTTATAGGAGGGTAGCTAGATGGCCCAGCAGATAAAGTGCTGGGTCAGGAATCAAGAAGACCTGAGTTCGAATCTGTCATCAGACACTAACTAGTTGTGTGAACCTGGGCAAGGCACTTAACCTCTCTCTGCCTCTATCCACTGCAGAAAGAATTGGCAAACCATTCCAATATCTTGGCTAAGAAAACTCCATGGACTTTATGGTCCAAGGGTTCTGTCAGAGACCACTGAACAAATATTTTCTCTGCAGAATCTCTACAGAAATTGGTTTCATAGATTGTTACAAAAATAAAAGTGAAAACAACTTACTATCATTTCTAAATTGCTGGCTATGCTTTATAAATTGAGTATGAATTACAAAGGAGTTCAATATTACCTACTTTCGTCAAATGCAGAATTCTGAAATCAAAATACCATGAAATAAATCACATCATGTATCTATCTAAAGGTCTGAAAAGGGGAGAGACTAATTGCACTTAGACATTTTGAGTCATTCTCAGAATCAAGAAACAAGTAAATATTTTGGAGCAATGACAAGTATAAGAAAGAAATTTTAAGCAGAAGTTAAAGACTGTGGTTCTTCAAACCCAAGTATTCACTGAAGCTGAAGACAAAGATTTCCCACACAGATAAGATGCTCCCCAAACTGACCTACCAGGACTGAAAGACAGGAATGACTTAGCTTGACTGAGAAGTGCATTATAGTATTTGCTTTCATTTTCTTTACATAGGAGTCAATTTAGACTTAGCAAAAAATGATATGCCCACAAACGTACAGACAGTAAGGAACCGAATAGTGACTCAGATCTTCTTTCTATCTAGCTTTCCACACTAAGATGTGACTGTTGATTGTTGGGGGGGTGGTGAGAGGTACAGACCTCGGACTTCATTGTTAAAGGGAACTGCTGGTAAGGAAACTTTCCCAATAAAGATCAGCAATACGCATTTACGCATATGTAGTGTTCAACAGCATCAAAGCTGTGGGGCAATGTTTGGAACAAAGTATGCAGAGAGAAATATGGAAACAAAGCAAACAAAGATGGAATGAATAACAAACTCTGATAATTGTTTAGGGAGAAATTCCAAGGCAGATGCTTGTTTGAGAAAGATAAGGCAAGAGTCACTCTAAAAATATGATATAGAACAGATAATATTAGTTCAGTTTGCTATCAAAAGGAACCAAACAAAAAGGCAAACTCAATGAGGACAGGTATAATACCTGCTTTCTTAATCTTGCCTAGGAGCTAGAACCTTAATAATGGTTATTAATAACAACAAGCACTTGCTAGGATGAGCATTCCCAGAGAACAGCAGCTGTTTCCTTTCTGCATTTTTATCACCGGTACGGCCAGCACAACATTTGGGACATAGTAGGTCTTCAACAGATGCTTCCTGATTTGCTTGTTAATGGCAAAGACTTAATGAATAAGTGATAAATAAATGGTTGCATGGAGGCAAGCTAGATGGCTTGGTGGGTGCTGGGCTTAGAAGAAGGAAAACCTGAGTTCAAATCCAGCCTCACACACTGATCCTCTCAAGTTACTCAATCTTTTCTTCGCCATCATCCACTGAAGAAGGAAATGGCAAACCACTCCATGATCTTTGCCAAGAAAACCCAAAATGGCGTCATAGAGAGTCAGACATGATTGAATGACTGAACAACAATGAAATGGTTGCATATACCTCTGGAGACCATAGCTGAAGTCTTCGGATAATGCATTTACTTAAGAAATACTAAGAAATGATATTCCACATTGACTGCGTAATATTAACCAATAAAGTCTTACATTACCATTGACTGAGGTCAGCCCAAGAGGCACTCAAGTCATCACCACTTTTCCTTAATGTTCTGCTGCCATCAGAGCCATATTTTTCCACCAATTTCTTCGACATCTTATTGTAAAGTTCTATCGTGGCGTTGTTTTTGTTTAATTCCTGGATTAATTCCTAAAGCGCAATTTCAGGAAAAAGAAAATAACCTGAGTGGAATCGCAGATGGAAGGTACATCACAACTAAAAGACCATCCAAATTATCTTACGCTGATTTTCTCATACCCTGAACGCACTTTGAGTTCTATCACTGATTAGCATAGTTTTTGTAACACTATGAATATCAGTAAAATAAAAGTAATCTAGTTACCTACTAATCTAGTTTCCATAAGCATGCACTTTCTAAATCATCCAAAATATCTGCTCATATGAAATTGTAGTTTTTTAGCTGAAGAGGCAAAAGCATACATTACACATAGATACAGTACACTCAAACAGAGTACTATAAAAAGGTTCACCAATAATAAAAGAAAGAAAGACAGCAATCTTCTTGCTTTCTATCAGAAAAACAATCAAAATAACAATTCAGTATATCTATTCTCAAAAGTTTTATACAACATGAAACTACTGGGAAAAAGAAAAACCAAATAAAGAAGCAGTAGGAGACATAACTCAGAAGCTGGTGTTTAATTTTAGGCAATAGAAAAGCATATTATATTCTTTCTGTCATCTGGCCCACACCACAGTCCTTCAAGGTAGGAAAGGCAGGTACCACACAGATGTAGAAACTGGGACCAAGAAAGAATAATCGACTTGCTCAAGATCTCATTATGAGTGGCCAATTCAAGATCAGGCATTTTCAGTCCATTTGTCTTTATATGAACACCCGCAGTTTTAGGGCTCCTTTACAGCCATCACACACATAGAGCTTTTTTTCTTTAAGGGGTTATTGAGGGGTTATGTCAGTGTTAACGTATTTGAAATTAAAGGGGTTATGTCAGTGTTAACGTATTTGAAATTAAAATTTCTTACTAGTATTATGAAAATTGCCTTGACTTCACAGATCCCATCAAGGGGTTTTGTACATCCTTAGTGGAGCCAGACTACACTTTGAAATCTGCCCATTATAATGTGTTATAGTACAAGACAATTTAGACTATCCTAAAGCAGGTGCGCTAGAGGCAGCTTGAACTCACACCAGGGAGGCACCATTGTTCAATTTTCAGTATGAGGATTTATACATTAGAAATCAGCAAATGCTAGAAATCAGGGCATGGTTGACAGTTCTGATACTTGTTCAGAATGAGGAAAGTTAAGGAGAAAAATTTAATGCTACAGTATATGGGGCAAACATTCTTTTTACAAGGAGCCAATTTTGTTAAACATTTACCAGGATATCACTGCTCTCAATAGTCAACCATATTTCTCAAAGTTCTTTAATTGCTTCTATAGAAAATTCCCTTTAAAATGAAGTACACAAAAACTACATATACAAATAACGATAGCAATTTAAAAATTCCCTAAAATATCTTACAAGTTTGATAATTCAATTCTATTTTTCTCCAACAGATCATCAAAGAATGGTGGTAGCCAATAGCTCATGCTGGTACAATAAAGTTCAGTTTACATGAGAAAATTAAAGACAGCAGTTTACCTGCAGAGTCCAGAAAATAATTTTTAAAAATTGTCTTCTTACAAGAGGTACCTGAGATAAGAGCAGGATTACAAACCCTGAAGAAAAAAAATCAACTCTACATAAAGGAAAATGCTGCTCAAAGCAAAAATAGGAAAAACATTAAAAGGCTATATAAAGCACAGCAACACCAGTTAAAGATGTTTTGTTGCTTTGAATATTTTATCTTGTCCACCTACAACTCCTTTCAGTTCCCAAGTTACAGGTATAAGAAAATAAATATTTTAAGGTACTTCACAATGGCCTATGCCTTGATCAGGGAAAATGGGAATTTTACTACTATAATTATTTCTCCCAGGTTTTCTGTTCCAAAATCTAAAAAAGAGAAAAAAAATAAACACTTGGGAGAATGTACAATTCAACACTAAAATCTATTCAGAGCCCACTATAGATTTCCTTCTACCACTAGAGTGAGCAAACAGGTTGCCATCAAACAGGCTTTGAGATTTGGTAAAACACTAACGATAAACTACAAGACACTGACTATAAGTGGACCTCGGTTTCCCTATGTTAAAATCAATCAAGCAATAAACATTAACGAAGCGCCCGCATTTAGGCTTAGGCAATGGACAAAAGCATTGGGGATACAAAAAAGAAGCTGAAGCTTTTACAAATCACAGATTTCACTCCTTTCAATGGTAATGCATATATCAAATTAAAGCAATGGAAACAAAACAACTCTCCTGATGATTCGACTGCATTACTCTAAACTGCATTAATTATACTTATTATCTCATGCCTTCATGTTTTAATCATATTTCACAAGCGAGTTCTCCAGGGATTGTATTCTTTTGGAGACATTTAAAGACAACAGGGGAAAGAGAAGTATCGCAAAAGAAAAATAATTCAGTATGGAATCAACATAAGCTATGGGAAATACAAAAAATGTGTATGGAAATTCATTTCTGTCTCTTTTGCCATGAGAGGCAAAAGTGAATTAAAAGTCAAAATATGATCAATGTGAAAGGTCCCATTATGCTCAAATATTTTACCCACGAGGAAACTGATGATCATAACAGGTAAGTCCATAACTAGAGAAAAACTGATTAAGTGTGAGCAACAGGTAGAGAACACAGGTCTCTATGGTTTTCAAGTCTAGCACACTTTTCCACAAAGACAAATTGCACGAAATGATGGATTTTTATTTAAGTGTTAAACAGTTTTGTCATTAACTCACCAAAGAAGCCCTAAAAAAAGGATTTTTTTCTGGATGTGTGTACACAATAAATCTTCACATGTATCTGATGTATAATGAAAATTTAATACACAATTTAATCATATATATACATATATATATATATATATATATATATATATATATATATATATATATATAATCTCACAGAACTCTAAATAGAGAAAGACTTCACAGGAAACCAACAAAATGAAAATTCACTGGACAAAAAAATGCAAACAATCTGGTAAATCCAACTTTGTTCTGAGAAATTTGCTCCTCAAGCAGTTCCTCTTCGGAGATACTAAGTAGCTTGGCTTTGTGTTGTGTTAGAAGTTTTTGGACTTTATTTAAATCTCTCCAGCATTCGGAGTCAGTAAGCATGTTGTGCAGCCGCCATTGCCTTGAGTTGACATCAAATTCTGTGCTGGCCCATTGAATTTTCACTTCATTTACTATGGAAAGCAATGCAAGAAGGTAGTCAAAGTCAGCACGAACTGAGAATCGGTGATAAACTGATTTATGTTTGAAATCTGGCTAACAAAACAAAAAGATTTATAAGTTTGATCCAAGAGAGGAATCCAACATGCCTATATAGGTAAACTGTCGGAAAAGTCCCTAAAGGGAGAGCAGGACAGAACAGCATCTTAACTGTGGAAATTACAAATTGTTGAAAATACCAACCTACAATTAGAGGGTAACAGTACACAGCAAGGTAATCACTGAAAAAGAAATAGTCCACTTCAAGCTAAACTAAACCAATCAAGGAATATTAAGAAGTCGATAGATCCCCTGCTAAAAAAAAAACACCCCTACTTGGTTTTACACTTAATGGTGGAAGGCAGGGTCTAGGAATTTTATAAATGAAGTACTGAAATGAAAATAGAAAAGGAGGTCATTCTTGGTTCTTAAAACAAGTGATGACAATGGATGGGATGACACCATTAAGGAGGAGGTTTTAGAGGGATTCACAAAATAGACAAAAGTACAAAGCATAACAGTAGAGATAGGTCACAAAAAGGCACATCCAGGCAGGGTAAAGAAGGGTGGAGGCTAGGGGTGGGGGCAGCTGCAATATTAAAGAGCAGTCAAAAGTTATGTTGAAACTTTTCAGTATCTGGGTAGTTGGTGGGTCAAGGTGTTATTTTCTTCAGCATTTTTTTGGGTCTCCTTTAGCAAGGTACTGACCCGTTTTTCTTGCTTTTCTTGCATCTCTCTCATTTCTCTTCCCAGTTTTTCCTCCACTTGTCTAACTTGATTTTCAAAATCCTTTTTGACCTCCTCCATGGCCTGAGCCCACCAGACATCCACCTGGGATGTCTGGGATACAGAGGCCCCTACCTGCACGTCTTTCCCTGATGTTAAGAATTGTTCCTCGTCATCAGAATTGAAAGGCGGGAACATCTGTACCCCATCAAAGTAGCTTTCTATAGTCTTATTTTCTCTTCCCTTTTCTGGGCATTTTCCCAGCCAGTTACTTGACTTCTGAGATTCCTGTCCACCCCTGCCTATCTGTCCAGCTAGTGCTTGGGGTGTGAGATTCAAATGGGCTTTCAGTGGCGGGTGTGGCTGCTATTCAATGTGAGCTTAAGTTCTGGTGCTCAGGAGGGGGCAGGGCCACCTCCCAGGCTCAGTTCCCTCAGGGGGTTTATGCAGAGACTTTTGGTCGTGGCCCTGAGCTCCTGCCTGCTTGGGGAGTCCCAGGCCGCTGCTGCCTCTGCCACTCCCTCTGCCACTGCCTCCTGAGGGGTCCTGAGTCACGGAGACACCCCGCTCCCCTCTCGGCCAGCCCAGACTTCTCTCTCACTGACCTGAAGTGCCTGTGGGCGGTGGGACCTTCGCAGCCGCCAGAGATTCCATTCTTGATCTGCTCCTCTGGGTCCCCACGACCAGGGCAGCACAGGGGTGGCCTCCACTGTCTGGAGAATGATGGACCCCTGGGGACAGCTCTCCAGGGCTCTCTGGAATGGAAATATCTTCCACTGTGTTTCTGCCCACCTTTCACTGCTCCAGAATTTGTGGGGAGTTCTTTTTGCAGGAAATATATGGGCTGTGGGTTCGGAGCTAGCGTACGTGAGTCTTTCTACTCCACCACCTTGGCTCTTTCCCCCCAAACGTTAAAATTAAAATTCTAATAGAAATGTTATACAATTTTTGAGGAACAATATGATTTACTGGAATTACCACTGGTGAGAAATTCAGAAGACTTGAAAATTCAGATTTTCTCAGCTCCAACATATTTTTTATTCTACGAATTCATTTTCTTTCAATGTTATAAACATTTACAAATTATCCCCACTCTAAAAGAGTTCTCTTACAAAAAATAAGTAAAACCAATAGGATGATATCATTTGAAAAAGAATGCCATTCCACATCTGTAAAAGAACTCCCATCCCAGTTCCCTAGTTTTAATTTTTTTGCTAGAGCTGTATATTTTTTCCTTCCCACATTCCATGTCATTAAGAAAAACAGGAAAGAAAAAAAGCTTCTTATAAAATATGCATAATCAAGCACTGGATATATATATATATATATACAAAGGTATTTATGTCTCATTCTTTACCCTAAACCCATTACCTCTCTATCAGAGGATGGTACATCATTGGTAAATTGGAATCATGAATTATATCAACTATATTGACCAGAGTTCCACAGTTTTGCAAATATATATGCCTTTACAGTGTTTTTCTTATTATATCACTTCTCCTGGTTTTCTACTAATTTAAATCTTCCTCAATTTACATTCTTCCGACTCTTCCAGCTCATATAATTGTGCGTGTATAAATATATATAATGTTTGGGAGCATTAAGATTTTCCTTCTGCAAAATAGGTTTAATAACAGAAATGCTGCATAGCTAGCAGGCAATTTGAAAGGAAGTGTTTTATTACTGTCAAAACACTATGTAAATTTAAGTTAGTTTTCCAATAGAATTTTTTATAATGCACCTTACACATCAATTATTTTAAGGCAAGGCAGCCCAGTGTATAAATGTAACTGGCTGAAACCACTGAGCGTGAAAGGCCAGAAGAATGTTATTAGAAGTCTGTGCTTCGCTATATAAGGGCAAATGTCACTGATTGCTTTTACAAAGATTTCTTTCAACTACATATCATTTGTGAACCTGGGGAAAAATTTTTTCTACCCTATATTCCATTCACTGGAATACAACAGATTTGTTTATGAAGTGAATGACCTCATAGGTCCCAGGTTCATGCTGATACACGTCATTCAGAGATGCGTTTAAATAAAGTCATGTGTATTTCCAAAAAAATTTAAAGTATAACTGGGTAGATATGAATTCTCCTATGTAATCAAGAACCTATTCAAAATGAGGGCCAATCACCCTTAATTTATCCATGTAAACTCCATATTTTCACATATCAGGGTAATGCTGAAAATGGGATACACATATAATAATGTAGTAGTCTCTCATATGCAAAAAGCCAGCCACATGTACATACAACTACATATATGTGTGTATGTTATATCTATAGATATAATTAGTTTATTCCCATGCCAGAATTACCAAGTGATTCCACACTAGAGGAATAACCATAGCATTTGGTGGCTGAGTGGATAGAGCACTGGGCAGGGTATTGGAAATATCTGAGTTCAAATCGAGTCTCATGCACTTAATACTTGTGTGACCTTGAACAAGTCACCAATTATCTATCTGCCTCAGTTGCCTTAATGATATAAAACACTGAGGATAACAAGACCTGCTTCCCAGGGCTGCTGTGACAATCCAATGAGATATCAAACTAAAATTTCTATGAAGCAATGATCCTAGTGTCTAGCACATAGTAAGTACCTAATTAAAGTGTAATCCCTTTCCCACTGATGAAAAATGTTGTTGGTTAAACCCTTTACCAGATTCTACCTCTGGTAGATTAATTAAACAGAATAAATAGGTAGATTAAATAAGTTAAAATGGAGGTTAAAAATAACACATTAGCTCTAATACTGCACAGTGGATTAAGGGGCCAAGCTTGGATTTAAAACCACCCTGGGTTCAAGTGTTGCCACTGACACTCAGTAGTGAAAATGGACAAACTGTTGAACCGGTCAGTGGCCAAGACAGCAAATAGTTATACCTACAGATGAGGGGCCCATTTTACTCATAGGATCATAGGTCCACTTAGAAGCAATCTCTCCATTTCCCTAATGATGAAAGGAAGATCAAGGATTGTTGAGCGACAGGTCATCTAGGATAGTCAACGGTCAGAGAACGGAACTGAATCCAAGTGTTCTCACTTCAGAGTAAGTCTTCTTTCCACTGTACCATGCTGACTCAAAAATGATGGAGGAAAACTCTCCAAAGTGACAAAACCACAGGGGCAAATCCTAAATATAAGCTACACTTTAACAAGAATATATACATTTTGTGACAAAAAAAAAATAGAAGAGGTATGTCTACTGAAAATATTAATAACTGAAGGAATCTACAAAGCATAATTGACAATTTATATGAAAACTGCCAAATTTCAAGTGATTCATGCAGGAATTGCGTGTCTTCAAGAAAAAAATATATATAAGCTCTTTGAATGGAATAAGTATATCTTTGAATTCTTTTCCACCTCAAAATCATCTTACTAATAAGAAAGCAATGCAGTCCGTGTGAGGCAGTATGTTGTGGTGCTAAAGTAAAATACTTTTTACCCAGGTTAAATACTGATATAATTAACTATGTAATCTTTAGCGAATGACTGAGCTTCCCTGGAAGCCAGTTTACAAAGCTAAAAAATTGAATTATGCCTATGTTGTTTGAGTTAGCAACATGAAAAAGCAAATATTTAACATGAGAAACTATCATCCCAGTCTCATTTAAATATTCATAAAGCTAGTATTAACTATTCTACTCTAATGCTTTTTATACTCGACCAGTACAATTTCTTAAAAAAGATATTTATCTGCTAAACCCCAAAAGAAAAAAACACATTTAAATAGTACTTTTAAAAAAATGAATAGGGAATATTACTTTTAAAACTCTCTTAGAAGAATAGCTTTACAGAGAAATAATTAGAAAGATGAAAGTTCCATATACAATTAAACAAAATTAAGGTAGCAAGTTTTCCCTTATTTACCAGAGACTACAGTATCAGGCTCGGAAATTTCCCGGTTTCTCTCCTCCTTGGGGGTGCGGGAAAAATCACTGTCTGTCTGTAATTTCATAAACAGAGAGGGAAAGAAAGGTAAGAGAAAACATTACTTCCCCTGCCCATTGATCACTTCTCCTATTCTAACTTCTGTATAGATCTTTATCACCCTGTTAGCCCAAGTTCCTGTCCTGAGCTATATAAAACGAAAGACACAATTTCTTTCCCTTTTTCTAGATCTCTTTGGGATACAGGACAAAGGACATGCACATATTAATGTCCCTGTCAACAGGTCCAAATTGTTCTCCAGAATGGCTGGATCAGCTCACAGCTCCACCAACAATCAATGAGTGTGTCAGCTCTCCCACATCATCTCCTAGGACAAGTCCATCAAATCAAAACTCACCACCAAGTTCCTAATTCCTCTAACTGCAGGGTTCAAGGGTGGAGTACCAAAACTCCACCCATACTCCCAGGGGTCCTACACACCATCCCTCTCTTTCTTGCCTCCTTTTGTGTATTGTCCTGATGTGACAGCCCTCTTCCAGAAGGAAGGACAAACAACAACCTGTGCCTGGTACAAACTTCCCCCAACTCCTCCTTTCCATTTTCCTTTCCTTCCCTCTCCTTCTCATTTGGCCTTGCCTTTTCCTTTCCTTTCCCCTTTCCCTTTTCTTTCTTTCTTCTTTCTCTTCCTTTTCTTCTCCTTTCCCTTTTCTTCTTTATTCCTTTACCTTCCTTTCCTTCCCCTCCCTTGTCTTGCCTTCCTTTCCTCTCCCTCTGCCCATAGAGGATATTATAGACCCTTACCTTATAGAAACATAGGAAATCCAGGGCAATGGCAACAAGGGAAACTGGCATCTCACTAGCCTGAAAACTGTTTAACAGATTAGATTTTCCACACTTATATCATTCTGTCCTTGATGATGCAACAAGTGAGCCCCACTCAAGCCTCCACCCCCACCGAGTCCTCACTTGGCAAGCAGAGGACCACTCAGAATGTATACAGAAAACAACTGCATCTGTTTTGGCCACAAAATCCTGAGGCTTTGCCCCTCTTAGATTGATTTAAGAGACCTGTCTTTACTTCAAAATAGAGGAAAATAAAGTGTAGGAAGACATGAAAGCCAGGAAGGCAGGTTGTGAAGGACTGTGAATACCAAACAGTATTTTACATTTTATACACTCTACTACACTGTACATTGATCACTTCCCTTGTTGTCACCTTCCATAGAGATCTTTATCACCCCATTAGCCAAGTTCCTGTCATCCTAGGCTATGTAAAAGGAAAGTTACTATTTCTTTCCCCATTTTTAAGATCTCTTTGGGATAGAGACCTAGTAGGCATATTGCTGGGTCAAAGGGTATGAACATGGTTGTGACCCTTTGAACATAGTACCAAATGTTCTCCAGAATGGTTGGATCAGCTCACAGCTCCACCAATAATGATTGAGTGTGTCAGCTCTTCCACATCATCTCCTAGGATAAGTCCATCAAATCAAAACTCACCACCATGTCCCTAATTCCTCTAATTGGAGGGTTCAAAGGTGGAGCAACAAAGCTCCTCCCCATTCCTTCCTTTAGAGGGGGCATACATTGGTCTTTCATATCACTCCACCTTATATCTGATGCCCTGCCTGGTGCCCCCTACATAGCTACGCTTCCTGGTGTCCTGCTCCATCCCTGCCTCCTTTTGTGTATTGTATCCCTCTTTAAATGGGGGCCACCTCCAGTCATTCCCATCTATATCTTGTCCAGAAATTCTGGGCTCTTCCCCTCCCAGATTGTTGGGGTTGCTATGTTTTAATTAGATAAAAGGGGACATTCCTTGCCTCATTTCTCAGCTCGAGTTAATCATTCAATGGGACTTGACTCAGTCAAACTGAGACCTGGAAAAGACCTCAGTTTAAAAAGGCCAAGGTCTCCCACTGCATCCAAAGCCCTCTCTAGCCATCCTGACTCTCTACCTCTTATCTATCTAGTCATACTGTATGTCTTCTTGACACTGGGCCCAGATGGTTCCTAAGGAGAAAATGAGGCTGGTGACTTTTCGTAGCCCTCCCTCACTGCAATCCAATTCACTGGCAACTCATGGCATCATCTCCCTGATGTGACAGTCCTCTTCCAGAAGGAAGGACAAACAACATCCCGTGAGTAGCGCAAACTGCCCCAGTGGAGACACAACTGGCCACTTCCAATTTGGGGATGCAGCTTCTTTTTTCTTCTTTCCTTGTCATCTGTCCCCTTTCCGTTCCCCTTTTTTCTTTCATTTCCTTTCTAAAATTCCATTCCTCCTTTTACTTTTTACTTTCATTCTTCCCCTTCCTTTCCTTTCCTCTCATTTCCCTTTCCCCTTTCCTTCCCTTCCTTCCTTTTCCCTTTCTCTCCCTCTGTCCCTTACCTTTGAGTACAAAGCACAAAGCAAAGGAAATTGGGAGAAAGGAAGCTGGTATTCTTGACAGCTGAAATGTCTTCACAGACTAGATGTGTTTTTTAAGACTAGGTTTTATACTCACTGTCATTTTCTAGTCCTTTCCTTTCCTGGGGATTGCTTGAACCCTGACAACAACTTAGAATCAATGTGAAGAGCAAATGTGTCTATATACAGCTATCTGTAGCAGACTACTTCCAGTTGGGGAAAGCGGTTCCTTCCACCTCCTCCTTTCCCTCTTCTTTTCTTTCCCTCTCCATCCCCTTTCTCCTTGCTCATTGCTTTGCTTCCCCTTCCCCTTTTCTTTCTCTCTTCTTTCTCTTTCTTTCTCCCTTTCTGCTTTTTCCTTCTACTTTCTCTTTTTTATTTCCTTCTCTTCCCCGTCTCTCTCTGTGTGTCCACATAGGATATCGTACCCTTCCCTTTGGGTGTGATACACAAAGCAAAGGAAATTGATATAAAAGAAACTGGGATCCCTGACACATGAAGACAACTTCAAATGAAGTTTTCATCATTCTCTCCCAAAGGTCCAGTTATATATTAAGTATGTGTGTTTGTATGTAGGTCTAGGTTGACCATAATACATACATATGTACATATGTACATACATACATACATACCTATATGTAAATATATATAAAAGTGAATCATAACTTAATTAATTTGCTCTTCTTCAACTCATAGAAGGTACTCATAAAAGGTACAATTCTTCTTCAACTCATAGAAGGTACTCATAAAAGGTACAATTCCCTTCACAGAAGTCCTTGTGCTTATGTTTCCCATGAGTACAGCAATTCATGATAAGCAAGTTGTTCCCAAAAATGTTTCTTCTTTATTTTGGTCCTTGATAAAATCAACCTCACAAAACTTCTCTCTGCCTTCACACAGAAAACCTGTAAGCCATTCTTTCATTTATGGACAACTTCCAAAAGCTAGATTGATTAATTCCTTTGATACTATATTTACATCCATGACAAAGATGTCAAAATAACACTAGAAAACATAAATCATGGTAACTATAATTCAAGAAATAACAGAGTATCTTAGCTAACTACCCAAATTCTATTCTACAACCATCTCCTTCAGAAATGTAAGCTTTTTATAGTCCATAGCTTGCCCTGAAAGCACAGGTTTTTCTATCCCAGATTTTCCCAGTTGTTTTTTTTAACCATAGTGCTCTTCCTTACACACTCTGTACTCAAGCCAAACTACACAGATAACAAATTTCCTTGTGTCATCTATTCAGTCACATAGGACACCTCAACTTATTGAAATCCTTCACGGATCAGATCAAGTACTATCTCCCATTAAGCAATTTCTGATAATGAAAATACTCTCTGCTTCCTCAAGTTTTCTGAGATCACATCAGAAGTTTCCTTTTTCTGTATCCAAGCTCTATAAGTAGGAGACACATGTTCCAGTGATTATACCTTGACACTGTTATGTCTCGTCTTCAGAAGTAGTTAACTGTAAGCGCATCTCTTCTCTCCTGTTTTCCTCCATAGGATGTTGTAACATCTCTTCTCCTCTCTGCAGAACTTCTTCAATCTGGGCCTTCTCCTTATCCAACTGAAAATGTAAACAGGAAAAAAAAGTCAATATTTCACTTGGATATCTCTTGAGCAATGTATATTTCTTTACGAGAAGGAACATATCCATCATGATGAATTTCTATAAGTCAATATCCCATTCAAAATTTAAAATAACTACATTAAAATTATATTATTTACGGTTAATATATTTGTACATGTATAGCCTGTCAGATTGCTTGCTGTCTTAGGGAGGAGGGAAAAATTGGAATTAAAAATCATAAAAAAATGAATGTTGCAAACTACCTTTACAGATAATTGGAAAAAATAAAATACTATGAGGTGGAAAAAAATTCTAAACATTCTACTGTTTCCAAAAATGTATTAAATCCTCTTGGATCTTTTAAATACCATTCCTGCAATTTCAATAGAAAATCTCCAATGAGTAAACTACCTCTGCCAACTTAGGTCATCACCTATTTTGCTAAAGCTATGTGAAACAAGGAAAGTAACCTGCCCAGGATAAAAGATCTAAGTATATGTTAGAGGCAGGCCTAGAACCTAGGTCTTCCTAGTTTGGCTGCATCAGCAGTATATCACACTGTCTCTCTCAATTATATGTTAAAATAGCTTAAAATTTAAACCATGCTTATCCTTAGTTAATTCTCCTTGAAAATTTAACTCTCTCTTAGAAGCATTAAATAAATCATTTGGCAATTGCTACATCAAAACTCAACATCAAAAACTCTCATTTTTAAATTCCCCACCACAAATGACATGGTATGGGGAAAGGGGGAGAACAGGCACAAGGTCACTGGGCTTAAGTGATGTGCTCAGGGTCACAGAGCTAGTCAGTGTCAAGTGTCTGAGGACAGATTTGAACTCAGATCCTCCTGACTCCAGGGCCAGTGCTCTAGTCACGTGCTCCACAGCATGATAGTGAAGGCAAATATTCACATAGAAATGAGGTGTATTATACTTTTCATCTTCATCACTGGGCTTCTCTACGGCCTTCAACATAGCTTTTCAATCATGTTCTAGTTTGTCTAGGTCCACTGAATGCATACCAGTCTCAACAGGTTGTGATGTCACAAACATTTTCTTTGAGGAAAGTTCTTGGTCGACTAACATCTATGGAAGAGAGCAAAAAGAAAAGATAGCTAAGGACAGGTGAACCAAAAACAGAACATGACTCCAAGTAAGTCAAATGACTACAGCTAGATGAAAGAAGCAAATGAGGTGAAACCAGATTTCAATAATCAAGTCAACTGCAAAATAGGCAGAAATGAAAAGTGAAAAAAATTAATTTGCCAATCCGGTCAAGCAGAGATTCCTCATCATTTCTTTATACTTTCGCATATTTGGAGATCTTTTAAAAGACTGGTGACTCCCACTCCACTCATGTTTCATGGGATTGCACATAAAGAGGTGACACAAAGCCATATATTGGGACAAGACAGCAAAGACAATAACTCCTTGGCATGAAGTAGTGTCAGATACTAAAAACTAAATCTCTGTAACACTGTATTTTAATGCTTGGTACAAGATCTTTAATAGTTACAAAAATTCCTTTAGCCTTGATAGCCTAGATCGATATATGTCTAATTGATGGCTAAATGATCGTATAAGAAGTGAGCGCTGAGTATTTCTTCAGAGAAGAATTATATGAGAGGTAACATACTTTTTCAACATATTTCTCTAAACAAAACCTTTTCTTCTACGAAGAAAATAAACAAAAAAATAAATGAAATAATGCACCTATGGGCATATCCCATGGTTTTTTCCCTACTCCCTTCTAGCAGTCTCTTTGCCTCTTGGGTCGTGTTCCTTTACCTAGTTAAAGGATTCCACTGACCCTATATTTTCACAGAAAATAAAAACAAAAGGTATATTTCTGCATCAGGCCTATCTACACGATTTATATAAATTAAATAAAGTTCTTTATTTTATTAAGTAAGGTAAATTAAATCAACAGAAGCAGGAAGAGTGAATGTGTCCCTATACATAAAGAGTTTATGAAGTCAACACCACAAGATTAGTTCTTTCCTTGTGGCTTCCTCATGGGAACCAGTATCTTACAGTGTTTCAAGAACTGAAAGAAGGTATTCCCAGAGTAGTTAGAAGCATAATCAAACACAAGGAGGAAGAAAGAGCAGGGCTTCCTTAGAATTTTTATGGAACGGACCCCTTTTCTAAGTAATGTTTTAATCATAAAATAAAACACAGAGAAATGAATTTTATTGACTAAGTTATCAAGATACTAGCAAAACAAGTTTGTGAACCCCAGGCTAACAACTCTCGATTTAAAGGAAGAATACCAAGCATTTTAGCCTGGACTGGGTATGAAGTAATGGAAAGCAAACAGAATGAAATAAAATTAGACAGGTCAATTTTAATCCAGTGGAGGAGCCTTAAACAGCAAGTTCAATGGCTTTGAATTTATCCAGGAGCCAAAAAGGAATCAGTTAATCGTTTTGAAGCTATGGAGTTACATGATCAGATTTGTGCACTAGAAAGGTTAGTCTAATACAGATGTTTTAGTTAAACAAGAGAGAGTAGATATTAGAAACCACAGACTGAGTCAGAGGATAAGGCAAAAATCAATTGAGGCTAAAAGGTGACAGTGGTAAAAACTCAGGTGGTGAAGGCAGCAGAAATAGTACGTAAAGAACTGAATTAAAAGATATTATTATATCTGGAGAACACGATATGATGTGACTTGTTATATAAGACAATTGATATGACTTGATGATTTATGAACTATATGGAGATATGTGATAGAGTTTCAACAAATACGAATAAATGATCATGAGGGAGGTTATTTGTAAGAACAGGGACGGCATAACCAGAAATGAGGAAATCAAGAAGGGGAGCTGGTCAAAATTAAAGATAAGACATTCAGTTTTAGAAACAATGATCTTGAGGTATCCATGATACATTCAGTTAGAGCTTATCCAAGTAGAGGGCTAAAAAAGTGAGCCATAGCAGAAGAGCATGAAAAGAATTCTTAAGTGCTACCAAATTTGAAAGCTATCCATGTAGACATCACACTTGAAGTTATAGAAACTGATGAGATCACAAAGAGCTGAATCAGGAAAAGAGAATATGGCCAAACAAACCCAGAGACATGGACAGCTCTAATATAAGAAGCATGGGAAGAAGAGGAAAACAAAGAGAAAAGAAGACTTAAGGAGGTAGTACATCTCTGTTTTACATTAAGTACTCACTTTAGCACTTGATGTGTTGTGACACTTTTTCAAAGTTTCTATTTAATTCAGCTAACTTGGGCTCCACCAGCTCACTGCTTGCCAAGCCATGGGACCCCATCACTAAATTGGCTTGGTCACGAACTTTTTCGACTTGTAGATTAATATCACCCAGTTCAGATGTTAATCGCTAAACACATAGAAACACAAAATTTTCATTAAGTACAAGGAATAATGAAGTGTAACCTAATTAAAATATGGGTTTGACACCATTCAGAAGGTAAGATGTCACAAATACGTTAAATATCTATCTAAATAAAACATTGGCAGTATATTTAATTGAATTAATGAATCTAAATAGAAGTAGTAGAGGTGGAAGGGGAGGAGAAAATTGGGTTTTGGGCTTGGGGCTTTCCAAATCCTTCCCAGATGACTCGTATAACCTCTGCATCTTTCACTAAAATTAAAATTCAAAAACAAAAAATAGCATAATACAGTATTTATATGAAAAGCAAGATTCTGAGCCCTAAGAAATACAGTATATATTACAAATGTCATCTTAGGCATACTTACTTTCACAATTTCTTCACTTTTATTTACAGGCTTCTTTTCAATCTCATCCAACAGAGCTTCAGCTTGGTAAAGCCAAGGACTTATATGAGCAACATTTCCATCGAATATCTCCAGCTGGCTCTGATGGTTCTGAAAATATATATGTATGTATATACTTTTTAAACAATCACATTAAGCATTTAGAAATATTTGAATGATTATGAATGGATAGAATTGGATCCTGTGAGTATTAGTTAGGAGAATTTAAGGCTCTAGGTAAGAAGAATGTCTCTAAAAATTAGGATTATTTCAAAGGACAGTATTTTTCCCTCTTCTAGATGCTGATAAAGGAATTCCTTTATAATCATTCATGGGGAATTCTATAGAAAAGAATTATATACATATATATATATATATGTGTGTGTGTGTATGTGCATGTGTGTGCGTGTGTGTGTGTTGAAATAAATGATCTCTAAACTTCACTCAAGCTCTAATACCAAATTAACAGAGAAAGGAGTTTTGTTTAAAGAAAGAAGCAAAGTAACAGAATTGGAAAAAATTATATTCACATGATGTAAAATAAAGATAATTATAATAAAACCTGTTTACGCACCAGCATGTACAGATGTATGTAGATACACTTAGTTTTTCCACTCGGTTTCATTTTCAATCTTTTTTAACCTCATGTTTTAACATCTATAGCAGGATATTCCACTAGCACCTCAAATTAAGAATGTCCTAGACTAAATTCATTATCTGTTTTTGTTTCCCCAAAATCTTCCCTCTGTCTAAGTTTTCCTATTTCTTTTGCTAGCATCACCACCCACTGTCCTCCAAGTCACCTAGTTTCACTCAAAATGATGGGGCATTTTTGACTCGTTTCTCCCTCACTACAACCTCCAATAATTTGTCAAGTTCTGGGACTTTTACTCATAATATGTCATATATTCACTATTGTCTAGTTACACTCCCACTATCCTTGTTCACATGAAAAACTGAAAAAGCACTTTTTATACCATTTACCAAGACATGGTCAGAATAGATATATAACCAAGATATAAAAGGAGAATTTATTACCAATCAAACTTATGGATAGGGGAAGAATTTATGGATAAACAAGAGACAGAGAACATTATGAGATGTGAAATGGATAATTTTGATTACATTAAATTATAAAGGGTTTGTACAAATAAAACCAAGGTAGCCAAAGATTAGAAGGAAAGCAGAGATCTACATGTGGGGGGCAATTTATATATAGACAGTTTCTCAGATAAAGATCCCATATCTCAAGTATATAGAGAACTTTTTCAAATTTGTAAGGATATGAATCATTCCCCGATTGGTAAATGGTCAAAGGATATGAACAGTTTTTCAATGAAAACATCAAAACTATAGTAAGTCATAGAAAAAAATGCTCTAAACCATTATTGGCTAGAGAAATGCAAATTCAAAATGCAAAACCTTTGCAATATCTTCTCCTACCTTTGGCTACAATAAGAGAAGGGGAAAATGACAAATGTTAGAGGGCATGTGGGAAAATTGGGATATTAATACATTGTTGGTGAAACTGTGAACAGATCCAACCACTTTAGAGAGCAATCTGGAATTAGGCCCAGAGTTATAAAACTATGTACACCCTATGACCTAACAATTAGGTCTATTTCCCAAGGTGGTCAGAGAAAAAGGAAAAGTACCTATATGTTCTAAAATATTTTTATCAACTCTCTTTTTGTTGGCAAAGAACTGCAAATTGAGAGGGTGCCCATCAACTGGGGAATGGCTAAATAAGTTGTGGTATACGATTCTGATGGAATTCTATTCTGCTATAAGAAACGATGTGCTGGTTGATTTTAGGAGAACATGAAAAGACTTGTATGAAAGAATGAAAAGTAAAGCATGCAGAATGAAGAAAAATGCTGTATGCAATAACAGCAATACTGTTCAAAGAATAATTGTCAACAACTAACTTATTCTGAATACCATAGATACTCAAATCAACTATAAAGGACCTATGAAGGAAGATGCTCTCCACTCCCAGAGAAAGAACATATAAACAGAAGGATGCCTAGTATGGTTTTACATGTTGGTATAAATCTGCATTAAGGCAGAGCCAAGATGGCAGAGTGAAGAAGGGATCTGCCTGAGCCCTCCCCACAAAACCCCTCAAAATACCTGAAAAAATTGCTCTAAACAAATTCTAGAGCAGCAGAAGCCACAAAATGACAGAGCGAAACAAATTTCGAGCCCAAGACAAACAGGAAGCTCAACAAGAAGGGTCTATTGTATGAGGTTCAGAGCACAGCATAGCCAAGCGTGGGCCATACCAAATCCCATGGGACTGGAGCATGCCTCAGGGTGTTGCATCATTGGCAGCTGTGGTGCTTCCAGACTAATCAACCCACAAATGCCAAAGGCAGCTTCAAAGGTCAATGAGGAAACTCTCTCACCCATGTGAGAGAGGAACATGCTCCAGGCACAGACTGAGGGCATTGGAACCTACTGCAGCTGCAGCGGTAGCTGCTTGTGGAGCTCTCGGCCTACAGACAGAGGGGGAATCAATTGGCTGATCTGGACCACAGTCTTGGGTGGTAGACTCATGTTGAGGAGGAGCGCTGGTGTGGCAGAGCTGGTGGTGGCTATAGAGAGGGAATCTTACTCACAGTTCCAAGGCAGAAAAGGGTGCTAGTGGTTGCTCATAGACCAGAGTGCAGGCCAGGAGAGGAGTAAACACCTTTCTTTTCATCATACCACTTCTGAGGAACTGAGAATTTACAAGTCCCTAGATATATCTCTGAAAATAGCTCACAAAACCCTTAAAACTTGGGGCAGTGCACCATCCACTTAACAAAGAGTTCAAAATTCAAGTAACTGGCTAGGAAAGTGACTAAAAGGAGCAAAAAATAAGACTCTCAAAGGTTACTTTCTTAGTAAAAAGGTATTTTCTTACAACAAGGAGGTTCTTCCAGTTGTATGGAAGAAGGCAGCAAGGTCAAGGCTCCGACATCCAAAGCCTCCAAGAAAAATTTGTAATGGTCTCAGGCCATGAAAGAGGTGATTTTAAAAATCAAATGAGAGAAGCAGAGGAAAAAATGGGAAGAGAAATGAGACCAATGCAGCAATAAAATCATCAGCTTACTAAAGGAGACCCAAGAAAATGATGAAGAAAATAACACCTTTAAAAACAGATTAACCCAAATGGCAAAAGAGATCCAAAAAGCCAACGAACAAAAGAATGCCTTAACAAGCAAAATTGGCCAAATGGAAAAGGAGGTGCAAAAGTTCACTGAAAAATATAATTCCTTAAAAATCAGAATGGAGCAAATGGAAGCTAGTGACTTTATGAGAAATCAAGAATTTATAAAACAAAACCAAAAGAATAAAAAATTACAAGACTGTGTGAAGTATCTCCTTGGAAAAACAACTGACCTTGAAAACAGATGCAGGAGAGATAATTTTAAAATTATGGGTCTAACTGAAAACCATGATAAAAAAAAGAGTGTAGACTTCATCTTTAAAGAAATTATCAAGGAAAACTGCCCTAATATTTTATAACCAGAAGGTAAAATAGAAATGAAAAGAATTTACCAATCACCTCCTGAAAGAGATGCTCAAAGGAAAACTTCTAGGAATATTGTGACCAAATTCCAGAGCTCCCAAGTCAAGGAGAAAATATTACAAGCAGTTAGAAAGAAGTCAAGTAGTGTAGAAAGACAATAAGGATAACACAGGATTTAGCAGCTTCTACACTAAGGAAGTAGAAGGCTTGGAATATGATATTCCAGAGGTCAAAGGAGCTAAAACCAAGAATCACCTACCCAACGAAACTAAATATAATCTTCAGAGGAAAAAAATGGAATTTCAGTGAAATAGAGAACTTCCAAGCATTCTTCTGGAAAAGACCAGAGTTGAGTAAAAATTTTGACTTTCAAATACAAAAATCAAGAGACACAAGAAAAGGGAAACAGAAAAGAGAAGCCCTAATGGAATTATTAAAGTTGAACTATTTACATTCTTACATGAAAAGATTGTATTTGTAACTCATGAGACTTTTCTCAGTACGAGGGTAGTTAGAAGGAATATATTTGTATGTGTGTGCACATGCACATATGTATACAAACACACATATATATGTATGTTTATATTATATGTGTATGTACACAGACACAGACACACACACACACACCTAGAGAAAGAGAGAGTGCACACAAGGTGAGCTGAATATGAAGGGAGGATACCTAAAAAATAAAATTGTGGGGGAGGGTTAGGAAGGGGAGCATGGAGCAAAGATGGCGGAGTAAAAGTAGGTACCTGCTTGAGCAATTCCCCCAAGTCCTGCAAATACCTGTAAAAAATGACTCTAAGCAAATTGTACAACTGCAGAACCCACAAAATGATGGAGTGAAACAAATCTCCTGCCCAAGATAGCCTGGAAGATTGACAGCAAGCATGTATTGCACCAGGCTGGAATTAGAGCACAGCACTGTCGAACTTGGGCTGAGCCAGCACAGACAGGGTCAGAACAGGCCTCAGGGGACTGAATCACTGGCAACTGTGCCAGATTCCAAACCTCACAACCCACAAAAGCCAAAGAAGACATAGATCGGGCGTGGGTCTGGCCCCAGTCCTGCTTACTCTTATGGTAGTTGGGATAGAGATAGAGAGATATATAGATAGATAGGTAGGTAGATGGATGGATGGATGGATGGATGGATAGACAGACAGATATACACATATATGTAGATAGATTAGATAGACAGAGGGCACAGGATGAGTTGAATATGAAAGGATATATAAAATTAAGGCATAAAAGAGGAATATTTTGGGAGGAAGGGAGAGATAGAAGGGGGCAAATCATCTCACAAAAAAGAGGAAAGAAGAAAAAGGAGGGGACACAATGGAGGGGCAAGTGGGGTGGTGAGAGGGAATAAGTGAGCCTTACTCTCAACAAATTTGGCTTAAGGAGGGAATAACACACATTCAATTGGGTATGGAAATCTAGCTTACCCTGCAGGAAAGCAGGGAGGAAGGGGATAGGAAAGGGAGGATAATAGGAGGGAAGGCAGACTGGGGGAAGGGGTAATTAGAAGCAAACACCATTGCAGAGGGACAGGCCAAGGGAGAGAATGGAATAAATGGAAGGTAGGACAGGATAGAGGGAAATGTCGTTAATATTGCACAAAAGGACTGTTATGGAAGTGTGTTGCATGGCCACACATACGTGACCTCTAGCGAATTTCTTGCTTTCTCAATGAGAGTGAGTGGGGAGGAAGAAAGGGAGAGAAGGCAGAACTCAAAGCTTTAAAAATGAATGCTAAAAATTGCTTTTACATGCAACAGGGAAATAAGTTGTACAGGCAATGGGGTATAGACATTTTTCTTGCCCTACAGGAAAACAGAGGGGGGTGGTGATAGAAGGGAGGGCAGATTGGGGAAAGGGGTGGTTGGGGTGCATGATGTCCTAGGGTGGAGGGAGGGGAGAAATGGGAAGACAATTTGGAATTCAAAATCTTATGAAAGGGAATATGAAAACAGAAAACAAATTTTATATACATATATGTTATATACATGTATATATATGTACATATATACATGTGTATGTATGTTTAAAGAAAAGAAAAAGAAATTAAAAGAGTATATGTGGCAGATTTCAGGAAAACCTGGAAAGATTTACATGAACTGATGCTGAGTGAAGTGAGCCAAAGCAGGAGAATATTGTATACAGTAATAGCAACATTTTTCAATGACCAACTTTGATAGACTTAGCTCTTCTCACCAGTATAATGATCCAAGACAATTCTAAAAGATTCATGATGGAAAATGCTATCCCCATCCAGAGAAAGAACTATGGAGTCTGAATGCAGATTGAAGCATACTATTTTCTCTTTTTTGTTTGTTTTTTCTTTCTTGCTTGCTGTTTTTTTCCTTTTCTTTTTTCACAACATGACTAATGTGGAAATGTTTAACATGACTGTACATATATAGCCTACATCAGATTACATGCCATCTTGGGAAGGGATGAAGGCAGGGTGAGCAAAAACTTTGAAACTCAAAATCTTATAAAAGTGTACGTTGAAAACTAAAAATAAATCAATTCTTCAAAATAAATAATTCTGCATCAAACGGTGGTCTTCTTGAGTATGGGGTGGGGAGGCATGGAAAGAAACAGTGTGGTACTTAAAATGTAACCAAAAAAAGAATTATTTAGTTTAAAAGGAAAAGAAAAAACATTTATTAAGTACTATGTGCAAAGCACTATGCTAAGAACCGAGGAAAATAGAAAAGCAGCTAACATTCTCTAATGGGAGGACACAACATCTATGAGCTGCAAGCCAGGCAGAAAGATCTCACAGTCTTCATGTTATAAGTTGTAGGGTAGATAATAAAATCGATGGTAACACACCTTCTCTGATGTTATTTACCCTGCTAAAACCATATTCCTTTTTGGTGTGTAACCATTTAACACTACCAAGGGATTTAATGTCAGAACTTTCCTTTCTGAGTCAAGGAACTAGCTATGCCTTGAGTTCCTGACTGATTCTTTACCTCTGTGAATCCAAGCAGACCCTTACTGAAATCAAGACTACACTGTCACTATCTCCATATTGTTACCTATTGACATCTTTCACTTAGCTCCAGACCTAACTCAGTAAACCAGTTACTTCAAGAAATGTTCCCTGCTCCCTAAGCAGAACATGATCTCTCTCTAAACGTAATTTGTATAAGGATTTTGTCTAGTCCTGCCTTCTTCACTCCGATCACATTTCACCTAAGAACATATTTCTTTACAAATATCTTCTCTCCCATATGAGACACTAAGTTCTATGAGGGCAAACGTGATTGTTTTCTGCCTTTGAATCCACCCAGGACCTTCGCTAATTCCTTGCTTTAAGGAGTCCTTAATTCGATGTTTGTTTTAGAGATGAGTAAAGATGTACTGAATTGTTTCCACAATGTTTTGTTTTGTTTTAATAAAAGTCAGATATTATTCAGGCTCTATATCCATTGGACAGAATAAGTGATCAAACATATTCTCAACCTTCTAACTACAACAATCATTGGGCAATTTTTATTTCAAAAGCAACATCAAGGAATCCTGTGAAAGAACGTATATTAAGGATACATTGGTTTTTTTCAAAGGGATCATGTGACAGTTTAAACTAGCAACAGAGCAGAGTGACAAACTCTTCAAAGTCAAGATGAAAAGTTCTAAATCATGATTCACATTAGAAAGGTAAATTTAAAAATAAAATATTATGATACAAAATTAAAAGCAAACTACATTTGCAAGATAAATGAATGAATTCTATTTTTGGCAGGTAAGTTGTGGTTATTTTAATCTTTGATAAAACAATGTGCTAAGGAAAGTCTCTCTAGTCTTTTCTGACAAAGAGAATTTGCTCGACATGCTATTCTGTTTGAGATCTCATGTGAACATCATTTAAAAAACTGGAATAACTAATCCTGAGATTTTTTTTAAAATTGAACAAGAACTAGGATTACAATACTTTAAATTTTGGTTCATTTTTCATGATTCATAATTATTACATTATTAATTATAAAGAAAAATTTATGCTCTCCCTCCTAGCTCTCCACAAATGAAAAATGACTCTGCTGTAAAAAATACATATTCTCAATTGAAACAATTCCATACTTAGAATTAATTTTCAGTGAAACTCACCAATAAGGTGTTGCACCAATCTTCAGTCCATGTGCGAATCCTCCTCCAACCAGCATTCAGTACAGAGCCTTTTCCTCCAAAGTTGCCTCACTGCCCTCTACCAAACTCTGAAGGGCTGCTTTGATGTCAGTGATATTATTTAAATCAAATTTTCTCTTTTCCAACTGCTTTAGCACATTGTAAAATAAAAGTATGCAAAAACATGTGATTTTTTCCATCATTAGGAAGTTCGCACATAACTTTTATATCAAGTTAATAGTTCAGGTTACTCTATCTTATATTATTTTACAATTCAATTAAATAATTGACATGATCAATTGGGTAGTATCTTTAGAACTATGCAACAGGATTTTAAAACTTTATGTTACACACAATTTCTCACAGAAAACTCAAAGTTCTGAAATTCCCAGAAACCATACAAGATTTTATACTCAAACAATAAACATTCAAATAAATATCAACGTGCTTTTTAAACATACATGAATACATTTAACCTTAACAATAACTGAACCTTTTTCAATCACAATATGTCTAAGCGTTTTAAAAAGTTTAGGTTAATCGCTTATAAATATTGCATTGGTATATTGCACTTCAGAGAACATAAAAGTAGTTCAGTTCAGATGAGTGTAAGCAAGGTCTACATAACATCTGATCATTTAACATGGCTTCACTACTCTTCCATGAACATTCAAGCATTTCTCCTAAATATCACACCATAGGCCAACTGCCAGGAATGGAGGAGGGATGGAATTCACAATCATATTTTGTGCACTTGAGATTCCTGCATTCTCCTAAGTGATTATTTATTGATTGAATGCAGCAAGTCTTTACTGCAACCAATAAATAACTAATCATCACATTTAAGCAAGAGAACACAGAAAGCAGGGCTGGACTAAATTACACCAACAAAATCCATTGGAAATAAATTTCTGCACTGGAAATAATGCCCTTTAAAATCCAGAATACTCTAAGGAACCAGATGTGGAAGCACAAGGGAACAAAATAAACTAATTCATAGCACATAAAGCTAATCATGAATAAAACCGCATTCTATTATGTATTTCCTAAAGGATACTGTATATTTTCCATGTATTGTAAGTTACATCAGAAAGGTTTTGAAATTCTTTCAGTTTCCTTACACTCTCATTTGACCTCACATTAACCCCCTTTGCAATTCCTCCACATACACAGGACTGCAGAGTGTGTAATCTCTGTTTAAGATTCTCTTATGGTTTCTTCTACTCTTTGGAAACTTCCTAAATGTCCGCATTTCGGTAGTGCTGTTCAGATGCGTTGTGATAAAGACATGAATACAAATCTTGCACATAACATGGTTTTTATGGTTCAGTTCTCTTGCCCATGAGAACAAGAATCCACATAGTAATCTAAATATTTATCTTGAAAAGTTAAAGCAGAGAGACAAAAACCTCTAACTCAGAAAGATTTGCATTCAAATTTTGACATGTGAACCTAGGAAAGCATTTAAGCTCAAAGGACCTAAGGGAACTCTCAAAGACGTTAAGCTGCAGTAGAGATCCCCAAACAGAGAAATCACAAGTCCATATCCCAGCAGCCTCAACCTCCTCCCCACTCCACCATATTCCAACACACACCCCCAAAAAATTCTATAAAAGTGAGCATACTTAATTTTCAATTCTTTTAAAGCTCTGTGTCCTTTCCAGATATCTAGGTGATACGGTGGCTAGAACACCAGGCCCGGAAGACCTGACTTCAAATCCAACTTCAGACACTACCTGTGTGACCCTGGGCAAGTCTCCTAACATAGTATACACAGTTACCTCATTTGTAAAATGAGTTGGAGAAGGAAATGGCAAATCAATCTGGTATCTTTGACAACAAAACCTCAAATAGTGTCACAAAGAATTAGACATGACTGAAACAATGGAATAACAACAAAATGTCATCTCTAATAAATACATTTGTTAATTTGAGGACTAAGGATTATAGGGCCTAAAAACAAAGCAGTTTTGTCCATTTAACTATCTATTCATGTAAAAAGGAAGACCTAGGAAATCAATTTCAGGCTTTGTATCTGTGATTTCATTCACCTTTCAGAGACCCATGAGTCTTCTTCCATTAATCATTATCTTGTCCTTTGGAAAAACAGAATTAATTATCACATCTATTCACTAATTGACAACAATCAGCAAAGTGATGACAAAAATCGTATTTTTATTAAAAATAAAAAAATAAAGATTGCTAACACAATGACAGTATACTCCTTATTCCTTTGCTTTTCAAAAAACCTAAAGTCTTTTTGAAAAGTAGACAAAATTCATCATGTTGGTAATCAATGTAGCAAAAATGCCTCATGAAAACAGAAAATGGAAAAGATTTCTTCTGTTGCCTGGAAAGACATAACCATGTGGAAAAACCATTGAGCATGATGAATGCTCAGCCAGGCATAATTTAACACGAAAGGTTGGGAAAGATCTGCAGTGCAACGGCCACTATCACCACTAATGTAACGGTAGCAATTAAAATAAATTATAACTTACTTCGGCCCAGGCAATCTCGGTATCTAGATCAGAAAGCAAACCTTCTGAAGTTGACTTCTGCACTAACTCAGCTTCAGTAACGGTAAGCCATTCCGAAAGCAAAGCTGTCTCTTTCCTCATTTTGCGAGCCAGTTGGGAAGCTCTTTCCAGATCCTCTTTTCCCTCAGTAACCTGCCAAAAGAGGAAAAATCAAGAGTGTTTCCGCCATCTTTCAAACACAATCATGCCTCCAGTATATGGTCAGGTGCTACCTTTTATGTAGGCAGCTCGGTGATGCAATGGATAGAGCACCAGTGCAGGAGTCAGGAGGACCTGAGTTCAAATCTCACCTCAGATACTTGACACTCACTAGCTGTGTGACCTTGGGCAAGTCACTTAACCCCAACTGCCTCATCCTGGGTCATCTCCAGTCATCCTGATGAGTATCTGGTCACTGGATTCAGATGGCTCTGGAGGAGAAGTGAGGCTGGTGACCTGCACAGCCCTCCCTCACTCAAAACAAAATCAAGTGCAAGTCATGTCATTATTTCTCTGATGGTATGGTTTTCTTTGTCAATGAAGGACAGACACACACACACACACAATTGCCTCGGGTAACATGTAACAGCTGGTTATTCAGGCATAAAATGGGTTATCTGCATCATACAATGGAGAATAATGTCTCATTTTCCTACTCTGTAAAATAGCACAGGGACTAACAGACAATCACTAAGTGACTAGTCATATAAAAAGTCTTTTGAAATTCTTGAGAGAAAGGCACTATATAAATAAGTCTTTGTGAGTATCAATTTGTTCACCAATATGGAGATAAACTTGTAGAAGAAGTAAAAGCATTTACCTAAATGTACATTTACTAACACTTTTCATGTAAAAACAGATTATCTTCAAATAAATTTCTGGGATAACTTAAAAGAAAGGAGATATAAGTTAAAGAAAATGTTTATGTCTTCATGTATATGGATATACACACACATATATATGTATATATATATATAATATCTGTTTGGTATTTTTATATGGAATACATGGATTGTAAAAATACATTAAAATATGAGTGTTATCAATGGCATAGACAAAAATCAAAAAGGATGCAAGCAATAAATAATTAATAAACACTGATTAAGCGCCTACTAGGCGAGTTGCATTAAATACATCTGGTCAGTTCATCAAAATTTAATCAAAATTACTAACAGAATAAAAGAGTTAAGGTATCATCTAAAAGGGAGCTAATTATTTCTCCATAGACGAATCAGGTCAAGTGCTCCAAGGAATCTAAGCTTTGGGCAAATTCAGGGGAAAATATCTGAAATACCGGTAAGACACCAAATAGCTCAATTATATCTACTGGAATCAGATAGCCAGGAAATCATGCCATCACAGTAGGATTTATTTTGCCAAAAACAAGTTAAGAACCACGATAAAAACCAATTTGCAACAGGTCTTACAAGAATTCATACCTGGGTATCCAAGTTTTGTAACAATCGAAACATCTTTTAAACTGCTTAAGGTGGAATTAGGTAGCCTCTACTCTTAAATCATTCCGTCAAACAACTGTGAGAACCATGGTCACAAAAAAAACTTTGGGTGTGATCGACAGCAATGACACAGCCATCTATAAAATGTGCATAAAATGAATGGGAATAGTGAATTTTTATATGTAACTGAAACTGCGTGATGAGCAGATCGTCCATATCACACGCTTCTGATTACAATGTTATTAAAGTTATTTGGCCCTAGACTTACAATTTCTTCCCAGCATACTGAGTCTGGAATTGAGTAAAAATTCAATGCTATGGAGTTTAAGTGTTACACTAACATATATGAGAGTGAAAACAACATTCTAACCACTTTCCTCTGGGCAATAGAAAGATTTCCATCATATTTCATCCGGGTGTATTTAACATTCAATAACTGCAGCATTATCCAGAATATTATCTATAACTACAGCTGTGTTTCAACTTCACACGTTTTATTTCTTTCTTGGCTTCAAGGTAGAGATTCAAAAATAAGTCAGATAAAAGCACTCAGACTTTGCCAGTGCCTCAATGTAAAGGATGCAACAGCCTCTCTCCCTGTGGTTGCTCCAAAATAACCAAATTATGCATGTATTTTAGAAGGATTTAAAATTACTGGCATAGTAACGTGAATTACCCATGCCTTAGTGTTTGGGTAATAGCATGGCTTTAAGCATGCTATGGAAATACAGAGTTTGGGAAAGGCAGTAAAGAATAGAGAAGTGGACCTGGGAGTCAGAACTCTTAGAGGCTTAGGTTCATTATGACCCAGGGAAAATGAGTCAAAATCTCAGTTCCCCCCTAGGAGCTTTTTAAATTGAAAAGTACTTGCTAAATTGCATTGGTAGAGGTTTCCTTGCTCCCTTTTAAGTGGAAAAGACAGGAAACAGAGGAAAGAGGAGAGGAGACAAATATGAAGATTAAGAATTTTAAGGATCAACATTTAAGAAAAAAAAAAGACAGCTAGGTGGTGAAGTGAACAGAATGCTGGACCTAGAATCGGAAAGACCCTAAATTCAAATCTGGCCTCAGACACTTCTGTTTGCCTCAGTTTCCTAATCTGTAAAACGAGCTGGAAAAGGAAATGGCAAACACTCTAGTATTTTTGGCAAGAAAACACTAAATGAAGTCACAAAAAGACACAACTGAGAAAACTGAACAATAACAAAACATTTTTTAAAAAGCTGACTTACGGCTTTCCTGTTTTGCAGTGGAAGGATTAAAAAAATCAACTAGCAATGGAAAATCTAATAAAGGTTGCATTAAACTAAAAAACAGAATACAGAGAGAAGGGTCTATGTAAATGTTATAGAGAATATTGATTAAAATTTTTAAAGTTATCACTCAAAATTTCAAAATATAATGAATAGTACAGTAAAATCTAGAGGAAAAATTATTTCAGATGAAATCAAATCCCTGCAACAAGTCCGGCTTCCTAAGAGTGAACTATTTTTGAAGCAAACATATTTTCCTTAATAAAACAGTTCAATCTTATTACCTGTGCACCCAAGTGGTTATAGAGGAACTTCAAAGAGGTCAGTTGTTCATCCGTTCATTTTGGATTGTCTGTTTGCTGCTTTTGTACAATCTGCCTTCCAGTTTTGATTACAGTCTCTACTTCAAGTTTTACTTCACTCAGAGTTTTATAGAGTTTGCTTATTTTAAAAAAAAAGAATGAATATTATACATTTCAGAAAAATTGCCAGTCTCTGGTAATTTTGGTCGATGGTATATACATGTTTACGAACAAAAATATTGTTTTTAATTTCTTAAATTTAAACCAGGAGCAAAATCAAATCAAGTGATAAATAAACCTTGGTTAAAAGTGAAATGGTTCTAAGAAATACAAATAAAATTGAAAAGATATCAAGTGTCATATTATGCATCTAAAGAAAATTATGTAACAAATTAACATTATCAAAGATTTTAGGGAATATTTTCACAATGTATTCTTCATGTTTTGTGGATCATGTGTAGGAATTTATGATCAGTGTATGGAACCCAACATTAACCACGTATTCTGATCAAATGGGGGAAATTGCATTTAGGTGACACAGCCATCTCTAATGGTCAGCCCTTTTCTTAACAACTTGCTTTTCATGATCAATAATGTATCTGAAAAATAAACATATGCTAGATACTTGGGCTACAATTTTGACAATCCCAGATCTAACTACCAGTAGCTCTATTCTACTTGTATACAATTATCAGTGTTTAGAGGAAAGAGCCATACATTTCTAGAGATGGCAACTTCGAAAAGTACAGACATCATGACTAGGCTAAACAAATAGAAAAAATGGAAAAAAAAAGTCAAAGACAGAAGGTTTAGCTCCAACAAATTTCACATGTGGAACACACCATTTCTAAGCTCCCAGAGGCAACTTGAGAAAGACTATTTGATTCTTTGTACCTCTAGTTAGTCCCTAACATAGTGCTAATCATATATTACCAATTTAACAAACACTTGCTGAAGGATTTGTTGTTTCACAGACTTACAGGGTTCAAGACAGAAATAACAACAAGATATCACATATAATATTTCATAATGGCAAGAAAAGCAAAAGATAATCAAGTGTTTTTGTTTTTTAAAATACATTAGGAGAAAAGGGACACTTAAGGAAGGTTAGAGAATTGCTGTCTGATGAGGACAGGCCAATAACTGACAGCAGAAAGTGGGCAAAGATGCTCAATTTTTTATTCTGCTTCTGTTGTGTGCTTGTTTTTGACTTCCAAAGACAATGATATTTGCACCAGAAATAACAAAAAAATAACAGAGTTGACAACAAAAATAAACAAGGAAATGAATGATAAAACCTGAAGTCAAGTCAGTGACTTGAACTACATCTTGGCTACTTAAAGAACCGGCAAACAGAAGTACTAAGCCTCTGTCAGTAATATCTGAAAGAGCATGGACAATAAAAGACTGGAGAAGAGGAAATTTTCTTCTAATCTTCTTCTGGGGGAGCATGGGTGAGGAGGCACAGCAGAATCTGCAGACAATAAGCCAGTGGGACCGATTTTGATTCTTGGAAAAATTCTACAACATATAGCCCTACTACAAAGACACACACTACAAATAAATTTAAATTTTAAGTAGTGGAATTTCTTTATAAAAAAGCTAACACACACACACACACACACACACACACACTATCCAACAGTGACATTTCCTTACCATGCATTTGTCCAAATGACTCTGAATTACATCTGGATCTACATCCTTCACATCCAAGACATGAAGATCAGCCTTTACACCATCTAGAACCCGCTTGCAATCAAGCATATGCTGCTCAAAATTATCAGGCTTCTGGAAGAGTTGGTATTTTGTGGACACTTCACGAAGTTTCCTCTGATGATGATGAAGATCATGATGACCATGATTACAATGCCAATGATGAGGAGGATGATAATAAAAATAAATGTTTCATATCAGAAAAAATTTTACACCTAATCATGTTACCATCATTTTAACTGCTGAAGATCAACCTCTCTTCATGATATTAAAATTGCTATCACAGAATAAATTAAAATGCTGCAGTGAATCAAGTATAAATCCATAGGTAATCAATACTTAGGAATCTACATAGTCAAATATCTCCTGAGTTAAGTACAACCAAGCATTATCTTGATAGACTGCTTATTCACCTTTGAAAAATGAAGGATAAAATTAATTTCAGAGAAATTCAAACTTTAACATTCTTAGGAATCAGTTTCAAAGCCAACATTTACTTGAGTAGGAGGGTTTTTGAGAATCTCAGTAACAGGATGAATATCTATAATGTCAGTATCCAAATTTGGTGACCCCTTTTATTTTGAATGCCTCTACAAAATCAGATTTTTTCTTACCCATGAACAAAGTGAAATGTGTATATACAATGGTACAACAAGACCCAAATAGCACTTTTTTCAAGTCTCATAAAATCAGTAACATCTAAGGAATTCAAAATCTTTCCTTGAATCCACTTCTCCTACTCAAAGCTCCTTCTCTGTGGTTCCTTTACAATCCAGGCCATTGGAAAGGAGCTCAGAAATGGCCTCAATTCCCGGCTACGTTAACTACATGACTTGGCTCAGTGTCGTAATCTCTTAAGACTTCCATTTCCTCAATTATATAACAAAGGGGTTAGACTAGTTGATCTCTCAGATGCCTTCCAGTTTTATCCATGATTAAACTCATTAACAAACAACAAATGATTCTTCATTCTGTGTCCACCTGTCCTGAAAGGCAGAAACAGAATCTTCTGGTCCCATTACCTGCAGTATATCCATGTGACTTCCTCCTCGAGTGGTCCTGCCTTCTGGAGAAGGGGGTGGCTGAGGCCGTATATTTCTTCTCAGCTCTTCCAATGTTAACTCATGGGCTGAGATTTCAGCTTGAATTTTCTGGCAAAGGAAAGCAGGCAAGAAGGCTAAGGTGGAGACAACTTTTAAAATAGGTGATGAAAAAAGTTTCATAGAAAGAAATAATAGAAAACATTATGTGAGGATCTCCAAATTTGTCAGGGTCATTGTAAAAACAGGGCTGCAGGTCAGATCAGGGGATCTCAGTTCAAATCTCAACTCTGGCCCATGCTACCTGAAGGAAAGTACTACACCTTTCTTTGGTATTCACTTTTCTCATCTGTAAAATGAGGAAGATGAACTAAATGATCTGAAAACCTCTTATAGCTCAAAACTCCATGATCCTTATTTTTGTTCTGTGAACCTTGAAGTGCCCTATAAATGGGAGTGACTATGATTATTATTTCTCACATGTTTTTAATAGGAGAAGTGAAAACAAGCCCTAAAGAGCTGCCCACATGGTATGTATAAAGCTTCTTGGACCTGACAAGTTGTTACAAAAATAAAAATAGAAGACCTGCATTATGAAATTGTTGCATCTGCATAAAATGTGTTGTCTCCAGGAACTGATGGGAAACATTCGTTGTACCAAGAGTTGAAAGCTAAGAAAAGTTTACATAACTGAGGAATTACCTGAGCCTCCTGCGGAACCTGGAAGGCATCTATTCTGTCTGTCAAGTAGGCGGTGACTTGTTTATCCAACTCAGTTAGGCTTTGCTGCAAGACCTGAAACATGTGGTCAGTTTCCCTCATGGTCTGTAGTTGCTTTTCCAAAGAAATTTGTCTGGATTCTGCCTACAGAGGAGAAAAAGTATTAAGGAACTCAGCAGACACTCAGTTAGGCATAACCATCAGCGTGTGAGAGCATCCATACATTCTAGGTCACAAAAAGAAGAAACGGATGCCAAAGCATCACCATTTGGGACGCTATGACTTGATTTAGGTAAGTAATTAACATCCAAGAACATTTCATTGAAAAGATGCTATTGAATTGTAACAAAAAAAAGATATTTGTACTTTTTTCTTAGCAAACTATCAAAGACTACCCCTCACAACATGAGATTTCTTCTATAAACAATATTAAATAACAAGAAAGTATAAGAATAAAGATCACAAAACGCAGAGACAAAAGAAGTGGCTTCAAATTCTGGTTCCGTTAAGACAAACAGAATGACTTTGGGATGTCATTTTTCTGAATGAAAGGCAGAAGAAATATAAATTACTACTGGCATCATTTTTGCCAATTTTTTCAGGTATTGTGATAGGAAATTTCAGAGTTATTTTGATGTTCTTTTTTTATTACTCAATAATGGAACATTCTTTGATATAGCTCTTAAAAGTTTACAATATTAGTTATGAATAGTTAAAATTTTTCTTAAAAATTATTATTTTTTTGGGGGGAGGAGCTAAGATGGCGGAGTAGAAAGACTCATGTATGCTAGCTCCGAACCCACAGCCCATATATTTCCTGCAAGCAGAACTCCCCACAAACTCTGAATCACTGCAAGGCGCACAGAAACACACTGGAAGAGATTTCCGTTCCAGAGAGCCATCCCCAGTAGTCTGTCACGCCCCGGAAAGCGGAGCCCATCCCTGTGCTGCCCTGCCCATGGCCCCAGAGGAGTGGATCCGAGCAGGCTTCAGGGACATGGAATCTCTGGTGGCCGGGAAGGTCCCTCCACCCACAGACGCTACAGGTCAGTGAGAGAGACTTCTGGGCTGGCGGACAGGGGAGCGTGGGGTCTCCGTGGCTCGGGCCCCCTCGGGAGGCAGCGGCAGAGGCAGTGGCCTGGGACTCCCCCCACTCCCCCAGCAAGCAGAAGTTCCATTACCTAACGTCTCTGCATAAAGCCCCTGAGGGAACTGAGGCTGGGAGGCAGCCCTGCCCCCACCACAGCACCAGAACTTAAGCCCACATTGAATAGCAGCCACTCCCACCATGGAAAGCCCTAAGGCTGGGAAGCAGCATTTGAATCTCAGACTCCAAACACTAGCTGGGCAGATCTAGGCAGGGGTGGAGAGGAATCTCAGAAGTCAAGTAACTGGCTGGGAAAATGCCCAGAAAAAGGAAGCAAAATAAGATCATAGAGAGCTACTTTATTGGGGAAGAGATGTTCCACCCTTCGTTTCTAATGACGAAGTACAATGCTTGCCATCAGGGAAGGACGTGGAGGTCGGGGCCTCTCTATCCCAGACATCCGAGGTGGATTCCGGTGGGCTCAGGCCATGGAAGACCTCCAAAAGGATTTTGAAAATCAAGTTAGACATGTGGAGGAAAAACCGGGAAGAGAAATGAGAGAGATGCAAGAAAAGCATGAAAAACGGGTCAATACCTTGGTAAAAGAGACCCAAGAAAATGCTGAAGAAAATAACACCTTGAAAAATAGGCTCACTCAATTGGCAAAAGAGGTTCAAAAAGCCAATGAGGAGAAGCATACTTTCAAAAGCAGAATTAGCCAAATGGAAAAAGAGGTTCAAAGGCTCACTGAAGAGAATAGTTCTCTCAAAATTAGAATGGAACAGATGGAGTCTAACGACTTTCTGAGAAACCAAGAAATCCCAAACAAAACCAAAAGAATGAAAAAATGGAAGAGAATGTGCAATATCTCATTGGAAAAACAACTGACCTGGAAAATAGATCCAGGAGAGACAATTTAAAAATTATGGGACTACCTGAAAGTCATGATCAAAAAAAGAGCCTACACATCATCTTCCATGATATTATCGAGGAAAACTGTCCTGACATTCTACAACCAGAGGGCAAAATAAGTATTGAAGGAATCCATTGGTCACCGCCTGAAAGAGATCCAGAAAGAGAAACTCCTAGGAACATTGTGGCCAAATTCCAGAATTCCCAGGTCAAGGAGAAAATCTTGCAAGCAGCTAGAAAGAAACAATTCCAGTACTGTGGAAATACAATCCAGATAACTCAAGATCTAGCAGCTTCTACATTAAGGGATAGAAGGGTGTGGAATAGGATGTTCCAGAACTCAAAGGAACTAGGACTCAAACCAAGAATCACCTACCCAGCAAAACTCAGTATAATACTTCAGGGGAAAATATGGTCTTTAAATGAAACAGAGGACTTTCAAGCATCCTTGATGAAAAGACCAGAGCTGAAAAGAAAATTTGACTTTCAAACACAAGAATGAGAAGAAGCATGAAAAAGTAAACAGCAAAGAGAAGTCATAAGGGACTTACCAAAAGTGAACTGTTTACATTCCTACCTGGAAAGACAATATTTGTAACTCTTAAAATTTTCAGTATCTGGATAGTTGGTGGGATCACACACACACACATACACACACAAACACATACACACATGCACGCACATACAGAGACAGAGAGCACGGAGTGAACTGAATAGGATGGGATCATATCTTAAAAGAAAATAAGGTAAATGGTGAGAGAGAAATGTAGGGGGAGGAAAGAGGGTGAAATGGAACAGGGTTAATTATATCTCATTCAAGAGGCAAGCAGGAGACTTTTTAGTGGAGGGAAAAAGAGGTTAGCTGAGAAAAAACAAAACAAAACATGAAGTTTACCCTCATCACATTCGACTAAATGAAGGCGTAAAATGCACACTCATCTGGGTATGAAAACCTATCTTACAGTACAGGAAAATGGGGAAGAAGGAGATAAGCAGGGAGGGAGGGATTGGAAGGGAGGGCAATGGAAGTAGGGAGCAATTTGAAGTCAACACTCTTGGGGAGGGACAGGATCAAAAGACAGAATACAAACAATGGGGGGCAGAACAGGATGGAGGGAAATACAGTTAGTCTTATACAACACGACTATTATCAAAGTCATTTGCAAAACTACACAGATATGGCCTATATTGAATTGCCTGCCTTTCCAAAGTCCTATGCCCTCCAGACTAATTTGGTTTGTCCGCCAGATCGAAACAGATATTCCATTGGAAGTCACTTTGGGCTTTTTATATATATTTTACACCATCTCCTTCAACACATTTAGGAAGAAGTCTCTTGCTGGTTTCTCTTAACACTGTTGTTGCAGGTGTCCTAAGCAGCTACTTTCATTTTCTCCTCTCACCTTTCTACTGTCCGGGCATGTTCAAGAAGCAAATAAACTCTTCAGATCTAGGTTTTTAAGAATGTTGCAAATGCCTCTGTTGTTGATGTTCACTTTTTTACACTTCGGATGAAGTTGAGATTTGTAGGGCAGGTCATGGGTTGCATCTTGAGCCCTAATGCTTTTGAGAAAACATTATTCTATTCCCTCCTGCATTTTCTGATGTGTACAGATTAGTCATTTAAGTTTTCTTTCTTCTCATTGCTTGCAGAAGTTTGTTATCTCCCAATTAAGCTGTTAATCATAACAACTACTTGCCTTTGAGTTTGCAACCTTGAGTTTCCTTTGGGAGGCAAGCTCTGTATTTTTTTAATCACTGTTTTCTCTGTTCAGAAGCTCTAGGCAATTGTCTTTTATTATTGATTGTATTATGTGTCCAGGTGTCCAGGTATTGTGACCTGTCATATTCTTCTGGAAGAGCTATAATCCTTCAGTTCTCAGTACATGGGTATTTGACATCATTATGTCTTGCTTGTATGGAAAATATGCTTTTAGTGTTACTGTGTTTTGCTTCTGAAGGTAGCAACTCAATCTGTCTCTTCTTGGAAGTAGTTCTATAGCGTTTTGTGGTTTGGAATTTTTTTTTTTTGGCCAAAGGCTACTTCTGACAACTGCTTAAATTCTGGCAACTTTTTATGCCTAGTTTATCTTTCCTTCAAGATACATAGTCCATTTGCCTTCCTAAAAAATCTCTAACTTCTCCTTCCATTGGAATAAGAGGCAGAGAAGGAAGTTGTAGTGGATTCTTCCTCTTCTATTGCTCCCACTCCCTGAAGAAACCTTAGTTTCCATTCCTACTAAGATATTTCCTTTTATTGTTTACAAACTCCATCTATTCCAATCTTTGAGTTCTAACCACGGGATATTTTTTGATTTAAAGAAATTTTCATATAAAACATACCTAATACTATGATTACTAAAAACTAACTTGAGGAAGACATTCCCTTATTTAGAGTATTAAATGAGAACAAGGTTTTAGAAAATGAATTAAGTGTCACTGTGGATCATAGATGCCCTTCCCCACCTAACAACCTATAACACTGTGTTGTGCAAACTCAATGACAATTTTTTTTAAGGTTTTTATTTTTTTTATTTATTTTTATTAAAAAAAATTTATTTATTTAACTTTTTCCATTCATTTTCACAAAATTTTGGGTTCCCAATTTTCTCCCCTTTTATCCCCTCTCCCCACCCCAATACACCGAGCATTCTAATTTTCCCTATCACCAATCTGCCCTCTCTTCTATCATCCTCCTTTCTCTTGTCCCCATCTTCTCTTTGGTCCTGTAGGGCCAGATGACTTTCTATTCCCCATTAACTGTACGTCTTCTTTCCTAGTAGTAACAACAATACTAAACAGTTGTTCCTAAAACTTTGAGTTCCAAATTCTCCCTATCTCTCCCTCCCCATCCGTTCCCTTTGGGAAGGCAGGCAATTTAATATAGGCCCTGTGTAGTTTTGCAAATGACTTCCATAATAGTCGTGTTGTGTAAGACTAACTGTATTTCCCTCCATCCTATCCTGCCCCACATTGTTTCTGAAAGTTATTATTCATTGTCCCTGTTAACGAATCCCAGTACTTCAGTCTTTAAAATGCAGCTTTGAGAAATGAGTGCTATTGCAAATTACAGTCTGTGGATTGCCCTGGGGATTCAACATTTACACTTTGATAATTTCTATTTTCTTCTAATTATCATCTTGTTTGGTCAGAAAATGCTGCCAAATACCAATATTCAGGTACCCCAATTTGTGAAAACATTCAGTTTTCATGGGATCTGTGCCCATTTCATCCACTGCCATAAGTGGAAGGGGCCGTGGCCTTGGAGGTGGGATTCACTTGGATTTCATTGTGAGCTCTGCCACCGCTTAATATAAGAAATATAGTAGCTGTCTTGACCTGCTTCATGAAGCCGAAGGGATGCTCAAAATCCACACAGAGAGGTGTCACCTTGTCAGAGTGACACCAGAGGTAAGAGCCTCAAACCCCCTTTCCTGTGGTCAGGAAGCTTGGATGGAAAGGCGCAAATTCAAGCCGGCAAGTCGCTAAAATGATGCTTCAGCTTCCTCAACTGTAAAATGGGGATAACGGCAGCACTTTCCTTGAAATATCTGTAAAGCACTCAGCACAATGCTTAGCTAATTTTTCTTGTTGTGTGATGTGTCACTCCTCATGACCCCATTTGGGGTTTTCTTGGCAAAGACACTAGAATGGTTTGTCATTTCCTTCTCCAGCTCATTTTACAAATGAGGAAACTGAGGCAAATGGGTTAAGTGACTTGCCCACGGTCACACAGCTATTAAGTGTTTGAGGCTAGATTTGGACTCAAGGAAATGTCTTTCTGACCCCATGTCTGGCACACTATCCACTCTGGCTCCCAGCTGCCCAAATACCTAGCTAATAGTGCTTAATAAAAGCCCATTCCCTCCCTTACCTTCCCTCCACCCACTACCATGTATACCATGTATTAACACCAGTTCCCAGATCCAGACTTTTCTCTCCCTATCCTCAATACTTGGTTTAATAACCCAATTAAAGCCCACCAGATTTTACTGGTGAGGGAAAGGATAGCCCCAGTCCTTCTGCACCCTCAGTTGGAGCTCCAATTCACCTGTGGTCTCAGTAGACCTTTTTCCATTATTGTTTTTTTTTGAGCTCTGTTTCTTTGTCTGAACCTTCCTAAGTCTCTATTAAATAATTAGTACTGTGTCCATGAACAATGAACCTCTCAAGGTCTCAATTTATCTGTAAAGTGGGGATCACATTAGCATACACTAGTCACCTTCAAAGATTAGTGGAGGGAAATAATGCATGAATCGTCAAAGCATTTTCTAATTGTGATTCCAGTGCATTTTCTTAAAAGTGAAAACTGGCATTCTTGAGGTATTAAAAATGCAGGGCATGTGCAAGGATTATGCAAATAATCAGCATTTGTATTCTTTCTAAAGGGAAAAACTTAATCTGGGAAGCCTAAGGCAACTTTGGTCAAGATCTTTTCCATTTCTTGGCCCCTTTAATTTCACAGCCAAGTATTACGTAGAGGTCAAGTCAGAGTGGAGGACTCCTCTCTTATGTAGACTGTCATCACAGCGCCTCCTTTCATTTTGCAGTCAGCCTTCCAGTGGTAGTTTGGAGCTCTTTGTTTTCCAAAGAGGTGTGAAGTGGCCCAGTTTCAGCTACTTCGAATTCTCCAGTGAAGTAGCCCAGAGCCTTCTAGACTTCACAATTCCATAGTAAGCTCATTATTCATTAGGCAGTTTGCTCCAAGAGGCACACCTGGGGCCTTAACTAGCCCTTTGGTCTACAGGTAAGGATTCTTCCAGCTAGGAGTTTATCAGCAGTAAATTTCCACAAGCAACAAGAGAACCAGGATATTGGTATCTACACTATAATGAGCTAAGAAATTGACGTGGGGGGTAATTTTGGAAAACGATTTTAAAAAATACATATTTACCAAGATACAAGAAAATAATGTCAAGGTTCACTGAAGTATGTTCTCATTTCTTTCCACATTCAAATACTAACCCAACCAGCTACTGAAAACCAGTGATTTTTGCTCCTTCAATATGCTTTGTAGCAAAGTTACACTGAAATGCTGATTAGTTTGAATTTATCTTTATGTTTTGGTTTATTTTGTCAGTCTATTCTTTGAATGTCTTTTAAACCTTGCCATAGGGAAAAAAAATTTCATCCCAGGTAGACCCAAGGAATATAATTTTCTTTTTGGAAAAGTTCTATTAAAAAGTATATAGGCAATTTTTCATCTTTATCCTATGTAATACACATGGGTTTGATCATATAAAATATGCATTCTGCAAATGCAGTGTCAAGAAATAAAGTTGAAATGGCAATCGTATCAGTGTGGTGACATCTTTATAAAATTATTCACTAGCCAAAAAGCTCTGTGTACCGTAATATCAACATCACTGCAATTCTACCCTCCAAGAAACTGATTATTTAACTTAAATTTGAAAGTAACTGCAAATTGGTATGTGTGTGAAAGCACAAATGTATGTGTCTTATATGTGAGAGAGAAGGGAGAGAGGAAGAGAAATCACAGAAAATATGTAGATTTATTATTTATTGAGAAACATTATCTTTCTATATTTTTATTTTCAAGCCTCTAGTTCTATCACTGAACAATAGCCTTTTACTTAGCTGAGTAATATCAGACCAATCTTGTGTTAAAAATGACTTTTATTCTGGATGAAAAATAGAGTATGCAACCAGATTAGATGGTGATATACGATCTATTCTTTCCCATAGACCTCAAAAGAACTGTGTAACTTTTTCTAATAATTGCTGCAGTATATTCCTTTTTTATTTAATATTACTCAGAGGAAGAATGTTACAATGTAGTGTTTTAAGTAACTTTGACTCAGTAGCAGAGCAGAGAACATACTTTGCATACAAATACACACAGAAAAACAATTTAATACATATAATCTCTCAAAGTAATAACAAGACAGACACGAAATCTACAACTGTGAACTTCAGTGTTCAGGGATATTTCTTTTTCCTTAATTAAAAAGGGGTGCTTTTCTTTTCCTTGGCTACAGTATGGTCTGGCAAAAACTATAGACTTGGCAGAATACAGTAGCATAAAGCTATTTCCAATACTATGAATGAAGATGGGTTTGAGATAGAAAGGCGGTCACGCCTTTCCTCTTATATAAAACAATTTTTCTTTTCAAAATATCAATGCTGCAAATAGACCCTAACCTAACCTTCCCACCCCACCCAACCCCTTTGAAAAGAGCAAATTTTGCTAACTTTTATTTTCCTTCTGGCTGCATTGCAAGTGAGGACAAGCCAAAGTTAACAGGTCTTGATGACTCATTCATAAGCACACATTCTACAATCCATGTACTCTAGTTTTTGAGGATAAGAGTCTCAGTCCATTTGGGGGCTTTCTTATGTATCCATGAGCAAAACCTTGGGCAGGCTTTTGCTTTCTCTGTGTTTGGTAATCCTATAGTATATTTATGTAATGGGATATTAACTTGATGCTGAACCAAAAGCCTAAATGTGCTCAGTGCAGCAGAACCCATCCTCCAAATGTTAATTTAATCTTCATATGATCTTCTATAAGGTGCTCTTCCCCAAATGTGACAATCAATGAAGGGAAATCTTAGTCTTTAAAAAGTACTTCTAAAGAAGTCATATGATCTGTGTATGCACAGACTCAAACTCTATGGTTGACCATTGCATTCAGAAAAAAAAAAAGAAAAGTTTCAAGTACTGGAAAGGACTTATTTTTTCTTTTCTTTCTTTTCTTTTTTTTGTACAAAACACTCTCAGAGGAGAAGACATTCTTTTCCTTTAATATTACAATTAGTTGTGGGATTGGTTTGTACCTCATAGCCAAAAATCTAGACCTTGGAAGCTCGAAAGAATGTTCAAAACCTTGTTTCTGGATAAAAAAAAAATGCTCCTTGGGAAAACTTCCATTAAGATTGCACTTATACAATTAAATCTTATTCCTATCTAGAGTAGAATTCGACATGAATCTCTAAGAATGAACAGTTCCTTAAAAAAAAAGATATTCCACAAGAAATGTTCCATGGAGTGAAAGTTTTGGAGGGGAGTGTGCCATTGTTAGTGAAGTTAAACAGTTTGCAGACAGCAGTGGTGAGATCCTAATTCTTAATAAATAACATCTGAGTGAATTACCTGAGCCACGTGTTACTGCGGCTCGGCTAGTCCTGGAAAGCACTTCTAGGCTCTTCAGAAACCTACTTGGTCAATGGCGGATGTGTGTCAACAAACTCAACAGCATGGTCAAAATGTCAGTAGATAATGAAGTCATTGTCCAAAATAAATGTCAGGAGCAGAAAGGAATGTATAAATGTCACATTTGGCTTCTAATTATTTTATGCAATTCTCTTCCTGGTTATCAAAAAAGAAAGTACAATAATATAAAGCCCCCACCCCCTTTCCCAATGCTGTATATTTATACAAATCAAGGACAAATGTATAACCATTTCCAAATACCTCCATTTAATTACAGTTGCATAGAAACAGAAGGATAAAACAAACATTTTCTATTATTAAAAACATAACAAACATAAAATTAACTATACAGAATTTCCGTTATGCTAAGTGCTGGCCAGCCAGGATGCTTTAGTTTTCCTGTGGGATGAGAAACAACAATGTCAAGAGAGTATTTCCAAACAAAACACTAGTGGTAGCTCAGATCTGTCAACTCTCCAAAGAAAAAATAACGACACAGCCTGTTTCTCTCTAAGTAGAAATAGTGTCGGACTATTTTCCTGTATCCAGCACAGACACTTTAGTCCTGCCTGATGCCCATCCTTTCCACCAGCCTTGTCACATTATCGTCACCTAGGCATCTTCCAGTCACTGTAACATTTGGAACTGTTCTCTCCTTTTTGGGAGGGAAAATTATTTTTCTATGAATACAATGACCCTCGGATTAAAGTAGTTAGATCATGAGAACTAACGATAACAGTAGTTTGCATTCATAGTGCACTGTAGGTTTGCAAAGCACTTTACATCTATTAGTATCTCACTGGATCCCCACAACAATCTTGTAAGGTAAATGCTATTTTTGTCCCCATTTTATAGATAAGCAAACCGAGGCTCTGAGGCTTGTCAGTATCAATGTCTGAGGCAGGATTTGAACTCCAATTTTCAGGTCTCCAACACCAGCACTTGAGACACTAGGCCATCTACCCAAAAGATTCTGTTCCTACTTGCTGGAAAACCTAATGGCCCATACCAAATTACCCTGATGGAAGATGGTGAAAGTGATTCCTGGAAAATATGGAACATGATACAGTAATCCTAACATGTCTAACATGTGAGTAAAGCATGAGGAAGTGAGTGATGGGGGTGTTGAGAGATGAGTAAAGACCTGGGGCTGCAACGATAAGTGATTAGATGAAGGAGTCAGGGTCCTTTTGAAAATGCAGGAGTGATAACTAGCCAGAATAAGAGTAAGAGATGGAGTATCAGCTTTTTCCAGAGCATGCACAAGTAGTGGGTTTTTTTTTTTTTAAAGCCTTTGATTTAGTTACGTATCCCAAATCATGAAGGCCCTTCTAGGTCATGGGGGAAAGCAACTCTGCAGACACTTGGTCTTTCACCTGCAGCCACGTCATTCTCTACACACTATCTAACTTAGGCATATACAACATATGCTTGGGGCCCCCCAAAAGATTTTAGGTGACCTGAGAAAAATGTAGATGTAAAACAGGCCCTACACTGCACAGGCATGGTCTAGTATAATGGTTCTGCTAATCACAAAAGGTAGAGCCTTTCCTTTTTCCCGAAATTGCCTTTCCATGTTCCACATACATGATCCATTAGCGTCCCATGTCTATTCATGGACAATTAGCTATTCTGCACCACACGTAAAATCAGAGAAGGATTTTTGCAAGTCCATATTCCCCCAAAGGGCATAAGTCAAGAGAGACATTTCGTCCTGTTTATATTTTATAGTTTTATGTGCACTATAGACAATTTTCTCAGAAAGTGATTCCCCAGATCTGGATTAGGAAGAACATTTCCTCATCACCCCCTCATTTTTCCTCATATTTTACTGCTCAGAAAACAATCAGTTTCAAATTTTGCCACTTGTTATCAGTGTTGGCAATAGTATGGGGCTAAAAGAGTTCTGAATTATTTCGACAGATACCAGGAAAGAATGTTAGACCTGGAATCAGGTGAGGTTTGCTTATAAATTTCCCTAAAACTTACTAACTATGCAGGCAGGGAAAGTCACTTAACCTAGCAGAGACCCAGTTTCTTTAATCATTAAAAGGAACAATGACACTTGCAATTACAATGATATGATAAGGATCAAATGAGTATGTATATATAAAAATCAGGCATCCAGGTGGTACAGCTGAAAGAGTGCTGAACCTGAAGTTGGGAAATCTGAGTTCAAATCTGGGCTCTGACACTTGCTAGGTATGTGACTGTGAACAAGGCACAGTATTCTCATCTGCAAATGGGATAATAATAATACCCATTTCACAGAGCTTTTTTGAAGATAAGTAAAGTGCTTTAAAAACCGTAAAGTCCTATACAAGCGAAAGCTACTGTTACTGTTGTTAGTAATAATGAAGTACTTTATAACCTTAAAGCACTTATGTTTATACCCACAAGGGCAATAATCTATGCCAATTTTTGTCCCTAATAACTACAGATTTTGGGAGTTAGATCTATCTGTAAGAGCCTAAGAACCTTAATAACTTATAATTATAAGAATTTGTAAATCTGAAAAGTTAGGAGTAGGGGCCAATTTTGTGATAAAATATTCATTTCTTGAATTTTCACCAAGGGAAATACCTGATGAGTTTCATTGTTTTGTTATTTATTTCCTATTTATCCTATATATAGGTTGCCCTTGATACATTTATTACATTTATACATTGTCTCCCTCATTAGACTGTAAGGTCCTTGAGGGCAGGGACTCTCTTTAGCCTCTTTTCATATCTACTCCCAGTGTTTTAGCATGGTGCCCAATAGCCCCTTAATAAAAGTATACTGATTGACAAGAGAAAGCCAGAGGCAGCAATATATAATGAAAAGAACACAACTGGGAGTTAGGAAACTGGATGGTTCAAGTTCCCAGTTTTGCAAGTAATTAGGCAGATAAAGTGGGGGAGCTACCACCCTCTCTGGGCCTCTGTCTCCAAAAATAAAAAGAGCAGAGATGAACAAGATGACCTCCAAGGTTCCTCGTCATTCTCACTAACTTCCTGACATTACTTCCTGACATTACGTCTCAGGTCATCAAGGGTTCAAAATAATGTTTTGAGGTAACTCAAAAAAATTTTTTTACATCTTTAATGAGAGCAATAGGAAACATAGGAAAATACTTTCCTAACAGCTTATCACTTCTGTGTGGCCCTTTTCTATTAAAAATTGTAACCATGATATAGATAGAGCAGTTCTTATATTACCATTTTATGAAATATACTGAAAAGTCATAAGGCAAAACCAGTGACGGGTTACATCCAAGCAAGATTTAAAATTAAAACTGGTCTTCCTGAGGAACAAAACCACTTTTGTGGCATTCGATTAATATTTTTTTCAAGTCAGCCACTGTGACAGCTGTATTGGATTGACAACTTCTCCAGAAGAAGACTTAGACGAACAATAGTTCTGCATTTTTGTTCTGGGAGATTGCACTCCAAGCACAAAATACCATGAATGAGCTCTCTAACACAACACAGAGCACTGAACACATGCCACCTTTGGGGTTTCTCTACAATGAAAAGGCATCTTGAGGCACTGACTTGATAGCTTTCCCCCCCATCTTTGACAAACTGCCATAATGAGTCAAGCAGCCTTTAAATGTCAAACAGATTTCCTCATTTATGTGAGCAGCATAGCCTATAGGACGTGGTGAAAACACCCTTGAAAAAGCCAGTGAACCCAATCTATCTCTTCTCTCAGTAAAACTACAATAATCAATTCAAGAGGCTCATTTCTTACCTGATCATCGCCAAAGAAATTTGCTGAAAATTAAAACAAAAGAAATCTATTAGAGAAATGTCAATAAAGACTGAAACATCAGGGCTGTCTAAAATGCATCTGGTTTGCTGACAACATGATTTGGGATATGCAGATGTACAGCATTTACCACTGTGTGTAAGATAATGGCCCAACTGTTAGGCTGAAGATAATAAGAAAGAGAGATTTTTTTGTTCATTTGTTTAAATGATGTAATGAATCCCAAGTTTTTTTCAAGTTAGTTAAGGAGGCAAATTTCCCATCAAACTATGCAAAACATTATGCTAGTCTTTTGAAATAAGAAAAATAACAAAACATCCAATGAGTACGAAAGCTTTGCAAGAACCTCTAAACTCTTATGTTGGTTACATCACTTTCTGCCATGTTAAATAGCTTGTATATCCAAACAGAGCTGATTTCAAATAATGTGCTTAATGGGCAAATCCAGAGCATACTATTTTGGAAGAGTGAGTCTTCTATTTTCAACATCTCTTTCCAACAACAATATTTCTAACTTACCATTTGTTCACATGGTGGGCAGCAGAACCTTCTCTTCTCTTCCTGAGCCCCCAACTACGGCACTATTCCACCCTTGCCCACTTAAGAACAGAATCATTCATCCTAGATGTTTAAAAATTGCTCTACATTTTATTCCATCCTCTTCTTAGGCTAAAATGAGTCTAGTTCTATCAGGTTCAGGGAGTTAATTTAAGTGTTATTGTATCAATAAAATGTCAATTAACCTAGTTTCTGGTGGTCTTAAACCCCACCTCCCTCCCCAAATGAGTATACTTTCAAACAAGCCTCAACTACAGCTTGGGGACACGGTAGGCGCTAAGTCTGTGACTGACTTTAACTTTGGATTCCTATACTAATTCAAACGAAGACTTTGCTCCTAAGAGTCTTAAGAGAGTTACCTGCAGGCACTAAGAAATTGATTTGCCCAGTCACACTCAGTGTGATGTCATATACTGACATCCCATGATCAGTATATGTCTGCGGCAAGACTTAAACCGAGGTTTTACTGATGGAGACCAGTTCCCAAATTCTTCTCTACCTTAGGTAGTAGTAGCATATTTACTGAAGCATAAGAATGGACTGTCATGTAGTTTTCTGGGTGACATAGTTATGTTTTTGTTACAAGTGACAAAGAAGCACATTAATTAACCGAATCTATAATTTAATCCATTTTGCTCTATATCATCATTTCTCAATCAGTAAGCTATATTGGTTGTTTTACCTGTATGTAGCTTATAGAAATATATTTTTTAAAAAGGAGGGAAATTAATGAATTATTCCCATTCTAAAAGTCAATGTTGTGCGTGTGTGTTCATCCTTTGTTGCTGAAGACCACCATGCCATCAGAGAAATAATGACGTGACTAGCACTTGACTTAGTTTTGAGTGAGAGAGGGCTGTGCAAGTCACCAGCTTCACTTCTCCTCCAGAGCTATCTGAATCCAGTGACCAGATATTCATCAGGATGACTGGAGATGACCCAGGATGAGGCAACTGGGGTTAAGTGACTTGCCCAAGGTCACACAGCTAGTGAGTGTCAAGTGTCTGAGGTGAGATTTGAACTCAGATCCTCCTGACTCCTGTACTGGTGCTCTATCCATTGCACCACCTAACTGCTCCCTCCCCACTGTCCTATTTCCTTGAAATTTCCCCACCTGGTTAATCCTGAGCCTTGGTTGTTTTGTTTTGTTTAACACTCCGAGACTATAGGACTGGCTGTCAGATTTGACTCCTACGGAGAATCAAACAGAGTTAGGGTAGTTTTTTTTCCCTCTGTTATGATATGGTATTTTTGTAACTATGTCCCTCTGTTTCCTTCTATAGCAAATTTCTATAATCAAGAAGTTTTGTAAGTACAATACTAAATCTATTAAATAAAAGACTGATACTGGAACATCTCTGAGTTAGTAGAATAGGATACAAAAAGTATGAACATCTTTTAAAATTTTAACCTATATTTGTTGGTGAAATTGTAACATGTGGTCAAAACATAATAATGATATCCTCCTAATGGAGAAATTATTAAACAAAGTAATAAGACAGATTTAATATGAAATTTTCTAAATAAAAAGAACAGTAAATGTTGAGAAAGCAAAAAGAACCCTATAAAGGCAATAGATACAGGATATATTCAGGATTTGTGGAGTTAGCTTTCCAAAGGACAAGAATTCTCAAGTGACAGGTAAATGTACCCAGATGCAGGTGCATCAAAAATATTTCACGTCAAAGTAGTCATTCATCTAATTTATGCAATTTATAAACACAGAAAACTTTTAAGGTAAAGATTTCCAACTCAGTTCAGAGTAGTAACTGACATGTGCTCCTGTTAACTTTTAATTCACAAAAGGATGAAAATTCAAGATGAACATAAAAATGAATTCAAGCTACACTAGTCACATACTGTTTCCAAGCTCTTGTTAGTTATAGTTGCTACAGGGACTGGTCTTCTTTTAGAAGAGTGCCAGTTTTGCTTGTTGGAAAAATCTTCCAGAGTGGTCAATTATGACTTTACAAAATTCTTCTTCAAAAAATATGTAATTCCTTTAAAATGGCATTGGCAAACCAAATCTACTTTATTCAGATTGGATAAGCAATAAATGTTTATTGTTGATGACAGTGATAGAAGCACTATCAGAGAAGTATCGTTAAATATATGAAGCCAGCAAACATTTGTTAAGCACCTACTATGTGCCAGGCACTCTGTTAGGGTCTAACGACAAGAAAACAAAAGCTAAACAGTTTCTAATTAAAGAAGCTTATATTATGATAAGGCAATCAATCATACATATGCCAAATATGTACAAAGTGGGAGAAACCTTCAGAGATTGTGATCATTTAAAGGAATTTCAGAGACCTTCAATGGAAAATCTGTCAGTGATGGCAAGCTCAAGGCTGTGACTGTTTTGGTGTGGAGAAGAGGTAGACTGGAGGAGTTAAATCACCAAAGTGAGTGGATTGAGAAAACTGGGAGGTTAGTGTATTTGAGAGAATAGTAATGTTGAATTTAACATATGTGCACTCTCCCTCTCCTTTTCTGTTTTTTTATATAATCTTACTTAATGATTCCTTCCTTCCCACAGCTGCCTACAAACATACCCAAGGTTGTTAATAGTTTACATTTCTTCTTTCTAGAACTGCTTGTTCATATTCTTTCACCACTGATCTACAGGGGTGTTATATATCTGTATTAAGTCCCTGCATATGCTGCTTATCAGAATCTTAACACAGATATTTGATGCAAGTATTTTTCCCCATCATTGACAGTTTTCTTTTCTATATACAAGTTGCAAAATTTTGTGCAAAACTAATTTTCAAGTAATTAAAATAGTCTTTTTCAGCTTTTTTGTGTAAGAAATATACCATCAGAAAACTCAATCAATGAACATGTTTATATAGTTTGAGTTAATTTCTTCCAAGGGGAATTTTATTTTTAACCACAGGAATTTTTTTTTCCATTTCCCAAATAACTGCAAAAAAACCTGAACCAAGTTAGCTAAAGAATTGTTCCTTCCCAAAGGCCAGTTAATTAATGCAACATACAGAAAGCATAAGTCAAGAGGGTAAAAATAAACCCCAAAAGACGTTCAGTAATTACATTTAATACTGTCCACTTTTCAACATTTGCAGAATGTGCAGCTCATAAACAGAATGTATTTCGGCTCTTTACACCAGTAAATATCTGTGATTAACATCACGCACAGAGTACTGGAATAATCCTGAAGGGCTGCAATTTTGCAGCTGTAATGCCTCCACATATTGCCAGTATAAAGGAGTGAGCCTCATATATTGAGGAGTCCCAGAAGCTGAAATCCATTAATACATTCCAGGCACTATGAAGATGTGCTACAAGTCAACAGGATACTGAATCGAGTCCAAGTGTAACTTGAACAATATAGGGCTGTTGGAAATCACATTTTTTTCTTTCTTTTCTTCTTTTTTTTTAAACTTTAGAACATGGGTTATGGTACTATCTAGACTCCATTCCATAAGTAATGGGCAATTTTAACCTTCAGGATCTTTTCTAGGCTTATAATTACATGGTTGTATTCCATTTTGGATTTTAATGAAAATCTCCTTTATTAGGTTACAAGTCTATAGTGCTAAAAATGCTCAGAAGTCAAAGGATATCGTTTAGCTATTAATTTCTACAGATGAACTTCCAGAGAATGAGGTTGATTTACCTCATTTAACATATGTGCACTCTCCCTCTCCTTTTCTGTTTTCTTATATAATCTTACTTAATGATTCCTTCCTTCCCACAGCTGCCTACAAACATACCCAAGGTTGTTAATAGTTTACATTTCTTCTTTCTAGAACTGCTTGTTCATATTCTTTTACCACTGATCTACAAGGGTGTTATATATCTGTATTAAGATATGTTATATATCTGTATTAAGATAATGGAAATTTTAACTATGTATTTTTATTCACATAAAAGCTAGACACTCTTGGACTTCCCATTAAATACACACTTTTTTGACAATTAAATACTTTTTTTCACAATGGCCATTATATATTCTATAAGGATTTGATTATGAACTTTGTTTGGTATAGATGATATTAGTTTAGTACTGTAAAAAGGAGGCCTCAACTGAGGTTTATAACTTTGATGTTTTAGTATTAGGTCGGTGAACTAGGGGCAAGTCCCCCTTCTCCACTTTGAAACTGTAATTTCTTCATCTGATAAATGGTGATAATAACACTCAGATTTCTTAACTCACATGGTGGTTGTAAAGATTCATTGAGATCATGCATATAAAACACTCTGCAAACATGAAGCACTACATAAATGGAATCTCTCCTAATTAGGAGATATGAATTGATGTAAATAATGTCACTTAGTGGACTCATTGTACTAAAATTTCCACCAGTCATTAAATAATTCAAATTCCTAAGGCACAAGCACTAAAAATGTATTAGTGTAACAAATTTGGTTTATTTCCTATTGTCATTGATATAATGACTACAAAAACCCACAGAACCTTTAAAACCAGCGTAAATTACTTGTGGCTGATGACCTTGAGCTTAATTCCTTTAGAAAACAATCAAACAAAACGCTGTGTTAGCTATGTGGTGTATGTGTTTGTGTGTGTTTTCCCATTAGGAAACTAATTTAGAAAATACATACTTTCTTTATAAGCTTCTTCAAAGCCAAAGAAAGGCTATATTGGAGATAAAGAGAATATTTTAATAGGGTTCAGTAGAGTATGAAAAGCTGAATCACAGGATTACATCTAACTACCTTGAAAGAGATCACATATATCTTTTTTGATGGCCATATTTTTCCTGTACTTGTGGTACTACAAAGGAAATCTTTGACATTTATGATTAGATAACAAGTGAGTTTACCTCTCAATATTAAGTTTTCGCTCTTCTATGATGCCTTTTTCTAAGAAATGACAGATTTTTACATGTCTGGTAATGTATTCTGTCTAATCTAGGAGGGTGTTTACTAGACAGAAAAGGGAGAAACAAGGTATTTTTCTTTTATATAATAACTCGAGCTTCTATACTTTTACAATTTATAGTGTTTTCCTCACAATAATCCCTCCCCCTAAGGTCCATGGTTCAACTGACCACTCACTGATAGGGTACTAATTTAGGTGCTAGAGATACAAAGATTAAAAACAATGACAGTCTCTGTCATCAAGGATGTGGACCTTGAAGGAGAATGGGATGACAACAGGTAAAAATGGGGAGCAAGTACAACTGTAGCTATGGGGTCCAGCGTGTACAAAGGCAAGAGAATGGGCACAATGTAGAGTGTTCAAAGATGAACTGTGTAAATACAGTTAGAAAGTTAGGCTAAAGTCAGAACGCAGTCTTAAATGCTGAGAAAATGAGTATCTTGGAGACAATAAAGAAATACAGAAGCTCTCTGACCAGGGGACTTACTGGTATATTAAAAAGACTCTTTTGACAGTATTGAAAAAAAATGAATTGGAGAAGAAGGATGAAGTACAGAGACCAGCTAGCAAGCAATTAGAACAGCACAGGTAAGAGGGAAAAATACCTGAGGTCAGAATAGTTAACAAAGTCATGTAAATGAAAGGACGTTGCCAAGGTAAATAGAAATGACAAAACATGTCCTCGTGGGTGGGGAAACAAGGAAGGTGTCAGAGACTTCCAAGGCATTGAACCTGGTGACAGGAGGGCTGGGAGACCATCAACAAAGATAGACTGAAGCCTGATTGGCTGAAAGAACTGGGAATATTTAGCATGGAGAAGAATCAAAGGAGACACAAAAACTACTTTCAAGTATCTGAAGGACTATCCTATGAAGTAAAGCTTAGAACTGTTTTGCTTGACCCTAAAGGATAGAACCAGGAACAGTACAGAGAAATGGCCAAAGGGAGACTTGAAGTTATGAGAAATTTCCTAACAAATAGAGCGGTCCAAAAATAGAACTGACTGCTTGACAGGTGGTAGGTTCTCCCTTTTTGGAAATATTCAAGCAGTGGTTGGTTGTCAGATGTGTTACAGGAGGGAATGCCTTTTGTAACCATTGGAACAGATGCCAGTTGAGGGCCCCTCCAATTGCCTAAATCTATGGTTCCGGAAGAGAAGTTAGGACAGGTAAAGGTTTTTTGTCAGATAACTTTCTGACATCCTGAGTTCAAGGAGGGTCAACAAATATACTTAGCCAATAGCTAGAATTTCAGGAATTGTCCTCAGGGGAAATCCTTGGGTGGAGATAGAGGCTCTATGACTCTTCTAAAAAATATTATTACCCCATTTTAAGGGTGAGGAAACTTAAGTTTCAGAATATGTCCATGAGGGACAGGGCAAGAAAGTAAAGAACAAAGAGTTTGGAGCCCTTGTCTTCTGACTCCAAGGTCAGTCCTCTTCTCATCATCTCATGTTGGTCTAGTCCAGGAGTCAATAATAGCTAATGGTTACATAGTGCTTGCTCTGCGCCAGACGCTGGGTGAAGCGCTTTACGAATGTTATTGCAGCATGACCACCTTGCAAGGTAGGTGCTGTTATTGCCCTCATTTTACAGTGAGGAAACTGAGGCAAACAGAGATCTTTTTAAGTGACTTGCCCAAAGTAAGTCAAAAAACTCAGATTGATTTCAAAGAAATCATCTTCATTAAATATTTGAATTAATTTCTGATTAGGTACTGTCTAGACTTTTCAAATACAATTAATAAGAAACACTGAAAATTTTTCCCTTGGATTCTTTCTTGTCATTCATTTGCCCAAGTGCTGTCTTTTTCTGGTAAGACTTAAACTTGTGATATTCAGCATCAGTGTTTTGCACCAGAATGGTTCCATTTCAGTGCAACAGAAGAGAAAGGAATAGAAATAGGAAAAAACAAAACAAAACAAACAAACAAAAAGAAACAGGACAGGACAGGACAGGTCCTAAAAGACACAAACACTTTCTGCAGCTGCATCTGCTGGTTACACCCGGGATGCTAAAAGGCAGGAATTTCTGAACAGTAAAGAAAATTCCATTAGAATCTTGTTCTCTCCTTTGCCATATTACTAAAAGCTCCTCTTTGAAAGAGTGTGGTTTCCTTAATATAGGATATATTAAGGAAGAAAATTTTTTTCCTAAAAACCTATCCACATTTCTATCTGGCTTCCTGTTGCCATCTGCAGAGGGTATGAAATAAACTCAAGAAGTATAGGATTATATTGCCATTCCATATCGGTGCCGTGATTTTATCAAGGTTAAAGTTTTGGCTTCCAATGTCAATATAATGTGTTTGTGACTTGTTCATAAATAATATTTAGTCTTGTTTTCAATATTGATTTTTGTTATCTTAATAAAGAGGAGAGAGAGGGAGGACGTGGGAAACAAAGAAAGGAAAAATAAACGAGAAGATTCAATGATCCTCAACTTAGAGGAACATGATGGAAAGGTGCTGTAGACTTGTTCTATAACTTCTTCCAGCTGTCTGCTGACACTGTGAGGTGGGCCTTCATCTTCATCTTCATCTATGACAACCAGGGACACAATCAGGGACAGTGAATTTAATACAGAGAAAAAGGGATAACGTACATTCTGAAATGAACCTTTAATTCAACCTTCCAGTTCGACCTGACCTGGATACCCCAAATATTCACACGGACTCTCTGTGCCCAACTTGTGGTAGAGCATTCCAAGCTCATATTGGTCTCCTCAGTCACAGTCGGAATCACTGAAATTTCCCTTTATCATGGTGAGGTCATTTTGGCCCTCTTTGAGAAGGAAGGAAAACAACCCAACCAACTAACCACCCAACATCTTGGGTAGAAAACACTAGATCACTATGCGGGTTTACTGCTAAGACATTTCTCACTGAGAACTGGCAGTTTTGGGAGATAAAATGAGAATTTACAGATTTCAATAGAAATCTGGTATAAATTTTTGTATGAATGTTCATCAAACGTAGAAATTTTGCTACATGAAACTGCGTACTAGGAGAAAATGAAAATTAGCTGGAGGAGATTCCACTTAGGAGTCACACACTGATTATTTTACTTACTTTGAAATATTTTCTCATGTTCAAAGATCATTCTACCTCTTAATCGCTTTTCTTAACTTTTCTACCTCTTGTCATCCCCACCTTGTATTTTCCATAAAAGTTAGGTCTATTCTGTAAGGTATGTAGCATTCTTCTTTTAAAAATATGTATTTAAAATAATAAAGTTCTTTTATTAGCTCTTCTTTTAAGGTAAATCAAAAACCAATAAAATAAGGAGATGATTTTAAGCAGTGGTTAATGTCTTTCCTACTACATTATACTGTTATTTGTAATACTCTGAATATGGGTAAATTTTAAATTCTACTAGCCATTAAGTGTGATACCTTTTGGGAGGTAGGAATTGCCTTTTTCTATACAAAGATGAAATTCCTGAACACCCACAAGTAGTCATGATTTACAGTGTTATTCCAAAATTGGGAAGAGGTCATTCAGACTTCCTTTCTTACTTTCTTCCATGATCAATTGCACCCACTACTGTGGGTGGTCTAGGATGGCTCAAGGTCAACTCTCCAGGAAGTTCTAACTGGCCTGTCAAGCGGATAAACCTATAACGTGGCCAGTATTTTGACTATACTTTCACCAACTAACTGGCTGCAGGCAGACATGGAGAAAAATGCCTAGTGAGTGTATCAACCACAGAGTATAAGGCAAAATCACAGCTGCATCTCTATTTTTCCTATACTATTTATTATACTTCTATGAATGTGTGGATATATTATGTTTTAGAAAGAAAATCAATCTGTTTACTTATCATAGATCCATAAATCAAAGCCTCACACATCTAGAGCAGGAAAGGCCCTCAGAGGCAGCTAGTCCAACCACCTCATTTTACAGATTAAGAAACTGGAACCCAGAAATAGTAACATAATAACAATAATGAGGAGGAGGAAGAAGAGCATATATATATCTAGCACTTATATCATAACTACTATATGCTAGCTACTGGGCTAAGTGTTTTACAAATATTATCTCATTTGATCCACACAACAACCCTGGGAGGGAGGTTGAGGAACCTGAGGAAAATAGAGGTTAAGTGACTTGCCTAAGGTCATACAGCCAGTAAATATCTGAGGCCATGTGTGAACTCAGGTTTTTCTTATTATGGGTTGACACTCTATCCACTACTGCCTGAGCTAATAAATTACTAGCTCAGAGACACACATGTATAAAGCCACCAATCATAGACATTTGTATTAAGTTTTTCTTTACCCTCAAGCAATTGCCTAGGGCAAAAATGTCCATTCTTGCAGAAAGTTAAAGAGTGATTATTTTATCTCCATAGACATAGGGAATGCACCTTGAAATACTGACAGAAAGTCAGGGTGGAAACTCAAAAGAAATTGGCTGCATGCTACAAGCAAGCCTACAGCAGACTGTCAAAATATCTTACTTTTTCTGCATTGTTTCATGAGATTTCTGTTTACTTTAGAATATACAAAAATTCTCTTACCTAAAGCCTCCAATACATACCAACTTTGCTAAATCATCATATTCCACATTTATCCACTCATCCACTGGTGCACCAACCCCCAACCCCCTTTTAGGAGGAACTGTAATAACACCAACCCTGCGGCACAGAACTGTCATCGCCCAGTGATGAATCTTGTGATGATGGAGGGGTTTCTTCATTGATACTAGGCAATGGTTTCATCTACAAGAGAATCCAAAACACCACCCATGATTTAGAAAATAAAGCAATATAATTTTTCAAAAATCTCATCATTTAAAATTTTAAAATAAATGACTATAAACCTCCATCCTAATTTTTTAAACTCATTTTTAGTGCTAAACTCACCTACGACAACCTAATAATTAGCATCACAGAACTGTTGCAGGGTTTTTTCCTTGGCCTTTTTTATGTCAGTCCATCTTAGCCTTCCTTAGCCTCAACACTGCCCATGATATTGTCCTGTTCACCAAATAAATAGCGTATGGGAAGGGAAGGACCACGCGGTTGTTGTGTATCCCATGTGTCTATTGTGTACAAAAGTCTTCCAATAGTAAGGCACATTCAGCCCTTTTCCTTTTCATAGAGCACTTTCCTCACAACTCTGTGAGACAGATACTGCAAACATTATTTTATAGACCAAGAGTCTGAAGAGAATTTGCCCAAGTTAACATGATGAGTGTCACAGTCAGAATTCACACCAAGTCTCACAATATGATAGAGAAAAAAGTACTGGATTTGAAGTCAGAGAATGTGGATTGAAATCCTGGTTCTTCTGCTTACTGTTTGAGTACATCAATTCACCTCTGGGGGCTGTGGTTTCTTATCTGTAAAATGGGGCATGCGTTTGGGGGTGAGGGAGGCATGCTTAAGATCCAGGTTTCAATTTAGGACTGGAATGCTTTTTTGTGCTGCAACACCACCATCATCGTCATCGTCATCACTGCATCTAGCGCTCCAATAGCACCTACTATACGCCTGCCTTGGGCAACTAGGTGGTGTAGTGGATAGCAGGCCAGCCCTGGAATCAGAAGGACCTGAGTTCAAATCCAGCTTCAGACACTTACTTGTTCTGTGACCCTAGGCAAATCACTTAACCCTGTTTGCCTCAGTTGCCATCTGTAAAATGAGCTGGAGAAGGAAATGGCAAATAACTCGAGTATTTTTGCCAAGAAAACCTTAAATGGAGTCACAAAGAACTAGATACAACTTAATGACTCAACAACAATATTCCAGGAACTGTGTTAAGAGCTTTGCATATATTATCCCATTCAATCTTTACAACCACTCTGGGAAACAGGTATTAATATTATCCCCACTTTACATATGATTACATACACTTTGCATATGACACTAATGATGATAACAGCTAGCATTTATATTGAACAGGTATTGTACTAAGTACTTTACAATTATCATTTCATTTGATTCTCACAACAACCCTGGGAGACTCTTGCTTTCTTTATTTTACGGAAAAGAAAACTGAGGCAGAGGTAAAATGATTTGCCCAGGGTCACACAGCTAGTAAAGGGTATGAGTTAGGATTTGGGCTCAGTTCTTGTTCACTCGAGGTCCATTGCTCTAACCACTGAACCACGTAGCTGCCTCAAGAACTTCCACATTTCCTCCTTAGAATTACAAATTTCCTCATTTGCCAGCCAGCCACAAACGAGTCACCCATACAAACTCCCTTCTCATTATTCTTTCAGAAACAATATAGAAATAGTCAATAGTTGCTCTGCTGAATACACTATGCATGAGTTCATTTAGTGAAAGGGATCTCAAAGGGATTTTAAATACATTTTTGAAAGTCAAAATAAAATTGTTTTATGCAGACAAGGGTTCTCTATCTTTTGGGAGCCTGGAGGCTGCATGCCATACCTGTTCACACAGCTCTCGGAGTCCGCAGAGCTGACATTTCAACAGTCTTTGGCACGCCTCCAAAAACTGCAGTCTGGCTTTCAGTTGACCTTGGTGATCCCTGGGGAGCTTTACTTCTGCTCTGAGCTCCGAGGCTATATCATGGTGATCAGGAGGTACCGTGACCCTGGGGGTGCTCAAGGAGAGAAGAAGGTAGGAAGATCAGATGGTGCCTGAGGACTGCAGCTACTGTGCTGTAGAGAATCATTAGTTCTATATAGTGGCAAATAGGTGCATGTTGGTCAGAATGTTTTCTATGAGGTATATAGCTTGCTAGATTATGCTTTATTAATATCCATTGTGTCAAAAAAGATAGAAGAACCTCAGGATGTTAAGTAGATCACCTGTGCAGAATTTACAGCAAGACATAAGTACAAGATGGTGGGTAAACACCAGACACAATCCCTTTTGTGTTGTTCAAGGTAGCATGCATCAGCGGGGCTAGAGATCCAGCAGAGGATAGGAAGGCATTTGGAATATGGAGTTCTTTGGACACATAACAATGCCAGTGTTAATGGTATTTCTGAAAACCCCAAAGAGTGTATGTTATAAGTTATAATGACTTAGAAGTCATTCATTCCACTATATCAATGTATAAGTACTCAAATATTTAGAATTGATTTAGAATTGATTTAGAATTTGAAATCAATTTAGAATTCAAGTCTATCCAAGTCTTCCTATAAGGTCACCTTAGCAGGGTTTACAAAACACGCTGAAGGCCTTCCTTGCTTTCTCCCCACCTCAGGAGAAGACTGGGAGAGCACTAGGTCTGACCACGCATCATTCCTGACTATCATCACCTGATTGACCCATCTTCTTTTCCTATGATATCTTTCTCCAATGTTACCTTTTATTTCTCCTGTTCTTTGAAGTTTCTCACTGGTATTATGTTACAACATGTTCATACTCATTAGATACCTTTTCATTGACCTCTCTGTGATACTCATTCATTTTCAATTCTTTGAAGAGTTGTGTTCCATATCTCAGAGTCATATACCACTGTCAATAGACTATTGCTATTTCAAAAGTGGTCTTTTATTTCTACAAGTCTGTAGTCATTAAAGGAGTTTTGTAATTTCCTGAAGGCAACTAGCCTGTGCTGAATTCTGGGCTGAATTCATTACCTTGTCCCAGGAATATATGCTGACAGACAAGCTCTACTGCAGCACTACTCAAACTGGGTAGCGACCCTATATGGGGTTATGAAAAGTTTGGCAACTATAAAAAGTTTCTCAACGCACAATGACCAAAACATTAATTAAAAATCAACCACGTGATGAGTCCAAGGTGTTTCTGGCAGTGCAATTTCACTGTAGCCTTGGTTCTGAGGACAAAGTCTGCGGATGCTGCACTGAGCGTACTGGCATGCCACGCACTGCCAACAAGCTCTGCCGAAACACAAAAAAGGGGTCTCGAGTGGAAAACATTTAGGAAGCCCTGCTCTATAGGATGTTCTTACACCTGCATGTCAATCAGGAAGATAAGTATTCTTCATCTACTTGATCTATCCTATATGGATGATCAGAGTCAACTCTTGAACTGATTGTCATGTGCATGGATATAGATATTTCTGCAGGATATTTTCAGGACTCGATGTAAACAGCATAATGTTATATGCAAACAAGTATATCGAGGGGTCTGCACTGTTTACAAGGAATCCCTTTTGGGAGTAGATGCTGCAATGGAACTCCATTTTGATGACAAATACCTTTGGTAAACACACCTCTTTCTATTTTATGCTTAGCTAATATTTATGGTCAGATGGTTGTTCAACTGGATTATTTCTGTCTTTAGAGTTTCAAGGAGTCTTGAATGCTATATGTATGATGTATGAGAGATACCTCCTATGATATATGTTGGGAGTAAGACTTTAAGGAATATTTTGCTCTGTTGAATCAAATGCTTTTTTCACAATCAACGAACAAGTGCTGTGAAATCTCAAATTCTTTACATCTTTTAGTCAATTGTGAACACCTGCTTAACTAATACTCTCACCAAGGATGCCCTTGATTTGTGAATATACAAGAGTCTCCTGAACATTTTGTAAGGATGGGAAAATAGACTGTCATTCATGATGAAAACAGTTTACTATAAAAGTGTTTATGGATCTCTTCCATTTATCTTTTTCTTTTTCACTCTCTTCTTCTTTGCATCCTTAAATACTCTCAGGATGACTTCAATTTCTAATCTAACTTATTAAAAACTGGTTTTACCCTCCATGGATGTTCTCTGCTTTACAAGGTGATATTGTTCAATAATCATCCATCATTCTTCTTAATCACATGTGAAAGATAACTTTATGTTCTAAATCACTGGCTGCCACCTTTCTTTTCTAGCAAGAAAGTCAAATGTTTGCTGACTAAGATGCCTTTTAGGTCTCCCTGTTAAAATAACTGACTTAGATTGGTTAAATTTCTGCATCAAATTATTAGAGCTGATGATTGATACAATTTCTGCTATCAATTTCCCAGTTTTCATCATCAATATTCTTTAATTTGTTCAACTGAACGGTTTCAATTGTATGCCACATCTTTTTCCTCACAATTATTTTTTTTCTAGCTTTTTCTTACTTCTGATGCTTCTTCTGAGAAGCTGATAGACTGAGTATATACAGATAGATGATTCAGGATAAAGGAGTGAAAGAATACAGAGCTTTGAAGACTACAGAGAAACCTCAATATTTGCTTTACACCACATATATTCTTTCAAAGAAAAGAATTGATAGTTTTGGATATAGTAACCAACAAATAATATAACAAAAATTAACTCTATTATATTTTCACAGAAAGGAAAAAACCTGTTATTGGTGAATGAATCATATGCTAAAAATTGATGTTATACTATCTTAAATTATTCTTGTGACTAAAAGCTAGTCAGGAGTTTCTGTACATTTGATGTCATATCACTGAGATTCTAAAAAATTTAAACAGCTATTGGGTGAAATGTTATGTTCAAAGCTCAGAGTATATATCAACTTATATTGCTGTCAAACATTTCAGCGTCAGTAAAATCCATTTTAGGAATAGCTGTCAGCTTTATGACTTCTTTATAAGCTCCAACCTCAAAGAGCACTGAAGCTGCAAGTTCTTCCCAGCCAATGAAGGGAAACTATAGAACTGCAATTCAGGTCTTTTATGGGCATCCCTCATGTTCAAGAGCTTTAATTAATGAGGATGATATTTTGGGGTAGGTGGGATGGGGGAGAAAAGACCAAAAAAGACCATCTAAAATTCAAGTAATGGGTAAGGTAGGAGAAAATTTTAAAAATTATCTTTCTTATGTAAACATCCCTCATTCTAACAACAATGCAGCTTTTTCAGTTATTAGTGGGTAAGAAAAGCTTGCAGTATGGAAGAGGTATGTCCAAGTTATGTGGGACATGCGTTACTAAAGGGCATGAAATTTGGAGAAAATACAAGTCTGAGTTGTTATAGGAATGCACATACAATCACCTGATGACATTTCTTAAATTAGTTGGGCCAAATAAGAAGGAGTAGATAAGTGGAATGAGTCTGCCTTTTATTTTAACTGAAGTAACCTCATTTCTTTAGGCAGAAATGTTGACAAATGTAAGGTATTTCATTTAGCATAAATGGCATATCAAATAAATAAATGTAGGCAATTAATCCTATTCTGGCTCAAAAGCATAAAATTTATGCAGACTATTTTTTTCAGCAACCCCACTTATCTACTTTGATTGGGATCAAAATTCAGAGCCACAATCAATGAAGATTACTTCAGCCATAATCAAATGAAATAGCCTTTCCTAGCAGTTCTAATTACATGATTTACTTACACATTTTTTATGACAGAACTGTCTTCTGTGAGGACGGAACCAACTGCTCCTTCCTCTTGTGCCAGTCTGAAAAGTAAGGATGAGGGCATTAAAAACGGGGTTAAGAAAACTAAGCTCCTTTTACGTGGACACATTCACTGAGTAGAGGGGTTCTTATTACCCACAATAAAAGGCAAAACTTCAAAATTACTTGTAATTCACATAATATAAATTTCTAATCCTGGGCTGTTAAAATAGCAAGACTGTAACACATTTTTAAAATGCTTAAGGATTTTCCTAGAGTTGTATTGGATCAAGAGAGATAAATCATGTGAAGTACTTTTTTTAACCCTAAACGTTCTATATAAATGTCAGTTAGCACTCTTTAAAAGGGATCATAATCAACACATATTCCTTCCTCTTTGGATTTAATTACTACAAAGTTGTACGTGAGTTGAACCACTGAAAAAGCTGAGTGGAGTTCTAGGGGAAGGATGAGAAAGAGAGTTGGATAATTATAGATGTGAGGAAAACAGTAATGACCTCCTAAGTCTAGCTAGCCCATGGGGACCCATCTGATGACAGGATAGTTATGGCCTAAAAGTCCAGTGCTATGGGTATGGAAGATGACTGGGAAGTTGCAGGTATGTTTGGATTATCTGCCTCTGAATATGTGGCTAATTTCCCATGAATTCAAGATGCCTTGGCTTGTCTGCTCAGCAGCCAGTGAGTTTCAATCTTAGAACGACATAGTGACTACATTAAAATCCCCATGACAGAAGAAAAGAAGAAGATGGCTATCCTCTTCCCAATCAAATTTTGCCAGTAGAAGTGAATAACACTTTTACCTGTAAAATGGTGATAATAACAGCATCTACTTGCCAGGATGACTGAGGATGAATTACAACCTTATAAATATGCCGACTATTTCAACAGAAAAATGTAAAAAAGGTATCTGGTCATACGAATTGCTTGCAAATGTGAATGTACCTAGATAGCTCAACACAGAAGGAACAAAAAGAGTTACTGCTGGTGCTAACAGATGAGCTGGAAGATGCCACTCTGAAGATGTCAGTCAACAAGAGTCAGTGCTTCAGGGCATCTATGTAGCGTGTGGTTGATACAGGGCCTGAGCACAGAGACCCCGCAAGATGGAAGTTTCTCACTAGGCTATAGATTTTGAAGAATTTTTTATACTAAAAGTTTTTTTTAGACTTTGGTAGCTACGACTGGATGTTTGCAGAAGAATTATGCTATCAAGACTCCCAATGATTTTGCCTGCAGAAGTATAAAAAAGCACAAGTGTAGCAAATGTTAAACTTTAAGGTTTAATGCAAACCCATTTTCTTGAAGCCTTCCAGGTGGACATATATATTGCTGTTGAGGTTTTTTTAGTCATATATGACTCTTCATGACTAATTTGGGGTTTTCTTGCCAAAAAACTGGAGTATCTTTGCCATTTCCTTCTCTAGCTCATTTCACAGATGAGGAAACAGAAGCAAATAGGGTTAATGGTCACAGGGCTAGTAAATGTCTGAGGCTGCTTCCAAGCCTAGTGCTTGATCCATTGAGCCACCGAGATGTCCATGAATCGATAACACACTGGAGATCAAGGTGAAATCTTGAATATCTTATATATTAAATTACTTTGCATAAGAAAAATAACAGGATCCTAAATTGTTAGCGCCAAAAGGAGCCTTGTAGCTCATCAGACCAGCTCTTTCATTTCAAAAAGAGGCAACGGAAGCCCAGAAGTCAAGCGACTTGCCTAAGGCTATACAGAACTAATGGTAAGGCCTTTTGATTCTCACAGTCTAGCATCAATCATGAAATATAGTACGGCACATCATTCTGGAGCTCTGTGCTTATGAACGACATGAGCATAGATAAAGTTCATCATCCTTCCAATAGTCAAATCCTACCTCAGGATTCAGTCTGACCACAGATTGTATACTCATTATCCTAGGGATATTTGGAACCCAGACTCAGGTGATAGACAAAGAGCAAATTCTTTTCCTCAATCCTCCCCCCTCTCTTTCTCTGAGTGAAGTAATCAAAGCAAAAGTATCACTGTTTCTAGAGCAGAGGAATGTCAAAGGAGTGTCCGATACATCAATTCACTATCCCTCAACATGCCAAATCAGAACACCCTTCCCTGGCTCCAGCGCCCCTTTCCATGTTGTCTTTTCACTTCTTTAGGATGGAAGCACCTTGAGGGCTCTTTTTGCATTTTGTTTCCCAAAGACTTGGCACAGCAGCTGGAAATAAGCTCTTAATAAATGCTTTTTTTTCTAGTTGTAGCCCGATGGAATGTTCCATAGGAAAGGATCACGATAATCCCAAATTTTAGAGGTGGAGACCACACATCCCCAACTCCTCTAGAACCCTGTTATGGACCCTAATATTCCATCAAAACATACATGGCTAATATATGTCACCAAATATTTAACCCTTCTTGAAGACACTTAAATTTTCCATCTGTACCACCTTGTGGAGCAGAATGATTTGTATTATTGATACATTCGTTAATTTACAAATATAATTATATCATAATATAAATATGGAAATATGAATATAAGCATTCATATGCATACAAAATTACATTTTCTAAATTTCTAAAAAGTTTTGGGAAATAATTTCCATATATTTTTTCAATTGTAATTTTTCTGGAATTATATTTTCTGTAGAACAAAATGTCTAAAAATAAATTAAGGGAAGCATTTTTCTTCAAGTCCCTCACCTGGAGGGACACTGCTCCATTTGGGAATGGGTGTCATCCTGCATTTCTGAGGCCCTAAAGAATGTGAAAAAAAAAACAAAACACGACATCATTACTTGTTAAATACAGGCATATTATATTAACAGAAATGTTAAATCCATTAAAGGAAAGAAATGTGCCATGCAAAGAGACCACTAGGATTATTATCCAGGGATGTAGCATTATTTATTGCCTATAGGTTAGTAATTACCGCATGATAATGAAATAATATGAGCATCAGCCTTCTACATCTAAGTTCTATATATACTCATTCATATTGCACTGGCCACATACGGATGAGTGTGATAGGACTGGAAGGAGGGTAAAGGGGGAAAAACACCACAGAACAAACACCTTACTGTAATTGTAAACAACTAATCCTGACCCACCCACACACCTGGATTGAATCTGGCCCAAAATAAGAAAATCAAAATAAATAGAAGCCAGAGCACAGCTCCATCAGAAACGTATTAAAATGTTCTTATTTAAAGAAAAAAAAATGTCTTAGAGTCCATCTCTCAATCTAACTCTTAGGGCAGCTAGGTGGTACAGTGGACAGCACACCAGTGCAGGACTCAAGAGGACCTGAATTCCAATCTCACCTCAAACACTTGACACTCACTAGCTGTGTGACCTTGGGCAAGTCACTTCACCCCAATTGCCTCATCCTGGGTCATCTCCAGTCATCCTGATGAATATCTGGTCACTGGCTTCAGATGGCTCTGGAGGAGAAGTGAGGCTGGTGACCTTGCACAGCCCTCCCTCACTCAAAACAAAGTCAAGTGCAAGTCATGTCATCATTTCTCTGATGGCATTGTCTTCTTTGGCAACGAAGTACGAACACACACAATCTATCTCTATCTTAAATCCTGTAGTCTGTGAAACTAATGTTTCAATGAACTAAAATTTTGTAAAGACACACCGGGATGAGATGGTCCTCACTGCTCCTTTGCCTGTTTTCTGTTTGTTTCGTTTTTTGAAACAGAAGAGTAAATTAAGCTATGGAGTAGAGGTCAAGAATGAGGACTGGAAATGGAATTAACACTTGGAAATAAGAGGCTGCCTGCTTTCTTCTGGGGGAGCAAGTCTAAAAGCATCCTCTCTCTTAGTCTGTAAATTCCACGGGCTCCCTACAACCTCCAGGATCAAATATCGGAATATTCTGGCTTTTAAACTTCTTCACAACCTTGGTCTTTTCCTATCATTTCAGAACTCTTATTTATCACTCCTCTCCATGTAATGTATAATGAAATCGAGTAACATGAGCCTCCTAGCTGTTCTTTCGACATGACAATCCAATCAATGCCCTACTCTGAGCATTAATTTCCAAAGACCATCCTCCATGCCTGGAATGCTCTCCTCCATCTCTGCCTCCTGCTTAGCCAAAGCACACGTTCCACAAAAAGCATTTCTCACTCTCCCTTAATGCTAGTGCCCTCCTTCCGTTAACTATTTCACTTCTGTCTTCCGTGAAAGGCTTAGACAATGCTCAAACATAAAATAAACTCAATTCTCTACTTCATGGAAAAAATTTCTTTATGGAAATTAAGGATTCATAACTTTCTGGTTCCCACAACTGAACCTTATAGAGTTATAATCAGACAATTTCTGTGAGTAGAGGAAATTATTCCATTGCCTTGGTACAAGTCCAAGAAAGTAACAGCGAATATGCTGAGTCGATTTGCACTATATAATGTATTTCTTATTTTTACAAATCTACAATTAAAATTGTATCATAACATAAAGATGGATATATGAGTGTAAAGAAATCATATGCATGCAAAATTATATTTTCTACATTTTTAAATTGTTCTGGAATATTTTCTAGATATTCTTTTCGTTGTGGAGTTCCTTTGGAATTCTATTTTCTCTGGAAAAAATGTCTAAAGTTAAAATAAGGGAAGCATTCTTGTTCAAGTCCCTTACTTCAGGGCTCTCTCTCTTGCTTGGGGAGGTGTCTCCTCCTTTTCCTGCGGTGGTGATTCGGAGAGACTGCAAAGAAAAGACATGACATTTGTTATATGTTCAAATTTAGGCTCATTTCATTAACAAAAATGTTAGATCAACTAAAGTAATAAATTCGCCATGCAAAGAGACCACTAGGATTGTTATCCAGGAATGCAGCATTATTTATTGCCAAGCCTTTACTAATTACCGCAAGCTAATGAAATAATCTGAGCATTAGCCTTCTGCATCTAAGTTCTATATATACTCACTCATATTGCACTGGCCACATACTGAGGAGTATGATAGGACTCTAAGGAGGGGAAAGGAAGAAACACCAGAGAAGAAATACGTTACTGTAATTCCAAACAACTAATCATGCCGCACCGACACACCTGGATTCAGTCTGGCACAAAATTAGAAAATCAAAATAAATGGAAGCCAGAGGACAGCTCCATAAGAAACGTATTGAAATGTTCTTATTTAAAGAAAATAAAATATCTTACAGCCCATCTCTCAATCTATTTCTTAGGGCAGCTAGGTGGTATGGTGGACACAACACCACTGCAGGACTCTCAGGAGGACCTGAGTTCAAATCTCACCTCAAATACTTGACACTCACTAGCTGTGTGACCTTGGGCAAGTCACTTAACCCCAATTGCCTCATCCTGGGTCATCTCCAGTCATCCTGATGAATATCTGGTCATGGCTTCAGATGGCTCTGGAGGAGAAGTGAGGCTGGTGACCTTGCACAGCCCTCCCTCACTCAAAACAAAGTCAAGGGCAAGTCATGTCATCATTTCTCTGATGGCATTGTCTTCTTTGGCAACGAAGGACGAACACACGCCATCTATCTCTATCTTAAAACCTATAGTCTGTGAAACAAAACTTTAAAGGAACTAAAATTTTGTAAAGACACACCGGGATGTGATGGTCCTCACTGCTCCTTTGCCTGTTTTGTATTTCTTTTGTTTTTTTCTAAGAGAAGGGTAAATTAGCCTATGGAGTAGAGGTCAGGAATGAGGACTGGAAATGGAATGAACACTTGGACATAAGAGGCTGCCTGCTTTCTTCTGGGGGAGCAAGTCTAAAAGTATCCCCTCTCTTAGTGTGGAAATTCCAGGGGCTCCCTACAACCTCCAGGATCAAATATTGGAATATTCTCTCTTTTAAACTTCTTCATAACCTGGGTCTTTTCCTACCTTTCCAGATCTCTTATTTATCACTGCTCTCCATGTACTCTATAATGGAATCCAGTAACATGAGCCTCCTAGCTCTTCTTTGGACAATCCAATCGAATCAATGCCTTACTCTGAGCATTTATTTCCACAGAACATCCTGCATGCCTGGAATGCTCTCCTCCACCTCTGCCTCCTGCTTAGCCATAGCACACCTTCCACAAAAAGCATTTCTCACTCTCCCTTAATGCTAGTGCCCTCCCTGCGTTAACTATTTCAGTTCTGTCATCCATGAAGGGCTTAGACAAAGCACAAACGTAAAATAAAGGCAATACTCTACTTTATGGAATAAATTTCTTTATGGAAATTGAGAATTCATAACTTTCTGGTTCCCACAACTGAACCTTATATAGAGTTATAATCAGGCAATATCTGTGAGTAGAGGAAATTACTCCATTGCCTTGGTAGAAGTCCAGGGACTTAACAGAGAATATGCCGAGTCGATTTGTAGTACATAATGTATTTCTTATTTTTACAAATCTACAGTTAAAATTCTATCATAACATAAATAAAGATATATGAGTGTAAAGAAATCATATGCATGCAAAATTATTTTTCCCAAATTTCTAAAACGTTTTGGCAAATATTTTCTATATATTCTTCTCATTGTGGAATTCCTTTGGAATTCTATTTTCTCTGGAACAAATGTCTAAAGTTAAAATAAGGGAAGCATTCTTGTTCAAGTCCCTTACCTCAGGGCTCTCTCTCTTGCTTGGGGAGGTGTCTCCTCCTTTTCCTGCCGTGGTGATTCGGGGAGACTGCAAAGAAAAGACATGACATTTGTTATATGTTCAAATTTAGGCTCATTTCATTAACAAAAATGTTAGATCAACTAAAGTAATAAATTCGCCATGCAAAGAGACCACTAGGATTGTTATCCAGGGATGTAGCATTATTTATTGCCAAGCCTTTACTAATTACCGCAAGCTAAGGAAATAATCTGAGCATTAGCCTTCTGCATCTAAGTTCTACATATACTCACTCATATTGCACTGGCCACATACTGATGAGTGTGATTGGACTGGCAGGAGGGGAAAGGAGGAGAAACACCATAGAACAAATACCTCACTGTAATTGCAAACAACTAATCGTTCCTCATCCACACACCTGGATTCAGTCTGGCCCAAAATCAGAAAATCAAAATAAATAGAAGCCAGAGCACAGCTCCATAAGAAACATATTAATATGTTCTTATTTAAAGAAAATAAAATATCTTACAGTCCATCTCTCAATCTATCTCTTAGGGCAGAGAGGTGCTATAGTGGACAGAACACCAGCGCAGGACTCAGGAGGACCTGAGTTCAAATCTCACCTCAAATACTTGACACTCACTAGCTGTGTGACCTTGGGCAAGTCACTTAACCCCAACTTCCTCAACCTGGATCATCTCCACTCATCCTGAAGAATATCTGGTCACTAGTTTCAGATGGCTCTGGAGGAGAACTGAGGCTGTTGACCTTGCACAGCCCTCCCTCACTCAAAACAAAGTCAAGTGCAAGTCATGTCATCATTTCTCTGATGGCATGGTCTTCCTTATCAACAAAGGATGAACACATACAATCTATCTCTATCACAAATCCTATAGTTTGTGAAACTCATGTTTCAATGAACTAAAATTTTATAATACACAACGGGATGAGATGGTCCTCATTGCTCCTTAGCCTGTTTTGTGTTTCTTTTGTTTTTTCTAAGAGAAGGGTAAATTAGGCTATGGAGTAGAAGTCAGGAATGAGGACTGGAAATGGAATGAACACTTGGACATAAGAGGCTGCCTGCTTTCTTCTGGGGGAGCAAGTCTAAAAGTATCCCCTCTCTTAGTGTGGAAATTCCAGGGGCTCCCTATAATCTCCAGGATCAAATATTGGAATATTCTCTCTTTTTAACTTCTTCATAACCTGGGTCTTTTCCTACCTTTCCAGATCTCTTATTTATCACTGCTCTCCATGTATTCTATAATGGAATCCAGTAACATGAGCCTCCTAGCTGTTTTTTGGACAAGACAATCCAATGAATGCTCTACTCTGAACTTTTATTTCCAAAGACCATCCTCCATGCCTGGAATGCTCTCCTCCATCTCTGCCTCCTGCTTAGCCAAACACACTTTCCAGAGAAAGCCTTTCTTACTCTCCCTTAATGCTAGTGCCCTCCTTCCGTTAATTATTTCAGTTCGGTCTTCCATGAAGGGCTTAGACAAAACACACACATAAAATATAGTCAATTCTCTACTTCATGCAAAAAATTTCATTATGGAAATTAAGAATTCATAACTTTCTGGTTCCCACACCTGTACCCTATAAAGAGTTATAATCAGACTTTTTCTGTGAGTAGAGGAAATTACTCCATTGCCCTGGTAGAAGTCCAGGAACTTAACAGAGAATATGCTGAGTCGATTTGCACTATAGAAGGTATTTCTTATTTTTACAAATCTACAATTAAATTTATATCGTAACTTAAATATAGATATATGAGTGTAAACAAATCATATGCATACAAAATTATATGTTCTAAGTTTCTAAAATGTTTTGGAATATTTTCTAGATATTCTTTTCGTTTTCAATTCCTCCGGAATTATATTTTTTCTAGAACAAATGTGTAAAATTAAAATAAGGGAAGTATTCTTGTTCAAGTCCCTTACCTCAGGGCTCCCTCTGTTCTTTGGGGATGTGTCTCCTCCTTTTCTTGTAGTGATGTGTTGGGGATACTGCAAAGAAGAAACATGACATTATGTTATTTGTTCAAATATAGGCTCATTACATTAACAGAAATGTTAGATCACCTAAAGTAATAAATTGGCCATGCAAAGAGATGACTAGGATTGTTATCCAGAGATGTAGCATTATTTATTGCCAAGAGTTTAGTAATTACCGCATGCTAATGAAATAATCTGAGCATTAGCCTTCTGCATCTAAGTTCTGTATATACTCACTCATATTGCACTGGCCACATACTGATGAGTGTGATAGCACTGTAAGGAGGGGAAAGGGGAAAAAACACCAGAGAACAAATACCTTACTGTAATTGCAAACAACTAATCGTGCCCCACCCACACACCTGGATTCAGTCTGTCCCAAAATAAGAAAATCAAAATAAACAGAAGCCAGAGCACAGCCCCATAAGAAACCTATTAAAATGTCGTTTCTTAAAGAAAATAATATGTCTTACCACCTATCACTGAGAAAGATAACTGAGAATAAAATAGGAAGTCAAGATGGCGGAGTAGAAAGACACACGTTTACGAGCTCCGAACCCCACAGCCCATAGAATTAATGTAAAAAGAGATCCCCATAAATTCTGGACCACTGAAAGGTGTGCAGAAGCAGAGTGGAAGAGATTTCCATTCCAGAGCCCTGTAGAGCCATCCGCAGTGTCCGTCGCGCCCTGGAAGGCCAGCCCCACCCCAGCGATGCCCTGGCCACGTCCCCAGAGAAGCTGATCCGAGCAGGCTTCAGGAATGGAACCTCTGCTAGCCGGGAAAGTCCCCCCGCCCACAGAAGCTACAGTTCAGTGAGAGATGGCTGGGCTGGAGGAGGGGGCCACAGTGGGTCCGTGACTCGGGCCCCCTTGGGAGGAAGCGGCGGCGGCAGAGGCGGGGCGGCGGCAGAGGCAGGGGCGGCAGAGGAGGCAGCAGCGGTGGAGGCAGCTGTGGCTCCGTGGAGGCCCAGGACTCCCCCAGCAGCAGGCAGGATCTTCATTACTGAAAGTCTCTGCATAAACAACCTGAGGGAGCTGAGCCTGGGAGACGGCCCTGCCCCACCCGCTCCATTACTGAATGCCTCTGCATAAAGCCCCGGAGGTAACTGAGCCTGGTTGGCAGGCGCCCCCACTCCGCCCCCACCCACTCCATTCCTGAAGGTCTCTGCATAAAGCCCCTGAGGGAGCTGAGACTGGGAGGCGGCCCTGCCCCCAACCCAGCACCAGAGCTAAAGCTCACATTGATTAGCAGGCAGGCAGCGAGAAAGCCCATTTGAATCTCAGACCCCAAGCACTAGCTGGGTGGATCTAGGCAGGGGTGGACAGGAAACTCAGAAGTCAAGTAACTGGCTGGGAAAATGCCCAGAAAAGGGAAGAAAAATAAGACTATAGAGAGTTTTTTTGAACAGATGCAAATGATCCCAACTTTCAGATCTGACGAGGACATATTCTTGTCATCAGGGAAAGACGTGGTGGGTGGGGCCACAGTATCCCAGACATCCCAGGGTGATGTCGGGTGGGCTCAGGCCTTGGAAGAGCTCAAAAAAGATTTTGAAAAGCAAGTTAGACAGGTGGAGGAAAAACTGGGAAGAGAAATGAGAGAGATGCAAGAAAAGTATGAAAAACAGGTCAATACCTTGGTAAAGGAGACCCAAAAAATGCTGAAGAAAATAACACGATGAAGAATAGGATCACTCAATTGGGAAAAGAGGTTCAAAAAGCCAATGAGGAGAAGAATGCTTTCAAAAGCAGAATTAGCCAAATGGAAAAAGAGGTTCAAAAGCTCACTGAATTTAATAGTTCTCTCAAAATTAGAATGGAAGAGATGGAGTCTAATGACTTTCTGAGAAACAAAGAAATCACCAAACAATACCAAAAGAATGAAAAAATGGAAGAGAATGTGAAATATCTCATGGGAAAAGCAACTGACCTGGAAAATAGATCCAGGAGAGACAATTTAAAAATTATGAGACTACCTGAAAGTCATGATCAAAAAAAGAGCCTAGATATCATCTTCCATGAAATTATCGAGGAAAACTGCCCTGACCTTCTACAACCAGAGGGCAAAATAAGCATTGAAAGAATCCATCGATCACCACCTGAAAGAGATTCAAAAAGAGAAACTCCTAGGAACATTTGTGGCCAAATTCCAGAACTCCCAGGTCAAGGAGAAAATCTTACAAGCAGCTAGAAAGAAACAATTCCAGTATTGTGGAAATACAATCAGGATAACAATACAATCAGGATAACACAAGATCTAGCAGCTTCTACATTAAGGGATCGAAGGGTGAGGAATAGGATATTCCAGAAGTCAAAGAACTAGGACTCAAACAAAGAATCACCTACCCAGCTAAACTGAGTATAATACTTCAGGGGAAAATATGGTCTTTCAATGAAACAGAGGACTTTCAAGCATTCTTGATGAAAAGACCAGAGCTGAAAAGAAAATTTGACTTTCAAACACAAGAATGAGAAGAAGCATGAAAAAGTAAACAGCAAAGAGAAGTCTTAAGGGACTTACCAGAAGTGAACTGTTTACATTCCTACATGGAAAGACAATATTTGTAAGTCTTAAAACTTTTCAGTATCTGGGTAGTTGGTGGGTCCATACACACACATGTACATGCATGCATGCACACACACATACACACATGCACACACATACAGAGACAGAGAGCACAGAGTGAATTGAATAGGATGGGATCATATCTTAAAAGAAATTAAGGTAAATGGTGAGAGAGAAATGTAGTGGGAGGAAAAAGGGTGAAATGGAATGGGGTAATTATATGTCATTTAAGAGGAAAGTAGGAGACTTTTTGTGGAGGGAAAAAGAGGAGAGCTGAGGAAAAAAAAAACTAGAAGTTTACTCTCATTACATTTGACTAAAGGAAGGAATAAAATGCACACTCATTTTGGTATGAAAACCTATCTTACAGTATAGGAAAGTGGGGGAGAAGGAGATAAGCAAGGGGGGGATGATGGTAGGGAGGGCAAAGGGAGGAGGGAGCAATTTGAAGTCAACACTTGTGGAGGGACAGGATCAAAAGATAGAAGAGAAACAATGAGGGGCAGGGTAGGATGGAGGGTAATTCAGTTAGTGTTACACAACACAACTATCAGGGAAGTCATTTGCAAAATTACACAGCTATGGCCTATATTGAATTGCCGGCCTTCCCAAAGGGAATGGGTTGGGAGGGAGGGATGGGGAGAATTTGGAACTCAAAGTTTTAGGAACAACTGTTTAGTATTGTTGTTGCTACTAGGAAAGAAGACATACAGTTAATGAGGAATAGAAAGTCATCTGGCCCTACAGGAGAAAAGAGAAAATGGAGAGAAGAGAAGGGAGGGATGACAGAAGAGAGGGCAGATTGGAGATGGGGAAAATTAGATTGCTTGGGGTATTGGGGTGGGGGAGGGGATAAAAGGGGAGAAAATTTGGAACCCAAAATTTTTTGAAAATGAATGTAAAAAGTTAAATAAATAAAAAAAAGAAAATAAAAGAAAAGAAAATTTTATGAAACACATTGGAAAGAGACGGTCATCATTGGTCATTTTTCTGGTATTTTTGTTTGTCTGAATTTTAAAACAGAAAAGCAATTTTATCAAAGGATCGGATGTCAGGGAAATGTACTGCAAATGGAAATGAGGCTGAACGCTTTCTTCTGGAGGGAAAAGATCTTCCAAAGCAGTAGCTCTGACAACATCTCCCCTCTACACAATAAATTCCAGTGGTTCCCTATTTCTAGGATCAAATATTAAAATATTCTGGTTTTTAAACTCCTTTTTAACCTGGCCTTGTCCTACATATTCCAGTCTTATTTCTCACTCCTCTCTTTGTACTCTAACACCCACTAACATGAGCCTCCTAGCTGTTCTTTGAACAAGACAATCCAATTCCCTACTCTTGGGCATTTTCAAAGAGCATCCTCCATGCCTGAAATGCTCTCTGTTATCTCTGCCTCCAGGTCAGTGAAAGTCCCACTCTTCGAAAGACGCCTTTTTCAATCTCCCTTAATGCTCGTGCCTTCCTCCAGTTAATCACTAAAGATTTATCCTGTTGTTTGTAAACACGATGGTTCACTCTCTGTTAGACAGCGAGTTCCCTAGATGTAGACTGTCTTTTGTCTTTCTTTGCATCCACAGCATTTAGCACAGTGCTGGGATTCAGGAAGGCTTGTTGACTGATTATGCCCAAGCTGAACGCAACATATATGAACAGGACTAAACATCTACTCATTTCTTTCTAATTACATCTTCTAAAATGTGCTCTATAAAAACCTCCTATTTCTAGAGATGATCTCAATTCAATGATTATATACTGGGCAACCTTTTAGAAGCTGACATAGTTATCTTTCGGCTCTTCTCTAGGCCAACACTTTGGCAGAGATTTAGATTCCAAGAAGAAAACAGTGCTGAGAGAAACTGCGGAGACTTGTATGAAATAAGCAGAATCATGCTAAACCAATACGCATACAATGATGGCAATAATGTTCAACAACACAAACACCATTCAGGTCAATGGAATGACCAATCTCAATTCTAGAGGGCCCACAATTAAACACATCTCTTTCATCTCAGGAAAGGGGTAGGTAGGAGATCGAAGTGTATGAATTTCTGGATAAGAGCAATGTGTCAAGGTTTGCTTTGCTTAACAGCCTTCCTCTGGTTTCTTCTTCAGAACCTGCATTTAAGGAAGAATGCACATCCGCCATGCTCACTCCTCACCTGTTCAGCCCTTGACTTTCCAGACTACTTTGTTGCCTCACCCTTTTCCTTTTCTCCGCTCCCTTTTATATGCTGTCTTCTGCCTCCTCTCCTTAGAATGTAAGTCCTTTGAGAGTAGGCTTAAGAAATCTATCTATCTATCTATCTATCTATCTATCTATCTATCTATCTATCTATCTATCTATCTATCTGTCTGTCTGTCTGTCTGTCTGTCTATCTGTCTGTCTATCCACTTTGCTACAAGTGAGCAAATTGTTGAGGATGGTCAGTTGGCAAAGGGGAAGAGAACTTGGAAATGACAGTGATGAGAACACAATAAAAATAAGGAAAGAACAAAACCAGAAACAAATAACAACAGTAACAGAAACAAGATTCCACATACTCAAAATATTTGAAAATCACTTAGAGTTTAACCAAATTCATTTAACCAAATTCAAACTCTAGTTTTTCATGTAAGTGCAACTACAAAACAAGTAAAAATGAACTCTAATTTGCTGAATTAAACTTAAAACATCTTAACAAAAGCTCCTTTGGCTTGGAAAGAAAATTCAAAGAAAGAAGCCTTTGAATTATTTCACCAACACCCAATAGACCCATTTCTATTACACATTCAGCAGCAAAGGAAAATGATTTCCTATTATTATGCAGCTAGAGTTGGGCTCTATGTAGCAAGGAGTGAAAAAGAACAGAGACTTTCTAATTCAAGTGAGGAACTGTAAATTAATTCTCTTTGGATTTATTTCCAAAAAAGATGTTTTTATATTATGTCTATTGGGGGAGATCTTAACATCTTCAAGACACCTGCCTGTTCATAAAATCCTTATAACAGCATATAACGTTAGCTGCTTAATATTAAATAACAGCTGTCTGCATTCTTTTTTTTAAACTATTTTGAAAAATTGGGTATATAGATAGCAAGTAATTATATGAGCAGTTTCCTATGCATAATACTTTGGGGCTCTGTGATTTGTATTTGCTAGATACTTTCCACAAATAGAAACTACCTGAGAAAATACGTCTCAGATTCAAGCACAGTAGGGCATTCTCACAAGTTTTTATGATGAAAAGAATGTACTTTTGATCTTAATGGAAATGGGGAAGGCTTTGTGTGGTTGCTTAACTGGTCTTGTGAAGTTAATTCAGTTGGCCCAAAGAGTAACTCCCTGCACTGTTAGGAATGGCAAAGACAGGCAGCTGAATGGAAAAATGTTCACAGATCTTCACGTATTTGGGCAAATTATAAGAAAAGGAAATGAAATTTTAAAATATTTTCATCTAACCTTTAAGTTTCACTGGGGAAAAAAAAATTAAAGAGGCCAGAAGCTAAAGATGTCAACAGTATCGTAACACATTGACATTTGGTTCAGGGAAAGCAAGGAAAAAAAAATAAACCGAGGATAAATCCTTCACATATAATTAGGAGCTACCCTTGTGAAAAGTATGGCTTATTTATTAGGACAAGTTAAATAATAAAACATGTTGCTGTGTAACCAGAGCATCTAATGAAGGAAGTGTTCTCGCTAATGGGATATGCTAGTTGTGCTACATAAACTACTAATTTTCAACGAATTCAAATGCAATAAGAGACTTAATACAATAATTCTGAATAATTTAATTTTTTTATAGTTTATAAAATAAACTTTCGGCTACTGTAGTTCCTCAGGGTACTCATTATAAACACATGTCATAATGCAGACAGCATGGAAAATAGGCTTGACTCTCTACTGACCCAAAGCAATTTGCTATAAGTTGTTTTATTTTTAATAAATCTTTGGCAGCCTTTTAAGTTTCCTTTTACCTGTATCTCATTAAAGTGATGTAAAATCTATACAAAAATTTCAGTTACTTGAGTCCTGTACCTATTTAGACCTAAGATCAATGAGTTTACTACACTGATCAATGATGGATAAAATAATAATAGCAATCTTTTGTATTACTCATTTTTTTTCAAGGCCCACTGATATTATGAAGTGATTTGCTTCATTTCCATCTACCTGTCAAAGGAACTGATAGGGTACATATTATTAAGCAAGCTTGCTCGTGAGGCAGGTGAGGCCGTTATGGAATTATCCAAATTCAAGTTGGTAAGCGATAGTCTTTCTAAGAGGACCCCCATTTTCCCACCACACAGGCCAGTTGTGGTATTAAGAATATCTATCTACTCAAGTATATCATCATGTGTTCTAGGCTAGTTATTTTCCTTCAAAAATACCGAAACAAGCTTTAAGACCAAATTGGCTTAGGAGACGCTTAAAGCATAGGCTCTCACCTTCAATTCCTGATCAGCTGAGGACAAAAGAATCACAAGAAGCTTCTCCCTGTTGATTGGTTGCCACACAGAGGGGAGAAACTGCCCTCATTCTATATCAGCTTAAGCATCCTAACAATATCCTTGTTTAATACCCTTCCTCTGCTGTGAATGATTAAATCTCTTTTTCTTAACTATTAGATCTTTCCTGACTTCAAGGCTCAGATAAAAGGAGCCTTTCCTGGTCCCATAAGATCCTAGCATTTCCCTCTAAGATTATCTCCAATTTACTTTGCATAAAATCTCATATGAACATAGTTGTTTTGCTGCCATCTCCCTCTCTCAGTATATGAGGTAGCTGAAGGCAGGGACTTTTTCCTTTTTCCTTTTATTTGTATCCCCAGCATTTAGTATAGGCTCTAGCACTTAGCTTAATAAACGTTTATTAATTAAGAGAATTTCATTTCATTCTAACATAGAACCTAAACTGCTGGTAGAATAGACCATTCAGGATACAATCACATTATCAATGCTCTTTAAAAAAAGTTCTCATCGATTTTTTTTACATTACCATAGTCTTCCTCAATGCCCTGTCTCTCCCTATTTCATATAATAAATTGCATGTTTTAAAGCAAAAAAAAAAAGAGAGAAAATCAGTAAAATTTATTAATGCACCAAAATACTCTGAAAATATGTGCCATGTACAACACTAGTGATCTTCCCACGTCTGCCAAAGGGTGTCTCTTCACATCTCTTCTTTCAGACCACGCTCGCTATTTCTAATATTACAAAACTTTTGATTATTTTGTGGGGGGGTAAGGAGGGTGGGCGGGCAGGGTGGTTCTTTCCTTTCTACGTTATTGCAGTCATTGTGCGTACTGTTTTCTTGGCTTTGCTTATAATTGCACAAAGACAAATAATTGTTTTTCTAAGATGAAAATAACCATAAAGAATCATGGTCTAGAAAGGAATTCATGCAGTACATACCACAGTCTCCTAACCACCCTGAGACTGGAGGAGAAAGTACGTGTTTATTATTAAAGGTATTTAGGAAAATCAATTGTACTTTCTTGGGAGTCAGTAAATGCCTTTCTAAAGTAAACGCAAACGTCTGATTCACCCTGTATTAACTTTTGGAGCTCAATTTCCCTTGATTTAACTTTGGGAGAAGTGGAAAACAACTGGATACCATTCTTTAACCACTTCTGCTTAGCCATTTTCATTTATTCTTAAAGACAAAGTCTGCCTAAAACAGCTATAAAATTCAATAAATACATCTCAGCATGGCTTTCCCTTTCCTTATTTTGGCAACTGTTCATTAAAAAAAACACTCTCAGGAATCAATTACACTTTCCCACATAATCATGTATAATTACTGGCCACTAAATGATAGACTGCCACAAGGTCCAAACAGAATGAGTCCTATTAGAATGTCTAATATACAGCATAAATAATTCCAAAACAAGTGACCAGTTCACCAATCCCTTGCTGTTCCCCAGTCACTCCACCTTGACAAGAGTCGAATAAATGAGATACTACCCACCCACATAAATGGCTATTTACTCTATGACAGTAAAAACGTGGCTGCTAAGCCTTCTGCAATATGAATTATATTAGGATGATAAGATTATTCAAGGCACTAAATATACTGCTCCACTGGAGTTAGTACTTATATCTTTTGCTTCTAACTAGGCTTTTCAGAACTTGGAAACCCTTTTTTTTCTTACACAAATGTTACCGGGTATATGTATGAGTAATGTGAGGCATATTCACCATCACCCCCAGCCCCCAAATACCAACAACACACAACACAAATTACTCAGAAAAGCAAAGAAGACCTTTGCCACCCTGCTTGCTTCTTCACTAACTTCTGGGATAGCAAGTTAACAAGGAATGATATCATTAATAACAACATTAAATCTGACACACAAAAGCAAATGATACAAAAGCCCGAAGTGAATAAATTTATCCTGGCAAATCATGTGAAAATGCTGGTACTGGGGGCACAAATGTTAACTTTTCCAAAGTGACACTGTATCTAGCTCAGACCTATCAAATTATCCCTTTAAATGGCAGCTTTCCGGGATAATGCTTTGCATTATCACAGATGTAGAGGAAGAAGGGACCTCAGAGGTCAGGTAGTCTGACCGCCTCATTTTATAGATGAGGAAACTGAGGTCCTGATTGGTTTCATGGTTTTCAAAAGGCCTCTCGATACTGAAAGAGCCATATATGAAGCAAGGTCCTGACTTGCAAACCAGTGCTCTTTCTAGTATTTACAAAGACAAATGAATTATATTAACTGAGAAAAATCACTTCCATAGAACATAGAACAATGCACCCAATATTAAAACAAGTGATATCATATATAGAAATGAGAGGCAGACAGATATAGATATATAAATGTCCAGAAACATAAAGGATAACAAGAACAAAATAAGTGGTAGAAGTGCCCTTAATTTACTTAAGATTTAAAAAAGAAAAAGTAATTTCCTTGAGTAATTTCTGGGTGTGGACAAACGCTTAATTCACTGAACCTAGATCATTAAAAACAAAGCAAAAAGCTAAGTGTGGTGGTGTAAGCTTGCATCCCATGCTTGGGTGAGCCCAGCTACTGTGTGGATTGAGACTAGAAGATCTCCTGAGCTGAGATGCTAAGGCTATGTAGGTGGGTGTCCACACTGACTTCTGTGAGCCCCCATCACATTCTCACTTTGAGTGAGGGACACCCATTCAATGAATAGGCTTCTTTAAGTAGTTACTCAAGAGAGGGGCCTGGAGTTAGGAAGACCAGAATTCAAACCTGGCCTCAGACACTTCCTGTGTGGCCCTGGGTAAGCCACTAAACCCTTTTCCTGCACTGGTAAATTGCAAAAAGGGGCAAGCATCATCTGCTTCACAGGGATGCTGCAGAATCAAATGGGATAAAATGAATAAAACATTTAGCACAGTGTCTGGCAAGTAAGTAAGTGCCCGGTAAGTGCTTAATAAATGCATGTTTCCTTCTTTTCCTCTCCTGACTTCAAGTCCAATGCTTTTTCTACTGATAGTAGATCCTTTTCATTTAATTTATTACTTAAAGTGAAATAAAGTCATCATTCAGAAAATCACGGTCTACAACATGTGCGCATCACATGAGTCTACTGGAAGTGACATGATAAAACACTTAGTCTCATTTTTTTTTAACGTGATGCATCCTGATTGTAAGGTCCAGTGACGTTCCAAACCGATTTCAACATTGCTGAGAAATTATTCATAAAGGCATAGTGGAATCTTACATTTGTACTAGATGACTTACACCTTTTATGGGCAAAATAGAATTAGCTATAAGTTTGTGAAAACGAAGAACTTCACTTCGCAGTTAAGACATACCAATTATTTCTTATTATAGTGTTCTTCACTGGGAAACGATAGAAAAGAGATCCTTTCATTCATTTTAAATCAAACAGCAAAATTGCAGAAATGCTTTGCCACAGTCATTCTGACAGACTCTTTTCATTCTCTCACAAGGGCTGTTTTCTTCTACCCTGTCATGAACAACTTTGATGATTCTTCTTAACAAAAAAACAAGGTTTTCCAAATATTCAAAGCAGAGGTACAGGTGTCTCTGTATGCAAAGATTTACCTTGATTTTTGTCTAACAGTTATTCATTCTATTCTCTAGAGGATGTTAGTTATTCCCTTTAGTTCTATAATGAAATTACATACATACATACATACACACACAGAATATTTTATACACACACATAAATAAATAAATAAAATGAATTTTGGGGGGAAAATACTTTAATCCTAGGTATTTCCTCTCAGTAATTTTTTAAATTCACTGTGGTCTCTTATTTTCCAAATTATCTTTTGCATTTTTACTTTGTAAAGAATTTTTGTCCCTAATTTAGGATATTAACTTGAAGCAATATCTCTTTACGTTAGGTTATATAATCCAAAATTCATTTTACCATTTTGAACACTATTTCTTTCTATTCCCCAATTATAATCTCTGGGGAAAGGATTAATTCTGTTTGTTAGTCTATTCTCACATTACGTTCCACTTCTTTATTCTTTCAATGGTTACAGAACTCACAAAGGCCAAAAGTTTTAGAGATAACTGGAATTTTGTGACCGTTAGTAAGTTTTATAGTCGCGATTATAAAAGGTACACAGTTAATAAGATGCAAAGCATGCAACAGGAACTATAAAATTATCAACATAAATAGAAAAACATATGAAAAGGATGGACAGTGATTTAAAGTCAAAATTCACTTGTAAGACTAGCCAGGAAAAGATGGGAAATTAAACATAAATTTTATGAGTCTGAGGCAAACATACCACACTAAACTTACATTTTGTGCTGTTATTTCCAAAAGCAAATATTTAGAAAAAAAAAAAAACTTTCTATAAAGATCTGATAAATTTTATTGAAAAAAGATTATTTTTCATTAAAATTCTTTATACTTATTCATTTTGTAACACTAAATAAAAGTTTAAGTTGAGGTTCTAGAAAAAAATGGAAACTTACTTTTCTAATCTGACACCACCCAGAACTGTCCGCACAGGCAGGTAGCCAAGACGGGGTTTGGCAAAGTGCTTTTTCGATCTGAACTTATTTCTTAACACCTTTGTGAAGTCTCGGACATCTTCTCTGGATGTGGTCTATGAGGGTAAGTAAATCCAAAATCTCTAATTAGAATTATAAAAGACAGTTATTTACAGTAACAGCAGAGGGAAGGAAAATGAGAAGGGGACACTTCTGAGGACAGATGAATTCAGCAGTTATGTGGTTCTGAAATGTGACATAATTTAAGTTATGAAAGCATAGAGCTCCAAGATCCCAGGGACTATCACATACACCAACTAGGTAAATGGTAGGTTTCTTTTTTTTGTTCAGAAATAAATAATCAACTGGAACTTTTCCTAAAACTCTTGAAACAGATCCAGAAATACCAAAATTAAAACAACAAAAACTGGTCGGTTTTGGAAATGCTTGTTGCAGATCCAGGACACATTTTTAAAAAACCATCAAGATAAAACTTGACAAGGACTGTTTCTCTTTGAGAGGCTGAATCAATCATAAGATCTCTGGTAATTCATGAGCCTATTAGATAATATAAATATAATGAAAAATAAAATAATGATGATAAATAGTGGTAATTATAACAATAACTGACATTGATATTATGGCTTATTCATTTTCCACCCATCTGAACACCTTTGAACTGAATTCCATCGTGTCCCTAGGACCCTCCTTATCATCCTGCAAAAACACTATCAATTCTGGTACTCAAACATCATCAATACTCTTAAGTATCCTATGCTCCTCTGATTAGAAGCCTGGAGGGAAAAGCAAAGGGCTTCTCTCAAAGCCTCCATTTAAAGAGGGGCTCCCAGGTCAGCCATTTCATCATTTTCTACATAGCTGCACTTCTCTGGATTGGACTTCTTCATCTTCTCATGCCTCTCTGTTGGCTTCTCTCTTACCCTCCTTTAGTGTCTTATCTTTACCAATAGATTGTAGACTCTTTGAGGGGAGAGACCAGTTTTTCCTTTTGCATATCCATAGCACTTAGCATAGTGCCATGCATATAAAAAGGCATTAAAAATATTCATTAGATTAACTAAAGCTTTCAAAGCACTTTATATGCAGCATCTTAGAATTGACTACGATTGTGAACATTGATTATTAAAGGGAGAGTGCATAGAAATAAGACAGTTAGAAGGTAGGAGGGGTTTAAAATAAAGATGGTGGTTTTAGTTTAGACATGGGTTTAAGGAGTTAGGGAAGGATATAACACAGCTGTTTGGAAATATGAGGCTGCCATTTATGGGAAGTGTCAAGATTAGCATACTGACTTGGGGAATCGTTTTATAGAAGTGCTAACTGAATCTATGGGAATGGATGAAATTACAACTGAGGTAAATACACAAAGAAGAACAAGGAGACCCAAAAACATCTAATGTAATGGAGGCAGAATAAGAGACAATTTTGCCAGGGAAGAATGACACCAGGTCACCTGATCAGATAGATGAGGAATTAGGAAATAGATCACAATAAACAAAAAGTGTGACGTAGTAGAGATGATACACTTCAACAGAGACAATTCTTGTTTTACGATCTGTATCACTGAAATTTGATCTTATGTAAAGAATTCTGAAAGAAATCTGCATTCCAAAAAATTTACAAAGATAAAATGTTCCAAGACTGTAAAATTAGCACAAAAATTGAAGCTAGAGGAGACCGAGAATGATGTGGAGGAGTTGATTGAATCTCAGGGAGAACTGTCAAAGAAGTATCTGATTGAGCTGGTGGGTGCAAAGATTGCAGAAGAAAGGGAAGCTTTGGAACTGTAGAACGAACCAAAAAGTTTCACAAGGAAACAGATGCCAGAAGCATTTCATCGTTTGAGTGAATTTTATTTCTTATACTGAAAAGATGGATCCAAATTCCTCAAGATTTTAAAAGTTTAAAGACTAGTTGAGGATAATATCGCTTACTATCATCAGATACATAAGAAAAAAAGAGCCACTATCCAAATGTCTCTCAAAAGTTCATTAAAAAAAAGTTATGCCGCCAGTTACAGTAAAGTGATAAAGGCTAGGTGCAGTAGGTAGGGAAGGGGCACACTTTTGTTAAATTTACTATATGGTATTGTGCCTACTTCATCATTAATTTTATCTTTCATTTCATAATTCGGTTTATTATCATGGTACACTATTTAATTTCAGGAATTACTACCTTTTAATTATTTAAAATTTTAATATATATTCTATATAATATATTATATATTATATAAATATATAATATATTTATATTATAATAATTATTAATAATTATACTAATGATTATAATATTATATATTATATAAATATATAATTATATTTTATATTTTAAATTATTTATAGTATATTTACATTATTTTATTATTTAGCACATTTTTAGTACCTTTTCTGACTGTATAAAGGTAATCTTTTACAGATCCCTTTGTTATGTAGGCTAAGTGAAGTAGGTGGGTAGGGATAAATTCACATTATGTAAAAGCAGCTTTACTTAGAGGTTTATGAAATGGTCCACTTACATAAAGCAAGAACTGTCTATTTAGGGACATTTGTTGGAACTCTCTTTGTCAAAAGCAGATGTTGGTAGCATTGTAAAATGCTGCAGGTGAGGTAGAGAATAAATAGAGGAAGAAATCTATAGTCAAAATCTTAGCTAAAATAAACAGGTTATTCACTTTAACAAAACATCTAATTTACCTCCCCCTGCCCAAATCATTTAAAGCAATGCAAAATCAGAATCAGGGGAATTTTTAAAAAGTTCTTTTTAAGTTGAGTCTTAGTTACCAACAGAAAACATTAATTAGGAGTCACATTCTAGAACATCACCAAAAGTTATACTTCTCCATTAAAAATCTATTCCAGTGTGTATCTTACTGCAGTATAGTGTACCTATGAGCTCTAAGACTTTTGTCAGAGATTTTGGTGTTCCAAAATGACAGTGGCATATGTGCGTGCTTAGGGCATGTGAGCAGTCTCAAAACCACTCTCTTAGGCAATTATTGATTAGGTACTTAGTGTATCTAAAATGCTTAACTAAATAAGGCTTTCTAGACTGCCCCACCAGTCAGTTAATATACATCCATTAAGGATTAATATGTGTCAGCACTATGCTAAGACCTGACAAAACAAAAAGAAGCAAAAGATAGTCCTGTCCAGTCCTTGCCCTCAGGGAACCAACAATCTAATGAGGGAAATAAGCAAACAAAATATGTGCAAACAAGCTATATATAGGATAAGCTGGAAATAATTAAGAGAAGGAAGGTGTTAGAATTAAATGGGATTGGGAAAGGTTTCCCATAGAAGAAGGGGTTTTAGTTGGGACCTAAAGAAAGCTCAGGAAGCTAGGAGGGAGACATTTAATTGATTGGAAATTTTAAAACCCACCTTCTACAGATTGAGTAATGTCTTCTCTATTATTATCTATTATTTGTAAATGTAGGTAGATATCACTAGATAGTACTGTAATGAATAACATAAAAATTCATTTGAAACTATTAGTGATATCATAGTAATGTTATGCATTTTCTCAATAAAGGGATGTTAATTCTATAACTACAATTAAAGAAATCCATTACTCTCATAATCTAAAACGTTGAGTACTGACCTAACTCTTTGCGTATGATACCATTATAATTTGTCCTTCATAAGTATGCAATTTATGTATTCTGAGAAAAAAGAACCCCCCCCTTTGCTTTTTGTCCATTACCTAAATGCGTGTAAGTCATATATAATAAATTTGCTGTTTGCTTACCTAAAAAAGTTATAAATTTACTAAATGTCTACCTAAATCTAAATCTCCTCAGCTTCCGATTTGAAATTTGCAAAATTTCAGTGTATTTTTATTTGCAACCTGGAGGTTTTTTGGAGGACACACTGAATCATACAATTCAGTTTTGTCACTCTTTCTAACATGATGAATTTTAGAGAACATAGTTCCACAGATGAGAAGAATTCAGTCAAAAATCTGAAACCACTCATCTTACTGGGAAAATGCAAAACAGAAAGGCCAATATCATCAGATTTTGGCAAGGTAAACAAGTTGAGTAATAAGTCATCTATAGTAAAATGGATCTGGTAGACATGGCATCTTCTCAAAGGTCTAATATGGCACCTTAAAAATGCACTTAATTTATTGAAAGAACAGTGCAAGGCCAGTAACAACTGAAAAACTGCCTCAGTACATGGAAGTCAAAGAAAATAGCAATGATGTTGCATTTTTAACATACTGGCAGATGTTCGGTGTCTCATCAGGAGAATTGTAACTGCCAGTAAGAAAGTGCACTAATTCAATCTAGGCCTCTCAAAAAAATGAAGAAGCACTTCCTTATGCTCGATTTCCGTAGCAACAGAAATACACCTATAATGAGAGTCAAGGGTGGGTAATGTTTGTTGCTAGTATCTTATAACGACAAATACAGACTCTATAGAAAAAAGGTCTAAAAATTGCCCCCTCCCCCTCTTTTAAAAGAATATAGCATTACACTTCAGAGTTAGCAGACCTGCGTTTGAATGCTGACTCTGACAGTTCCAAGTGTAACTCTGGGAAGACTACTTCAGTGATTCAAAATTTGTAAAATGAGGGTTAAAAAACTTGTACTATCTTTAAATCACTTACATACATTTTTTCAAGTACTCCTAAAGGCTCCCTAAAACATGAATTTGAGGTTAATTTTTTTCAGTACTTGCCAATGAGTCATTTTATTTTATTTTATAAATTTATTTATTGAACTTTTTACGTTCGTTTTCACAAAATTTTTGGGTTCGAAATTTTCTCCCCTTTTATCCCCTCCCCCCACCCCAATACACCAAACATTCTAATTTTCCCTATCACCAATTTCCCCTCTCTTCTATCATCCCTCCCTTCCATTGTCCCCATCTTCTCTTTTCTCCTGTAGGGCCAGATGACTTTCTATTCCCCAGTAACTGTGTTTCTTATTTCCTAGTAGCAACAACAATACTTGACAGTTGTTCCTAAAACTTTGAGTTCCAAATTCTCCCCATGCCCCCTCCCCACCCATTCCCTTTGGGAAGGCAGGCAATTCAATATAGGCCATATCTGTATAGTTTTGCAAATGACTTCGATAATAGTTGTGTTGTGTAAGACTAACTGTATTTCCCTCCATCCTATCCTGCCCCCATTGTTTTGATTCTGTCTTTTGATCCTGTCCCTCCCCAAGAGTGTAGGACTTCAAATTACTCCCTCCTCCCATTGTCCTCCCTTCCATCATCCCCCCCACCTTGTTAATCTCCTCCTCTCCCATTTTCCTGTACTGTAAGATAGGTTATCATACCAAAATGAGTGTGAATTTTATCCCTTCCTTTAGTCAAATGTGATGAGGGTAAACATCTTGTTTTTTTTTTTTTTCTCAGCTCTCTTCTTTTTCCCTCCACTAAAAAGTCTCCTGCTTGCCTCTTGAATGAAATATAATTTACCCCATTCCATTTCACTCTCTTTCCTCCCACTACATTTCTCTCTCACCATTTACCTTAATTTCTTTTAAGATATGGTCCCATCCTATTCAATTCACTCTGTGCTCTCTGTCTCTGTATGTGCGTGCATGTGTGTATGTGTGTGCGCGTGCATGCATGTACATGTGTGTGTATGTGTGTGTGTGTGGTCCCACCAACTACCCAGATACTGAAAAGTTTTAAGAGTTACAAATATTGTCTTTGCATGTAGGAATGTAAACAGTTCACCTTTGGTAAGTCCCTTATGACTTCTCTTTGCTGTTTACTTTTTCATGCTTCTTCTCATTCTTGTGTTTGAAAGTCAAATTTTCTTTTCAGCTCTGGTCTTTTCATCAAGATTGCTTGAAAGTCCTCTGTTTCATTGAAAGACCATATTTTCCCCTGAAGTATTCTACTCAGTTTTCCTGGGTAGGTGATTCTTGGTTTGAGTCATAGTTCCTTTGACTTCTGGAATATCCTATTCCATGCCATTCGATCCCTCAATATAGAAGCTGATAGATCTTCAGTTATCCGGATTGTATTTCCACAATATTGGAATTGTTTCTTTCTAGCTGCTTACAATATTTTCTCCTTGACCTGGGAACTCTGGAATTTGGCCACAATGTTCCTAGGAGTTTCTCTTTTTGGATCTCTTTCAGGCAGTGATCGATGGATTCCTTCAATACTGATTTTGCCCTCTGGTTGTAGAATGTCAGGGTAATTTTCCTCGATAATTTCATGGAAGATGATGTCTAGGCTCTTTTTTTGATCATGGCTTTCAGGTAGTCCCAAAATTTTTAAATTGTCTCTCCTGGATCCAATTTCCAGGTCAGTTGTTTTTCCAATGAGATATTTCACATTCTCTTCCATTTTTTCATTCTTTTGATTTTGTCTTGTGATTTCTTGGTTTCTCAGAACGTCATTAGATTCCATCTCTTCCATTCTAATTTTGAGAGAACTATTATCTTCAGTGAGCTTTTGAACCTCTTTTTCCATTTGGCTAATTCTGCTTTTGAAAGTATTCTTCTCCTCATTGGCTTTTTGAACCTCTTTTGCCAATTGAGTGACCCTATTTTTCAAGGTGTTATTTTCTTCTGCATTTTTTTGGGTCTCCTTTACGAAGGTATTGACCTATTTTTCATGCTTTTCTTGCATCTCTCTCATTTCTCTTCCCAGTTTTTCCTCCACCTGCCTAACTTGATTTTCAAAATCCTTTTTGAGCTCTTCCATGGCCTGAGCCCACCCGACATCCACCTGAGATGTCTGGGATACAGAGGCCCCGACCTCCACGTCTTTCCCTGATGGTAAGAATTGTTCTTCATCATCAGAATTGAAAGGTGGGAACATCTGTACCCCATCAAAGTAGCTGTCGATAGTCTTATTTTTCTTCCCTTTTCTGGGCATTTTCCCAGCCAGTTACTTGACTTCTGAGTTTCCTGTCCACCCCTGCCTAGATCCGCCCAGCTAGTGCTTGGGGTCTGAGATTCAAATGGGCTTTCCGCAGCAGGCGGGTCTGCTATTCAATGTGAGCTTATGTGCTGGTGTTTGGGTGGGGGCAGGGCTGTCTCCCAGGCTCAGTTCCCTCAGGGATTTATGGAGAGACCTTTGGTAATGGCCCTGAACTTCTGCCTGCTGCTCTGGGAGTCCCGGGCCTCTGCTGCTGACTCTGCTGCTGTGTCTGCCACTGCCTCCGGAGGGGGCCCGAGTCATGGAGACACCCCGCTCCCCTCTCAACCAGCCCAGACATGTCTCTCACTGGCCTGTAGCGCCTGTGGGTGGAGGGACCTTCGCGGCTGCCGGAGGTTCTGTCCCTGAAGACTGCTCGGATCTGCTCCTCTGGGGCCGCCGCCAGGGATGCTCAGGGGTGGGCTCTGCTCTCCGGAGTGCAACAGACCCCTGGGGATGACTTTCCAGGGCTCTCTGGAATGGAAATCTCTTCCACTGTGTTTCTGCATGCCTTGCAGTGCTCCAGAATTTGTGGGGAGTACTTTTTGCAGGAAATATATGGGCTGTGAATTTGGAGCTAGCATATGTGAGTCTTTCTACTCCGCCATCTTGGCTCCTCCCACCCCGAGGCTAATTTTTGCATTTAGTGATGAATATTAAGAAAATTTAGTTCAGGTAAGTCATTGCCCCTGAACAAACTTGCCATTTATTTTAAGTACCTACCTCAAAGATTTGTTGTGAACCTCCAATGAGATGATGCGTGCAAGGTTGTATATAAATAATGTCACCTATTATGGTTGCTGTTAGGATTATTAATGTTCAAAATTCAAAATTGTTTCGAGACTGAGTCTGTTACACAGATTAACTTAATTAAATGCTTTTTCTACATTAAAAGATTCTTTCTGTGCCCAAATTCTGCCAAGAAATTACTCATCTATAGCTCAGGGTCAGAGGAGCAAGTTTTATGAAGATTCACACCTTCACCACAATTGACAGGGACATAAAAGGTACGCTGACTTTGGACCAGGCTGATATTATTAAAAATAACAAATACATGAAATGTTTTTAGAGAGTTTTATAAGGAGAGAAATTAAGCTCTTAACAAAGGATTACCAATGGAAACATAACTGTCAGCTTAGAACCAAGAAGTCATGAACAATGAAAAACCCTATACTGGTGTTCATTTTCTAAGATGGATGCTAAGTCAGTTTATTGAAGAGTTGGGTAAAAGATGGATGAACCTTACATATATTTGACTTAAAAGAAAAATAGCAAAAATTCAAAGTATTTCTAAGAATAAAGGAAAAAAAGGAAGAAAAGTTTTTCAGTCACTGAAAAAATCAAACAAAACAAAACTATAAAAGCAGTTGTTTTTGCAAAATTCATTTAAAAATCTATATTAAAGAAAAACTCAGGAATTTGACATGACCTGTTTCTCTGGGCAATAATAGTTTGATCTAAAAGCTGCCTTACCTGTTCTTTCAAAAGGAATAAAGATTAGCTAATTCATAAATGAGAGGCCTGTTTCCTGAATTTATGGACAACTTTTCAAATTCAACCTATGGGTTTGAATTGACGTGTCCTCAGTTTTCTATAGCAGTCCAAGTATAACAGGTGACAGTGACTTCTAGTAGTACTAGCCCCTGCTAGTCTCCACTGGGTAGCATAACAACAAAACTTACAACAGCACACCTCACAAGGGGAATCATGCCTGGAGGAGGACACCACCAGCCATGTAAATGTGACAATAATGAAGCAGCTATAAAATCCAGTATGGGAAGTTTTCTTGGGCTTTGTGAGTTATCTACAGAGCACCTTCTCTGACTGAGACAGAGACTCTAAGGAGTTTGTGTTGTATAGTGTGGACTTCTCTTCTCTTTGGGTATGTATGTGTATAAATCAATCAATCAGTTTTTATTAAGAAGCACCAAATATGTGGCAAGTACACTAAGTGGGGAGGGCAGGGGAGAACAAAAAGGTGGGGAAGTAAAAGGGGAGGGAAAGAGAAAAGAGCATGGGAGAAAGGGAACGAGAGGAAAGAGGGAAAGAAAGGGGCAAAGAAAAACACAGATATAGACAGAGATACAGACTGCTTTTCTGTGTGTTTCTTTCCAGAGGAGATGAGTACTCCTCCTCCTTCAATGGCTAATCAAGACAATGAAAAACTACATTATTATGATGTCTTTAAAAAGAATCTAAAACTAACTTTTTAAGCACACATTTAGCATACATTTTTTCTATTTAAACACGTTTACAGATTTAAATTTATATACCTTTTTCATTAGATTTTTATAAGCCCTAGGTGGAATTTTAAGATATTATATGGAGAAAGTAGCTTAAATTCTCCCTCCAGGAATCTGAGAAAAAATAACTCTATGTGAACTGCTAGAAAGGTAAAGAAAAGAAATGATATTTTCGCTAGTAAATGTTACTTTCTTTTGTAGACATTTAATAAATGTTAATTTAAAGAAATATCCTTTCCATTTTCCTTCCCAGAATTTTTATGATAGTTATTTTTTTGGAAAAAGGTGTATTTTGCATGTATTTGTGTTTTATGGGAAGTACAAAAGTTTCAGAGGAAATTCAACTTTATATAACCTGAAAGAGCACCTTGAGCCCTGAATCAAAGGAGTTTATCTATCTCTTATGAATCATTCTTATTCACAATTAGAAGCGGAGATAAGAAACAGATGTCACCAGAAAACAAGATCTATTTGAATCCATCTTATTTCAGAGAAAACTACTTATGTTTAAGAATCACAAAGAAAGATACTATCTAATGAAATCATATTTTTAAAACAAGTCAGGTTTGGGTTGCTACGGAGAACAATTCTGAAAGCAAAACCCAAATGTGAATAACAGAGCTCGATATATTAATTTTGATGAATGACGGAGCAATAATTATTCTGTGAACTAAAGAGTGCTAAACATGGCTATGTTTGTGTTATATGTATTATAACATGCAAAGTATGTGCGTATACAAACGCAGGTGCATAAACATAGGCAAACCAACTTGGATTTACTTTTCCAAAAAGGAGGAAAGCAATCTGACTTATCAAGCCTGAAGTAAGAAGAGACTTAGACTGGATAATTCTGGAACAACTCATCTGATGCTTCCAGGGAATCAAAACTTACAGGTACGCAGTACTCTACCATCGGGAAGCGAAATTCCTGACCCGTTTCTGTGTGACCCACAAAAAAACAACTCTGGCAAATATCATAGTTGAAGTGTCGTAGACTTCTGTATCTGGATATGAAAAGAAAAGTTACACTCGTTGGTGGACATACCTCTCATTTGTACCCTTTGATGGGCAACATATTTCAGTGCATTATGATAATTTGCCACAAGAAATGTCATTTCTCAAAACCACCACGACAAATACCAGAGGCAGTTTCCGACAACAGTTAAGACCCTTGCACTGACCTACCTAGCTACTCAGAAAAAAGTGAACACTGAATATTTCAAGAGTGATTAATGAAACCATTTCTTGGAAATAGTTGGATATAAAGGTTGAAAATAACTTAAGTTCAAGATACTACACCAGTTTCCATATGTTCAAATATGACATTCAGGGAATGTCTGCATGTTCTTAACATTTTGCAGGATTCTGAATATGAAGACAAAATGTCTGGGCAAAAAAGTATAGGGAGATTTATAATTAACTATACTCTCAGAGCCTATAAAAGCAGAAGTTATACCTCCAGTAAGAACAATTCTCATGGACCCAAAAAAGGCTATTCTTGAAGGTAAACATATTTCAGGTCCTAGAATAGTAACGATCGTCTAGATTTGGGGGAAAAGAGTTCTCACCAAACCACCTGGGTTGTTCAAATTCTGCCTCTGATAGTACTTTTTTGATCTTAGACAATTTGATTAATCCTCTAGGCCTAAATTAGCGCATCTAAAAATAGAAGGGATTTCATGACATAGCCTTCGAGGTCTACTGAAGCTCTACATCTAGAGTTTGATCTATGATACGGATATTTAAATTAAATCAGCTATCTGGACTAGTCTTTTTTAAAAATTGATGATAATTGGAAATTAAAATAACTGAAACACATTCTGTGAAAAGTAGAAAAAAAAATACATCTGAAGAAAAGTCTGAAAGGAGGCTTAATTCCAAAACAGACTTGCAGAAAAAGAATGCTTTGAAATCTTTGGCATGCAAATGACATTCAAAGCTTACTCTTTCAGTTGGACAAAGATGCCATAACTTAAATTTTTATTGTTTGGCAAAGAAAGTTCCTTCCTAGGGACCTTTCATGAGTTTAGTTTGAAGAAATATCATAGTTTTGGCCACAGCTTCAGCACAATTCTGTTTAATAAGTAACATTAGAAAAATAGAAACAAAGTTGAATGAGAGTAACACTGGATTCTACTGAGAATGAAAAAGCCTTGTCAAGAGAAAGTGATGTAAGGCCCGTTATCTAGTATTTCAGAAAAGGATCGGAGAAAGTAATCGCTTTTTGGAACGGAGACAGATTGGTCAACTGGAAGGAAAACTTACATTTATTTGTATTTATTTTATATATCTCTATAAATATATGTGAGGTTTCTGACGACTAAGCTGGGTTTGAAGATGTGTGCATAAAATTCTGAGTAGTGCTATTAAAAATTCCAAGATTGCAATTTTTATATTTCCAAATTAAATTTGCAAATGTTCACTGCTAACTTCCTTGAGTGACATATAGAAAAACCCGAATGAGCTTCTTAGAACAATCTCTCTGGGCAATGATATCTTTGATGAATGTTTATCTTGGAAGGGGACTTGAGAAAAAGTCACTCTAGCAAGTAATATATACCAGGGTCAAAATCAAGGACAGGTGAAAATAAATTGGTTTTAGGCTAGGATGTTGGGAGGTTGAAACAAGGTGACATAAAATACATTTCAAATATTAAAGCTCTACATAAAGGCTAGTTATAATCATAATAATGATGCTGATTATCAGCTTACACTCATGAGGGCTGTAGTACAGTAACTATACCACTGTAGTTACAGCCATTTGGGCTCTGCAGTGGTAGAGCGCCAACCCTGGAGTCAGGAGGACCATAGCTCCAGGCACTTATTAGCTGTCTGACCCTGGGCAAGAGGCTTAACTTCTGTTTGCCTCAGTCTCCCCATCTTTAAAATGAGCTGGGGAAAGAAACGGCAAACTGGTCTAGTATCTTTGCCAAGGCAAGTTCACATGGGGACATGAAGGGTCAGACACAGCTGAAGAAAGGATTACACAGCAGGAGATCTCCACTCTGCCCCTCTACTGCACTACTGCTAAGCTCAAGGAATGTTTATGGAGCAGTACAGGTGCATACTGGTAAATGTTTCATTATCTAGCGCTTGAGGGGAAATACTTATACATGCATACTTTTAAGGTGAGGTTACATTATTAGCACTTTCTTAAAATTAAGACAGTCAAAACAATAAACAAGCTATGGTTTTAAATCACCTATTTATAAGGAATAAATATGCATACTGAAAACTTAATCAGCCCTCCCTAGTGAAAGCTGGCTCCAGGACACTCTTAGCTTTTGGGTCGGGATGAGGGGAGATCAGAAAACAATGAGTCCTGGCACACTGTCTACATTTAATATGATTAAGTTAAGAAGTAGGGTCATTCGTTTCTTGAAAGGAAAGTTTTTAAAAAGCTAAATATAATTTTGGCACTTCTCAGTTTGCATTTGTAAGTTACTTCTTGTTCACTGGGAATTAAGCCTAAAAGGCTCAGTCTCAAAGACTCAGAAGTACTTTAGCTTCACTGTATTCTGACAGCCCACCGAATCCCAGCAAGTGTTTTGTTGCTGGAGTTTTGTGGGGTTTGTTTTTTTTTTCCTTTCAGTCACAGAGAAATCATGCATGGATGCTTTTGTAACCTGTGGAAAGGTCATGGAATGCAAACTGATATCACAACATTACAATTCTGCAGAAATACTTAGAACTTGTAAGTCTGAGAATGACTGAGGAATGAGTGCCAAAGTGAGATCAGAAGGGTAAGTGACGTCACAATAAGGAAGGGGCACACCATGTATGAAACCCAAAATCTGACCAGAAAGCTTCTCTTACCTGAAGCCAACAATAGGATATGCTTTACATAGGTTGCATTTTGCCTGATGTTTGGCAGTCTCCGCGGATGCTGCTCGATGGAAAACTGATAGCCATGCCATGGACTGTGGATCCAGCTGCATCCATTTCCGAAAATCGCTTACACTTATCTCTGCTTTATTGTCAGCCTGTTAAAAAAATTAAATAATTTGAATGGAAGCAGAGATGAACATTTAATATCTATAGAAAAATTTATCACAATTTCCTAGGCCTTTCTTGGAATTTTGCATATCTTGAGGCTGACAGCAAAGGGAAGCTTAGTGATGCTGGACCAAAAAAACAGTTAATTTTTTTTTTATCTCAATTTCCTGATGTGTGAGAGAAGAGGCTGGGTTTCATGATCACTAAAGTTTTTTTCTGGTGTTATACATTTCTATAACTGTAAGAGCCAAAACAGTTATATAGAATAAGAAGAAAATATATCTCATTTAGGATTAATTTTTCACACTTTTCAAAAGTACTGTAAAATTATTGCTAATGGATTAGTTCAATCATGTTACCCAAACCTTCAAAAAACTACGGTGGCTTTCCATCATGTCCAGCATCAAATAAAAAAATCTGCTTGGCATTCAAAGCCCTTCTAGACCCCCTAACCCCTACCCCAACTCCCGCAATCTCATATACTCTTTGACAGAGTGATATTGGCGTCCTTGCTATTCCAAGAATAACACTCTCTCTATCCAGTAAAGGCACTTTCTCTGGTTGCCCCCTTCCTCCTCAACCCCCATCCTTGCAATGCTCTAATTTCTAATCTTTGCTTTCCAGACTCCATGGCATTCCTCAAGTCTTAGTTTAAATCTCACCCTGTACAGGAAGCCTTTCCTAATACTCTTAATTGTACTGCTATCCCTCTTTAAATTCTTTCATTATTAAATGCAATTATCATCCTGTGTTTACTTTGTTTGTACACTTGTATCTGCCTGTTATTTCCACCTCTACCACCACCACACCAAGGTCAAAAGATGTCTATTACCTTTCTCTGTATCCTCAGCCCTTAACACAATGCCCGACATATAACAAGAACTTAATAAACGATTATTAACTGACTGATGATTGCTTTCCATCATCTCTTGATCCCCACATAACTTGAGAGATCTTCTGAGATCATTAAACATCGATTAAAAAGACCAAGATATGCAACATCATCAACAAATTTTGAAGGTCAATATTTCAGTTAGATTTGGTTATCTTCTCATTTTTCCTATGTCTCCTAAAGGAAAATATTTTTGCTATTTCATCAAATGCTCCAAGCCAGCATGAGGTCAGACTGGAGAAGGCACAAAATTCTGCTTCTGTGAATTAATTTTATGAAAACTTCTAGAGGGCAAAGTTACAAATTCTATAAAATCTGTCCCCAATATGAAAAAACTTCCAAATGTACAAGATTAATTTTTGAATAATTTATTCTCTTGTAGCTGAGAGCAATCCATGTTCCTGTGTGGGAAAATGAATCATACTTTCACAAACAATTTGTAAAGATGGACATTGCCAAGTATTGACAAATTTGCAATTTCTCTCTCTCCTAAAGGAAATTAATCCATTGCTGTAATAAGAGGGAAAGTTTTTGTGCAAGGGTTGCCATTAAACTGTAACATGTTTCACCTTTAAATGAAAGTCTATGCAAAATTCTCCCCCCACTCTCACCCTCAGCTGAATAAGTCATACAGTTTTATATCCTTTGGTAAAATCTTAGCCTTACACAGACTGTTTGGATACTAATATAGGTACAACAGTAACACTAACATTTTAGGATGGTAATTGTCCATGAGAAGTACTATATATAATATAAAGGGCTCTCCTAATATTTTCGCAGCATAAAGTTTCCTAATAGTATTCTCAAGTCACCACAGTACTGGACCTGAGTTCAAATCCTATTTGTGCCACTTACTAGCTGTGATTTCCTGGCTCTCTACATATTTGTTGGGAGATCTTGGGACATCTCACTTCTATGGGCCTCAGTGTCCTGAGGGGGTTGAAACAGAGAACCTCTAGGGTCACTTGTGACTCTACATCTATCATCCTCTTTCAGTTACTTAGAATGTTCTTTGAAAAAATATGCATCAAGATAAGACTGACACTTTGAGAGTGATTCTACTTTTTATCTACAAAATGCTTTTGCTTTGGAAAGCTCAGAGCATGTTACATTCAAGTAGAACACTGTTACTCTCACAACATCCCTACGAATTCAGTATAATTGTCCACTAAAAAAGAGCATACTGTGTGACAGTGAAAGCCTTGAGACAGAACCTAGAATGAGGAAGTGGATGTTGGTTTCAGTTCTATGGGCAAGGCAGAAGCCAGAACAGAAGGAGCTGAGAAGTAGGTGATGAGGAAATAAAGACAATGAGAACAGACTAATCTCTCCAGAAGTTGGGAGTGAAGAAATGAGGGGGAAGATAAGCAACAGAAATGTTCCAGTATGAAGACATTCCTTGAGGTGTTTCTACCTGCTTGAAGCAGCTTCGAACACTGGGTTCAATATTGCTGCCACCACAAGCGGCAACTTCTCCAAGTTGTTTAGGGATCTGGATTACATCATGAAGTAAAACAGCAAGCTGTGTTTCGTCACACAACTCCTGAGGCCCTGATACCATCTTAAAGAGATCTGGAACAGAAAAATAGATCAGTTTAGTATCAACCTGCCTAGAGACCTCTTGTTACATATAGGGTATGTATAAAATATACACACATACACAAACATATGAAAATATAAACATTTACCGTACTTTATTTTCGTAATTCAACTCTAGAAACAAAAACGTTTCAAAGGGGAAAGAACTCATGATCTCTACAGTCCTTCAATAATGCACAGTCCAAAATATTGAAAGGTATCTGACCATCAGCTAACTGGCTAAACTGCACCTAATTGTAGAAAATCACTCTGTATGCCAATCGTAAGTACAAGCTTATCACTTAATAAAAATATATTCTTTCTAAGTGACACATGATGTCTGTGACCTAGTTTTATGAACTCAATATGGGTTGAACCTTCCCATTCAGAGACAGTGTGTCAAAGCAAATTTTTGTTGGGAGCCAGCACTTGGTGCTGGGCCCCTCACCCTTGAGGTCACCATGCCCTGAACTCTTTTCTGCAATAAGCAAATATCACAAGACGCCTCTGCCAACAGATGTTGCAACCACAAAAGGGCTTGACCCCCCAGTTCCAGAAATTAACCACTAGATACTACCCTCGCCCTGGACCCTCCCTGTTCCTCTTCCCTGTTTCAATTACTATATAAGCTGTACCCTGAGCTAGATAAACTGAGACCTTGACAAAATCTGCTTGGTCTCCCTCCTTTTCTCGCCCGTTTCTCTTTCAGGCTGGGTTCCCCTCGACCCCACGAATAACTTAGTCCCGCAGGATGAGACAAGTGGCGCCCAGACGTGGGGCTCGAGGTACGGACCCTTGCCGGACAGACCCCAACCCGGAGAAAAGCGTCGCCGTGACCCCCTGATGTGAGGAGCGAGGACTTCTTCCGCCGCTCACGGAAGCTTCAGACCTCGGTAAGTTGATTTCGTCCGTCCCATAGAAATGGGCCAAAGACTATCCAAAGAGCAGGTCTTTATGAAAGACCTTAAGACGTCACTCAGAGAAAGAGGAGTTAGAGTTAAGAAAAAGGATCTGGTAAAGTTTTTTCTATAAGGGTTAAGAAGAAAGACTTCTATGATTTTTCTGGCACTCGGCGCATATCTGTGGTGTAGTGGAAAGTTGCAGGAGTGGGTCTAGAGGAGCAATCTTGTATGGGAGAAGGTCTGGACAGGGAATCTTGTGCAGGGCTTAGTTGCACAGTGATGGAAATTGAGCCGGAGTCGTGATGTGTACAGAGGATTTCTGACAATTTTTTCTCAGTTTTTTGGATTCTTTTATTGTCTGTATATGTGTTCTGTCTTTACATGTTCTGTGTGCGTGTGTTTGTGAGTTATTACGGTCAGCTCCATGGTAGCTGGACCTTGGAATGTTATCTCTTTTCCTCCCCCTCCTCCCTTCTCTCTGATGGCTGCAGCATCGGGGAGAAGTATGGGAGAGAGAAAGAGAGGAACTAATCTTATATTATTTAGTTTATGTGATTGCAAGGTGTAGTCTTGGATGGGAAATGCAGGGACATAGTGTCTGTGCAGTTTTAAAGGGGGCTTTGATCAAGGCCCATTAGGAGAACAACATGGATGTGAAGTTTAGGGAAAGCGTAAAAGTTTTGGAAATTGTTTGAAGGTTTTTGGTTGAACTCTCTCTCTCGCTTTACCTTCCAATCCTGGCCAGATTGTGAGGGTGGAGAGAGAGACGAGAGGAGAGGCTGATCAGCATTTTCATTATCTCATGCCTCACCTAAAAGAAAAGTATTTTGTATAATGAGAAGTAACCAAAAGGTAGTTATTCTGGTTACATTTTAAGTGAAACGTGTCACTCCTAATTGGATGTTTAAAACAGATCAGGATTTGTTATATTATTTGGCACTAGGCAAATTGGAAATATGCATAAATCTTAAAGGGACACCTCAGCAGAGATAAAGCTCTTGAAACTCTCCAGCAGAATGGAATAGACTTGGCGCCACTGGGCAGTTGTCCAGAAGTCTCCCTCCCTTCAGCTGAGGAATTCAAAAACCCTCTCATTCAAGAAAGTTCTTAAGGAGTAGACACAGAAGTAAAATTTACTTGAGTAAAGGTTGGAACCATTAAGATTTTTTTTTTGCCCTGCAGTCCCAACTCATCATTCAGCTGGGTCTACAGCGAATTGTAACTTTTACCATTCCAGATTAGATCAAGAGAAGAGAACTATTATTTTGAAGGTTTTCAACTAATTTTTGTAAAAGTTTAGTGACTATTAACAACAGGAGAAATTTTAAACGGTTTTAAATTTTCATTTTCAAGATAATGTATTGATAAATTAATATGTAATGGTCTATGAAGCAGAAAAGATCTTGCTCTTTTAATCTGAACTTGTAGTCATTCCTTGGCTTAAGCAAAAGTTAAATTTAGTGTTTGAACTTATTAACAACGTAATTTCTAAAAAGTTTTTTTTCCAGAGTAAATGTAATCAGAGAAGGAGAAACTAGCCTGTGAAGCAATGATGTAAGGTGGTAAGGTTTAAGTTTGAAGTCACCTATCATAGATTCTACAAAGGTTACAACTTTAAATGACTTTCAGAAATTGATAGGAGAAATTCAGTGGTGTAGGCCACAGTTGGGAATTACAACTGATCAAATGAAACCATTATATGATTTATTGAAAGGTCCTTCTCAATTAAACTCATGCAGAGAATGGACAGATGAAGCACTGGAATGTTTGAAATTAGTGCAGAAAAAGATTATGGAGTGTACTACTAGCAGGATATTAGAATCACAGGACTTGAAAGTAACAATTTTATTCACTGAAAAAATACCCACTGGAGTTTTACATCAAAAATAAGGGATTATTGAGTGGGTACATTTGGCTCAGATAAAGAACAGAGCTTGTGTGCTTTATGCTGTGCTGGTAGCCCAAGTCATACATAAGGCAGTGAAGAGAGTAAGGATGTTAATAGGACAGAAACCTCACACAATATATGCTATGTATACAAGTCAACAAACAGAGAACTGCATACAAGAGTTTGTGGAATGGCAGATATTGATTAATCAGAATTTCCAACACGGGCTCCCAATTCCTTTTGGGCAGCAATTTGCCACGTGGCCATGGTCTTGGGCCGACAAATGCTCTTCCTCACTGGTAGAGGGAGTTAATGTTTTTACAGATGCAACAAAAAATTTTAGGGCATCTATGTATATTCCATCTAAAAAGGAGATGCATAAATTTAAAACAACATTTACTTCTACACAACAAAATGAATTATATGCAGTATTGCAAGCATTATTATATGTGAAAGAACCTTGCAATATCATCATAGACAGAAAGTATACAGCACTATTGATACCTAGATTAGAGTCAGCCTATACTCCTGATAGGGCAGATAGTATTAAACAGATTACTATGGAAGTTCAACAGGCAATGAGGGCCAAAACAACAATATTTTATATCACACACACTCGGTCACATTCTAAATCATGGAGTACCAAAAAGCATTAAACCAGACAATGGTCCAGCTTACGTCAGTAAAGCCATTGAACAGTTCATGATGGAATTTTCCATTTTACGTGTCACTGGAATCCCCCATAATCCCACTGGTCAAGCTATAGTGGAACGAGCGAATCGCTCCCTGGACACCTACTTGCACAAACAAAAAGGAGTAGTTGGACCAGGAGTTGATGACAAATTCGCAATTGGCTGTTTATACTCTAAATTGATGAGAAATTACAATTGGCTGTTTGGCTGTTTATACTCTAAATTATTTAAAATTCTATAATGATGGCTTATTGGCTGCTATGAAATTCTTAACATTTCCTAATAAGGAGTCTGCAAAGAATGAATCAGCAATAACAAGTGCCCTGAAAGCAGCCAGTAATGAGGCAAGATGAGAATAAAAATTGATTTGGTCCTCATACAGTGTTAACGTGGGGAAAAGGGTATGTTTGTGTTTTAACAGATGATAATAAAGAAGTTTGGGTTCCAGTGAAAAGAATAAGAGTGATAGAGGACAACCGCCAAGGTGAAGCGGTCACAGGGAGTGAGGAGGTGCTATCAGTGGCAGATGAAAAAACTTCTGGAGAAGCTTAATCAACTAGGTCACGATGACTCCTTTCATTTTTCTCGTACTTATCATGACACTCAAGAACACTGCGTCCATCGACCCAGCACCGAAGGAACAACAGAGATGGGCGTTCGTCAGGAATCCACCATGGTTAAGGGTGATGTCATGGAGTGAGACAATAACCAAATTTATCATCCAAGGCAATATTTCTCACATGTTTAAAGATGATGGACTATACTATGATAATAATGGGACTCTTTTTCAGAGACACTAACTTTTCAGGACTAGTCGCAGGTTTCCCACCTTGTCTATAGAAGGATATTCCTGGGAATTGGAATGGGTTTGGTTTTAAATACTTTAAGGTTCAGCCCGGCATTCCCTTTGCTCTCCCCTCCCCTTGCTACGCTGGAATTACCCCCCATAACTCTATTACCCTCGATGTTGGGTCCTCCCTGCCCCCCAATTGCTCTTCCTGGACGAATACCTCTGACCCCCTGTACCCTCCACTAGGGCAAGTTTTTGTTTGTGGGGGCAATCTGGCATACACAGCACTCCCCCTCAACTGGTCTGGCGTTTGTTTCACGGCCTCTACGTTTCCTGACATTAATTTGCCCTCATAGAAGCCGTGCCTTGAACACCAAATGTGGAGGCATAACTGATTATTACTGCCGTAGCTGGGGCTGTGAAACCACGGGTGACACTTATTGGGGTCCTTCTTCCTCCTGGGACTATATTAGGGTTACTGCTAATTATACCATCAAACTTTTCAAAAGCGTCCCTGTACCCCGCTATGATCAATAATGGGCTTTTGCTGTGACTGTGCCAATGACGGGAATATTGTGGCCCCATGACCTGGATATTCATGCCATTGGCTGCAGAGGTACCCAATGACGGGATTATTGTGGGTCCACCTACCAGAAATGCTGGAGGTGGGGACCACCCACATAGCCTAAGACAGGGGCCCTGCCCACTTTCGGTACCAGGCATGGAGTCAGGCCACATAGCCTAAGACAGGCCTTTCACCTGCATTTCTAAACAGAAAAGGGGGATATGTTGGGAGCCAGCACTTGGTGCTGGGCCCCTCACCCTTGAGGTCACCATGCCCTGAACTCTTTTCTGCAATAAGCAAATATCACAAGACGCCTCTGCCAACAGATGTTGCAACCACAAAAGGGCTTGACCCCCCAGTTCCAGAAATTAACCACTAGATACTACCCTCGCCCTGGACCCTCCCTGTTCCTCTTCCCTGTTTCAATTACTATATAAGCTGTACCCTGAGCTAGATAAACTGAGACCTTGACAAAATCTGCTTGGTCTCCCTCCTTTTCTCGCCCGTTTCTCTTTCAGGCTGGGTTCCCCTCGACCCCACGAATAACTTAGTCCCGCAGGGACACATGATGTCTGTGACCTAGTTTTATGAACTCAATATGGGTTGAACCTTCCCATTCAGAGACAGTGTGTCAAAGCAAATTTTCTTCTACAACCTGTCAGAGAGAGAGATTCTGAATAGTAAACATTCAAATTTTGACAGACCTGTTTTTTATTCTCAATGCCAAATACATCACTTGGAAACACACCACATGTACTTACACTATACACCCTATACGAATTAAAATTTAACACTTTTGCTTCCTGAGTTAACTTTCTAAGCTTTTCTCTCTTGTATTGTTTTAGGAGCCACTGTCATTCTATCGAAGGAAATACATTTGTACAGATCTAAAAAGACAAATTGCTACCAATTTGTGTAAACTCTTAATTCTAAGTCCTTTCTAATCACAGAAAGAAAAAACATAAGCTAACAGTTTTTTCATTATCTTGGCTCAAAAGATAATGAGCCTTCTTTTTCTGGTTTTGGCAGCAGTTTCTTTTCACTACAATGCAACGTTTCAGGTGTAAGAATGTTTACTATATTTCTAATAAGTATAGTAAAATCAGTCAAATAAGTTAGTTTATTTAGTGGGGAGGAATTTCAAAAAAATTTCATTTAATGAAGTAAACAAATTATTTCAAGAAACAAGTTTCTAAATACAGGGAGAATACAAATATAAATGTTCTCCATAGGAAGCTATAGTGAACAAAATGATATTGTCCATTTCCTTTCATAATCTTAAAATACTCCCAAATAATGTTAGAAGCAATCTTATTTGGTTTTAGTCTCAATACCAGTCTAACATGTATCAATCTTGATGAAAAGCAGGCTAGTGATGGATTTAATATTGTCAAAATTCTACTCTTTAAGTAGCTGAGTCAAGTACAGGGATATTGACACGGTAATTACAATGAAGTATGACTTTAATTATAAAGGATACACAGGGAAAGGAAATTCAATTAAGATAAATTTAATTTTCATCATCATTTGTTCAAATATATTGGATTTAAACACTTTTTTTTAATTTAAAGACTACTATAATAAAAATGCCTTCCCTTTCATTTTGATACTGATACTACTTTGTAAATATTTTATGTCACTACTTTTCACATACACACAAAAGACCCATATTTTGAATAGCAGTATTCAGTTGGAAGAGCTGTGTATGACTGTAAATCATTGCATACGTTAGTGAAAAATTAAGAGAGTTTACTGCAGAGTTGCATGATGAGTGTGAGCAAACGCAATATAAAATCAACAACTCTGAAGCAGAAGTAGAACTGAAGCAAAGAATATTATCAGTGAAATATTTGATTGAAAAAAGATGTCAAGTATATAAAAGCTGATACTATAAACAAATTAGGGGAGCAAGGAATAGTTTGTCAGATTAATGGAGAATGGAGAAATTCATGACCAAACAAGAGATTAGAAAACATTATGAAATGTAAAATGGATAATTTTGATTATATTAAAATGAAAATTTTTTGTACAAACAAATCCAATGCAACCAAGATTAGAAGGGAAGCAGAAAACTAGGAAACAAATGTGATAAAACCTCATTTCAAAAATATATAGAGAACTGAGTCAAACTTACAAGAATACAAGTCACTCCTCAATTGATAATTGGTCAAAGGATATAAACAGGCAGTTTCAAAGGAAGAAATTAAAGCTACTGCATCCACTCAATGCTCAGGTAATTAGCTGCCTGGCTTCTCTGTGCAACAATATCTCTTCCAGCTCGAATGAAATCAGCAGCGTCAAAAGATGGCTCCTACTCAGTCGTCATAAATTTTTCAGTGAGCAGCCAGTTTGTGTCTCTCTTCTACTGGATCATCCTGGCCATAAAGCTCATCATCCATTGTGGGCTTCGGAGCAGTTGTCCACTTAGCCCCACAATGGAAATAATCTTTGATAACTGTCCTGTATGCTCGATACTCAAAGAAGGGTGCACACCATGCTATGGGAGCTTTAACGATTTTATTTCCAACTACAATCAGAATGTCTCTGAGTATGGCAGCATACAAACCTGTAGACTCAGAATCTGCTTTGTACTTGAAATACCAATCGATGGGATCAGGTCTCTAAACAATCAGTCCTTCCATTTTCAAAATATTGCACATTTCTTCAATTTTAGCAACAGCCTTTTTCAAATGCTCCTTGGGAAAACATTGGCTTCCATGCTGCTGGTAAAATGGGCAATACCTTTCATATGTATTTGCCTTGATTTCCACAGTCAATGGTGGAACACAAGCTCTGTCATTGAATTTAAAAAGCAGGATGACTTGAATATTAATGTTAACAAAGGAGACTGGATTAAGAAAAAGTCATCATATTTCTACGATAAAGTCAAAGAGTAGCCAAAACTTCTAAAGGACCTTAGAAGAAATCAAAACACAAAGAAACTATATGTGATTCACCACTTTAGGTCTCATCTTTTCAAAGGAAAAAAATCATCTCACTTTCTGAATGAAGCAAGAAAAAGAAATAAGACGTCATACCAATATTTGGACCTAAAGAATCACAGGATGAGAGCCTGAAGCAGATTCCTTCACAAGTGCTTGGCACACAATAAGCATTCAATAAATAATGTGCATATCAGGAGTGCAACTGAATTTCTCACAGATGAGGGTTTCCACATTTCATATGCTCTCCTTCACAACAATTGTACTTTCAATTCAAATCAGTTCAGTTCAACAAGGAGAAAGAGTTGATTTTGGTCAAGGTATCATGTTACGCACTAGAAACGTAAAGTGGAGCTACTAGAGCCAGCTCAAATTGCAAACTTTGGTAAGTGGCAAATACTACAAAGCAGGGCTTGATTTAATGTTTTGTCAATTATTTAGACTTAAGAAAGAGATGAAGAAAATGACAGTAATGCAGATTGAACTTTTTTTAAAAAAAAGTACCATGTATACATTTCCCCCTGGAGAACTAGTTGTTAAACACTGATCAAATGTTTTAAAATGAAATATTAAATAAAATAGTAAATTAATTTAAATATTAAATATTAACATAATCCTGTACAAATTTTTATAAAAACCATTGCTGCCCCTCCCTTCAAGGAACTTATAATTTAATAGAGGGAACAAGACAAAACATGCAAACAAGTGTGATATGAAAGTAGATGTCATAAGGCCAAAAAAAAATTACAGACAAAAGATTTAGAGTACAAATTTGAGAAAAGAGAATCGTTTCATCTGCTGGGAATCAGGGAAGGATTCACAGACGAAGGGGCCTCTAAACTAGGTCCTGAAAGAAGAATTTTTACATATGGAGATATGGTCAGAGGGCATTGTAATTATGAAGGGCTGACTGAACAAATGAAGGGAAGTCAGAGAGGAAAGAATGAACTGGAGAAACTAGGTCTATAGTATGGCTGGAGCAGACACCTAGGCAAGTAGACAGAAGCTGCAAGGTGTAGGGTATAAAATGTCAAACTCACTAGACTTTATCTCATGCTATAATAATAGCTGATATGCATATGGCACTGCAAAGCTTGCTCTTTCTGATTTGAACGTTACAACTTTTGAGATAAATGCTCCAGGTATTAGTGTCTCTGGTTGCTGATGGGAAAACTGAAGAGCAGAGATGTGAAATGCCTTATTTAGAGTTATACAGCTAATATCCAAGGCAGAATATGAACCCACAGAAAAACAGCAAGTCAGGTGCGGAAGTCATTGAGAAATGGCAGACTGACGTGAGAGTTGGAAGAAGCAGCAATAAAATTAATACAGGCTGATTATATCAGATGTCATTAAAAAAACACAAAACTTCCAAAGAGGAGAGGCTGGTGGGTGACATGGTAGAGCAGGGATCTGGAAGAAGTGGTGGAGAGCACGAATGTGAAAGAAGGAGAGGCTGGTGAGGGATTGAGAGTACTCAGGCCAAAGTTTTAACACAGTGTCTGGCATGATGAAGGCATTCAAATAATGCTTTGAACTGACTGAAAGACATGAAGGAGGAAAGGATGAAATGGAATTTTGTTTTGTTGAGTTTTTAAATAAGAGAACAGGGTTACTTGAGGGCACGGTGGAAAAGGCAGGAAAAAAATCCTCAGGACTTGAAAAGAGGCAGGTGCTGAGGTAGGGGTAGACAGGGTGCAGGGTATGAAGGAAAGGATCTGCACCATGGCAAGGAAAGATTCTGAACGATAGGGATGGGAGGAGCAGGCAATAGACATTTATTAAGCACTTCCTCAGTGCGAGGCTTTGTGCTAAGCTCTGGGGATAGAAAGAAAGGCAAAAGGTAGGAGTTCACAGTCTCATGGGGAAAACAACACACAACCCTCTACATATGAAGGCACCAGATAAAAGAAATATTGGAAATACTCAAGAGAGGTAAGTCACCAGAATTCAGAAGAATAAGAATAAGCAAACGTTTCCTGTAGAAGGTGGTGTTTTAGCAGCAAACTGAAGAAATAGAAGCCAGGAGGAATGGAGGGAAAACTTTTCAAGCATGGGAAATAGCCAGTGGAAATGCCTGGGAGTTGAGAGTATCATGTGTGAAAAACGTCAGGAATCCAGTGTCACCATGCTATAGAATATTTGGGGGTGTGGGCAGAGTGAGGAGGGTAAAATGTAAGAAGACTGGAAAGGTAGCAAGGGGTCAGGTTATCAAGGGCTTTGACTGCCAGAGAGAGGCTGTTCTATTTAATCCTGAAGATGATAGGGGGACAAAGGAATTTGCTGAGCAGGGGGAGACACTTTTGGCAGGCAGATGGACTCCTAGCAGGCCACCGAGATAGTTCAGAGATGAGGTGATGGCAACATTTACCTTTCCCCCTACATACATAATAACTTGCATTTTGTGGCTTCAGTAATGATAGCTCTTTGTGATTCCACTCCTGAAAACAATTTCTACCTCTAAAAAATGCTCCACAAACAAAAGCCTTGTGGAAAGGTTTGTTTTTTTTCCCCTGAATTGCTCTCTGTCAAGGTTATCTGACCTCTTGATCGTAATATCAGTTTTTCATTTCACACAAATCCCCAATCCCATTTCACTGACCCTCCTGGCTGTCAAACTAGCCAAGAAAGCAAGCACCTTCTTCTAAACACAAAACACAAAATCAAATGAACCCAAGAGTGTTCCAAATATATACATCCTTACATCCCAAACTGATTATACTCAAGGTACATTTATTTCTTTTAGTAAATCATGTTTTTACACTCTGTCCCCCAAACTTTCACTGTTAGAAAATAATTGCCTATGATATCAATAAAGACTGCCTTCTAAGATAAAACTACTTAAATTGGCATAAAAGAAGATATTACTTACAGCTGTATTTCTTCTCAAGGGTACCTTTGGAGAGAACGATTAATCCAATCTTTAGGGACTGGGCTCTGATTTTGCCGGTCCGGCCCCTAAAATCATAAGATTTACACATTAGATACAAATAAATCAGTGAACAGCAGACTCATTTTTCTCCAAGTATCCATTTTCTTGAAAAATAATTATTTGTAAAATCTAGCAATAAGGATAAATCCTCTTTTACTCATTTCTACAATTTCTTTTTATTTCTTCTTAACCCTTGACAGCTGGAATTAAATACTGTGTCTTCATGTGAGATTTTGGTCATGCGATTTGCTCCCCAAGTCCACAAGAGTGCACAGAATTACGCAGGAAGCATGCAATAGAAACAAATTTTCAGTTGTTTTTCCCCGTAAGCTAAAATACTTTAATGTTTATGTACACAGAAATACAAACATTCAAATGAGGAAAGTTGAAGGGATTTTTCTTTTACAAAAGTATTAGGGAAAGGAAAGGTGACAGTTTTTCCTGTGCTGAAAAGGGCCACTGCTAAGCCCCTATGCCAATACCTAATGGTGGTGTGGCAGTGACCACAGCTCTGTGAAAGGCAGGTCCTCCCAAGGCCTCTGTAAGGGCAATCATAGATTTGTCACAGGTAGCCAGATATACCTGGCTTAGTTAAATTTGGAGCTGAGCCCTAGGTTGCTAGAACGATGAAAGAACTTGATAATTCAGCTCAAAGCAACTCGCAAAGGTCATCGAGCAAGTTATAAAGGCATGCAGAGATATACTGGCAGACCAAAGGTATATCAATCCAAGGAAATTATAGATCCAAGTAATATTTAGAGTATTAAAGGAGCTCGTTTGTAGACTGGTAATAACGACACTTACAATGACCAGAAAAAGCTAATAATTACTTATGGGTTAATTATTGATTACTGACTTAGTTCAGTTTTAAAGACTGATCAGGGAAGGTCAAGAGCCTTCTAAACACTTAAATCACAAGATGACTTCACTCTTTGTTACTGCCAATGCAATCTATTCATGCTACTACTTCAATATAATCTGGATGTTGGATAATCAGATATGGAATTCCTATTTAGGGGGTATCTGCCAAAATTTGAATACAAAAAGCATTTCTAAATCTACCCTGGGAAATGGTTTCATACTATGCAGACGACATACCATCCCAAATGCATTTAAACAGTGGGCTAGGGGAACATTTACATCTCTGTCTGAAGTAAGAGACAGTTTTTAGAAACAGCATCTATTCCTCTCTCTAATAATGTTGAACATGTTATCTAAACATAAATGCAATTTAATTCCATAAATTGTTTGAAGATGTAAAATGCATTTTTTCCAATGCCTTAAATTTTAAGTATTCTCACTGGCAAATCAAACTCAAAACACAGGAATTTATATCAACTATTAGCATGAAATTTTCTTTCAAACTACGTATACTCATGTGAGCTTTTTAATTTAACCAATGTTGAGTGACCACTACTCCTTGCATGGCACTATAGTAGATACAAAATCATTTACCTTCAGCATCACTAAAATCACTTACTATGTTCAAAGGCACTTGTTTAAATAAGACTCATCTTTACAAGGGCAGAACTGTCTCTTATTCATCTTTCTATCAGTCAGTATGCAAAGAATGTGTCACACAGCCACAGCAGCTAACTGCTAAGGATACCAAAAAAAAGAAGGCAAAACCAGCCCATGTTCTCAAGGATCTCATAGTTTAAGTGTGCACAGGAGACAGCAGGTAATCTTAAAAGAAGCCAGGAGTCAGATAAGGAGGGAGTCTCACAGACATGGAAAACTGAGAGGGGAAATGCTTAGTCAGGAAGGAGTGTCCTTTATGAGGACAAGGAAGTAAATCAGTGCCACTGGATCACAAAATATACTAGCAAGGGCGTGGAAGAGGCTTTTTTTTTTTCCTTCACTACTCCTTTATTATTTTCTACTTAAAAAGAAAGTATTTTCTTTTCCCCCAATTTCATATAAAAATAATTTCAAGTATTTGTTTACAAAATTGAGACCAAGTGATCCTGTACACACACAGATGTTAGGGTATAAAAAATCTGGAAAGGAAGGAAGAGGCCAAATTATGAAGCACTTTTCCCAAACAGAAGATTTTATATTAGACTCTAGAGTGTCAGGTATCCAATGGAGTTTAACAGGAGTGGGGATGAAGGGGTGGAGGTAAGTGACACTGTCTGACTTGACAGTCTCCAGAGCTTGCCATCATGCTCTGCACACAGTAAAAGATTAATGTTCGTTAACTAGAATTCAGTGACATATCAGTCCTCACTCTTAATGTCTTCAATATATATTTTGCGAAGAAATACAGTTATGCAACTCAAATAAACTTGTTTGAGAATTGATGAAATGAAATGAAAAGGTCTAAAAAAGTTTCATAAAGCTTTCTAGGAAAATGGGCTAAAAAGCTTTCAAGCCTGAAGTCAATGAAATACAAATAGCACCTGTTGTGCTTCTCGTATTGCAATTTGATTACTAACAGCCCAAGTAATGCAGTTACAATATGGACTTGATTTTGGAATATAAGCCACATACTCTTAAGTGCTGCACCAATATTGAAATACTTGTTTCAAACTAGCTCTCAAAAGTTGGGTATTAGTAACCGTATTAAATATGAAAGATGTCTGAACTCACTGAAAACATTGGTGCTCAGTGAGGAGAATGTAAGCACATCAACAACAATGTAACTGAAGCAGAAAGATACTCAAAACAAAACGTGAAGGAATGAACTGTAACCGACTGATAACTTCCAAAACATGACTCTCAAAATCATTGCTGAACCTAAAGATTTTGGTTGAGTATGTTGCTAAAGAAGGAAAAAGCTCTCCAACACTGTACAACAATAAACACATTAAAATCTATGTGCTTGAGATTACTCTAAGCACTACAGTCATTTTAAAAAGATATACAAAACATAGTTAAGGAAGTATCATAGTGCAATAATTTAAATTCTTTGTTTGGCTACCTCTATAATACTTTACAAGTATTTATCAGTTTAAGTAATTTTTCACTATTATTGCAAGCAGCTAGAAAGAAACAATTCCAGTATTGTGGAAATACAGTCAGGATAACACAAGACGTAGCAGCTTCTACATTAAGGGATCGAAGGGTGTGGAATAGGATATTCCAGAAGTCAAAGGAACTAGGACTCAAACCAAGAATCACCTACCCAGCTAAACTCAGTATAATACTTCAGGGGAAAGTATGGTCTTTCAATGAAACAGAGGACTTTCAAGCATCCTTGATGAAAAGACCAGAGCTGAAAAGAAAATGTGACTTTCAAACACAAGAATGAGAAGAAGCATGAAAAAGTAAACAGCAAAGAGAAGTCATAAGGAACTTACCAAAGGTGAACTGTTTACATTCCTACATGGAAAGACAATATTTGTAACTCTTAAAACTTTTCAGTATCTGGGTAGTTGGTGGGACCACACACACATACACACACACATGCACACACATATGTACACGTGTGCATGCACACACACATACACACATGCACGCACACACACATACACACATGCATGCACACACAGAGACAGAGAGCACAGAGTGAACTGAATAGGATGGGACCATATCTTAAAAGAAATTAAGGTAAACGGTGAGGGAGAAATGTAGTGGGAGGAGAGAGGGGGAAATGTAATGGGGTAAATGATATCTCATTCAAGAGGCAAGTAGGAGACTTTTTAGTGGAGGGAAAAAGAGGAGAGCTGAGAAAAAAAAAACATGAAGTTTACCCTCATCACACTCGACTAAAGGAAGGAATAAAATGCACACTCATTTTGGTATGAAAATCTATCTTACAATACAGGAAAGTGGGGGAGAAGGAGATAAGCAGGGTGGGGGGTGATGATGGAAGGGTGGGCAATGGGAGAAGGGAGCAATAAAGACAAAATAGAAACAATGGGGGACAGGATAAGATGGAGGGAAATAGAGTTAGTCTTACACAACACAACTATTATTGAAGTCATTTGCAAAACTATTCAGATATGGCCTACATTGAATTGCCTGCTTTCCCAAAGGGAATGGGTGGGGAGGGAGGGATGGGGAGAAGTTGGAACTCAAAATTTTAGGAACAACGGTTGGGTATTGTTCTTGCTACTAGGAAATAAGAAATACAGGTAATGGCGAACAGAAATTTTCTGGCCCTACAGGACAAAAGAGAAGATGGGGATAATGGAAGGGAGGGATGATAGAGGAGAGGGCAGATTGGTGATAGAGGAAATTAGAATGCTTGGTGTATTGGGGGGGGGGGAGGGAAGAAATGGGGAGAAAATTTGGAACCCAAATTTTGTGAAAATGAATGTAAAAAGTCAAATAAATAAATTTATATATAAAAAAAAGACAGTTGGCTTCCAAAACAAAGGCAAAATAGTTTTATATAAGAGAAATTGAAACAAAATTTAAAAATGATTCAAAAGTATATTTGGGGGAAGAAAGCAAATTCATAATGGTAACTGATAGTGCTACTTATTATAAGCACTTCAATGACAAAGTATTTAAGATAACAACTGCTACTACTTATTTACCAAAATAGTATGAATTCAACTCAGCCTATCAACAGATAGGTTTTGCAACTAAAAAATTTCTTAGAAATGACAGTTTTCAGTTAAATTGTAGGTAGAGCAAGTGGTATCACCACCTCATTTCTTTATATCTAAATTTTATTTTCTAAACCTATTTCTCAATTCTTTAGCTATCTCATAGAAGTAAGGGGGGAAAAGCTGATAAGCATAAAGCTAATAAGAATTCTGGGGGACTTGAGAGGAAAAGTAACAGCCAAAAGAATCAAATTTCATCTTTGCATGAACCAGAAAACCCCCCCACCAGAAAAATGAATAATCCCTAATGTGTGAAAAACGTCAGCGTGTTTTGGTACTGATTGTACTATTAATGCAATATCTAAATTCGAAACGGTATAAAAACATCTGTAGATGAGTGTTACTGTGAGCTAGAAAGATTTTCATGGTAACCAGTAGCAGCTACATTAAACCCTGGCAATGACATGAATGCTTCTAATAGCTGGATTCACTATCAGAACCATTATGCACATATGTGTCAACACTACAACACCTAAAATAAATGGCAACAACAAATTTACTCCTCCCAAATACTAATTTCTAAATGCAATTCAAGTGGCATTTCAGTAATTCTAGTGAGGAAAATAATTCAGACACTCAAAAAAGATTCAGTTCTAAACATGCTACTTTTGTTAAAAAAAAAAAATCCAGTTTTGTGACTTTCTGTTATCAACATAGCTCATCTGAACAGACTGTAAAGACATGTAAACTTACTCGTCATAGACGTTCAGGAACCAATTTAAGCATAAATCTATACAGAGTGGAATGTTGATCACGTCCTGATTTGCCTGTTCCAGCATCTCATAAATCCTTGAGAGAAACCTGATGAGTTCTGGCACACAGATGCATCTATCATTCTGGTTTAGTCTCTGGTGCTGTAAGAAGAGGTCATTTGTTGTCTCCACTTCTAAGAGATGGACTAATCAGAAGGAAAAGGAGAGAAAGAAATTGACCTGACAAATTAGATCAAGGAATGTTGCTTCAAACAAAATATTAACCCTCCCAAATTTGTGTATTCACTATGCTTGCCTAATTTTTGCTAAGACCTATTTTTTAGCAATTTCCTTTACTTCAGGTCTGGGAAGTATGGCATTGTTGAAAGACTGATGAAGTTCAAAATCAAAAACTTATGGAGTTTGATTACCTTGAGTCTTAGTTTTCATGCCGGTAAGACACTGCTCATATAAGAATGAGAGCCCCTTTAAGTGATCATAAAACATTCAGAAAATAGGACTTCTTTAAAAAGAAAGTTTAATGAGATAACCATAGAGCACTCTATAGCCAATTAATGATTCCAAACAGTATTTCCCAGAGATGTACAATTTATCTGTGGGGAAACTGAGGCTAATAGATGCTGATAATCCAGTGTTACAGATATGTTAGGGAAAAATCAAAATTTGTTGAATCACAGGAATGCCTGAATCTGCATTTTCCTTAATTTCTATTCCTATTAGCATAATCTGTCTTTAATTGAAGCTTGTAAAAGGCAGGAACTTTGCCTCTGTACAACAGTACACACAGAAAAACACTTAAAAGAATTTTTTTTATTGGTCATTTAGTTGCATGTGACTCTTGGTGACCCCATTTGAGGTTTCCTTGGCAGACACCGGAGGGATTTGCCATTTCCTTCTCCAGCTCATTTTAGATAAAGTGAACAGGGTTAAGTGACTTCCCCAGGGTCACACTGATACTAAGTATCTGAGGTCAGATTTGAAATCAGGTCCTCCTGACTCCAGGGCTGGCACTCTATATACAGTGCCACTTAGATGCTCTATTTAAAGAAATAACATCCACATGACATGTCCCCATAATTATTAAGAACGAGTCATGTAAAAACAAAATGCTAGAAGTCATTTGAATTCTTAAGCTAATTAATCCAGTGACGCAGAGCTACTTTTAAAAGTAAAGTACATTCTGACTACATGACCCAAAGCTTTATCCAGTACCAGCAAGTCCTAAGTTTCCTGGATCAGGTCATGCTTTCCTTTCTTCCAGAGAAGGTCTGCTCAGCTACACAGCAGTGACAATAAATTTGCCACATCGAAAAGTCCAGGATAACTTCAATTTCTAGTGATTTACTTTGACACTTTCTTTGCCTTAGTGCTTAAGCAGGCATAGGTTTTTCTGAAGTAAATCACATTTAGAGACCTTCAGAAACTGACTACATTTGAATCATTGAAAAGTGTGATTTCTTTTCTTTCCAAGAGACAAAAAGGACAACTTGGCCTCATGGTAAAAGAAACAAACAGAAGAATTAGCTTCTCTCAACATATATCTATATCTATGTGTGTGTGTGTATGGATGTATGTATATTTTTCAATCTACATATACATAGTGGAGTATTAAATTTACATGCTGTTAAGTTTCAAAGGCCTAGGATCAAAGCTTTTTAATGAGGAATACACTACTAATCACGGGGATTTCGGAAAATAGAAGGGGTGGTGGCAGGCCAGCTCAGTTTCTGTCCAAGGGAAGAGAAAGCAGAAGTCCCTATAGCAAAAGTTTGGGAAGACTCTATAAGGAGCAGCATCCTGCTGGTTGAATTTATCGTCAACCTTTTATTTTCATGAAAAATATATTGCTCTTATCTAAGATGAAATCTAAGGCCATCTTGGCACTGTGCTGTGCTGACTAGTAAAAATTCATCAGATTTGGTCAGTTCTAGGCACTCAGACATGCTTCACCACCATTTTTCTTCTCTGCTGGCGCCACCCCCTCTCCCCAATCGCATTCCCTATGGACACAACAAGTAAACCAATTACTTCTGGAAAGGACATGTGAAGCAAGCACCGGTAACTACTGCTCAGCTTAGCAGATCAAAACTTCCTTCCCTGGCCACTACTCTCCTCCATATTGTCTCCTATTAAAACGTAAGATCAGAGACTATCATTTCTGAACTTGTATATAGTTCATGAAATACAATGCTTAGCATACAGTACACATTTAATAAATGTTATTCATTCATTCAAAGAATCAAAAGACAGTTTGTCTCTTTGACTATTGAGTGCATAGTCATATTCAACTCTTCATTTCTTGGCAAATCTTGTCAATTCTACCTCCATATCATCTCTTAGATCTGTCCACTTACATGGCTACCAACCTAGTTTAGACCCTCATAAACACTGGAACACCCTTCCTCCACTTGGCTGCCAAAGTGATTTTAATGAAAGTGCAGTACTATACCTACTCTAGCAGAATGTTTAATAATATGGAGAAAAGTGTCAAGGCCAGGGTCAAAATCCTGCCCTAACTTACCATCTAATAAATGACTCTAAGTACATTATTTAACCTCGGTTTGCTTCAGTTTCCTCAAGTATAAAATGAGGCAGCTATAACAGTTGGTGTCTGAGATTTTTGTAGCTCTAGATTTATGGGTCCCAGGGCCAAGAGAATATAATACAATTTCCTCTGTTTAGCCTTTACAGCCCTTCATTATCGCTCTCTAGCCTCTTTGTACTGATTACCCATTACCCCCTATGTTTCAGCCAAACTGGGCTACCTATTATTCAACCCTATATTTGACAATCTACATACTCCACCTATATGCCTTTGCTGAGGCTTTCTCCTCTGCCTGAAATGCTGTCCCTTCTCACTTCTGCCTTCAGTAACTCAGAGATCAATTTAAATTGTTTCAAGTGCCACCACATGTGAGACTTTCCAGCTGTAGTTTATCCCGGTGGTGCGTTAACCCTACATTTAACTGTTGAAGTATCTTGTACTTATTTGCGTGCACATATTTTATCTTCTAAGTAGTACAGAGACTTCTTGAGCATATTCTCCAGACAAAAAATGCTAAGCACTTTGCAAACCTTACAAGGTTACATAAGTACAAGGCATTATTAGATACTCTCTTATTTTTCTCATTGTATCCCTAACTTGAAGCACAATGTCTGACATATAGTAGCGGTAGAAATAAACGCTTGCTGAACTGAAATGAGGTGTTTCAAGATGATACAGTCAGTCTATATTTTAGTAACCAAATATAAGAAGCCACTACATCCTCAAGCTTTAACGAAGAAATTTCAGAAAGTATATTTAGAAAGTATTTGGTCAACTCAGGATTCCACATTTAAGTGTATCTTAGAGTACCGTTACAGGTGCTTTGGAGATTTACACCTTCAACAAGAGGAAATCCTGGCTCTAGGGTAGCTTATAATGGATACCTAACTAACCTACATTAAAATTTTAACAAATCTGATTTATATATAAAGATTGCACAAAGTCAGAAGAAGTTATAAACATGTATCATTCGCAAAGGAGTTTTTGCAATAACTGGAGCAAGGTGAGCTTAGCCTGGGGAAGCTTCTATAAGAAGATGAATTTCTGTTTTATAAATACAATTTACTAAGCACATATTAAGTAAGTATTGTATATGTAGTATTGAGCCAAGTTGTAAAATATAAAAAGTTTAGGTAAGAAACAGTGTTCTCTACCCTCGTGGAATTTATGATTACATAAGCTTAGCAGGGGATTTGACATACACAACTCAATTCTACCACAACTCAGCTCCTACAAATAATCCAAAACGACATCAAAGAGGTGTAAAACAAAGTGGCTTTTGTTACAGGAGTGGGGAAACAGCTGTTACTGATTAGGGAATGAAATAAGGTTTTGTGGAAGAGTTTATAGTTTTCAGTTAGGCTTTAAAGAATGTGTAGGAATTCAACAGACATAGAGGGAAAAGAAAGACATGTGAGGCACAGGGAACAGAATGAGTGAAAGGACACAAGTAGGTAAATTTAAGGCATCCTCCAAGGACAAGAGCCAATTTGCAGAGAGGGAAAGTACTGCCAGATTGTGGAAGGGGATGAATGTCAGGGACAAGAATCTGAACTCTATTGAATCATTAATAGACTTCTGAGCAAAAAAGTGTCGTAACAAGACCTGTGCATAAAGAATCTTAATTGTGCAGTCGTCTGAAAGATGGACTGGGTGGCAGAGAGGAGGACCTACTGGAGCAATGCAAGATTGTCACAAATGAGGGTTAGTATTAGAGTGGCAGCAATATGATGGGGGTGGGGTGAGATCTGGGAGACAGAATCAAAGAGTTCTGTCAATGACTGGATATGAGATGAGGACAAAAGAAGGGTCAAAGTTAGTACCAAAATTTTGAACAATGGAAATAAATGATAATTCAACCGAGAAATATTAAGTTGGAAGGAAACAGGTTTAGTGAGAAAATAATAACTCCCTTTTTGAAATGTTGAGTTTGAGATGCCAGTGGATCATCCAACCATCCATCCATCCACCAAATAAATTAATATTTATTAAATGTCTATGCTAGGAGTTGGAGATATAAAGACAAAAACCAAAATCTCTTCCCTCAATGAAATTATATTCTTTCTACTAGAGAGATACACAAGATAAATACATACAAAGTAATTTCAGGAAGGACAGAGTGCTGGCATAAGTGGCATCAGGTAATTATCGATTCAGAGACAGAAGTGTACTAAAATGCTAATGAGTGTGGTATTATTGACGAGGAAACTCGAGGCCCTGAAAGGATGAACGACCTGACAAAGGTCACAGAGAAGCAAATATGTGAGGGGAATTTGGATTCCATGTCTCTCAGTCTCCAGTGCCCTCTTCACTCTACTGTCTCCCTCAAGAGGTGATCTCCAGGTAAGTTAAAGACAGCTTGAGATTCTGGGAGATAAGGATGACAAGTAAGTGCTCTGCAGACAGAAAGAAAACTTCTGCAGAAGAAGGAATTTTGTACACAGGGAATAACTAGCAGTTGGTCAGTCTGACTACAGTGGAAACAGTGCAATAATAAAGAAGCCAGGAAAGGAAGGGGGATCAATATTACAGATGACTTATTATTGTGTTTATATCTAATATGTCTATTATATCATGCTTGAAGTGCCACTGAATATTTCTATGATCAGATCTCTGTTTTAAGAATAGCAATCGGCTAGCTGTGTGAAGGGTTGGACTGGCACGGGATGAGACTGGTTAGGAGTCTATGGCAACAGTACAGGAATGAGTAGATAAGAGTCTCTCATAACTAGGGTGGTAGGTGTATGGGTGGAGAGAAGGGGCTACGTATATATTCAAGAGAAGTTAGTTGGAAGGGTGAGTCTAGCTCAGAAAAGAGGTAAGAATGTGAACTACAGTTCTGAGAGTAATTTCCACAGATGTGACAGTTGAATCCAACATTCAATAGATTTCCAAAGCAGAGAAGGTTGAGAAAGAAAGGAAGAGAGAACGTTGGGAATACCACTCTTGGGAGACAGGAAAGAACACAGTCAACAAAGATAGAGATGCAATAATTAGGGGGAGGAGCGGAGCCAGGCAAGCGTTAAGATCTGGACAGCTAGGATGGAAAGTGAACTCAGAAGAATGGATAGTTACCAGCATCAAATGCTACACAGATTATAAAGATGATGAAGGGGAAAAAAAGGATGAGGATTTAAGGACTGAATGTGGGCTCTTGGAGAGGAACAGAGAAGGTATTGCACATGAATACAAAAGGTCAGGAAGGTTCACTTAAGACAAATGGTTATTTGACCAGTGCATGGGATAAAGCAGGAATGTAGAGGTAAAGGGGATAATTAGGAAAGGGAGAAGAGGGAAACTGGATGAGATACTTAAAGCTTTATATAATCCCAGAGACATTCTAGAGACAAACACTTCCTGATCTATTTTTTTTCTAAAATAAATGTCCTGGTAAAATTACATTCACTTCTCTTCCCTTTGACAAGAAGTATTTTTTAAAAAATCTTATTTTTGAAAGAGGTGACTTGAAGGAGTAAGTCCTGTCATTAATGGTCATTAGTGTAAAGAAAAAGGTAGACTTCAATATTTTTGTCCACCCACCATTTTGAGGCCACACTGGAAGCTTGGACTGTGAATTTAGACCATTTGAAGCAGTTGCTGCCAAAATAGCTGATTTGAGTCACACTCAAAGTGACTGAGTCCTTTGTTCTCATTTTATAGCTCATAAAACCTTAGCAGACTGTTACAAACTTGCCAGCTGTGTACTGGAGAGGCAGCTGAGCCTCTTGAAAAAAAAATGCTGTCAATGCTAACCCAAAGAAGACAGCCTGAAGATTCCTTCTGTATGTTACAGAGCAATCCATTTCCTATTCTCTTGTGGCTCAATATTCCTAGGCACTGGCAAAAGCATGAGGTTTCATGCAAGTAATTAATTGCTGAGTTTGTGATGTTTTTGTTGTCCATTGGCATGCAGCTTCCAAGGAAGCTCATGTAAATGGTAAAGTGTTGGCAGCTGTCCAAATGAAGTTGGAATTAGAGGGAATATGGGTGATGGACCCATGAAGTCAGACAATGAGACAAGCTGAAATCATTCTTCTGTCCACTTTGAACCTTTCTCTCCTCCTGCATCAAACTCTTATGGCCTAAATCCCAGAGCTAGGTATTGCTAGACCTCCTTTGAAGCAAACAATACAAATGGCAGGGACATAAGCAAAGTAAGCAAACTTTGATGAGCAGATAGCTGTGTCAGCCTAAGTCCATGGATTCACTTCTTTAGCTATTTAGCCCAATATAAAACGAAAGCCAATGAACAACAATGATGAATTTTTGAAGAATAACTTACGGCATAATACTTTCTGTAATCTTCGGATTTTAAAGGCTGTACGGTAGGCAGAGAAGCGGATACTGTCGAAATCAACTGAAATAGCAAAAACAAAAAACAGAAATTGTTTTTGGAAAACTGCTATTTGGCAAGTACCAAGAATACATTTGAACAGTTGACTCTTTCCAAGATGAAGTTAAAACACGGTACATGACCCCCAGTTTCCAGCGAGTAACATGCATCTGACATTGGGAAAACAAAAAAATAAAATTAGGACCTAAGTTTACAACACTTACTTTAAAAAAATATTCTAAATAGCCACGAAATATCACATTGTTTTATATATATATATTTAAACTTTATAAGCAGAAATACCCACAAAAGCTTCAAAGATGATCAAAGTGGATAAAGATCTAACTTTGAAATCAGGAGAACCTAGGTTCAAATCCTATCCTAGACAATAGTCAGACACATGAGCCAGAGTTTTCTCATACGCAAAACATGGATAACACCTACCATCCAAGGTTATTATGAGAATCAAATGAAATAATGGTAAGAACTTTGTAAAACTTCGAAGTACAATATACATGTTAGTATTACCATAAAGTACTTTGGAAGCCTTGAAGTATCTTATAAATTCAGCTATCGTCATCATTATTATTATTTTGGACCTGAATTTCATTGTGAGAATGGATGAGGAAAAACAGTTCTGACAGGCACATTCCTACAACTGCCAGTTTTCAGCTGGGATACTCAATAGTTCTGTACTTGCTAAGGGGGGGAAGGGGAAGAGGGGAGGAGGTGTCACAAAGCCTGTATGTCTCAGAGGTGGCACTTGAACCGATGCCATCCTGATTCCAAGGCCAGTCGTCTAGTCACTATTCCACATGATCGTCTTTATCAGTAATTGCTATATCATTTCCATCCAACCAAAAAAGAAAGGGTTGAGAGAAAAAGAATGCAGTACTTTGTATTCTTCATTAGATGAAAAGAAGTGGAAAGACAAGTGAACTTGGAGTGAGATTTGAAGCCTCACTTCCTGCTGTTCACAGTTGGGTCCCAGAGACCTTCTTCCTGCTCTGGTGATGGTTTTCCAAAGCACAGTCAAATGTACTATCAGTCACCTTGTTCACTCACCTAGACAACGGAAAATTTTCTGCTTCTTTTCCCTGAGCTTGCCAGCTATTACCTTAGTTTTGAACTTTATTACCCCTTTTCTGAACTTGTCCCCAAAGTGGTCTAATTATTATCCATGACAATCACTTCCTTTGGTAGGACATTCTACAAAGTGCTGCTAAATTAAACTTTTCTCTAATGATGTCATTACCTTGTTCAAAAATGTTCTGTTTTAATTTACCTTTGTCTGTTGAACTAAATCTATGCATGGATCAGACAACAAGTGTTGATTAAGTACTTGCAATGTGCCAGGTACTATACCAAATACTGGAGATGCAAAGACAGGCAAAAGAAGGAAAGAGGATGAAGACAAGTGTCAGTGGATTGTATGACATGTGGAAGATAATGAACTATCAGAAGACTGGAAAGGCCAGGCCAATCTAGGTTATGAAGAACTTTACATGTTAAAGACTTTACATTTGATTATAGACAAAATAGGAAGCCACTGAGTTTAGTGAGATGGTGAGGAGGAGGTCAGGGGGCTGGGGGACATGGGAATTAGTCACATAAGTAGCCTGTTCTTGGCACCTAACCTCTGAGGTAATTTAGACATGACAGTTATTACTTTAAAATTCGAAATAGATGTCGGTTCATATTATGTCATATTACTATGAAATTATATTACTTCATATTATTATGCTCACAGGAGTTAAGGTGCAACAAGATGAGGGATGTCTCATAAACCTTTATGTGTTCTATAAATGGTAGGTAAAGGCAGGTGTGATTCTTATGTGTTTACAAAGACCCTCTGAAGTCTTTACTTCCATACACAGACTATATACCTCTACACACAATGTCATACCCCATTTATACACAAGGAGAATGATACTCAGAGAGTATCTTGCCCAAGTTTACAGAAAGTATGAGAAGAATATGAATCCAGGTCTGTAGACTCCAAGGCCAGAACTCTTTCTGGTAGGCGTTGACTAAAGATAAGAGTCAGAATACACAACATAAAAGTCCTTTATGTTGAACATAGGCAGACTCAAAAGAAGAGAAGGAAGTGCCTTATGCATCCATTAGATTAACAAAACGAAAGGACATTCTTGTAGAAGGGAAATCAGGGGAGTCAAATGTCTTGAAATTTCTTTTTGACTCAAATCATTCTGAGTTATGCTGCCACTTAAGAAAAAGAGGTCAACCCGAATATTCGTGATACTTTCGATGTTAAGTTGTTCTTTGGAATGAAACATGATGAATATATAGCTTCTATTTATTTTCTGACATGCAACCCTTCGTGGGAAAGCAAGGTACATTCCTTTTAACTACACATCACCTGATACCTGGGGTATGCTAGCAAAGTTTCACTCAACGAAGAGAACACAGAGCTCAGCAGTTCTGATGAATTCCATGAGCTAATTATTACCCAATAAAACAATACTCACCAAGGGACTGCAAGAGTTCTGTCATATTAGGGTGATTCCAACGAGTTGACTTGGTTTGGTGACTGAAAGAAATGGGTACATTTTTAAAAACATGCAAAAATTACACAAAATTAAATTGCAAGATAAATGTTATTTCCAAACTAGCTTTGTATCAAGCTCCCAAACAGTAAAACCTCTCAATATGGATATATAGTTTAAAAGAAAAAATATCCAGTTTATTTTTTTCCTAGCTTGATACTTCACTATTATTTATAATTGACTAAATGGGGCATTGAGAAGCTGGACAAAAGGACACTGTCATTAAGCAACCTGATGCTCCAACTACTGCTGAACATCATCTGGGACTTTAATGACTCATTTGAAAGAGACAAAGGATGGAAGAATTCGTTTACTTCACAAAACTCCAGTTTCCTCGCATAAGCATAAAATATGTAAACCTAAACTTTTGGTCTCTGAATTTCAATTTCAGTTATAACTATCTGGGCCACCATGCCAGACCTAAAACATGCAACTCAGGAGTCTTTTTTTCTGTTCCCGGCCCACATGTGTTTCGCTCTCTGTCTTACATCCTTTGTGTTTTTAATCATTCTCTGTTGCTTTGTCTGATCTTGCCTCTCCTCCTTTTGCTTCTTTCGGTTTTTATGATAATAATTTTGATAGTATCATATTTACAGAAATGTTTTCTATTTCCTCGCTTTTACATAAAAGGTAAATATGTTTCATATTTTCTTTTTCCTAAACAGAACATCAAACTTCAACCCCTTTTTTTCACCTCCCATTTAAATCTCTTATTACTTGCACTTGGCACATGCTTATTTAAACGAATCTGTATCTGGAAAACAAAAGAGTTTTCCACCTCCAACCAAGGTTCATGTGGTACTCCAGAGTTCCAGTGATCTGTGTTTTCATCAAATTTGGGTATTCCCGTCAATAATACAGATTGTAAGCTACCCAAGACTGACTGCCCTGTACAACTCTTGTCCATATCCTACCAGAAATTTGCCAAAGGAAGTTCACCTACAATGCTGAGGAACTTGCTCTCACTTTCAAAGCAAGTGCATGAATATCAATGTGGACCATTGGCCAGCAATGATATCTCATCTTCATCTCATCTTAGCTTTCACTAAGTAACCAGTTAATTTTTTTTTTCATTATACCCTTTTTTTTTTTCTGGTGACTATGCTTCCGACTGCTTCTCCTAACTCCTGACTTACGCAGCTGTCTGCTTATGTGCACACCAAGCACTATGCTTACATTACTCTTTGACCTTAAATTTAATTCTTGTGAGCCTACAGAACTCAGACCTTGCAGTGTCATATAGTTGCAAAGTCATGTACATATATTCTGATGAATGAACACAGTAGGTCATCTATGCAACTGTCTATCATACTCTGGACAATAATGATTCTTCATCTATTTAGTTTATTCAATCATCTGGCTAAACCGTTTTGAATGATATACGCTTAGGAGGCAGGGTTTCACCTCTTGATGCAACTGGTACTTCTAAACTATAGCCTTTCCAGAGTTTATATATTAAAGTGCAAGAAATTTAATTAAGAATGCAGCTTTGTTATGCTGGCAACTGGGATCATATCATACTGTATCCCAAATTAAGGTTTATCTGGCTTATATTTAAGTATAATTTACAAATTGTTTTTAAAAATGTAAATTTGCTGGTAGCCAACATAACAAGTGTCAAGAGTTGTCAAAATGATTTGATGTTATAGAAACATATTTATATATGCAGGATGTCCGTCCCACAAACAGATATTATTTAAGCTTCCAGAGCTTCAAACAACCTGAAGACTTTTGGGACATGGTATATACATGTGTGTATACATATATATGTACACATATATACACATATATGTACACTTACAATGAACGGCAGTCAGATTTAATGGAAGCTCAACTCTAGAGTTAGAACTGGGCTCAAGTGTCACTTGTCAAATGTGACAATTCTGTGACCTCAGACTAGAAGCTTTACCTCTCAGTGATCCAAGCAAGTCTCTAAGGCAGGTAGAGGGAGTTCCCTAACCCTCCTTACTTCATTGCCAGGAGAGCAGCTGTTCATGGTGGAACTATTTCTCCATTTTAGAACACCCTTTTTGGGGGGAGAGGGGAGATTAAAGAGATTTCCCCAAGATCACACAGTTAGTTAGTGGTAGAAGTAAAAGTAAAGCTAAGAGGTTTTATTCACATCTGAATACTGCTATGTATAATGTTCTATACGTTTCCAACTCTCTGAACTCAAATAAATGAGTAAATGAATGTATGACTGGGTAAATCAATCAACTCTACTGTCAAAATCTGAGTGGAACAAAACTGAAAATTTATCCAGACTCTTCACTTACATTCCCTGCTTCCTTCCATTCTGAGTTAAGCTATCTCTTGAGTATCAACTCCTTGCTAGATAGCTCTACTGAGAATCATAGGTTCCCAAAGTGGGCAATACAGCCCCCTGGGGGACACTGGAATGATCCAAGGGGGCAGTATTTTTAGATACGATCCAATTTTTTTTAAAGGGTTAAAGGCTTAAATGAAATCTTAAAGGGTTAGATTTACGGGGCAGGGAGAAGGGGAAGGGGATTAAATATTTTTTTTTTTTTTTTTGTAAAGGGGGTGGTAGGTCAAATAAGTTTGGGGACCTTGGATAGATATTCTACTCATACTTCAAGGTTCATATGTCTAAAACCAAGCCCATATTTCCTCCCAATCTGTCCCTATATTAACATGCTTACATTTTACTGACAGTACTGTCATCCTCAATATTATCCAGGCTCATTTTTGAACCTTTCCTAAATCTCCCTGTCATACCCAAATTACCTGCAAATCTTGCACATTTTTACCTTCACAGTTACCTGTTACACCTATCCTCCCTCCTCTCCCCATAAAGGCAATGTGATTTTCCAGAAGAAAGTGGTGGACTTGGAGTTCAGGGAGCCCTGAGCCTGGAACCTGCCTCTGATATTTTGCTGTATTATATGGACAAATCATTTCATATCTGTGTACTTTACGTATCTCATTAGTGAAATTGGGGATCCTTATGCCTAGTTATTTTATAGGGCTATTAGAAGTATCATGATGTGCAGTAATGTATGACTAAAACTGTCAACCTTAAAGTAAAAAGGAGCAGACAGATACAAAATCCAACAGATATCTGAACCTTTTCTTTCTTTCTCCTTCTCTGGTCCTTTTCTGGTGGGAAGTAGGTGCTAATAGCAGCCATAGTACTAGCATAATCAATAGTATTAGCATCATTAATAATAACAGCAGTCCACATTTCTATAGCACAATATGACTTCCAAAGTGCTTGTGTGCATTACACCATTTGATCCTTCACAATAGCCCTTCGAACTGGGGGCTAATTTTAGACCTCATTTACACACGAGGAAAGAGAAGTTGAGAAAGAATCACTGGTTTGCTCAGTATCACACAGCTAATAATAAATATGTGGGCAAGAATTTGAACTCAGCTTTCTCTGAGTCTACACCAGTACTCTACTCCATTACCTCCTGGTATTTAGGGGAAAAATGTTTTCTCAGAATTCTATGGTTCAAAGGATCATAGAAGAAATTGCAAGGCAGGGGTGAATGAGAAAGGAAACACATCTTGGAAGGATGAGGAAAAAAAGAACGTGAAAGGCAGAAAAGAGGATTCATGTTATGTTATTGACTTGAGGGCCAAAGAGCCAGGCTAAATAAGAGTGGCTTGGGACTGCAAATAAATCTTCATTAATGATTTTTCAATTATCTATGCATAAATTAACATTGTATTCTAGTATACTCCCTCTCTCACTATAGCTCCTATTGCAATAGCAGGCAATCTTTTTTTTCCATAACCATAACCACCAAGCTACATGCACTGCAACAGTCCATAGGCACCATACTTATCCATTGATATCCACTAATGAGGAAGCAAACCCAAACTTAAAATATAATGCCAGGCCAACTATCTTTTTGGCAAAGTAAAAAACAGCCTGAAAAAGCAGCCTCTCTTGAAGTCTTGGTACTGTAAAAATAATGCCCTCTCCATTCTTCGTGATCTACTGTCTGCCTTCAACAACAAAGAAAAATACAAAATCCAGGCAAGCAGGGGACTAAAGATGATGTCACAAGTCAAACATTCTAGTCAAGGTCCAGTCCAGTCATTACCATGCACTTGGTCCTTGAAAGCTATACACTACTGACAGACTCAGAGAGAACATACTCATTTGGCAACCAAATGGAAGAGAGAAAAGTGCACTTCCCTTTGTGAATTCAACACTGGTTGATTCATCAGGCAGAACTGCCAGTGCTGGAAATAAACAGTCTCTAGTTACAAAAGTGCAACTGCAATTTCACATAGAACATTTTTAAAGTCATCAAGGCTCTTGGCTGTAAATGATTTTTGGCGGGGTGAGGGGGAGTTTAATGAAAAATATCAATCCAACCATCAGCCTTATAGGAGCAGCTGTGGACCACGTTTTCAGTTGGCTAAAATGATTCCCCTTCTTTCAGAACAGGAATAGTGAGGTTCAGCTTCTAAGATCTTAAACTCAAATACATCGGATTATTCAGCTTGATAAACTTAAAAAACAATGGAAATGCAATCCATTTAAAGTGGAACCAATGCTAGGTTTTAGGAAGGGAGGCAGTTAAAGGAATAAAAACAAAAATAAATAATTCCTGCAGAGCAGCAATTAACACAAAACACAAAAACCCGTTCAGCACACAAACAACACTTTACAGCACCTAACATATGGTGGGCAATGCACATATGTTAAACACTGGAAATGATAATAATCAGGGCAGGCCCGGGCTATATCACTGAAATAACATTTATATACACCCCAAAGGAAGTACCTAAAGTAGCATGTGGGTACTTCAGTGGGTCAGGTACAGGTTAAGAATATAATGCAAGGAACACTGGAAATGCCCATTGGCTCTTCCCTTTCCAGTACTTCAGTTGTTTTGCAGAGAATAAGGCCACATCTTTGTGAAGCATGGGGTCACAATGTCACTTCGCAATTTCATAATACTTGTTTAAAATGCAACTTCACATAACTTCTGTGCAAAAGAATGATTTACAGAAGTATTTATTATTTTAACTAATTGTGTTTATTAAGAATTTCTTCTCTATTCCCTAAAGTACTTCACACATCTATCAGAAAATGTCCAATATCCTTACAATAGAAACTGTGCCAAATACTCTTGTTTGGAGCTTATCTCAAACTAAGTTTACAAAGGAATGATGGGAAGAGAAATATCAGCAAGGATGGGAGGCTTTGGGGCTGATTTGAATTTCAAGAAGACCAGCTCTTTATATTAAATGCAATTACCTGTCTTGGTCCTGGAGGAAAAATGATGAAACACACTTCTGTCCTTCTGGCAGAGGAGTGGGAGCAATGAGGGAGAATGTTGCCTTTGCCTTGACTTCTGATTAGTTTTGCTTTAACCATGTCTCTTTGGTTACATAAATGAATTTACTGCCTTTGCGTCCTTATCAACTGAGGATAAAAATCTGTCTGAACTGGCAAAATATCTGAATTAAGGAGTATTTTATAATAAACAAATATCTATTAATTCCAATGATTTTATCTAGGGAGGTAGGAGGGAGAGAAAATAGATATAAATTTTTTTAAATATTATGATTTTTAAAAAATGCACAGGATTACCAAGGATTCAATTCTACTGAAGTAGTTATCAAATAGTTTTAAAACCAAGTTTACTGAGTGCCAGTTAAAAACTCTTTTCCTGGAGTCTGTCTAGAGCAAGCTCAATAAGGGATCACCAGCAGTAGTGAGGAAGAGGAAACTGCCAGTCACTCTCTCCAAGCCTTTTGGGACTGTCTTTTCAGTGTCACCCCATCGCTCTGACCTCCTGAACCCTACTCAGAATCTCCAAATTGTTCTATGTTCTACGGAATCTATTTCAGCCCAAAGTGCCTATTTTACATGTACCAAAACAAATAATGTATATGAAGCACTCGACAATTTTCAAAACACTACATATTATACTATAGTTATTATCACAATTAGTATTATTGTGATAACAAGATGGCCTCTACATTAAATACAGGAAAATTTTGACATCATATCTTTTTTTCCCCTAGGAGGTATGGAATTTTACTCATTGAAAAAACATCCTTTGACACAACAAAATAGAATGGCCTTTGTGATGTTTACAGCTTATTTCTTTCACATTTTTAGAAATCTGCTTTCCTTCAGATGGAACAACAAATTCTGTGATGCGGTTTTCTCAGTATCATTAATGAGAGGCAAAGGCAACTTACTTCACAAAGTATGGTGGTGTAGTTTGTGAAACACATCTCTGCCATGGAGGCTGGACTGAAGCTGGAAACAAAGGAAGGCATTATAAACATTCATTCTAGGAAACTGTGTACCTAATTCAAAGCAACTGAATCTGGTTTTTATATCAAATATGAAAGGCTCCAATTCACTTGCAGGTTTCGATAATTGTAAACTCAGCTGGATTAAACCATGATGCAATGTTAGGGTGTCAAAGATTTATTTGAGGCAAAGCAAAAAATAAAATATTCATTCTTTGCTATGTCCAGAGGGGTAGACATGACACAATTAGCTGAAAGAAGACTGAAAAAAATTTCTGATTTCCACCACTAAAACATGTGTGGTGGTGTATGTTTTTAGAAATTGCCATGAAACATGTCTCCCCAGCATATGCAATGCATTGAGGAAATGAAAGCCAACTATGTTTTTGTGAGAAGTATCCAGGTAGCAAAAAGTGACAGATTTTTGTGCTCTAATTTTTCAGGCTGTCTATATTGTTTATTTGATTATATATGACCTTAAGGGGATCAGGGATAACGTGGCATAGGGAGCATTTGACTAATTCCATCATGTGGAAAACTGAAAACCACTAAGGTCCTACTCTAATGCCCCATCATGGTGGGGAGATGACTCTGGGTTCTTCAAGGCTATGCTTGTAAGCTGTGACCTCACGTTGAAAAAGCGCTGAGTATTCCCCCAGTGATGTGCCAGCCCTCTGTCTATCATCAGAAGACTAGCCTCACTAAGTGCAAGAAGATCATCAGGTAGTAGGCAAAAGAGTGAAGTTTTGTGGGTCCTTTTGACCACAAAAACTCTTGAAAACCATCTACTGAATTCTAGCAAGGCATATTGAATACTCTAAGAGTGCTCATACCAATGAAATTACAGATCTTAGAAAAACTAAAATATTAAACTGAAAAGTAAAAATTAAAATAAACAGAAATTAACTGGGCAGTCATTGAAAACTAGAGCAATTAATTAGCTCTATAAAGCTGCAAAACAGTTTTAAATGGAATATCAAGAAACTATAACCTCAAAACGTATATTACGGCTTATTCATCTGAGGGTCAGCTATGTAGCATAGAGTACCAGTCCCGGAGACAAGAAGCCCTAAGTCCAAATCCAGCCTCAGACACTTACTAGCTGTGTAACCCTGGGTAAGTCACTAAACCTATTTGACTAAAAAAGTCCCTCCTGGGTCATTGCTTTGTTTTGGCAGAGGGGCTCAGGCTATGCTAACCAAGACACAGTAGAGAGCTCTGAAGGAAAAATAAAAAGGTGTTCCACTGGAGAAGGAAATGGCAAACCATGCCAATATCTTTGCCAGAGAAACCCCATTAGGATAAAATAGTCCATGGACTCATGAAGAGTCAAACACAAAGAGGGACTTGACTGAACAAACACATTAGTATCAGATCTGGCAGATTTTTTTGAAGTATATAATTGACTATTGCTTTACTTAGCCTGGTTCTGAGAATATGTTGTGTATCTGTGTATTTCAAGTAATTTTAAGGGGAAAGACATTATAAGTGATAGTTAAATACTGTCCTGAAAACATCATTTTATTAAATTTCCATCTGATACTTGAAACCCGCTCTTACCAAGGATACTCCTACAATATCTACCAAATTTTTCTGACCTCTATATTATAAATATTTGTCTCTAATCAGCACAGTAATAACAATTCCCTTCATTAGAAAGTAACCTTAGTATGAAAAATAAACCAAAAAGGGGAAAGAACTCAAGCAAAATATGCTTTATTTTTATATAGTATATAAAATTACTCATAGGGCCAGTCAAATGATTTCTTTTGGCACAGGACTAAAAGGTTAGTGTTGATTCTAAAGCCTAATCATATGGGCCTTTGACATAATCCAGGACTCAAGTCAATTAGTACATTAATTAAGGTCCTATTTATGTTCCTTTTTCAACTTGAACTATTTGTCTGAATGACAACCTCAGCCTCCATTAGTATCTCTAGTTTCAAACAATAAAAGGTGATGAGCTGAATTTTCTCAAGGAAATATGAATGTCATAATCTTATTCCCCCATTCCTCCGGAATCTAGGTTTGCTTTTTGTTTTCACAAATGATAGTTGGATCAAAGGTTAGTCTCATTCAAGTTAATAAATAATTTTCTAAAATAGAACCTTAATCTCAATGCTGATACACATTAGTCTATTATTTTTTTAAATTATAAAATGCATTCAACTGTGGAATATTATTAAATTTTATTTAAATATTAGGGTCCTTTGAGATTATGGAAATAGTCAGTAAAAATTCAAACTAATTACAACAAAATTTAGCAATGTGATTTTCTCCACCAAGATTAACAAGAGTAAAGTTAGAAAATTATCTTGCTACACAGGTGAACAATAAATGTAAAAATCCTCATATAAGCTAGCTGAGCTCCAACTGCAGATGACAGAAGGTCATGGTAAAAGAATACAGCAGAAAATTATTAACCTTAATATATTATAATGTAATTTACTAATGATCAACCAATGATTTAGTACAATCTATAAACTAGGGAAAATTCAAATAAAGGAAGTTATAATGATGGGAACTATGTAAGTTGTAGAAAAAGGTAGAATTTTGGCTATAATTGAAAAATACTGAAAAACAAAGGCAAGTTAATTGTTTTGTTCTATGTTGGATCCCTTAAGCATTAACCCTTCTATTAAGTATTTAAGTATCTACAGAAAAAAGAATTTCTGAGTGAAAGAAAAAAAGACAAATTTAATAATAAGAACTATGAGTTCAAGCATCTTTATTATTACTTACTGGCAAGAAAACGCTGAGAATATTTCACAAGTTTCCTTTGGGCATCCATAAGCTCCATAAGGCGGTCTTGTGCTGAAATCTATATGAATCCATGGAAAAAACAAAATGAAACCAATTGAGTTTTGAAGCAGAATTCTCTTTATTCCAAGGATAAAGAATTAAAACTATAATCATAATCTCAGATTTAAACATGAAAATATAGGAAACCTGGATGGGTTCTACACACTGTCTCTGACTTTACACGGGTAGTAGAATGGATAAGTGGCCCTTAAAAGAAGGAAAGAAGAAAGTTAGTGAAAGCTGGAGTAATTCCACGATTGTGGACTAGCACAGGACTTTACAGGGTATGTAGTTCAGCTCCCTCATTTCTACAAATGAGGAAGCTAGAGCCTAGAGAAATGATGTAACTCACCAGCAGGTGGACTGCTAGCTACCGACAGAGCTAAGACTAAAAGCCAGGTCTCCTGCCTTTTTATCAACTGTGCTTTCCAGCTCATCATAGATCCTGGAAGCAAGTGAAAAGGCAGAGGTAAACAGTTCTCTCTTCAAGAGAATTTCTTGTCTTTGTCTATAGCTATACTCAGCTGGTCGCATTTAGATTCTCAGTTTCACAGCTGCCTTCTAAGAGGCAAACATCTGAGAACACGTGTTTCTCTGAATTTTGATGGGCCAAGCTTCATCCTCGAGGGCCAATTAAATTATACCATGTTTCAATACCATCTTCACACTATTAATTATAATCAGAGAAACAAACAAACAAAAAAGGTTGTTTCACACACTATTAACTATAATCAACCGGAAAGAAACAAACAAAAGAGGTGGTTTCTGTAGTGTTAACAATTTTGCCTCCCAGGTCAGATTTCTCTCTACTATCCACCCAGCAGTTAACACCTGAGTTCTGAAGTTTACCAATATTAGAGATAAGGGAGACAGAATATGCATTCTCTTTCAAAAATTACATATTCTAATTCCTTGTCTTTGAAGATGAAAGGCAATAAAAACAAAATGGGAAGTAAATCAAACTGGATTATCAGAATGTCTATCCAATGAAAATAAGTAAGAATTAGAAATAAAGCTAAATTTTGTTTCCTGTTATTATTCACAAAGAAAGCACAGGTGGCAACTTATATACTGTGCCTTACTATGGAAATCATTTCAGCCCAAACTGAGTGTCATATCCTGCAAAAAACTGTCAACTAGGTAAGAATATCTGTACGTATGCACCTCACACTGTCAATATCATCAAATCAAAAAATCCAAACAATATATGAAATATTTTAAATAAAACATTTTTATTTGGAAACATCAATTTTTAAATTTTATTTAGTTACAATTCTAAGGCTTAAGATGTAGTGTGACAGAAATAATCCTCCTGCCTCCAGTACTCCACTTTGCCATCATGCAAATATTTGGAAAATCTTGTTTATTTCTGTTACCTCTTACCCACTGGAAATGAGGCAGTCACCCCACAAATGATACTGGGTGGCAACATTCTTTAGCTTTGTGGTATATACACAGATTTATTTTTTTTTAATAGGTAACATGGTGACAAGCCATAAAGAATTTTTTTCCTTAATATTCACTAAGGGTAAAACAATGTAGAATTGTAAAAAGAGGTATCAGAAGAAATGAATCAGAAAGGCCAGAGCCAGGAGCAAGAGTGGGATCCGGGTGGTTAGGGAGAAAAAGGTTCTTTGATCAAAATGCACAAATGGTGAGGCAGAAATAAAACAAAGTGAAGACAGCAAAATTTTTATTTCTGCAAAAAAAAGGTAGGAACAAGGTAGGAAAAGTTGTTTCTTCATGACCTATTAGAATAGAAATGTTTCAGCTTTCAAATGCTTCCATTATTATCATCTGACTTATTTGTAATGTACTAAACTATCATGTTAACTAAGCATGGAAAATTAAAGCCCTATTAACACAAGATAAATTAACTACTTATGTGAGGCTACAGCTCAAGACACTAAGAAGCGCTTTATAACCTGCCCCTCCTACCTGTCCAGTCGTACACTTACTCCTCTCCACGTATTCCATAGTGTAGGAACACTCATTCCATGGCTGTTCCTTGCATAGGGTTCTCAACCACCTCAATCTGGGGTTTTTACCCATATTAACCCTGCCTAGAATTCTCTACTTCCTTGAGTCTGCATGACCTCCTGGCTTCCCTCAAATCTCAGACAAATTCCCATATTCCAAAAGAAGCCTTTATTGGACCCCATAAGGCTAACACTTTCTCTTTGATATTATCTACAATTTATCATGTGGGTATATGTATGCATGTATATGTATTTTTAGATATAGCTGTAAAATATACATGTGCGTTATATGTGTAAGTTATGTATGTATATATGTATATTTGAATGTTGTTTCCCCTAAAAGATTGTGAGTTCCCTGTGGGCAAGAACTTTTTCTACCTTTCTATGCCTCTTCAGCATCTAACACTGAATCTGTCAAATAGCAGAGGCCTCATAAACATTTGTTAACTTGACAGATCCCTCATTTTATTTCATGGTGAAATTATTAACCAGGACAACTGCCTAAAAAAAATGGAGAAAGGAAAAAAAATATTTGGAGCAAAAAGGGAGAAGGAGGGAAAATCCCAGGAATATTTCTGCAAAAGGAAAAGAAATGAAGTCATACCTGTAAATATTTCCATCTCTTTTTAAGATCTCCTTGCTCCTGATACAGGCTTGCAGATGGACAGAAGTCATGAGAAGACAGCTGACTGGATAAATCATTCATTGTTTGAACCTTTAGGCCTATTGGTTCAATCTCTTCTTTGAAGTCCTGGAATAAAAGGAAAAAAGGATTAAGACCACCTGAAAAGAACGTAATGAAAAGTAACACCCCATCTTTATTTCCTCTGAAAAGGGCAAAGACCATGATGAGAGAAAAAATGCTGCAGTGATCAACTCAAAAAAAAGGACTTACAAATACAACCCTGTGGTTGATGGGGCTGCTAGCTCAATGACTGAAGTTGTATAACCTATTCAAAACAAAACTTTGATCAGATTCTATCTTGAACACCACTATCATATCCATTCTGTGCTTCATTCATCTTATTTTTCAAGCACAAGAGTACTATTTCAAAAGAGTTTTACTTCACCAGAGCTTCTACTTACATCTACACTGTTTTCTAATTAGGTCCAATTATCCTTCATTTAATGTGTCAAATATTTCTGAATACCAACTACGAACGCAGCAGCATGCAGGGCACTCTGGAGTATTGTATCTTGAGCTCCTTGAGGGCAGGGCACTGCCTTTTGCCAACAAAGTGTCAAGCACATAGTAGGGGCTTAACAAATATTTAATGACTGAATAAAGATGAACTACTGTTTTCAAAAGGTTTACAATCGAATAGAAGAAAACGATAAAAATAATCCTAAGGCAGAACTGAAATAAGTGCTATTGGATTATAGAAAGATGAGAGGGTATTTTCCACCTAGGGGACAGAATATGCTTCAGTGAACAAAATACAAAATTTACATTACTGTAATTCTACTTTTTTCTACTACTTGAATTGAAAACAAATAGCACTTCACCCAGCTGGTAGGTTAAATAGATTTTTATGGTTTGGTATGGAAAACCAATTATAATTTATGTCACTGTTATTACAGGAAAATATGTTCTAAATTGCAAAGAAATAACTTCTAATTAAGTATCTAGACTATAACCCATATTTCAGTAGGGTACACTTCCTGCATTATATATATGATACGTTATAATTAATAAGAATCTGACATTTATCTGCTTGATTACTAGCAGGAATCTATGAATAGCACAAAAATTTTCACATGAATAGATATTTTCTCCTTTAAATATAGAAGTATCAGAACTTTGTGGAGAAAGGCAAAGAGCAACTTCACCTAGTGGCCACTAGAAATATATTTCAAAATGGATGCTCCAAAATTCTTGCTGGAGCATACATGAGTAGCTAATGAATTATTAAGAGAATTACTTTAATAGCTCTGATAGCTTCATGGTAATCGATGTATACTGCAGGGAGACTGATGCTGGGGAAAAAATGAAAAATATATTTAAAGATCATTTAAGTCTATGGGAGTCCGTGATAGAGCATTTAATAAAAGTGACTGCTTTATCCCTAAGCTATTTTGTTTAAAAACTCGGTTAAAGAACAATTTCAACTTTTTTTTCTGGAAGTCAGGACATGATGAATATATAATTTTCAAGGAAAATCAACATGATATACATTAAAATTATTCAATTAAAATTTCTAAAGAAACCTAATTTCAATTAAACCCAATAAAAGCATTACTTTAAAAAGTAAAGATGTTTTATTTTAATTGAAAAGATGCATCAAACCATTCTGTATATGCAAGCAGATAAAAGCAGTTGCTAGTTGTGACACACACTGTTGCTAAATATTATTAAAATAAGTCAAAAGGCATTGGAAAAATGGAGTCTTTCTGGGGAACTCAGTTATCCCAGTTTCTCCTGCAATCCTCTGTGATCAGTAGTATTAGAAGAATGGACTACTCCTGGCAAAGGGAGCATTTTGATTTTCATGTCTGCCTATAGACTGTCACTCACTTCCTGGGATGCCAGTTGTCTGTGTGTGCATGCATGTGTGTTTAATGGCAATGGAAAGTTAATAGACTTTTATTCTTCTCTACAAAAATGTCATCATGATATGACAAATGACTTCATAATATCAGAACAAAGAGCTGTTCCCAACAGCTTGTTTAGAACTTGCTTAAATGTCAAGCATTAAAAAGATGCTCTTGGAGGTAGGTATACAAAAGGAAGCATAAAACTCTTGAAAAGGAGATGAAGATTCCCTTTTCCATATAACAAGTAACTCTCCTCCTTCCTGGAGACTCCATTTCCCAGCACGGCATTTCTGACAGTAGATGAAGGAAATCTTTAAAGATCTTTGGATAACAGATATGTTATCCATATATGATGGCTTGTATTAGCAAAGGTTCCTATTTATGGAAAAACAATTTAATAGGAATTTCATTAACTTTGGAAAAAAAGTAGAACAACTATCTCCTGCAATAATAATCTCACAAACTCCAAATATACTTCTTCAAATATAACTAGTTAGTTGTCCATTGTATTTTTTTTAAGCTAAGGATATAGTGAAATTCTAGAAAAATGCCAAAATTCTCAATCTGGTTTCAATTTGTGGACCTACCAACAGCCTAAGAAAGTGTTTTGGACCTTGAGAATGGGACTATTCTGAAAGTGAATCAGGGTTTCCAAATAAGCTAAGCTTACACTCCTAATCATACAGGGATGGTAATAGAAAAAAGCAAAGCACTAGACGTACACATTTCCTACGCTAAAGTTCTACGGAAAGTGTCTCATTTTTGAGTGCAAGCAATCCTCATTTGTCAGAGACTGTGTCAGAGAAACAAAACTCAAGAAGGTTCCAACAAGTTAATGAGGCATTAACTTAGGGATCAGTAATGAACCAAATTTTTGTTATCCAAGACCAGTGTAGCGTCAAGTTTGGAAATACTCAGGACCAGAAGATTAACCACTCCTATGCTCTCACTGACTAGGTTTTATCTCTCAGTTAGCCTCCTGGACCTTTACTGACTTCTTTCAACTTAATTAAAACTTGGATAGCCTTGGTTTCAGCCCCTAGTTATCTAATCCAATAACCTAATATGAGATAAAATTATTAATGGCTAATTATGTACACATTCTCTCTCCCAAGAAACATTTATGCTTTTAATAGTAAACTTAATAGTACAAATCAATCTGCAGTCAATGCAGGAATTCCAAGTACCATTGAGAGGGTCGAAGCAGAGAAGCCTTTTTTGGTAGCCCCTAGTTCATATCACTCTCACTTACCCTATACCACAACTGCCTACTACTCAGGCTACAAGTAAAGAGACTCTAGGAGAATTTTTGGCATGCCTTCAAATAGAAAACTTCCAAAACAAGAACAGCGGGTAGGGAATACTCTCTCTCTCTCTCTCTCGGAATATTGTCCTGTCAGCTCAGGGTTAGAGTTGGGGAAAGATGACTAGCCAATTAGAAGGCTGAAAACCAGGTAGTATACCCACCTTCACTGAGACAGGCAGTGGAAACAGTCATACTCGTCTTGATCACTCAACACCATTACTCTGCTTACTCTCTCTGGGAAACAAGCTACTTAACTTTCCAACCTTTCCCTCTAGGCTGAGTGTCAGCCTCTGGGAAATTATAACATATACCACAAGTGGGGAATCTGCAGCCTTGAGGTTACATGTGGCCCTCTAGGATCTCAAGTGCAGCTTTTTGCCTGATCCCAAACTTTGTAGAACTAATCCCCTTAACCAAAGGATTTGTTCTATAAAACTTAGATTCAGTCAAAAGGCCACAACCAAGGACCTAGAAGACCTTGCGACTGCAGGTTCCTCATCCCTGCCTATACCATACTGACCACTAGCTACTCTCAAAGCAGTTTTGCAGGTGCCCCTAGGGAAATTCCAATCTAACTACCTGTCCTTTTCTCATCATCTGATGGCGCCTTTTGGAAACTGGATTCTGCACTACACTAATAAGTGACTCCCTCCTTTTCATTGGGATGTGTCAGGGTAGGAGATAAGTAGGAATGGATGGCTTACAGTCTTATTCAGAAATATCATTACATCACTGCTGTCCATCCTTTGTTCTGATGGTTTCATGAGGGTGATATATCTTGACTTGTACGTGAAATGGAAATCAGTGAGGCACAGCTGTACAAGGTCACACTTCCCTCCAGAGTCACTGAAATCCAGCGGCAAGACAAAGGTCAAGATGAATGGCCATGGCCCAGTACACAGCGGGTGATCTTGGCCATTCTAAATTAGGTCTTTCCAAGGTCTCAGTTTGTCTGAGGCCATGCCTATTCAATGACAAAGGGCTAGGTAAGAGCTGGGACAAAAGATGGCTCCATATACCATCCCCAAAACAGCACTCTGTATTTCCTTCAAAATCTAACTCTTTTACCAAACATTCCTACTACTGTAGAAGTAACCACAAATCTTCCAGTTACTCAGATTTCTTCAAACTCCCTGTCACTTTGACTCCTCACTTTACTTCATCTCACATCAATATCTTATCAGTTCTATCTCCTAGGTCATACTGTAGATAGAGCTCTGGACCCAGAGTCAGGAAGACCTGAGTTCAAATCCAGCCTCAGACACCTATACTAGCTGGGCAAGCCACTTAACTATCATCTGTTGGAGTGGTCATTGTATCTGTAAAATGAGGATACCTCCTCTGTAAAATGGAGATAATAACAGCACCCATTTCCCAGAATTGCTGTGAGATTCAATTGAGACAATACTTGCAAAGAATCTTGCAAACCTTAAATCATTATATAAATGCCAGTAATTATTTCTCACAACTCCCCCCACCCATATAACCACCACTTTATTTTGGGTCTGTATCACTTCTAATCGAGACTATTGCAATAACCTTCTAATCAGTATTCCTGTCTCAAGTCTCTCCCCACTCTAATCTATCTTCTTCACAGCTGTCAAAGGGATTTTCCTAAAGGCAGATTTGACTGTGTTACACCCATACTCATGCTTACCTAATGGCTCAACTGTACGATCAATTATTATTTCATTTTTGGTTTTTCACATGTGTTTTTAATTTATATTTTTGGGTAAGTTTTGCAATATACATAATAGAGTAATACACGTATATAATCTACAAATAAGTATTATAAATGTTACACATTGTTACACACCATAAATGTGCAAACATACACATATTGTGATTACATGATTTGAGTTGTTTTAGGGAGGAGTGATCAAAAGAAGTTTAGCTCCATAAGGAGCTGCCTTAGATTTACCTTTTTCTCCCCAATGAAGAAATATACTCAGGTTCATTAGACCTTCTCTCTTCTCTTTTCTATTCAACTACTCAACACAATGAAAGTAAGAAGGTGGAAATGGAAAAAGCCTAACTCTAGAGACCTTATTCCAAAATAAAGTCATATTCATTCTAAATCCTATCCCTTTTGTACTATTTGTACTGTACTGCTGCAAATTTCTCTCCTTTTGTATTGGTTGTTTTATGGTTTTTCTTGGAATTCCTAATGGTTATCCTAAATCATTAAAGGTCAAATCATTTCTACTTGGCATTTGTAAAATTTTCCCAAGATTTTAGAGCCTACATCACTACCCAATGACATTATTCTGCCAGGAAATGAAGGAAGAATTCTCATTCACTTTTGTACACTGTTTGCTTTTTGATTACACTTAACAATCTCTGGGCATGTTCTGAGAAGGAAAGAGTCTAGGAAACTTGGTTATTGTTGCTGTTCAGTCGTTTAAGTTGTGTCTGACTCTTCATGACCCCATTTGGGATTTTCTTGGCAGAAACATTGGAGTGGTTTGCCATTTCCTTCTCCAGCTCATTTTACATATGGGGAAGTAAGGCAAACAGGGCTAAGTGACTTGCTCAGGATCATACAGCTAGTAAGTCTTCTAAGTCCACTGGTCTACAGACACTGTGCCACCCAACTGCCCAACATGCCAGGGGAAACAGGAAATTCCACACACGAAATCGAACACCAACTTTTCAAAGACAGCCCTAAATTTTTAACAGATTTTCCAATAAAGTGAAACGATCACACCCAATTAGACCAGAAGCAAAAAGGAGAAAAGACAATAGTACCTAGATTACTATAGCACCCTGAGGCACTTACTCTGACGTTTTCCATGACATCCGTCAAAAAGTCAACTTCTATATCTCGTACAGGTCTCCAGTCGTTCTGTATACCCTCAGCACCTCTGAGGGCGGCATCTAAGTCATCCATAGCTCCTCGAAGAACATTCATATCCTCGAGTGCTTTGTCAGTTCGCTTCTGCCAATCTTTAATGGCTACGTTGAGGTCCTTCCATTTCTCTTTCACTTCTGAAGTCAGTCTGCCAAGGACTTTAGCAATCCTTTGGGCTCTTCCATCAGGAGTTAATTCTAAAACAAGAAAGAGTAGTTGCGCATTATACTGGGAGGGATAATGCTAATGGGTTTGACTCACTTGCCCTAATACATAGCTCTGGGCATCAGAACCTCACAGTTGAAATGAGAAACACAGATCATCGATAGTTTAAAAGAAGTCCTAAAAAAACAAAAGCCCTCAGGAACAATAAGCATTAATTCAGCTTTTGTCTCATGACAAGCAAGAAGGAACTCACAGCTTCTTAAGTCTAGCTCATCTCTGAGCAAGTTTAGCAGTTAATGAAAATTTTCCTTCTATCAAATGGAAATTTGCCTTTCTGCCCTTTGTACCTATTGGCCTCCAGCAGCCAAGAAGGACAAGTCTAATTTCTCTTTCATGTGGAATAGATGAGTTTTTCTAGGGTTCAGTTTCCTCATCTATAAAATAAGGATAATCAGATGAGTTCTTAAGGTCCCTTCTAGAGTCCTTCTAACCTTAAAACTATTACTCTATATACTTTTACTTATAGAATTAGACAAAATTAAAAAGCATACACACACAACATAGTCCTTATTATAATAATCACTGATCATTGCATACAGGTGAATAAAATGTTAGTAATTTACATTTCATTTCCAATTTTCAGCCTTGAACAACCATAAGTTCAAAGATAGGTTTCCTAAGTAAACCGTACCTTTCCATTTGTGCAAATTAGTCTTCCTGTGTTCATTTTAATTTTTCATCAATATAGGACGGTTTTTTGTTAGCTATTAAGGTGCCCTCTGGTCATCTGGGGTCATTACCCAACTTCATTGTAAATGGTTAGTTAATATAGTTGCCACCCTCTCTTCCACAACGGGATTCATAGTGCTTTAAAAGCATTTTAATACCCTCAGCATCTATCAAAAGTCAGATCCTTATTAGAATTACAATCTTTTGAGTAAAAACAAAACAACTTTTGCTTCATTCTGGATTTTCCAAAAAAAGGTAGATATAAACATATTCATATTAGGGATGTTTATTGCCTGAGTCATACTTAGTAGCAAATGGGCACAGCAAAACAATAGGCACCAGGTAAGAAATAACAAACTGATGGCCATGAAAAGGAGTCCCTATCTTTATCTCTTCAATAGAAGTAATGATAATAATTGCTTCCATTTACATTGTGCTTCATAATTATAAAATGCTCCATATACACGATTTCATTGTATTATCTCAGCAATTCTCAAATACAGGTTCTGGAAATGTTAGCATTCCCATTTTGTACGTGAAGACAATGAGAACTGGAAAGATGGAGTGTCCTGAGTTAGGTCACACAAGGAGTAAATAAACGGTACAAGTGGAACTTGAAACTTGAGTCCTGTGAGTCCCAGGTCACTGGGCTTTCTAACATGCCACACTTAATTCCTGTTCAAGGCAATAATACAATGTGGCCATAATAATAATAATGACTGATAATAATATAGAGAATTTTAAATACATCATCTCATTTGAGTCTTACAATAATTTAGTATGGTAGGTATGATAGATATCATGGTTTTCTTTTTACAGAAAAGGGAACTGAGGCTCAGAAGCTTTGAACGCTTTGTTTATAGTCACTAAGTATCACAAGCAGGTCTTTAATCCAGAACTTCTCATCCACAAATCCAAGTCTCACCCATTATGCTATTCTGCTATGTCTTTATCACAGTCCCTGAAAAGCTTCTGAAAACTTCAGTGAAAAACACCATGATGGAGGTATAAATATGCATATATAAATAAAAAGAAAATAAATATGCTGGAGAAATTCTGAACAGCAGTCAAGGTTAAGGTAGAGAACACTAAGAATAAGGAAGAAAATAAAATACATTTCTTTCAAGAGCTCAGTCTTTAGAGTCAATCTTACCTTAAAAGTCATGTTGCTAAAATGCAAATCTTATTATCTTCCTTATAAGATATTTATCAGGTGAAAATAATTCTAGATGAGTTATAAAACTTTTTTAATAGACCCCTGAGAGATGGAGATAAGGTATACATCTCTGACACCTGTGTATGTTTATAATTCATCTGATTCTTTAAGAGATATTTTACATACTCACTCTTTTGAATAGTGTAACACTTCTGTGCTTAATTATGATGATCTTTCTCAGATTAGGAAACGCCTTTCATGAATCAGTCATTAAGCAATCTGGCATTGAAACACACAGCTTCTTTGTACTGTGACAAAACATTCTACACTGGCCATTGCTCTTTTTGTCTTCGCTTGATATGATTTTTTGTTCAAAAGGTTCTTTTTTTATACAGTTTATTGCACTCTCTTCACTCCAGCAACTATTCAGAAAGGGGAAAGGGGATCTACATTCTACTAAACCATCTGTCTACACAAAAGGAAAACTAATAATGGATTTAGAGAAAGTGACAGACAGATGGAACTAGAATTGCTGTTATAGCCACATCAGGATAAGGAACTTCTAGTCCAGAACACAAAAATTTAGGTAAAATGTTTCCTATATACTTTTTCAAATTTGTATAAGAAATACCTCCTTAATATAAACTTAGAAAGAATGAACAATAGGAATATAATTTAAGGGCTAGAAAGACCTTAAATGATCAACTAGTGACCAGGAGTCGGGAAGCCACAGCCTCAAGGCCACATGTAGCCCTTTAGGTCCTCACATGTGGCCCTTTCACTGAAGTGAAACTTCACAACAAGTGGCCTCAAAGTCACAGGTTCCCTACTCCTGATAGTCCAACAACATCACTTTAGAGACAGGCAGTAAAAACAGATGAAAAAATTTTTTTCAATTATGAAAGAAATAAAGCAAAAGATAGAAGAGTTTTACATTTGAAACTTAAGGGAAAAGGAGTTATCTTTCCAAATGACACAACTCAAACTAAAGTTCTGCCAACATATCCCTAGATTACTTCTAAGTCCCCTGAGTAGGGATGAGAATCCAATTCATGACTCTTGGCTAGATTTCTCTTCTTCTGCCCAGAGACCAAGTTAGGTTCCCTTCTTCTACTGAGATCCAAGGGCAAATTAATTCAGAATATAATAATCTTCCCAGACTTGAGCCTAAAAGATCAGGAGTAGCTGAAGAGCTAACTGAAATTTCATGGGAGGTACGGTGAAGTCTAGGGTAATCAGCAAATTTATGATGACTGCTAGCAAGGGCCAGCTTTAGGGGATCAAAATCTCCAATTGGAGGTCCCATAGGAACTAAGCATGTGCTCAGTGAAACACATTATCTTCCCCCTTAACCTATCCCTCTCTCAAACTTCCCAGTTTGTATTATGGGAACCACCATCTTTCTAATTACTCAGGTTTCACAAGCTTAAAAGTCATTCTTGACTTTTTGCTTTCCTTGAACCGTCCCCTTTCCCCACATGTGTAATCAGTTACCATTGCATTACATCAAGCAAAGTTTATCAGAAATGCTTTCCCTAACTTGCTTGTCATTTATTGCTCAAAAAAAAGAAAAAAATGTGTCCCACCCCCTACCTTCTCTCAATTACCACCCTACTGCATTACATTTCAAAGGGACTATCACAAGTGCTTCCCAATTGGACTATACGTTCTTGGTTTCTGTCCTCTCTAACACAAGTCCCAAGAAGAAGACAAAGTAACCTTTATAAATCATGTCATTTCCCTACTCAGAATTATTCAGTGGCACTCTATGGTCTCAAGGGTTAAAAAACAAAACAAAACAAAACAAAAAAAACCAACTCTTTTTGGAATTTTAAGTTCTTCAAGTTGATTCCAGTTTAATTTTCTAGACTTATTTCATATTACTCTCATGCACTCACACTCTATGCATTCCAAAATTTCCATGAAAGCTGTATTGAGAATTGAGAATTGAGCCTATTGAGAAGGCTAATATTTTTACCTTCTCAAGTTAGGTGTCACTTCCTCAGAGAAGCTTTTCCTCATCCCTTTAGTTGCTAGTGTTTTCTCCATCCTCAAATTATCTTGCATGTTTTCTTCATATGAATGGCATTTTCCTCTGAATTGAATTTCAAGCTTCTTGAGAACAAAAGCTACTTTTTTTAAAATTTTGGTTATGTATTCCCAGTGCCTAGCATAGTGCCTTAATTTATTAGCAACATAAGAAATTCTTGTTGAATCAATTCACTTTGTCTAACCTCTCATTTTATAGATGAGGAAACTAAAACCCCTGAAGGTTAAATAGATTTCTCAACATCACAGAGCTAGTTTGCAACAGATTTTGAACTATAATCTACATCTTTTGACTCTCAGTTCAGTTCCATTGCACCTCCTTTCAGAAGATAAAACTGTCACTCTTTAGCATTTCTATTTTTTTCTGCCAACAGCGCATGCATCTTTATGTATTAATAACTAACATTTGTGTAGCTATTTGAGGCTTGCGAATTGCTTCGTATATATTATCACCTTTGGGTCCAGCAATACCCTTGAGACGTGTTATAAAACTGGGGTTCTAAGAAGTTAGGTGGTTTGCCCAGGGTAATAGCTGCTATAGGAATGGCAGGATATGAATCTAGATCTTTGTTATTCCAACACTATATCCAGTGTCAGGTTGCTATTGAAATAAATAAATGACACTTTTTACATATCTACTTATTGTTGAGAAAATCTATGACATTCCATATAACATTCCCTTTCTATGATTCAGAGCAAGAGGAGGAAGTGATGGATAGCAAACTAACATATTCTCTTTAACAGTTATTATCTTGCAAGTTGTATTTTTAATTTTAGGTATGTTCAGGTTCCTCAGAGAAGAGGAAGAAGAATTCAAATGGGAAGAGATGAGGAGAGCTTATCCAAAGTGACCTAGAATTTCCTTTCCAGTTGTCTTGTATTTATTGGTATTCATATTTTTTTTTTCTCCCAATAGAACATTGGAACCAAGCAAAAAGAGAGAGCGTTTCATTTTCTTTTCTTTGTATCCCCAGTTACATATTACAGGACACAATAAATGCCTGTTGAGTGAGACTCCAGTGGCTTATCTATATATTTTTTTAAAACTCAGAAATACTACTGTCCATTTTAGAAATGAGACTTCCAGATATAGGCTAAAAAAACCTTGAGGACAAAAGCCATCTGCCCTATGTAACTCCTGATGTCTCATGGACTGTACAAAACAAACAGACAAAGAAACAAACAAATCAAAAACAAAAAGCAATTGTTGACCGAGATGAGATCACTCAAATGAAGGACAATAGTTTGCTCTTTTAAAATATAATCCTGAAGTCTTTTAAAATACGTCGGTAAGGAGGGTCACAGGATTACACAAGGCACAGTACTCATGTGTTAGAAACTCATAAATATGGTTAAGGATATAATAGTTTGTGACTTACGGGGAGAAGGTGATGTCAGCGATGATGAGAAGGAGGGAAGAGAGTAAGGAACAGTTATAAAACATTTTTTTTCAGGGAGAAGATAATATGACAAAGAAAAATATAGAACATCGATATTAATAAAGAAGAAGCTACAGGAAGAACCAAATGTTGACAGTAAATAGAAAAGAGATAGAAAATCTAATTACAAAGTGGCGAAGGAGGTTTGTTCCTCAGAAGTTGTTTTGTTTTGCTTTTAAGAAAAAGCCAACAAAAGCAGACCAAAGTCATACAGGTCAAAAATCTTGCTGCTCCAGAGACCAAAAGTGAGCTAAAGAGGAACTGTTCTTTCTTCGGTCTGAAGAGTGGAAGTAAGCTAGATATTTACAAATCTTAACCTTTAAGGTCAAGATCAAAGACAAGGACTTGGGATTAAAAAAGAAAACGACAAGAAAAAGCATCTGGAACTACTTAAAGCTTTAACACTATGTCAAGCTTACTGAGAACTATATGTGTCTGATGACGTCACTCTCCTGGTCAAGAAATTCTAGTGGCTCCTTTCTATGTCTAGGATTAAAAACAATACAAGTGCTTCCACTTTCTATTGAAAGCCAGCCAGCCAGCCAGCCAGCTTCCAAGCCAGATTTCCAGTCTTCTTAGCCACTATTGTTCTTTCTTGTAATCGACTTTAGTTCTTTGGACACTGCTTGGAGAAACAAGGTCATTTAATGGTTCTTTGCTCTACCCATGTGACTACCTCCTTTCTTTTCTCTTCATATATCTCTCAGGTTACATCCTCTATGTAGCTTCTCCTATAGAATTTCTATTTGGGAATGTACAGTATTTTTCCACTGCCCTTTGGGTGACCGTCAACTTTACCTATGCTGAGAAAGAAGTGCTCCATGACTTTTGGGCACAGGCACAGATGCACTTTTGCTTCAAGGAGAAGATTTTACTCATTAAAAGCACTGTGCAATTTCCCAAAGCCAATGTCGGCTTCTCTTATTTCCTTTTCAGTTCTGGGCTCAGCTCACTATCTATGGGCCAATGTAAAATTACATAAACAAAAACGAGCATAGAAGGCTGGGAGTTCACTTTATATTGTCCTTTTTAGCATGAGTTATCAGGTGTAAAAGATTCCTCACCAAGTGGCACATTCAGAAATACAGCTTACCATGCTTACCATGTACTCTGGTCCTCAGAAAACAGACACGTTTGTTTTTGAGGGCCATATTCCAAGTGTTCCTAGATTACTAGAACCAGAAAAAATGTTTTTGCAATGCTGGCATTGCCTTTAAGAACCCACGTTACTTTCATACCATGAAGAAGAAGTGGAGTACAGTTTTGAGAGAGGATTTTTTATTCCAAATCTGGGAATGGTTGTATCTAAGGAAAAACACCACCACTTCAACCTTAAGTGAGTAGATACAAGAAGTAGATCTGACGTATATGAAAACAAAGAGAGATCTACCCACTGAAATGTTTGAGGAACTTCTCTTACCTTGCTTGGATAACTCTGTTCTGACCATCTCATTCTCAAAATTGTTTCTTTCTCCTTATTCAATACCGTTAAACATTACGGGGAGGAAAGTGTTTCCTCAAACAGAAACATTCATCTGACCTCTATACAAGCTAGGCTACTCTGAGACATTGGTCAGTTTTCTGATTTATGTTGTGTGAGGTAATTAAAGGAGGATTCTAAGTGAAAAGAAGAATTTAGAATTCCAAAAGAACATTTAAAAAATGGTAAAACCTTTAGAGTTCACTATTATAAATTCAGGCTTTCTCCAGATGAAAAATTATTTAGGAGTGCATGCCATCCCATTAAGGGTGCACATTATCCTTTCATTTTTTGTAGCTGAATCAAGAAGTAACCTACCAGATGTTGACTACAATAAGAAACATACATGTAAATTACTGTCATCTTTTTTATGAGACAAAAGTGATTTGTGGGGCTAGAGTTGTTATAGTTATAGAAGAAACAACAGATGGCGAACAATTAATTTAAGGTGATATGTCCATTAAACTGACCTTTGCTATCAAGTAATTGCTCATCAAGGCTGCTGATCTACTTATTTAAACAGACTTATGCTATACCATTCATAAAACAACCAAAAAGTGTTTTGAAAAGTTTCACTCAGTCAAGTAGCTTTCTGAGAAGATTTTGGTTTTCATGAGAGTTGGAGACAAGATAATTACATTATGTCAACAAGAGGCTTCTTTACTTCAGGAAAGATATACTGTTAGTCTATAGGTAGAATTCACGGCAAAGAAAACAGCTTTTTACTTTACTTTTTTCATGCACTATAATTTTCTTCTCACAAGAGCAATTCACTGTAGTTACACCTTAGAGGTTTGGAAGCAGATAATTATTTTCTAAGTTCCCTATGATAACAAAAACCTCAAATAAGAACACATTCAAAAAAAACCTTCATCCAAAGGGCAACGAAGAAAAGTCATTAGTTGTCATGGTAGCATATAACCTTAGGATACACTGAAATGTCTACTTTCAGGAGGGAAAAGATAGCCAAGAAGGCAAGGCATCTACTTTGTAGCTACTTCTCATCTTTCAAGGAAATGAAGTCAATAAACACAAGTGCAAATGAAAAAAGGCACACCTGTACACTATGACAAGGAATATCTAAGAGAGCAACCAGCAAAAGCATTGAAGAAAAGAGAATCATATCTAAGAAAAAGACTTGACATGCTATGTTATGTCATTTGGTACTGAGATACTGAGATATATGTCCCAGCACTGAATTATCTAAGACATCATCTTAACGATTACATCTATTCAACAATATAACAATTTCATATTTTCATTCAATTGTTCGTGTACTAGACAAGCATTCAACAAGTGCCTAGGGTTGGGTGTGATGAAAGGATGAATAAAATAGGAGCTATATCCGCAAGGAGTTTATACTATAATCTTAAATATAAGAAAACCACATAAATATAGAACAGAATGTGGTATATGTATAAGACGAAAAGAAAATAATTTCCACTTACAAGGATTAGGTAAGACTTCATGGAGAAGCTGGAATTCAAACTGGTGCCTGGAGAATGGGTAAGGGTCTCAGTAGGCACAAATGAGGCATAGAAACTGATGAGGCAATTCGGGGGAAGGAAGCGTTATGAACAAAATTCCAGAGACAGGGAAACATGACACATATTTAGAGCAAGTTAGTCATTCCAGTGAGCGACTTGGATAATGGTGTTGCCACATTTTAGAAAGCTGGGAAGGACAAAAGGTTTGGAAAAGAAAACCTAATAGTTGAATTATTGATATACTGCGTTTATGGGCATAACAGGATATTGAAGTGGAGATGCCCTATGCTCATCACATACATAACACCCTCTACACATGTTCCCCCTCACGGGCCTTCTTTTTCCTCTACAGACTTTCTTGCTAACCTCCTAAGTTGTCAAAAGTTTTAACTATCTTCTTTATGCAACTAACTCTCAGATCTACAAATCTAGTCCAATGTCCTATAATTATCTTAAACTCAACAAATCTAAAATTGAACAATTTATCCTTTAAAAGCCCTCTCTCCTCATCCACAAGTTCCTCATTTGTCACTTCGCTCTCAAATTTGTAATCTCCGCATTATTCCTCATTCTCCTTTACTCCACATATGCAATCAGTTGTCAAATCTTCACATTTTTATATTCTCTTATTTCTCCCATCCAATCCCTTCTCTTCATTTACACACTTAACGCTTTATTTCAAGCCCGAATGAGCTCTAGTTTAAATCGCTGCAACCGCCATCTAATTTGTTTGCCTGCCTCAAGTTTCTCACCAGTCCAACCCACTCTATATACTGCTGCCAAAGTAATTTCTTTCGTTTCAAATCAGACCATTTGACTCTACTACTCAACCAACTGCAATGGCTTCCCATTCCCGTACCCCTACTGAGGAGAAGGAAAAGGGAAAATGCTATTTTCCTAGATCTCTCTTCCTCCTTAAACCCCCAAGACTCATATACTGTATCACACAATACAATTAAAGTATAACATTCTCTACTTGTAACAAAAATGGAAAAAAATAATCAACATGAAAAATGAATTATAATTTTCCCTTTATTTTAAACAGAAAATAGCCAGAATGATATCAAATTATACTGGGGATGAAAAGTATGAAAATTAATCATGCTAAAGAATATTCACAACTTCATAATGGTAAACTAATATGACATTTATCAAGCAACGTAAATATAGAACCTAAAAATGTCATAACCACAGTCTAGTAAAATGCATAGATTTTATATGTGCGTATACATATATAAGTATGTGTGTATTTATGTATTCTAAGTTATTCTGGAAACTGTAATTATTGTCAGCAGCAGCAAATATTTTTAAATGAAGGACCATTATATATGTGACCCCATACTTGGGGAATTAACGGTAAAAAGTTCAGCTCCATGAAAATATCAAGTTTTATTATATACATAGTAAGTATAAAAAGTAATGGTCATATTTCTAGATAGGGTACTATGATTATGATAGAAAGAAACCTACAAGGAGGCACTAAATTTTATGACACCAGAAAATAATAAAAATAACAAAAAACTAATTCCTCTACTTTTTTTTTAAGTTCCTCTCTATTCTGGCACCATTCCATCTATCCAAATCTTCTTTCTCACTACTCCCCAATACTTCTGTCACCTAGTCAGACCAACCTTCTTACTGTGTGACAAATATCACCACCACCATCATCATCCCATTTACCCACCACTTTAAGAATGGCAAAGCACTTAACATATGCTATGTCATTTGATCCTCAAAACAACTCTGTGAGGTAAGGACTATTATTATCCCTATTTGAAAGATGAAGAAACTGAGGCAGACAGAGGAAAAGTGACATGCCTAGGGCCCCAAGAGGACCTGAGGAAGGCCAGGAAATCAGTTCTTCCTGAATCCAAGTCCAACATTCTATCTAGTTGTACCATATATAACTAATGTTCTACCTTCCTTCTCCTCTGTCTGTAAAAACTTGTCTGTCCTTCAAGGCTCAACTCAGGTCTCATCTCCTTCCACTTTTTAAATTTATCTTAAATACAGATTTTATTTAAGAATGATTAATATCTGATGAAAACCTAATTTCAAAAAAAAAGAGGAAAAGGGAATCTTTCAGGAACTCAGTTATTGGATTTTATCCCTTCAGTTTATTCCACTAATTATGTTCACTTCCAAAATCTCTTTGGTAGAAAGTATGAAAACAAAATCTCAACTCACCCACGTTAGTTTGCAGGTCTGAAAGGAATGTTTGCGCTTCATCAACAGCGTTCAATATACTTAGTCCTTTTTCTTTCAATTCCTCGTCCAATTCCTTTGCAAAGTAAAACAAGAATCTTGTTAGAACTCAATGTTGTGTACAGAAGAAAATGGAGCATTCTCTTCATTTTTATCTCTACCCATACCTGCTGAGAGAGTGACTAATAGCTAGAATTTAATTCAGTTTATAAGTGAAAAATGTAAATTTTACAAATCAGAGAAATGAGGAAAAAATGAACTTGGGTTAAAAAGATGATTCTTACAGGGCACAAATGCGCAAACATAAGAACAATGATCATGTGCTTGAAATATTCACCTAACAGAAATTATTGTACTGTACATGAACTTATATAAAATGTACTTTTAGAGTCTTCGTTTCGAACTGTGAGACTACAAAAATATAATAGCATATTTTAACACAACTTTTTTTTTTGGTTATACAGTGACAAAAAAATTACATCCAATTGAACAGAAGAAGGCAATTTCACAAGTGGTAATGAGATCTCCAAAAGTATTTTACATTCTTTAGAGTATATTAAATAAAAAGAAAGAAATTAAGAGGTAGAAAGAAATTAAACTACACAAAATCTAAACTAAAGAGAATACATTAAAAAACTCAGTCTCCAATTATCTTAAAATATGTTCCACCTCATACTGGGGCAAATGCAATTTTTTTTTCCTTGCCAGACTTTTTCAATGCAAATTTATGATTCTCAGTACAGTTAGTCTTTAACACTTTCATTCTTTAATGTACAGTTAAGTTTTAACCCCTGCAACCTATAAAAATGGTTGGTGATTAAGTTACTACACTACACCACAGGCCAAGCTAGATACTTTCTTGAGCCCATAGTTACGAAAATCTTTATCTAACGACCATTGTAAAAGATCCAAATAAGAATATTTTCATCAACTAAGAGGAAATTGTTTTTAAGGCTTTGCTACCCTCTTAAAATTTTTCATGCACTTCTTAGCAATGCAGAAAACAGTTCTTTATGTAATAAAAAGACTGAAAAAGACCTTAAAAGATCACTTAGAAGTTTAAACATCTTTTTAAAGTTGAGTTGAAATGCTTCGCTATATTCACTTTCCTTATGATGATATTATGGAATGTACTTTTTTGAAATACTAGTGAGGTGGGGGGTTCTGGGAGACATTTCAGATTCTATACATAGCAGTTCAGATTCTACAGGATTCTTTCCGAAATTTTAACGGTTTTAGGCAACAGCATTCACTGTCTCTATATCTTACTCTTGATTACTTTGAGACTTAATTCCCAAAAGGCAGGGACTCTAAGTCCTCTTAGCTTTTTTTGTCATTTGACTGTTTACCTGATGGGCTCTAAGAAAACAACTTGCAAAATGTTCAGAATTCCATTTTATTAGCATATTTTACGTTCTCTGAAAAAAACTTGGTATGAGGTGAGAGAAAAGATGCTGTTTGAGAAACCAGGTTTGACAACTTAGAAAATTTTAGAATTTCTGATCAACACAATGAACAACCAACCATGATTCTCGAGGACTCACAATGGAAAATGCCTCCTGACAACCAGGTGATGGACTCAAAGTACAACCTGGGTTGCTTTGTTGGGAGGAGAAGGGGGAATACGGCCTGAGCAGGAATTCTTTTGGCTTGATCATACATGCTTATGATAGAGATATCTTGTTTTGGTCTATCTTTCCATATTGAGGGTGGGTTAGGAAACTAGCTGGGAGGGATGGTGGGATGCAGACAAGGCAAAGTTTCATTGATTGAAAAAAATTTAATTGGGAAAAATTGTTTAAATTAAAGGAACTTTTAAAAATATTTCTATTTATTCCATTAAATATTTCCCAAATAGATGTAAAATGTTCTTAACATTTCTTTTTTTTTAAATTCTGAGCTTCAAATTCCCTCTCTCACTCTCATTTCTCCCCCATTCCTTGAGAAGGCAAGAAATATGATATTGAATATATATGTGAAGACTAATAAATCTTCTGTGATTCACATTTTCCTTACCCCAAATCACCACAATTAAAGATTTGACTATCAGTCAATAAACACTGACTAGGATATACTAAGTGCTAGGGATAAAAAAAAGGGCAACAGACAGTCCCCCGACCTCAAAGAGCCTAGCAAAGAGCCCAGTGTATGGTGGGTGCTTAGTAAATGTTTATTGATTGACTTAAGGTGGTCTCTGTGCAATAAAAACAAATGGCAAAACTCCTAATCAAGTATCGTAGTAGTTCTTAAAAAAAAGACTGTTCAATCATGCTGGAGAAAAAGAACAATACTTTTTGCCTAAGAAATGGAGCTAAAATTCCACAAGCATGAGTCTTTTTTGTCTTCTACATTTCAAAACTCAGATCGTTAATAAGAATATGTAACTACCTACATATTCCTGACTAAGTAAAATATAGGAGAGTTTAAAGAACATGAACTAAACTTTCATGTAGCTTACTATTATTTGATCTAAGTAAAGTCAAGTAGTTCCAGGGAAGTGAAAGAGGTGGAATCTTTTATGTCAATACAGCAACCATACACCAATTTCCCACTGAGCAGCAAAAGAGCTGCCAGATTCCCCTCCTCCTCCTTCTCCTCCGATATTTTGGAGAACAAGGAAAAACAGCCCTAGATAATTTGTCCAGTCCTGACCACACAGGCAAGGAGTAAGTAGACAGGAGATGGAAAACTAAATGGAAAAAGAATGGAAGTGACTCTCTGAAACCTAAAAAAAGACTGAATGAAAGAAGATGACATAAACGAGAGATCAAAATGTCCTCATCATTTCCAAAACTTGGTCATCACCTAAATGTTCTAGTTCTCTTCCTTCTCCCACTAGGACACTCTGACTCTGACCCTGCAACGCAGGGCCAGATACATGAGACGACTGCACACAGACATGGCCAGAAACGGGCCAAGGAACCGTTTTAGCCAGTCAGCTGTCATCTATTAAGTGTCTACTATGTTCCAAGTAGGGGCTAAAATCCACATGATAGAACACCTATAAGAAGGGCTCTTTCTACTACATTCTACGTAATATCACACTGCCAAAGACACTAGATTATCACTTCCATTTACAAGTCCAAAAATCACTGTGTCCAGCAAATAGAGAACATCAAACAACTGGGTTTTGAAATAACTATTAATTTTGCAAGGTAAGTGTTGGATCTAGAGCCATTCAATTCATACTATTTATTCTACTATTTTACTGCATATCTTTATAGTATAATTTTCTTTCCATTTTTGTCTCATAGTCAAACAAAGGCTCTAACACCATAAGACACATTTAAGATTCAAGTCTAACTTTAAAATGCCAAAATATGAGGAGATATGTAGAATGTAAATGTGGGTACCTCTACTCACTAATTCAAGATGGTTCTTAGGGCAGCAGGCTTTATTTGGAAATGGTTTAAAAAGATGCTCCACATAGAGAGCAAACAGAAAGAAACAAATAAATATAAGTACAAAGAGAATTAGTTGGAACATAATTCACAGTTTTTTCCCTTTGCTTTCAAAACTAAATCAGCAATGTGGGTCTAAATTCATTGTATGACAGAAAAAAGGAGAAGAATCATTCATTTTGATAGCACTAATAAAGCTTCATCAAAAAGGAACATCAGCTTACTTTACAACTGCATGTAAAGGCAATAAAATGTCTTTTTCATAGTGCTTTAAAAGAAAATCATCTGGTTAACATTCCTAAATGAACTGCTAATGTATAAATTCATTTTGGTTCTACCTCTCTGACAGCAAAGTGACACATGAGGTAGATTGTTGAGCATGCACATTAAAACCTAGGGAGGAACCCTTCCTTCTCCAACATCTCTGTAGTAGTAAAACACATCTCACACAGATTTTGAAAACAGAAATGAACGCATATTATGAAAATGTGTCCTTGTTCTCCCTTCCAACCCAGAAAAGAAATGGATAAATGCAGTGCCTTTCATTTCTGTCTTGTTCTCTGAGATAAAACTGTGAAGTTATATTCAAATGAATAATGTTATAAATGCTCATAATGAGTGTTTTTACTTACACTTATTGCAAGCTCAAGTACCATTCTCTTTTAGGCACAAGCCTTTACTTTTATAATGGGATCATAAATGCAGAGCTAGAAGTGACTTTGGCAGCTCCCGACTCCACCTTCTTCAGTCTCCAGATGAAACTGAGGCCCAGAGAGTCTAGTGGCTTGCCAAGGTTCCAGGCATTAGAGGCAAGATTTGAACCCAAGTCCTCTAACTTTTTCCAATATACCATAGTCCCTTCCTTAGGGATGTCCACTTTCCTACACTTTTGAATTTTAGCACAAAGAAAACTTATTGAGTAGTAAATTTTCCTAACGTGTCCCTTAATGTGTTATCAGTGGTTCATAAAGGACAAATAAGGAGGATCAGCAAATATTAACTAGAATTACTGATCAGAACATCTCTTCCCCATTCCAAACTTAGCCTGTATCTCACACTCTATTATCCAAACAGATTCAGAAAAGAGCTATGTATCACCTCCATTTCTCAGAGGCAAATTGAGCTTGGTGATTTCCTTAACTTCTGCATACTGTGAGGGAGGGAGGGAGGGAGGAAGGCAAGGAGGGAGGGAGGGAGGAAGGGAGGGAGGGAGGGAGGGAGGGAGGGAGGGAGGAAGGAAGGAAGGAAGCAAGGAAGGAAGGAAGGAAGGAAGGTTGGCTATATATTTTGAAACTAGGGCAATTTACCACCTAGGAGGAAAAAGCTCTTGAGTGACAAATGACAGAAGACAAATTTAACAGACTCCACAATATTGCCTGAAGGTCAGTCTGCATATTTTCAAGTAAGCCAGGACAAACAGAAGCAAAGAAGGAGTTATTTGTGGCATGAAGCTATATAAGTACAGACATTTCTGCTTTCCCATGACTTAGAAAGTTATTTTGTATTTTTTTAACACCATAACTGAGTTTGTATAAAGGAGTTTCATTCATTTCCTGGATGCCTTTTAACTGATGGTTCACTATATCTGGTTCCTCCAAATAGATCTCTTATTTTTTTAAAAATCCCTTCTTTATCCCCTATCACAGGCTAATGATGGAAAAGAAAGTCTCATTACCCTCGATAGCCACTAAATTAAATTTAGCGTAGAGTTAAATATAAAAAAGTTTAAATAGGAATCTAATCCAAAAAAATAGTGAATGGTTGTCCAATTGTAAATCACTTAAAGAGAGAAGTTACTCTGAAAATGGATTGTCTAAATAAAGAAAATACTGTAAATTAAAACAAAATCATCACATATACATTCTCTCTCCTCTCCCTCCCCTCCTCCTCTTTGCTGCCAAAGAACACAAAAGGAAAAAAAGGGGCTGAGTCCGATATGGAGCAACTTGTAGGCCATGGATAATTGGGAAAGTAACATTCTCTTTAGTATAATGAGCTCTATTCATCAAGATTATCCTCAACCTATAATTCCAGTTGACTCATATATTAAACTTAGAGAAACATAATTGTTAAATATGAAGTATTCATCAAATGCCCTTATAAGTGAGACAAAAATCTAATTTTACCTTCAGAGTATGACAGATAAGAGAAATGAGTTAGAGTATTACAACTGTTCACTAATAAATCTATAAGAAATCTTATCAAAGTCTGTTATGTCTACATCTTTAACACTGTCAAGTTTTTGAACAGAAAATTCATGCTGAAAATGTCCATGTGAAGTATTTAACAAATCCAGTTTACTAAAGATGAAACTCTAACATTTAAAATAGCAAATCATGTCTCTAAAAGCCAGCCAATCATAACTTTAAAAAGATTTTCTCCTCATGGTTAGTCAAAAAAAATGGCAATTTCCAAACAAAGAATGAAATGAATAAAACATTTAATATTAGAGTCAATATTTCCCCGTTTGCAAAAAGTGTTTAGAAGCTTGGGAAATCTGAGAGTCTGGCAATTCAAATCGTGACCTAGAGTACGGGTGGCATACAGAACATGTACAGAAAATTTATTTGTGCACTATAAATAATTTAAGAATAGAGCAAATTGATATTCTGCGCTATACTAATGCCATATTTAAGATACATGCCTGCCTAATGGAAGATTCATTGGTAAGATGTATTTTTAAATGATGAAAAAAGTTATGTAATAAAAATAACATAAGTAAGATAAAGCATTTTATGAGTCAGAGGAAGGGAGGGATGCTTTTTTCCCTAACTTGGACATGGTAATAGTGAAGTTACTCTTGAATGTTATATTTCTGCCACTGGGGCAGAAGTTTCCAAGCCAAATAAGAAGACAGCTCACAATGAACAAATGATAGAGTCACTTTGCAGGACATTGATAAAATCATCAAGTATATATAAATGACTAAGCTGGCTTCAGTACATTTAAGAAAAAAAGCCGATTTAAATGGTTATAAGTAGGCAATGAGCTACTCAAAAACCTTTTAAAGAATTACTGATGGCAAAAAAAAGTGAGATGAAATTTTTCTATATCAGTTTCTATAATGAAAGAGAAATGTAGAAATGGAGTACATAGCTGTTAGTGAATAAAAGAAAATTGGAGTTTTAAATAAAAGCTCCAGGGGAGCCAAGGACTTGGGGATGGTATATGCATCAGTGAGATGTGTAATTTTTGGACAAAAGCTGAATCTTTATGATGCAGCCTTGAGATCTGTATAGAATCTCCCTCTCCATTACCTTACATGAGCTAATCCTTTTTGTAACATTATAATGCTAATCAGTTATCTTTTCTTATGTGTGAAGGAGTGGCTAAAGAAAAATGAGTGAATGTTTAGATTTTTTTTTTAAGCAGCAAAGGCAGGTGAAAAATATCTCCTCTGCCAAGTCCTCAATCTTTCGACATGCTTCAAGTGGGATTGCCTGCTTAATGGTGGGCTCAGTGCATACCAACACAGGAACTCATGTAGCTTAATTACAAGCAAAGTATATGTAAGAATTGTTTAAATCTAGAACAGTGGCTCTGAACATTTCAGTAATGACTGCACCCATGAGTGTTCTGTATTTTCCCAGAACTGATTCTGTATCTCATCATCAACACATATTTAATACAGCTAGTGTGCTACTTTGTGTATCCTCAGGGCCCACAATCCGGTTAGGTTTTCACTCTACTGAAAATGATTGTGCCAAGGCACCAAAAATCATTTGCTAATTTTTAATTTCATTGGCATCTTTTCAGTCATTATTCTCTTGCCTGTGTCTGAGGTCAGATTTGAATTGAGGAAGATGAGCCAAGCCCAGTACTGCACTAACTAGCTGCTTCTTAAGGCTAGTATCTTCCCTCTTTTAAGTATCAACAGTGGAAGCATGGTGCCTGGCATATATTAGTCCCTTAACAAATGCTTGTTACATGAAAGACGGAATTGGAAAGTGAGAGAAAAGGAAGTCAACAATTTGCCTGAACTTCCGCTTCTCTTTTGAAATATCTGATGAATCTGCTCCATTCTTGGCAATCTCATTACCCTCTCATTTAAAACACTTTTCCTTTCCCCTAGATGACTCTCATGACTTCCTACCTAAGCCTATCTTTCTGTCCAAATCTATTCTAAGCCATCTTCTATACCACTGCTAGAGTAACCTTCTTAATGTAGCAGAGTTACCTTATATAAACTTAGCTTTCTGGCAATCAATGCCCTATATGATCAGGCTCTAATTTACCTTTTCTGAATAATATCACATTTTTACCTACTCTAAGTTTTAGACAAACATCATTGTCTCCTATCCACTTGAATTCTTGCTTGGTCATACCTCTCACCATTTTATAAGTTAAATTCTCAAACTCAAATATAGTCCTTTAGGTTTACCTTTACAAACTTGTTTTTATTTAACTGGCCCATATTCCTAGTCTGTCTGAAATCCTACCTTCCATCATTTAAGCTATCCATTCCAACTTCTTATCATCTGCAAATTTGATAAGCATGCCCAGTAAGCCTTTAGAGAAGTCGTGCTAAATCCGCTCCAGGCTGCATACACTCTACAAATCAGAATTTAAGGTCATGTATATTAATTGTATACACATTAACTTACAAAGCTAAACAAAATTCTGTCCAGAGTTGTTTTTTTATAACCTTGAGTAGTTGTTTAATGTAAAGCAATTCACAATTATCTTATTTGATCTGAGTTATACATTATATGAACTATTCGCTAATTTTTAATCATCCTAATATACCTTGTCAATCATCACAAATGAAAACAAGGTATCAATGACTTCATCTGATTTCCTAGCTAGCAAAATTATAAACTATCACCTAAGAGATTACTACTCACACCCTTGCCTAAAAAACAAGTCAAAAATTAGCAGGGTAACTTACCCACAACAACATATGCAATCTTACAACTCTCTTAAGTAATACAGAATGCCAGAATGAGAACTTTTACACTTTTTAAAGCTTATTTTTAATTGGTTCTATTAGTTATAGTTGAGGGTCAAATGGGTCACTGAATTTTCCTAAGCCTCTGCTTCCCTCGTTTAGAAAACAAAAATGTCCTCGTGCCCTTGCCTCCTCCTCTACCAAACAATTCTGCCTTACCCTGGGGCATTCTGTGAGTGAGCAGGACAACGCATATGGTTTGTTTCATCTCACTGCTCTTTCTACTAAGTTGGTCAGTTCCTAACACAGGCTATACAAGAAGTAAACACTTGTGAATTCTACTTAAGTGAATCAGTTTACATGAGTCAGAAAAAACACACCGCTCTCCAGATATACTACTGCCAAGTTACTAGCTACAGAAACAGAGGATTCTGATTTTCCTATGAGCATCTCTGGAAGACATCACCGAATTGTCAAACCACGGAATAGGCGTTCTATAGGCCACGAGGTCACTGCTGACAAAGAGAACTGGCTCAGTGGCTTGGCAAATGAATGATCTGTTCTACCACTGACAGTATTATGCCTATATCTTGAGGTAAATATAACTAATTTGAGTGATAGCATGGTTTGATTATTATAGCTATAGACTGTTCTGGACGGAAGGACACACAAACTACTAAGAAAATGAAAGCTTACAAATGGATAGATTTTCTTTTGGGCCTTATATAGATAATTATCTATTCTAAGGCAGAGAGGCGATGCAGTTTTGGGAGGCATCATCCCTGCTTGTGAAGCACACTGCAATAATCAATTAATAATGAAAATGAGGCCATAGGTCATGAAGCTCCACTGCTGCTTTTCCCACTTATCCACAAAATCTTCTCTTTCCTCTTCTATATTATTTTAAGACAAAGACATTTGAAACCATAAAATACAATATGAATGTCCTTTGCCCAATCTCATCTCTTATATTAGGTTTTTTTTCAACCAAGACAGTATTTAGCAACATGAATTGTGTAGATATTCCTTATAAGACTTCCAAAAAAACCACACCCAACAACCTATAGATAGTTCTTTTATGCTTTTTTTTTAAAACATAATACCTTTCTTTCAGATAATGATACACATGAACATGTCTTTTTACAGTTAACAGAATCAGAACACTCACAAACGTTAAAAAGAAAATTAAAATGGTTAAGAAACTTGATGGGAGGGTGGTCAATCAAATGACTTAGAAACAGACATGACCAATGACTTAAATATCCAAAACAAAATAAGTTAATTCAATCCTACTGATAATATACATCACCATTCGGGATGATATGACATTCAGAGATTAGAAGCACTGATTTGCTTATTTCAGTGTTGGGGGTTTGAGTTTGTTTTTTGTTTTTTTTTTCTTTTGGTGTGGGGAAGAATAAAGAGTAGAGAGTTAGACAATGAAAAGAAAATGAAATAACTTTTTTAAACAAGGGTCTCTTCCTTTTTTTTGGAGGGGGGGGGATATGCTCCAAGATTTAAACTAGTCCTATTTTTCACCATGGTGACTAATTGCTTCACCTTTATTTTAGACTACTCTTTGAACTAAAATATCACAGATATTTTGCATGTTTTTTTTTTAAATTCTTCCAACCCATTATATGGCCATTTCAAAATATTAAGATGTTAGTTAAATATACCAGGCAATGGGTCTGTTTCCAAGATGATTAGGGAAAAAGGAAAAGAACTTACATGTCCTAAAAAATTTATAGCAACTCCCTGGTGGCAAAGAATTGGAAATTGAAGGCAATGTCCAAACAAGTTGTAGTATATGATAGTGATGGAATACAACTGGTGCTACAAGAAATGATGAGCTAGCTCATTTTAGAAAAAAAAATGGAAAAGACTGGCATGAAATTATGAAGGCTGAAATGAGGAGAACCAAGAGACCACTACATACACTAACAGCAATATTGTTCTATGCACACCTTTGAATGAGTCATTCGTTTTGAGTGCTGTAAATATGCAAATCAATTACAAAGGATATATGCAAAGAGAATTCCACCCCTGGAGAAAGAACTGATAAATAGGAGTACATAGTAGTATGATTGCACATATGTAGTATACATACATAGACACATACATACACATATCTGTGTCTAATGGCAGCCTTCCCTAGGGCAGAGGAGGGAGAAAGGGAGAAAACAATTGTGCACAGCAGAGAAGAAAAGAAAAGTCAGTAGGAAGCCCAAAAAAGTAGAGTAGTTTTGAAAAACCTTCAGCACTTGTAACAGTTTAAAAATAAAAGGAAACTGTGAAATGGAAATTCACGGTTTCATATTGAATCCTCTTTTGATGTTGTACTGTGTACATCTTTTTTTCTTGTCATTATGTATTTAAATTCAAAACGAATTAAAAATTTTAAAAATAAAATAAATACACCAGCAAGACAGATCCTTTAGAAACATTATATTAATGATACTTTAAAAGTTCTGAAAACATTTTAGGACAATGAGTAAGAGAAATATTTGTTTGAATAAATTCAAGTCAGTGACTGAGAGTTAAATAAATTTTACTAAGTATTTTTTAATTGGAGGGGAACTGGGGAGGAAAGACAGGTACCTATGTACATATAAACTGTACTTACAAATTTATTTCGAGTACCACGATTAACTCTAGACATTTTCGTCCTACTCTAAGCTACTAAAGACAATTATAATACTATTATGTTTCAGAGGAAAGATTTAAATAGAGTAGAGCTGACTTGCTTTTAAACGGTTTTGCTGCATCTTTAAAGCGGTCTCATCCACTTCGGCGTGCATTTGTTTTTGTAGTTGATCATCTTTCAGTGTTAACCATACAAAAAGATCTTCTAAACAAGCAAGATATCTATTTCTCTTTTCAGCGCTGACTTCCAGATGTGCTCTGAAGAGAGAGAAGGTAGACCACTTTTAAACGTTTCAAATGCTTTTGCAAACAAGTTAAACTTTCTTGGTAGCCTAATGGCTCTGAAAAATCAGGATGAACTTACAACGAAGAAAAATGGTCACTTCCTATAAAGAAAAAATATACGTATTTTTATAGATACAATCCTATAGTCATAACTTATATGTGAAATTTACCAGGAATCTGAGACACATTTAATTCAATTCCATCCAACACAATAATCATTGATTAAGCATCTGTTATGTGTACAAGTAAAGATATAAAGACAAAAATGAGACAGGCTATGTTCCCAAGGGGCTTAGAGTTCTCCTTAAAGATCTCTACAAAAACAGTGAGTGGAGCAGGGGAAGTGCTGGGTAAATGTTTGATAAGGGAGGAATTACTTTCAGCTGCAGGGACAGGTAACACATAAATCAGGTCTTTTATTTTTTTCCAGCAGAGATGGAGAGGAGGAAGGTATACATTCAAGGTATGGGGGAGAGTCTATACGAAATGTACAAAGGGAGAAAGGGAGAGAATTTCAAGTTCACAGAACAGCTAGTAAAGGCTGCAGCATTCTGGGATGGGAGAAACGACTAGTAAGACTGGACAGGTATTATCTGAGGAGACTGAAATTTAGCTAAGTATCCAGGAAAAAAGGTACTCAATAATTTACAGTAGCCTAAAAACAGATAAAATAACTCATCTGCACTAGAGCTGTTAAGTAAGATTATTAGGGGGAAGTCAGAAACCTTTAGATATTAGGAGTAGGGAGACTAGCCTCTAATGACCTAGAAGTGCCTGGTTTCAGTGAAATAACACACTTCCTTTGCAAGGTAGTACACAGAAATATAATTTTCTTTTTCTAACTTTTCCTTGAAGGCATAAAACAAGTTCTAATGAGCAGAAGAAGAAAATCAAAGCTCTGATGATTATGTCACTGATGAATAACACAAGGATTTATTCATCTCAGTTTACCCATATGTAAAACTGCCCTGTCAAAATTGTGACTTACGTTTGTGACTTTTCAATTTCCACAGTTAAGTCAAATACACCCTTAGCTTCTGTTGCTGCCCCCTACTTGATTGCCCATTAGTCACTTCACTTCTCAAAAAAGCATCCAGGGAAAGATGGGCATTATCAGAGGAGATAAAACACACACTAGTCTGCTCTAAAAATGCTTGATAAGGAGTGAGTGCGTAGTTTTAGATCAGGAATGGAAAAACTTGCAGCTTCCACCACACATGTGACTCTCTCTAGGTCATCAAATGTGACCCTTTGAATGGACTTTGAATGGACAAACTTCAGAGAACAATTTCCTTAATAAAAGGATTTGTTCTGTAGAACTTGGACTCAGTCAAAAGGTCATACCCAAGGACCCAAAGGGCCACATGTGGCCTCAAGGCCATAGATTCGCTATCCATTTGAGATGGAAAATCAGAGAATGCAAGGTATACTGTTACAACAGCATTCTAAAGGAAAGCAACTTTTGAAAAACTGAAGAATTCTGATCAATACAATGAAAAGTCATTGATCCAGAGGGTTAGATGAGAAAGCCCAATACCTGACAGAAAAGTGATGACAATGCAAAGGACAACATGAGACCTAAACGTTGTCAGATCCAGCAAATGTGGGAATTTGTTCTGATTGACTGTAAAAATGTCACAACAGCATCGTCCTTTTTTCTATTCTCTTTCAATAACTCCTAGTGTTCATGTACATACTGAATGAATGCTCATACTGAAAACTGAAGAATGTACCTTGCCCAAGCTGGTTACAGTAGCCTCCAGCATAAATTAAGCAATGATAGCACCATCATAGAAATGTCCTTTTCCATAAGTGGAGGAAAGGAACAAGTTCTGCTAACAATATTCAAATACCCAAGGCTAGATTTGATACCATATTATCACAGCAGTAGTATTGGAAACCTTTGGGAGACAAAAGGGACTTCAACAAAAATCTAACCCTGCGGCCTCAAATGCTTCTCTGCTTTCTGCAACCTGGCTTCATGCAACATACAAAAACAAACAAACAAAAAGGCAAAAAATTTCCTTCTTCTTCCATATCCATCACTCTTTTTGTCATATGTTATACTCTTCACCCAAATAATGAATAGCTAGTCTCTCCCTCTAGCAGACCTTGTATGTTAGTCTCTTTCCTACCTCTAGGCATCCCTGAAAACAACCTGGACTGGTCACTCACTCGCCGTACCCAACTGGTTTTGCTCCATTTCCTCTCCATGTGAGAACAGTAATTCTAGTGTACTTCTCTACCCTGAATCCTCAATGTAGCTGAATCTTCTACCTTTGTAACCTTAAAAAAACTCAAGAAACTTCAGTTGCTGTACTGTAAAAATACTCATTAGCAGTGATCAGTTTACTGAAATATGGTCAAACATACGTAACTCACACTAGTGTTCTAAAGAGTTCCAATTTCATTACAATAAAAACTAATAGTCATCACTTTAAACATCCATTTTCTGCTATAATTAAATGGCTGTATTCTCTCCCATCCTCCTCTACAAAATAATATGATGATTTGCTGTAACTTAGTCTGTGGTTGTGCTCCCCTCTGATTGGTTTCCCTTTGCCTGTTCTCCCTTCCCAGATAAAAAAAGTGAAGCCCCGTGACAGAGAGAAGAGACTGATGAAAGCTGAAGGTCCCTCTGCCAAGGGTTCAGTCAGGATGATTCAGCTTGGATCCCACCGGCCATTAAGTTCCAATTCTTTAAAACCCTATTCTCTGTTACCTCTATAGAAGCCCCGAATAACTGCTCCTAAGCATCAGCTAGACAAATAAACTCTTACATTTTTGAGCCAGGGCATGGTTCCTGCTGTGCCCTCGGTAAGTACGTTTTTCTTGAATCTGAATTTTATTACACTCTAGTCTTCACAAAATAGCATTTATTCATTTATTGCTGCAGGAAACATTAAGTAGCAAACACAGTAGAAGCCGCCCACTGGAAAGTCAACACACAAAGCAAAGGGAAGCAGATGCCTTTTCTCCCCAGTTAGCTCTTCAGGGGCCCACAAGCCCATTATCTAATTGACTGCTTTTTAGGGAAGACTGGGAGACACACTTACAGACACGGTTTTAAGTTTCTTTACAATAGAGTAACCACCCATGAGGGATATGTCATCAAGGGAGATGGCAGAACAATGTGGCTTACTTCTATGTGCAACAATACATTCCTTATACAAAGCCAATAAAGAACTAAATCTAGAGAGAATGAAATACAATGATGTTTAATTTATACAAACTTCCAAGGAGTTCATTTTGAGAACTATCAGGAAAGGGACAGGGCATCATCTCCAAGGGAAACTTCACAACAATGTTATTTACCTACCTATTTTCATTTAAAAATCACATAAACCCATATCTCTCTACCATATGCCTTAGAGTGATACACAACAGGGGATAAGTGATGCCATCATGCTTTAAATTCCAGTGAATGGAACTTAGCTTAATAGCCCTTCCTTCATTCTTCATTCAGGACTCATCATCTGTACATCTCTGTGTCATCTCATCATACCCACAAGAGTTCCTTCCCAGTTGATGGCTCTCCCCATTCTAATTCATCTGCACTCAGCTGTTGAACTAACTTTCCTAACATGGAGGTCTAACCATTTGATCCCCCTATGTTCCCCCAACTCCAGTGGCTCAATGTATTGCTTCCAGGATCAAATATAAAAGCTTCTGTTCCGTTTTTTTCCAAAACCTGGTCCATTCCAACCCTTCGAGTTTTATACTTGACTTTTCCCTCCACATAATCTGCAATATAATGCCATTGTCTTCTTTTCTGTTGCTTGAACACAACATTCTATCTGTGACGAAACATTGTCACTGACTTTCCTCAATATGTGAAATGGTTTCCTTTCCCATCTGCATCTTCTAGTTTCCCTGTCTTCCTTCACATCTCAACTCATGTTCAACCATATTTAAGGAGTCTTTTCCAGTTTTTCTTAATATGATGCCTTACTCCAACAATACTTCTACCTGATCCTGATTATATCTTGTATGTTATCGTCCCCTATTAGATGATGAATGCCTTGGTGCTAGAGTTTGTTTTCGTATTTCTTTTTATCTCCAGTGCTTAGCACAGTGCCTGACACACAGTAGATATCAATAAATGCTAGTTGAATGATGGACTGACTTAAATCACCCATCTGAAATGCATCTGATATCAGTCTCTCTACCTACAGATATTAATGATCATGATGATAGTATTCTGCCAAAGTCCTGGATGATGTGCTTGTGAACCTGAGGTCTTAAAAGTTGTCAATTAAGAACAAACTCTGGAAAGTCCCACCAAAGGAAAAAAAAAGATGTGGAACATAGGCTGCATAATAGACTATGTCTTGTGTCTGACAACCAAGTCAATCAAGTGACTTCAAGTTCAAGGGCTTGTTAGCAGCAGGTTAGCCATAAAATGATCAATTTGTCTTGGCCACCATAGCACCTTCTGAAATTCCTTTACACACTTAGCAATACTTCAATCTATGCTGGTAAACAGACTACCACTTTAGATAAAATTACAGATCTTATTAGGGGAGAAAGGCAAGAGGAGAAATACTAATAATATTCTCTATGCCTCTAGACCTCTCTAATTTCACCACTTTAGGAAACTCCTTGGTTTGTTAACATCCTCCCTTGATGCACATGTGGATCTATTATTTTCTCAGTTTAGGAAGTTCCTTGGTATGTAAACTTCCTTCATTAATGTAGGTTAACATGACATCTGTAATTTAAAGGTCTTAAGAGAACTATCTGTGGCAAGAAAAGTGAAGTGACATATACAGAACAACTTAGCACAATGATATGTTTTAGAGGAAGGGGATGAATCCAGGCTATCCTGACTCCATGGCCAGGGTACCTAGGCTACTAATGAGTTCAAAAGACTACACTGAGATTTGGATGTCAGTACTGGCCTTTGCTTTAAAACTAATATTCACTATTATTAAGCAGTTTGCAACCTCGTTTGCAATGCAAATTTTAAGAACAGACTAGATTTTGGTAAACTTATTTGCAACTCTAAATTGTGATCCAAATATACTTGGATTTAAAACCTTAAAATCTTGCTGAGCCATTTTCAGTGCTGCATGATATGCCTCTTTTCTCATAATATCAAATTAACAAAGAAATTTTTCTCAAAATTCCTACTTTCATATATCTTATACTGACCTAATAAGTGCTGACTTGGCCTTTAAATCGCCCCATCTCTCATTCATATCACTGATTTTATGTTGCATGAGTGCTGCCTCATCGGAATTCCCGAGCGCTTTGATCATATTTTGTTGTTTCTTTTCATCGATAGTTTTAAAAATATCGCTGTGTGCGTCGATTTCTGCGTGTACGTCCTATTAAAATAACAAGAGAAAACCGCAAATGTTAAATAATAGTATGTTAATGTTATCTATGACCAATAAACATAGATACATACATACACATGCACACACACACATCTGCATGGCTTTTTGCATAACTAAAATTTTTACTATTTTTTTTTTATCCAAGCATTTCCCTTTATAACCTGTTAAATTCAATGATTTTTTTTAAATGCTTCCTCCTTGGAACATCATTACAGAATTCAACTCCGTTTAAGTGGGACTTCAAAATTAAACAATGGATTTCTGAATTTTACTTGTTTAAGACTGTTTCAAAGACAGAACTTGCAGGTCCTATGTAAAGTTGGGAGCTTTTTCCTGTTGTTTTTAATGTTGTACTACTCTTTATAAGGTCTAATTTTAACAACTGCCCCCAAATCATTTAGCATTATTTTGCTACAAAAGTCAAACCACTAATTCTTCTCAAGAAGAACAGCTACTCATTCTCTCCTTTACACACATTCCTTTAAATGTGTAAAGATCTTACAATGGACATTATATAACTGCGTAGTTTTATATTGCTATACAAAGCAAGAATGAGGCAAACCTAAATTTTACTAGATTCTATAGGATATGTAAAAAGTTCTAAGAAATCGCAAGAAAACTTTTCACCTATCTCTTTTCTCTATTAAAAGAATACTAACTTACTTGAATCCAACGATAATTGTATGCTAACTTTTCTTTATCAATGAAATATAGCAAACTGACTATAAATGCACCATTTTGGATTTAAGCTGAATCCTTTTAACATTAGGCTTCTTAAAGAGTGTGCAAGAAGTAGGATCATGCATTTCAAATTGGAAAAAAAATGTAGAAGTCAATTAGCATAAATTATTCATTTTACAGGTAAGAAAACAGGCCCCAAGAGAATTCAGTGCCTTGATGAAGGTCACACAAGTAGTACCAAAATGAACATTTGAACTCACATCCTCTGAGTCCAAATCCAATGCTCCTTCCACTGAAAAAAATATTAGTAGGTTGTTTAAAGAAGATCATTACTTGAACTTTCTTTAATTCATTTTTTATTAATAAAAATTTATTTAACTTCTTACATTCATTTTTACAAAATTTTGGGTTCCAAATTTTCTCCCCATTTGTCCCCTCCCCCCACCCCAATACACCAAGCAATCTAATTTTCCCTATCTCCAATCTGCCCTCTCTTCTCTCATCCCTCCCTTCTCTTGTCCCCATCTTCTCTTTTGTCCTGTAGGGCCAGATGACTTTCTATTCCCCATTAACTGTATGTCTTATTTCCTAGTAGCAACAACAATACTCAACAGTTGTTCCTAAAACTTTGAGTTCCAAATTCTCCGCATCCCTCCCTCCCCACCCATTCCCTTTGGGAAGGAGGGCAATTCAAGTGCAAATGACTTCCATAATAGTCGTGTTGTGTAAGACTAACTGTATTTCCCGCCATCCTATCCTGCCCCCCATTGCTTCTATTCTCTCTTTTGATACTGGCCCTCCCCAAGAGTGTTGACTTCAAATTGCTCCCTCCTCCCATTGCCCTCCCTTCCATCATCCCCTCCCCTTCCTTATCTCCTTCTCCCCCACCTTCCTGTATTGTAAGATAGGTTTTCATACCAAAATGAGTGTGCATTTTATTCCTTCCTTTAGTCGAATGTGATGAGGGTAAACTTCTTGTTTTTTTCTCAGCTCTCCTCTTTTTCCCTCCACTAAAAAGTGTCCTGCTTGCCTCTTGAATGAGATATAATTTACCCCATTCCATTTCACCCTCTCTCCTCCTACTACATTTCTGTCTCACTATTTACCTTAATTTCTTTTAAGATATGGTCCCATTCAACTCATTCTGTGCTCTCTGTCTCTGTATGTGCGTGCATGTGTTTATGTGTGCGTGCGTGCACACGTGTACGTGTCTGTGTGTGTGTCTGTGTGTGTGTGGTCCCACCAACTACCCAGATACTGAAAAGTTTTAAGGTTACAAATATTGTCTTTCCATGTAGGAATGTCAACAGTTCACTTCTGGTAAGTCCCTTATGACTTCTCTTTGCTCTTTACTTTTTCATGCTTCTTCTCATTCTTGTGTTTGAAAGTCAAATTTTCTTTGGATTGGGAAGGCTGGGAAGCAGCATTTGAATCTCAGACACCAAGCACTAGCTGGGCGGATCTTGGCGGGGGTGGAGAGGAATCTCAGAAGTCAAGTAACTGGCTGGGAAAATGCCCAGAAAAGGGAAGAAAAATAAGACTATAGAGAGCTACTTTGCGAGGGTACAGATGTTCCCACGTTTCCATTCTGATGACGAAGAACTATTCTTACCATCAGGGAAAGACGTGGAGGTCGGGGCCTCTGCATGCCAGGCATCCCAGGTGGATGTCCGGTGGGCTCAGGCCTTGGAAGAGCTCAAAAAGGATTTTGAAAATCAAGTTAGACAGGTGGAGGAAAAACTGGGAAGAGAAATGAGAGAGATGCAAGAAAAGCATGGAAAACGGGTCAATACCTTGGTAAAGGAGACCCAAAAAAGTGCTGAAGAAAATAATTCTTTTTTTTTAACAGTACTTGTCTAGAAACAACTTCAGAAGCCAAGATAGCAGAGAGTAAGCAGTACATTGCCATAGCTTTCCTTTATTCATCTCCACACAACCATAAAATTGAGCCCCCACACCCCCAAATTCTGGAATAGTAGAACAAGCAAAAAGAAACAATCATTTCGGACAAGAGACTTGGAAGATTGGCAAGAAAGCCTCACTTGGGTGAAAGAAACATGGAAAGACTTATATGAACTGATGCAAAGTGTGATGATAAACTATGAATGACTCAGCTCTTCTCAGTATCACAATGATACAAGACAAGTGCAAAAGACTCACAAAAGGTTATCCACAGCCAGATAAAGAACTGATGGACTCTGAATGCAGGCTGTGCATACTTTTTCACTTATTTTATTCTTTTTTGCCTTTTTTTCCCCTTTTTATCTGTTTCTTCTTCCATAAATGTAACTAATATGGAAATACATTTCACATGCTAGCACATGTACATAACCTTTACCAAGTTGCCTACCATTTTGGGAAGGGGGAGGAGACAGAGGGAAGGAGAAAAATTTGGAACTCAAAATCTTGTAAAAATGAATGCTGAAAATTATCCTGACATGTAATTTGTGGGAGGGAGAAATTAAACCCTCAAATACCATTAAATCACAGTAACACCAAACCCTATCTCACATTTTCCTTAGAAACTGAGCACTGAAAGAATATGCTGAATTTTACGACTTTTACTTAGACAAGATATGATCCATGGTCACACTGACATATCACAATATAAAGAAAGGAATCATGAAGACTGCCATATGTTCCTGGGAGACTGACAGGGTAAGCCATCAATATGATTATCAAATCAAAAACAAAGACTGCTGGAATGGTGAGATTTCGACTTAATTTATACACAAATGCCTGTAATGACATCATGTATCTAATCAAAGAGACAAAGAAAGCCCAAGAAATAGTCTAGAGATTTACTGAAGGGGCCATACCAGTATATTCAACAGTTCACAACATAGGATTGAACAGCATGAAATGTAGTTCCTTCTGACAAAAACTTTGGGCTGGCCATGGTTCTGTGGCAATGGTCAAAAAGCCAATAAGCCCCTTCAGAAAGTGGCCAGTGGTATTAATGATAGAACAAATTTTTCAACTTCTTAAGACATAAAGGATTATTTCCAATAGCTTTATCATTTCAATGACAACCTTAAATGCATAATCACATAACCAAAATCTCATCCTGTAGTATTATTGTCAAATCAAAGAAAAATGTTTTAAGTTTTTTTAAAAACTGAGTTTAAAAATATTCCATGTTATCTTTTTAAATTTAGCTTAAAGAAAGAGAATTTGTATCTACAAACTTTGTAGTACACTGTAAAATTATGTTTTTATAAAATACTTGGTGACCACAGAGTGAGTTTAAAATTTGGCAATGAAGGCAAAGTGTTTTTTAAAGAAAGAACCACTTATGCTAGGTAAACTACGTAATGTGAGATCTATTTGATAATTCCTATTTTGATGGAAAGATTCAGAATTGAGAAAAGAGAACTTAAAAGCAATTGGCATAAAGAAGATTCATTTTTCGTCCTCTTTGTGTACATTTTGTTTATTTTTGTATGGTATATATACCCAAACCTATGTGTTATCAATCATTTTTCCTGCAAGCAAAGAAGTGTCCACTCCTTAGAAACAATTTCTTAGCTATATCCCAAAGTCCAGTCCAAGCAAACACAATTAGCTACTAGAGGAAAATAAATTTACCATTTCTTTGCAAAAAAGCAGATAGGGATTTGCAGTTTAAAAGTGATTATGGAAATTCAAGGAATCACTCCTTCTTTAAACATTCCCCAGAGTTCTCTAGTTTTGAGTGTAGGAAGATGATCTTTAGACCATCAAAAAAAAAGACATAAAAAATATATTTGGCTTATTATGAGACACAATATAGTTCCTAAAGTAAAAATGCTGAATGGGACAGTTCTCGGTGCTGATTTGGGGTTTATTACATTATTTGGTCAACTCTGACAATGAAACTGAAAACACACATCAGTTGACTTATTTCTATCGCTATTATGCAGATTTAAATTTCACTTTTCACAACTATGGCCAACAACTCTTGGTAGAACACAGCAACCACTACCATTTGAGCCACACAAACTTAAAGCCAAACTTCTTCACTAAAGAGTTTTTCTTTCCTTCCTGTTAGTCTAATTAATGTTTGACTCTGTCTGAAGAGGGTAAACAAAATAGTGAACAAGGTCAGAGTTATAACTATTCTACCTCCCAATTAATCAGTTTAAAACCACATTAATCTGATTATATTAAAAAACTTAAGAATAAGCAAAATAATAATTACACATCAAATCACATTATAAAAATAATCAATCCAACAGAAGTCTTATAGTAACAAAAATTAAAGCAAAATAAATTGCTAAATTCCAAAGAGTAGCTCAGTTATTTGGCATTTCAATTCAATAAAATCTAGTATAGCAAAAAAAAAAATTGAAATGTCCTTTTAGAGTAGTACTAATAAAATTATATAATACTAGGGGGCGGAGTCAAGATGGCGGAGTAGAAAGACGCACGTTTGCGAGATCCAAACCCACAGCCCATAGATTTAATGTAAGAAGAGCTCCCCAGAAGTTCTGGATCACTGCAGGGAGTGCAGAAACATAGGGGAAGGGATTTCTGTTCCAGAGAGCCCTGGAGAGCCGTCCACAGGGTCCCTTGCGCCCCAGAAAGCGGACCCCACCCCAGCGCTGCCCTAGCCGCGGCCCCAGAGAAGCTGGTCCGAGCAGGCTTCAGGGACAGAACCTCCGGTGGCCAGGAAGGTCCCTCCGCCCACAGACTCTACAGGTCCGTGAGAGACACGCCTGGGCTGACCGAGAGGGGAACGGGGAGTCTCTGTGGCTTGGGGCCCACTCGGGAGGAAGTGGCGGAGGCAGAGGCGGGGGTGGCAGCGGAGGCGGCGGCCGGGGACTCCCTTAGCAGCAAGCAAGATCTTCATTACTGAAAGTCTCTGCATAAACCACCTGAAGGAGCTGAGCCTGGGAGACGGCCCTGCCCCACCCGCTCCATTACAGAAGGTCTCTGCATAAAGCCCCTGAGGGAACTGAGCCTGGGAGGTGGCCATGCCCCCACCCCAACACCAGAACTAAAGCTCACATTGAATAGCAGCGGTGCCTGCTGCAGAAGGCCCATTTGAATCTCAGACCGCAAGCACTAGCTGGGCGGATCTAGGCGGGGGTGGACAGGAATCTCAGAACTCAAGTAACTGGCTGGGAAAATGCCTAGAAAAGGGAAGAAAAATAAGACTATAGAGAGTTTTTTTGAACAGATGCAAATGATCTCGACTTTCAGATCTGATGAGGAAGACATATTCTTGCCATCAGGGAAAGACGTGGAGGGCGGGGCCTTGGTATTTCAGACATCCCAGGGGGATATTGGGTGGGCTCAGGCCTTGGAAGAGCTCAAAAAGGATTTTGAAAAGCAAGTTGGGACAGGTGGAGGAAAAACTGGGAAGAGAAATGAGAGAGATGCAAGAAAAGTATGAAAAACAGGTCAATACCTTGCTAAAGGAGACCAAAAAAATGCTGAAGAAAATAACACCTTGAAAAATAGGCTCACTCAATTGGCAAAAGAGGTTCAAAAAGCCAATGAGGAGAAGAATGCTTTCAAAAGCAGAATTAGCCAAATGGAAAAAGAGGTTCAAAAGCTCACTGAAGAGAATAGTTCTCTCAAAATTAGAATGGAACAGATGGAGTCTAATGACTTTACGAGAAACCAAGAAATCACCAAACAAAACCAAAAGAATGAAAAAATGGAAGAGAATGTGAAATATCTCATGGGAAAAACAACTGACCTGGAAAATAGATACAGGAGTGACAATTTAAAAAATATGCGACGACCTGAAAGTCATGATCAAAAAAAGAGCCTAGACATCATCTTTCATGAAATTATCGAGGAAAACTGCCATGACATTCTACAACCAGAGGGCAAAATAAGTATTGAAAGAATCCATCGATCACCACCTGAAAGACATCCAAAAAGAGAAACTCCTAGGAACATTGTGGCCAAATTCCAGAACTCCCAGCTCAAGGAGAAAATCTTGCAAGCAGCTAGAAAGAAACAATTCCAGTATTGTGGAAATACAATCAGGATAACTCAAGATCTAGCAGCTTCTACATTAAGGGATCGAAGGGTGTGCAATAGGATATTCCAGAAGTCAAAGGAACTAGGACTCAAACCAAAATCACCTATCCAGCTAACTGAGTATAATACTTCAGGGGAAAATATGGTCTTTCAATGAAACAGAGGACTTTCAAACATTCTTGATGAAAAGACCAGAGCTGAAAAGAAAATTTGACTTTCAAACACAAGAATGAGAAGAAGCATGAAAAAGTCAACAGCAAAGAGAAGTCTTAAGGGACTTACCAAAAGTGAACTGTTTACATTTCTACCTGGAAAGACAATATTTGTAACTCTTAAAACTTTTCAGTATCTGGGTAGTTAGTGGGACCACACACACACGTACATGCATGCACGCACACACACATACACACACGCATGCACACACACACAGAGACAGAGAGCATAGAGTGAATTGAATAGGATGGGACCATATCTTAAAAGAAATTAAGGTAAATGGTGAGAGAGAAATGTAGTGGGAGGAAAGAGGGTGAAATGGAATGGGGTTAATTATATGTCATTTAAGAGGCAAGTAGGAGACTTTTTAGTGGAGGGAAAAAGAGGAGAGCTGAGAAAAAAAAAACCAAGAAGTTTACCCTCATCACATTTGACTAAAGGAAGGAATAAAATGCACACTCATTTTGGTATGAAAACCTATCTTACAGTATAGGAAAGTGGGGGAGAAGGAGATAAGCAAGTGGGGGGATGAGGGAAGGGAGGGCAATGGGAGGAGGGAGCAATTTGGAGTCAACACTCAGGGAGGGACAGGATCAAAAGACAGAAGAGAAACAATGAGGGACAGGCTAGGATGGAGGGTTATTCAGTTAGTCTTACACAACACGACTATCAAGGAAGTCATTTGCAAAACTACACAGATATGGCTTATATTGAATTGCCTGCCTTCCCAAAGGGAATGGGTGGGGAGGAAGGGATGGGGAGAATTCAGAACTCAAAGTTTTAGGAACAACTGTTTAGTATTGTTGTTGCTACTAGGAAAGAAGACATACAGTTAATGAGGAATAGAAAGTCATCTGGCCCTACAGGAGAAAAGAGAAGGGAGGGATGACAGAAGAGAGGGCAGATTGGAGATAGGGAAAATTAGATTGCTTGGTGTATTGGGGTGGGGGGAGGGGAGAAAAGGGGAGAAAATTTGGAACCCAAAATTTTGTGAAAACGAATGTAACAAGTTAAATAAATAAATGAATAAATATTTTTTTAAAAAATTATATAATACTAGTATTTATATAATACTCTGAGGTTTACAAATATTATCATATTTTATCCTTGCAACAATTTTAAGAATTAGATGCTGTTATTATCCCTATAGTAACACAAATGAGGAAACCAAGACAGACAGTCTTGTTCAAGGTCACATACTCATTAAGTGTCTAGGCGTGAATCTGACCTTTCCATTCTGACTCCAAGTTTAGCACTATATCCGCTGAAACACGAAATTGCTTAATAGACTAAGCAGATTTGACTTGAATATATATAAACCTATTTTAGTACAGTAAAAATATATTTCATGTACTTTATATTCAACAATTTTCAAAACAGTCTATACTTATCAGATTTTGAGCATTCAGGTGAGACAATAAATTAAAAACTCATAAAATATAAAGCTGGGGTGGGGGGTGCATATGGAGGGATACACAAGTTTCCCTATCTTATACAGATTAGAAATCCAGTAGGATCCTTTGCGACTTGAAAGTTTTAACATTTTTCTATTTTTTAACAAAGCCTGAGTCAGTTTGCCCCTTCTTAGGCAGGCTGGTGGTCCTCCACTCCTGAAGTCTCACCACGTTGGAGCCAGCAGCCTTGGTGTGGACATCCTAGTTTTAGTCTTACTCCAGCTCAAAAATCCCTGAGTTCAGGCAATATCCCAGCCTCAGCTACTCAAGCAGAAAGTATGTTCCACTATGTCTGACGAGTAGGTATGATTCTTAAGGGACTTCTTTTCATATATACTTCATAACCCCATTAGACTTCAAAGGAGGTATCAAAACTGCCAGCCACAAGCTTAACACATTCCAGTACTTCAAGTCAGAGTGGGCAATAAAATTGTCTCATCAGCTGGATTTAGAAGAGATATTTCAGTGCAAAATTCTGCCAAAAGGCGAATCCCATTTTAAATTTTTATTAAAGTAATTAGCAATGGCCCAAGGAATTGGAAAATGGTCTGGAATACTGGGCCATACCCAGATATTTTATGTTATTCCTTCTTTAATAGTTAGCATTTTTATCACAATTTCAAGTATGTAAAGTCTTTTATATATATTTCTCATTTGATTCTCACAATGCCCATATAAAGTTGGATCCTGTTATTAGTCCAATTTTACAGATGAGAATACTGAGTCACAGAGAAATGAGAGGAGGTGCCTTGCAAGGCATCTGAGGCATGACCTGAACTCATGCCTTTCCAACTACAGGCATAACATTCTATCTACTATACTTTTCATTTAAACTTTTTTGGGGGTATGCCAACTCAAATCAAGAAACATTTATTAAATGCTTATAGTGTGGGGTGTGATAAAGCACAAACTTGTGAAGTAGGTATGAAAATCAAAGTAGCTAGGAGTTATCTTTCTAGTGGCCAGATCACTGAAACTGGAAAAATAAAAAGACAACACACACTAAGCCCCTTAAGTGTAATGTGATTCAATTTCTGCATATGCAAAGGTTGTCATTCAGCTTCCGCGGTTACCATCTGGCTTCTTCATTATAACCACAGCCCTCAGTCTTTTCTTCCAAATGGACTTACAACTGGGGGAGGTGCTTGTATTGGTGAGGTGGAAGAGGGGCGACACTCAAGCAGAAACCCTTTCCATAACACCAGTCTTCCTGGCAATGAATCAATAAAGCACGAGGTAGGTAGCTTTTAAAAAATGGATGACTTTTTTTTAAAGAGCTGGTATGGGGATCACTATGACAGCCATTCTCGAGTGGAAGTCAGCAAAGGTGGTTCTAATATTCCACTACATTCTAGAAAGGAGGCTGATACAAGAGACAAAAAAAAAAGATAGAGGTAAACTTCAGGCTACAGACTGCAGCAGCATCTACTCTGGCCCTTGTGTCTAAATTTTTTAAATAATATGTTGAAGAGGTATATGACAATGGGTTTTCTTTTATGATTGTATTTAAAAGGAAAAGAAAAGAAAGTGCCAGGGTCCTGTGAGTTTCAAAGAAAACATACACTAGTATCACTTCTGAACTGTGGGTTCATGGCCTAAAGGCCAAGACAGAAGGAGGGGTAAAGCTTACAAACCTCTGGTATCTGACCTAGGCTCTTAAGAATAGCAGCAGCAATTACAGTACAAAAGTCCAGTGACTGCCCACCCTTATGGACTATCTGGGGGACGGAGTACAATGAATTATTCATGAAACACATGCAAAAACACCGATGAAGACAGAAAAAGACACACAGACAAGCTAACAGACCCCTTTGTTGTCATCCTTTGTCACCTGCTGTTCACAGCTGACATGAAGAAGGCATCTGCCCCCCACCCCAACTCCCCAACCCCATCCTCCTCCTTCTAAATGGTGACCATGTTATATAGGACCTATCTTTCACTCCCTGGAATTTCAGTGCTTAACAACATATTAAAGAAAGGGCAAAGATCACAGACTATTTCAAACACAACCCCTCCCACTGTACCTTTATTTAGAAAGAAGAGTATATGGGAGGAGTGGCAACTAAGACCTCTTTCCCTAGCCACATTTTCCAATTCCACAATGTTCTTCTGTTCTAAGCCTTAATAATAAGACATGCAATTAGTTTGGCAAAGCCTTCAGATTTTTGGAGTGGGAATGTTAGTATTTTTTTCCTCTGGCAATTGTAGTTAGTGAGAAGTACATTATTTTAAGGGTCCCTACAATCTTATGATCATATAAGATCACATAATGAGAAATGCCTCCTTTATGTACATGGTGAAATAGCAATTCGCATACATTATTTCTGAAGTTCTAAAAGGTGAGACAAGATTAGGAGGTGACCCTAGCCCTCCCTGGTCTTAAAGATGTCTAGAGATGCTAGGTATTTTTTCAAGCATTGTAAAAATTAGGTGGTGTTTGGCAGCAGCCTCTAAGCCCTGCCTCAGTCCAAAGGAGTGCCAAGAGCCTTCCTGTGGAAAAAAAAGCTAAATGCAAAATTAAGAAACCAAATTGAAAAGCCCAGCAGCATAAGCAAGCACTCTAAGCCCAAAGCAAAGACACAAAGATAAAACTGAAATGCTTTGGAGCAGATTTGCCTACTGACAGTAAGGCCAAGCACTCTACCTCTGTGAAATATCATCAGAAGAAGTGCTGAGAAGGGCACCTCTATCTAGCTGAAGCTGTAAAAAAGTGAAATGAAGGGGGTGTGGGAAACACTTCCCCCACCTGATGAAGTCATTTGATGGCCTGAAATATCACAGCTTTTTCCAAATAACTTTCAGTTACATGAGTAACAGGATTTATAGCCAAAGATCTCTTGCCAAGCAGAATCTTAAAAGTGACAGTGCTCACAAAGAGCCCTCGTCATAGGAGGGCAGCATTTGCTAATTTGCTATTTATCTTCAAAGAGCAAATGAAGAGTAGAATAAGAAAAAAAAAGTAATTTTGCAAATAACGCAAGAATGACAATGAGGTCATAAGAAAAACGAACAAAACCTGATAAGTTCGATAAGAAGGGAGAGAGAAGAGAAAGAAGGGAGGACAGTACATTTAGGAAGTCCACTTTCTCCATACCTTTTCCAATTTTATCAGCAGCTCCCGTACGCTGAAGTTCAGAGCCATCATCGTCCAGTATCCCTTGAAGCCTACATCTTTCTGGTCAATTTCCAGCAGCCAACAGCCTCAGACTTCTAAGAAGTCTATCTTTTCTGGCTATCCTTTTAAACCCTCTGTAAACTCCTGGACAAGCAGGTTCCTTGGGCTATAGTCCCTAAGCTGCAGCTTGGACTGAGACATTTTAGGGACCCTACTATCTGCCCTTGTTTTCATGGACTATAGCAGTTCACAATGGGTAGACCCTGTTCTAAGATTTCTGTTAAATACATTCCACGAGTCTGGCATATTCTCCCTTTTCTTGAGGAAGCCCAGGATTCCCTTCTGCTCACCTCACTAATGACCTGCAGGCCCCAACTCTTTCTCCTGGGCCCCAGGCTTAAAAGTTGGGTCTCGATTACACACAGCAAAAGAAGCTAGATCTGGAAACTTTCAAGAGAGGGGGGGTGCGGAGGGAACACGTATTACAAACTTTCTCTGTTCTGACTGTTTTCCACCCAACTACAAAAAAGTAAAAGTAAAAAGGAAGGAAAAAAACAAGAAGAAAAAAATGCCCACAGTTCCTGGGCAAGGAGCCAGTTCAGAAAGAGCATTACTTGTTGAGTCAGAACAGCAGCATGCGCTCATATGAGGAAACACCAAAATGCTGGACAGCAAGAGGCCACCCCTTCTCACTCACACTCTCTCAGAAACCAGCAGCTCGAGTTGCTATGGTAACCTCCAAGCTAGTTTCAGTCCATTTCCCTGGGTCTGCCTAACCTATGGGATGCTGTAGTTTAACAGAACTATGGCCCATTAAAAGTTGTTTCATCTGTCCGGAGAGACCTTGTGTTCCAGTCAAATACCATTTGGTCACCTGTGCAAAAGCCAGAGGCTGGGAGAGGCCCTTCTCTCCTTTCAGCAGTTGTCTCTGCTGATCTGACAGCAGTGAGTAATCTACTTCTCTTTCCAAGAGTTGTTTATTATTTTAATCAGCAGCCCTAACACTGCTCTGAAGTTCAGCATACTCTCACTTCCTGGAGGCCTCCCCTGCTGTACATTTGAGTATCTCTAATAAAGAAAACAGAAATCCTTCTTCCAAACCTAGGTGACTTTGAGACTACACAACAAATGATCCATATTTCCCCAAACACCACAAAAGTGTAAGGCATTCTTTCCACTTAATTTTATTGCTTAAAAAAATAACTGAAGTACACAATAGTAATACATATAGAGGTATTCTTTCTTCTCAATACTATGGGTGCAACTAATTTGTCATTGGGGAATTTTCTTTCTACGGAGTAGGAAATCTAATGAGAAAAAAAATTAGTATTTCTACTGTAATTTTTCTAAGCCATCTCCTACTTAAATTGTAAGCAGTTTTTCCTTTATTCTTTGGAAAACATTTTCCCTAAAATTCTAAAATGTCACAGTATCCCCAAAAGTTCACTCCTAAATTTCAGATGATTATTGTTACTATTTTCTTTGTCACAATTATTCACATCCCTCAACCAAGACATTGCTTGCTCTTGCATTAATTTGACAGAAACGTCATGACAGAAATTTCTTCTTCAGTAGCATACAGAATTTCATTCAACATTTATGATGCTATTAAGGTGACAAGAATCAAATGAGTGTATGTGAGCCATGTTAACCACATTCATGGCAAGGAGGAAAAATCTGAAATCATGAAAGATATCATGTAAAAAATAAAATCTTCAACTCTTCTTAAAAACTAAAATTCAGATGTATTCTACCTTTATCAAAAACTAATTCCTTTAACAGCATGTATAATTATAACCTTGCAATATGTAATATGCAATACAAGTTAAACATTCTAAGGAGACTAAAGACTTCAAGACACAGTCCAAAGGGGAGGGGTCCAAATGTGCATACACTAAAAAAGACTAAAGAACTCCTGATCTAGAAACAAAAGGGGGAAAGGGAAAGTTATTATAATCTACTGACTACCTGAAATACATATGAAAATGGTTTCGGTTCAGAAGCAAGAGGGAATTTGCAAATATCACAAAATCTACCAATGGCAGTGAGTGGACTCATGACCTTTTACTGCAGGAAATCCAGGCCACATACTTGAAAACATAATGAATTAATTTTAATTCTGATACCTTTAATAAAAACATTTTAAAGAATTTTGATGATGGCAGTAGAATTGGGTGGGGGGAAGAAAAGAGAAAGAGACCATGATTTAAAAGAAGCAGCTTCAGATTTTTTGACTGCGTTTTTAAAGTTTTGAGGCCAAGAATCTCAGTAAACTAGAAAGGAGAAGGAAGGCAGGAAGGAAGGCAGGAAGGAAGGCAGGAAGGAAGGCAGGAAGGCAGGCAGGAAGGAAGGAAGGAAGGAAGGAAGGAAGGAAGGAAGGAAGGAAGGAAGGAAATGGAACTTCCTCTCCACCACCCACACCCAATGTACCAGCTGATATGCTTCTCAATTGGCCAACCAGGTGCAAAGCTCAAAACTGTCAACCCTGAAAATACTTAATTATTTAAAGAGTCCTTTATTAGATGACTACAGATAATGCCAGGACAATTTAATGTTTCCATACCATATCTTTCTGTAAAAATATGCACCATCAAAGAAGAGTGAAAAAATCTCAGGCAGCCAACGTGTTAGAATTCCAGGTGTCTACCCAAGGTTCAAGTTATTGGAAAACACACCAAACCACACAATGCAACGTAGAGATAGGTTAGATTTTCAAAAATCTGCTTTTGTTTTTGTGTTGCCCAGTCTTCAAATTAAATAATATTATATTGAAGTATTATGTTTATCACTAGGAATGAAAATTCAGCATCAATCAAAACCTAGAAGTCCTTCATGTACGAAGTAAAAGTATAGTTTCTCGAGGAAATTAGTACTTATTTATTACCATGGAAGACACAGAGACCGGAAATTCAGGATCTGGTGAAAATCCTAGTGCCTCTGACACTCACTAGCTGGATGACCATGAACAAGCCACTATGCCTCAATTTCCTTATCTATGACAAGGAGCTACAGTACTTTTTGTCAGAGGGTAAATAAAATAATGCTAATTATTTCCATATTTTAAACTGGTTAACAAACTATCAATCATTATTGTTATTATATTCTCTGACATTAAACCATTGCTAGCTAGGTATAAGTCTGCGTATAAGTCACTTCCCTCTCAATCTCAGTGTTCTCATTTCTAAAATAAGGAAAACAATATTTGCCCTACTAAGGGTGGGGAATCTGTGGACTCAAGGCCATATGTAGCTCTCTAGGTCGATGCCCTTTCACTGAAATCAACTTTACCGAACAAATCCCCTTAATAAAAGGATTGATTTTGTAAAATTTGGACTCAGTCAAAAGACCGCAAAACCAAGGACCTAGAAGGCCACATGACGCCTCAAGGCTCTAGGTTCCCCAACCCTGCATCCTCACAGAGTTGGGAGCAAAGAGCTTCATAAATCCTAAAAGACTCTATAACTGGGTTCTTGTTAGTAAAGTTCATTGTACATGAGTCAAAATTCGAACTCTGATTTGATAAACACTTACTAAAATAGGAGCGTGAATCTGACTGCTGGGTCATTAGGTCAGCCTAGGGGAAGTTAAGACAACAAGTCAGCTAAAACCCTTTCTAGAGTATCCAACAGCCTGAAAGCTGAACTATCTACTCTCAATGTATTTGCACTTCTGACTCTCAGCCTGTCCTCTGAACACTCTCCAGGCTGCGTGGACCTTATTTTATATGGAAAAGGCAGTTGATGTTGGGCAGAGCCAATACACCAACACGTAAGCTGCAGAAGTAGCAAAGCTGTTCGTAGTTAAAATTCCTGCTGGTAGTATCCCATTAACTTGTCCTCAGGAGCTGTACTGTGTGTTATGTAGATGAAGACGCAGATGTAGGTGTTTCTGCATACATATCTATAATTTGTTGCACATGTGTTCATAATGATGCTCTCTTGTGCCATCACTGAGTTAAGGAGATATAATTCTCTGATAGCCTCACAGGCTTCTTAAAATGCTGGCGGTCAAATTGCTCCCAATCCCATCCAGGGGCCCAGGACAACACAAATATCTCTAGCCTTTCTGTCATGTTGAGTAGAAAAAAAGTGGTATGCTCAAGGTGTGCACTGCAGATGTTCATGTACCTTTGTAAAATAAAAGTTATTTTCAACTTCTATTATCCACAGCTCTTCAATGCTTAAGTACGATTCATGGGTAATAAGCCTTAAGTGAAAGATTTCCAATTGGGACTAAAATCTCCAAAACCTTAAGCGGGACAGAACCTTGTTGAAAGAACCTATATTCATATTTACCACTCGAAGGCATCGGAACTATCCGTATCATTAACTGTATGACTGGGAATGCCATGAACAGATATTCGTAAAACAGGACACAAAAGACAACTGTTACAAAATACTGACTTCCACCTGAACCAAAGTAGATTCTCAGCGATAGAATGAACAGTTATCTGGGTCGTTAGGAATAATTTTTTCTGGAGCCCAAATTCCATGGAAGGGAAAAAGTTGAGGAGGATGTAAAAGCATTAACTGACCAATAATTAGGCCTAAATTATTGGAGCTAAATAAAGGATCTAAGAGTAGTATTTTAAGCAGTGGAAGCAAAACTGGAGTAAGTATAATAAGGTGACTCTTCAAAGAAAATACTAATTTGGATGTATAAAAATTTTGTTGTTTTTACTCCACAGGGAAACTGCAGAGAACAAAGAGATTCCTTCTTTTTGGGATACAAATAACTTGATATTAACAACAGGGAATGCTTAATGTGTATCAAACCAAATTGTCAAGTAACACTTGGTTTCATGACAGTCTCAGCACTCATGGCTATTTCTTTTGCTCACAGGTAAGTTTTATTATAGACATAGATTTCAAAAAATAAAGTCAAAGAAACCCTGTAAGGATTGGTCAATATTTTAGTTTACAAATGATATCTGGGCTTAGTATATAATCTTAAAGAGTTGCATAAGACTCTTAAGGAACAGTAAATTATTCCTTTTGAGAAGTCACTTACTGAAATTATTTATTATTGGATCTTACTATTAATTTCTTATTACATCCTATAGCCAGCAAAATATAAACACCATGAGGGCAAGGGCAATGATTCTATTTTTAATTTCTCTAAAAAAAAAAAAAACCCTAGCACTTAGCATAGTACTTTGCCATGGTAAACAATTAATATTTGCTGAATTGAATTGAACTGAGGGGAAAGGTAATTTAACCTACTCCTTTGAGAAGCAATAAGAAAGAGTGCAATGAAGTTTAAAAATGGCCATTTTTTAAAAAATTCTCTTCTTATAACAAAAGTTCACAGTACCTAAAAACAGTGTTATGTATTGACGGCCTGATGCACTTGCACAGGAGTGTGCAATTCCAACAGGGATTATCAGAGAATCATCTGGGGTCATGGAAAACTGTTAAAGTTGGAAGCGTAATAAATAAAGTCCTACCCAAATAATACTTTCCCTGATTTTCTACATACAATTAGGAAAGGAACATCTCTTCTACCTACTTCTCTCCACTGGTCCTTAAGGGAAGCACTTTTTAAACCAAAAGGTACTATTATATCTAAAAATGAGCCATTAATGGAAGGGTTGTATTACTTTATTATATGGAACCGGTGGTGCAGTGTTTCCTGATTTTTCTATTTACAAGCACATGCTTGACCTTGGAGCAGTCTTTAAACTTCTCTAGATTTGAATGTCATTTTCCTCATTTTGAAAAGAATGATACCAGAGGACAGATGGACAGACAGAGAGCATTTATGAAGCTCTTAGTATGTGCCAGGTACTGTGCTAAGCAATATACATACAAATACAAGTAAACTTGTGTTTTAATGGGGGGTGATCATACAAAAACGGGAAGCCAGGAAGGGGTTGGGGTACAGTGTCCTTTGGAGCTAGTAACCTTGAAGTGAGATGCTATTATTGTTAGGGTGACAACTGCATACTCACACATAAATGTGATATACACACGTTTTCATATGCATATGAAAATGCATATATTTAAATGTTTTCTCTAGAAAATTACTAAATTTTCTTAGGCACATTTCTTTCATTGAATGAGGCACCTTTTTTTGTGCCAACAAAACATCACTTTCACTTCAATATCTGTAATTATAAAATCTTGGCGTTTTAAGAAAACTTTCACCATTTTCTAAAAATACTAGTATGTTTAAAGTGTTCAAAAGAGAAACTACAAAAATAACCTGCAGAAAAATATTTTACTAATTCCCACAGCACAAGGATTTTGCGTCAACTTGCATTATTTACAACTCAGAGAGCATCAGCTCTAATCCTCCATGTGACCACAGAAAGCTTATATATTCTTTTTCTTTTACATACTTAAGAAAAATCTGTGGGGCCCATAATTACCACTGTAATTATTTATTCACAATAGATCAAAATTATATGGCATTATGATATATAATATAATGTATATTTTATTATATATTATTGTATTACTTAAAGCAAACCATAATCATCTGCAAAAGTTTTAAAAAACATCACCTATGTATATTCATTATTCACTTTACTACTCAAAACATAAAAAGTTACCAGTCAGGGTATTCAAGTACCCTAAACTCAGATCTTTTATGTTATGATGCATGTTTTATTCAAAGAGAACTTCACTGAAGTTTGAAAATGCCTTGTATCACCTCAAAAATCTTATACCTTATATGACATCAAGTAAGATTTGGGGTAATGACCACCAAAGAATTTCACAAAGGCCAAGGGGTGCAACTATGCATAGTTTTGTGGTTGGTTTATAGAGAAAAAAAGATAGTGTTTCTAAACAAGGTGTGGTTTTCAAAGTAACATCCGTTCTGCAATCTCAGTAGAGAAAAATATTGACCAGTTTCCAATTTTCCCAGAGTGTTTAAAAACATCTGGGCATGTGTTTGTTATCATTTGTGCTGCTTAATTTGCAGGAGAGTTTTGCTACTTATGTTGCATTTATGCCCTTAGAGAAATAAATGTGTCATGCACTGACAAGAACAAAGGATATAATAACATGGATTTTGTCCTTTTTCAAGCTAATAAAAATAATCAAGCAACCACTTATAGGAAAATATTTAGCTAAAGTTGCTCCAAATGCAATGCCCATTCATTTAATGAGGATTTTATTAAATTGGACTGGTAGGTTTTATTTAATCTGCCAAACATGTAATACAAAGTGAAACAACATTTGCAATGGCTCCCTATCATAATTGACTGAAATCAAATGTAGATTCCTTATCTTGATGATCCAGATTTTATCAACTACTCTCACCCTACCCACTGAAACTTCTAACTACTCTCCAACAACAGTTTCTGTTCTGACCAAAGGGATCCTACTGCAGGCCCTTGCCAGGAGTGGAATACAGGCATCTCTTGGAAATATTGTCAGTAGGGTTATTAACTGGCCTAATTTCAAACCGCTGTGTCTCAGGGAATAGGGAGACCTGAGGAGAAGTAGAGGTGGGTTATTGCTGGTCAGTGAAGGAGTCAGGACTCACACAACATTTGTCGATTAAGTTTGTTTTCTTACATTGGCACAATTCATGGTGCCCCAATAATAACCTCAAAGATCACTGATCAATAAAAAAAAAGTTTGAAATTTTGCAAGAATTTCTAAAATGTGACCCAGAGACACTATGTGAGCAAAAGTTATTGGAAAAATGGGGCTAATAGACTTGGTCAACACAAGGTTGCAACAAACCTTCAATTGTGAAAAGAACAAAAAAAAATTAAATAATCTGTGAAGTGCAATAAAACAAGGCATGCATGTATAGTTTTTACTGAATTAAAGTTAGCATACACAGATATTTGGGATATCTGGCCCAGTGGAAGTCAAACCGTGTCTCCCTTTAGGTGAGAAATCAAACCACAATGCTCTGAAGTTCCAATAACCACCTAGACAAGTGGGCCCACCTTGGAGGATAAGGTTGTTGGTTACTTCTTCCACTAAGACCACTCTGCTCTGAGTTCAGTTGGATACAAAGGGCTAGATGGAGAATCTCTCCATTGGGTGCCTGCAAGCCATAGGGCACCAAATATATCTCAGATGAAGCTCCCACAGTGGAGTATTCCCTCTAAATTTCAAACCTAAATGTTAGTGTCAAATTGAAGAGATCCCCAGAAGAATGATTAAAAAGTATACCCAGGGCTGCCAAATGATGGCAAAGGAAATGAAGAAAAAGAATAAACAGTTCAATGAAATTAAACACTGTGATCAGGGAAACAATGTGTTACGGTCACCTTTCTGTGGACACAGGAGGAAGAAAATAGCATTAGGCTGCACTGAAGGGCTGAAGGGCTGATCCAACCCTGCCAAGGCAGAGTTTCTGAAAGTGCACACACTTCTGGTTTTTGCAATGCAATCTAAAACGCCAGTATAGACCCACTAATGATACCATTTCTTCTACAACAGATAGCTTCTAATTTCCTCAATAGAATTCCCTTGACTGGAAATGCCCTTCTCCTTAGGTCATCTATCATATGAACCTCATTGATAACAAAGAAAAGGTAAGGGGAGGTAATTACAGGAATACTATATCAAGATAATGAAAAGAAGTGCTGGTTTTATTGAGGGGGGGGAAGCAAGCGAAGCATTTTCACATTTTCTTTCTAGACCTATTTTATAATCACCAATATTTACGATATTTAGGAAATATGTCAGTATTACAATTAGCTTTGCTACAGGTTTAGAAAATCATTAACTTGGGAATTAAAAAACATTCTGATGGTCACAAAATACTTCCGGCTCACTGGGAATACAACATCAGAAGCATATATACAAATGAGAAGATATGGCTGCCAATCGAAATTTAGTTACGCTAAACTAGAACAAAACATTGTGTGGGGATGGAGTTATCTTTAAAATCTCAAATTCGGCTAGGCCTAAATATAACTGAGAGGACCAAAATAGAGATGAGACAATTACCGTTCGCTGAAAAGAGCTACATATTGAATCTGAAACAAACACTTACAAAACATCATCGGTCATTAGGTCATAATATAATAGTAATTGCAATCCTCTCCACAGGTCTCTAACTCTACCTCCACAAACTTCACTCTCAGAAAATAATTGAATTTTATTCCTTCCTTTCTACTTCTCCAGCGTACTGCTCTTCTTTCCCACCTCCTAAGTACAACTGTCCCTGAGTCTTTATCACCAGTCCTCTCCTCCCTCCATCAAAGGTAATCTTAACCAGTGATTTTGAAGTCTGTCTAACCCCATTCTCTATCCTGATCTCTAATCCTCTATGTCCAGTTACCTGATGGATACCTTTATCTGAATGTCTTAACAGAAACTCTCCCAATCACATTCCAGATTCAATTGAGTGCTGAGTGCTGTCAAGTCTATCTCCACAGCATCCTTCTATCCCCTCACAATCCTGCCACCCTAACTCAAGGCCATTCTCTCTCACCTGTGCAACTGTAACAGGCTTCAAATTCATTTTCCTGGATCCAAAAGCAACCAGAATAAAATAGGATCATGACATTATGATTTTGGGGTAGAAGATACCACATTACTACCCTCCTCCAAATTCTTCAATGGTTCCCCTCTATATATAAGATTAATGAAACAAAATATCCCAAAATTAAAAAATCTGATACTTAAAAAGCTTTTCATGATCCAACTGCATTCTCCCTTTACATAACATTATTTCATGTATTCCACTGAAGCTGGGTTCCAATCTCAATTTTTACTTTCTTATCTCCATGCATACCCCCAGTGCTGGGTGATAATCTATGATAAGAATGTTCTCCCTCTTAATCTTTAGTTCTTGAAATCTTTCTCTCCTTCAAAAGCCCAACTGAAGTGCCACCACATCTATAAATTTTCCCTGATCTTTCTCAAAAGAATATGATTATAAACTCTTCAAAATTTCCTAGAGCACACTGGATGTCTCTTTCACCTCTTCCACATTCTGTTCTTACGAGTCATTCTCAGGTGTAAACATGATATACCCTTACTATCACATTTCAAGATTCTTGAACACAGGGATTGTATTGCTTTTCAATTCTGTATTCCTAGCACCTAGCATGATGCCTAAAAGATGCATAAAAAAAGTTTATTGAATTGAATTTTTAACAAGTAGGATCACTATCTGTGTTACCTTAGGTAAAGTGTTCAATTTCTGAAAATGGCTAAGGACTAAATGACTTCTGAGATGTTCAGTTCTTAATTTATGGTCCTATGGATTTAAGAAGGGGAAAGATATATCAATAATGTATTAAAATATATATTCATGTAGTTCTCAACAAAAAAAAATTATAAACTTCCCTATACTAATAAATAAAACCAAATTTTCAGAATGAAAAAAAGTCAGAAATGAGTTTCTGAAACTTACTTTGATATCACATTAAGCTTGGTTTAAGTTCTAGGAAAAGACAAACAAGTCTTTCCAGAATAAATAATTTTAATTAACATTAAATATAGTTTCTAATTTCATTTTCATGTCGATTGACCACCTGCATTTTAGATATCAAGGGTCTTGAACACTAAAATTTTGGCGAATGTAAAGTATATCATTAACCAATTACAAAAGATTCTATTCATGGAAATATCATTCAAGTTTTGCAAGTTTTTTGATGTAGGGAAAATGGGTTTTATGTATGGATTTGTGTGAGATAGTTTGTGTTTTCCATTTATTAATATACATGAATTTTACTCTTGCTAAGTTTAGTGACAGAGTAAAGAACAGTTAGTGACTAATAAACAGCATAAATTTTTGGTAAGAAAAAATAAGCCCCAAGTCGAACTATAAGGAACTATTAGTTTGGGTAAACTAAGGGAAAATTTTAATATTTTATCAGAGTATGAATAAGTTATAATTGCTAGAATATCAAATTTGGCAAATGTCTAAAGTTTTTTCATGAGACTTTATAGTGACAAATCACACGAATATAAATCTTTAAGGCTTATAAAGTCTTTCTTCATAACAACACTTTGAGAGAGTACAAACATTGTTGACCTCATTCAAGAGATGATAGTTAAATAACCTGCCCATTATGAGCTGGTATCAAACCAAATTCTATCTAATTTCAAGAGTTCTTTTTACTATTCTATACTACATTGTCCCCAACATCCCCTTTCATTTTCTGTTAGGTAATTGACAATTTACCTAAAAATTCCTTTAAAATTTAAAAAAAGCATGAAAGGGAAGAATATAATGAAAATTATATAAAATGGGAAAATGAGGCTTGTAACAGTAAAGTTTTTTGGATTCCAAGAACATCAAAAATTGTAGGAGAAATAACAGCCCCTTTTTGCAACATTTTGATCTACGATTCACTCACAGTCATGCATATCACCTCATAACATTTGTTACCTAAAGAAATGAAAGGCATACAACTTAATCTTTTTCATGAAAATTCTAAAACTTTGTGCAAACACAGCTGATGGCCATTATCACAGAAATAGCAGCGAGGGGAGAGAGAGAGCTACAGAGGCAAATTTATAGAAATAACAGGCATTCCTCATCTGAGAGATGGTCAAAGGACATTAACATGCAGTTTTCAGGCAAAGTAATCAAAGTTATCTATAGTCACATAAAAAAATATTCCAAAGCACTAGTGATGAGAGAAATGAAAATTAAAATAACTCTGAGCTACTACCTCACACCTGTCAGATTGGCTAATGTGACAGAGAAGGAAAATGACAAATGTTGGAGGGGATGTGAGAAAATTAAAACTAGTAATGTACTATCACTGAAGTTGTATACTGATTCAACCATTCTGGAGAATAATTTGGAACTATGCCCAACGGGCTGTAAAACCATGCATACCCTTTGACCAAACAAAATACCACTACTAGGTCTATATCCGAAAAAGATTTTTTAAAAAAGGAAAAAGACCTATCCATACAAAAATATAGCAGCAGTTCTTTTAGTGGTGGCAAAAAAATGGAAATTGAAGAGATGTCCATCAATTGGGGAATGACCGAACAAGTTGTTATTGATGAACAGGATGCTCTCAGAAAAGCGTGGAAAGATTTACACAAACTGATGCAAAGTGAAAAGAGCAGAACCAGGAGAACATTTTGCACAGTAACAGCAAGATTTTATGGTGAACTACTATGAATAACTTTAGCTTTCTCAGCAATACAATGATCCAAGACAATTCTGTAGGGCTTATGATGAAAGACGCTGGTCCATCTCCAAAGAACTAGTAGAACCTGAATGCAGATCAAAGATACAACAACATATGTATGTTTGACACAGAGTCAAACATACATAGCTTTTTAAACTTTCCCCCCAAAAGCTATCATCGTACCTATCTATTCGTGTGGACATGTAATGTTAATGTAAGGTTAATGCTTGAGGGGGAGTTGGGGGGCGGTGGGGAGAGAAAGAAGAGTTAAAGATCTTTTCCATCCATTAATAGGCCTCTGAGAACACCTTTTGTTAACTTCTAATTTGGGCTAATTTTTTGGAAGAAGGTTTCTATATGCCCAATGAGACTCTGAGCAGCCATTTTAAGAAGCCCCACAGCTTTGAAAACCCAGATGTGTTGGTGCTTCTCTCTCTGGTAACGATATATGTATTGTCTATGGTCAGACAGTTGGAAGCCGTCTGTTGGTCTTTCTGTTTGTAATTTGTTTTATTTTCTCTGAAGTTCAGAGTGCTGACTTTTTCCCTTGAACTAAGTGAATGACCCTAAAGAGTTACTTTTCTTTTAGAAAAGTAGATCAAAGAAGGTGTGTAGTAGGCCCTTCTATGCCAGGGTCCTTACTGATACAGAACATTACAAAGGACTCTATGATTAAGCACACTGGGCAATCCAAATGTTACCATCACGTGAGATGAGAAATGAAAAGGCATTTGGTCACCTAAAGTACTTGGTGTCATAGGAAACCCTATGTATTTTGGAAAGAGAAGAATTCATTATCAATGATGAGATTTTAAAATGATCTTATTTAGCAATGGTGAACTAATTTTGTGATATCCTAAAATCCTAATTTCCTTGGTGACAACAACAGTACCTTGGAAAAAGATTGCTCAACCTATTCGTATTGGAGAAATAAAATCCATGGGGGAAAATAAAACATATATTGCCCAAAGTATGGCTTACATTTGATCTGGCAGTCTTTTTGCCCAGCTATTAATAGACAGATGTATCTTGGATAAGTGATCCAGATAGACAAGGACTTATTGAGGAGATGATCGGGCTGCTTTCCATGATCCCAAATTTTTTACTCTTCTTTAACACTATATTGTTCCAATAGACTAGATCATGGCATGGGCAAGTGAAGTAGCTAGCACAAGAAATGACAAGGATAGCTCAAGTAATATCCTGGGGTCTCCTGCTAGATGATAATGAGGACCACAAAGATCCTTGAGCACACTGGGCTAACACCCAATATATGGAAGAATATATGGAGAAAAGTGGATCAGTATTACCATGTATGAAGAGCCATAGAAAGGTGATGACCAGAAACAATACAGAAAATTAATGAATTCCTAGATCCACCAAAGTGGCTCCACCAAAGAAATCATAGTTAGGAAACCAGAGGCAAAGGTAACTACAGTATATCACACTGAACTTGTGCCTACACACAAACTTATTTCACCCTGGGGTAGTTGTTCCTTTGTTTTTCCCTTTTGGTAGAGAAAAAGGTAGCTACATTGGTCGATCATTTTTAAAAGTCACACCAGACTGGGGTTCTTTCCTCTTGCAGGCTTTCTGAGCAACACATTCTGGGATTAATCAAAAAAAGAGAGACCTATATTCCTAACAATTAAACAGATGGTGACTTTATCCCAGAGTTGCAATTCAAGTTGGAGGGTGGATATGTAGACACATTCATTTATACAGGTATGAAAAGGGAGAAAAGGTATTGAAATTGGTGAACAAACATATTAGGACCAATAAAATCCAAACGGAGGATTTGACAGCACAGGTGCCAACTTGAAAATGATTTACACCAACTGGCACACATCTATGACATTTTCCATCCTGTAATCACAGCCATCACAATGTGTTACGGTCTCATTCAATTCACAAGCTAGACCAAACAAAGTCAAGCCAGAACTTCTGCATGGGGCCTTTGATGTAAAGCAAATACAAAAAGGGGAAACCAAACAGACGCACTGTACTTCCCTGTACATATGATGGAGGGAGGAAGAGAGAAGGATTGGTAATCAGATCCATCATCCTGGCTTCCAACTAACCATAAGAAATGATTCTCAAATGCTGGTGGTCTTATCCATTCTTGAGTTACTCACTCATAGGCAGAAAGTATGTTCTATTACAGTCTCTCAGGGAATAAACTTTTTTTTCTCACGGGGAAGGAAAAAAGTATGCTTCTCTGAGTATGAGTATACGCTTTATACTGAAGGAGGTTAGTCTCCCCTCATACCATTTTTTTTCCCAGCAGGCCTCACAGGAAGTGTGGCAATGTAAAAGATATGCTTCAATTTTTGAAAAATTCCTCATTTTTGTTTTCCTAATCTGGGTTCAGACTACAGAGCAGTTTCAGGAATAGATGAAGTTTAACACAATTCATTATCATTCTTTCCTAAGGTGATCTAGGTAGGGACATTTAACACCTTCTTCACCCAATTTGGAGCAGGTTTCAATGGATAAGACTATGTTTCTCTGAATTCTGGTTTTAAGCTATTTTAAAATTTTGCTATATTCATTCAACATATACATTTCAAAAGTGTCCAAATTCACTGTTCTATAGAATTTTCAATATATAAAGGAATCTTTCAAAATATAAATTGGCAGATTAGCAAGAAGTATAATTGCAATGGTTCAGAAAGTAGTTGTGCTTACAAATGAATAGGAATTAAGGCAATGACTTCTCTGATAATGGAAAAATATCCCTAAAGTTCTCCAGGGAAGTGACACAGGCAAGAGAATATTTGGAACTGATTTATTTTGAATGTGTTAGATATATTTAGCAAGATAAATTGTAAATCTTTAAGTGTGACCTTGCAGAAGTCATTTCTACATTTAAACTTGCTGACCATAAGCACGAAGCAATTATATTACAATGTCATGGGATATTTTCCAAGTGTCAAGAAAACTAAATACCTCTATTTTTTTTAAAGAGGCAAGAGTTTTACATAAATGGTATATTGTGCTTGGTCAATCCAATCCTCTATCTTTCCAATGAAAAGTTTTCCTCTGGAAAAAAATAGCAATAAGGGGACACAGAAAGAAATATACTAAATGTTCTAACAGGACTTTGAATTTTAAGCCATTTAGGATAGAATTTTTTTTTAAATGATGTTTTATAAGAAGCTGTTCATACACATCTTTTTAAGTGATAGTGTATAAATCGTAACCCTAATGCAAATATGTTGATGATAAAGTACATGAAATGTCTTAACCATAAAATCCTAAATAATCCTTGTAGGAAGGGTGGTTTTTGGAGAAAAATATGAATTATAAAATTTGAAATTTAATTCGCTCCTTTCAAAATGTTTATTAACTTATGCTATTGCCATGAGTACCGCCTGACTTTCTGCAAAATAAGTTTGAAAAACAAAATCTAAAGCACAATTTCTAATAAAATCATTGTTCAAAAGGTGTTACACAAATACCTATGATTACAAGGCATTTACTATATGATTATTTTCTACAATTACAACTTATCTGATGTGCCCAAATATACTGTAAAAATTATAAGCTTGTAAAAGCCAGAGATGAACATCAGAATGAATTAAGTAAATGCCAAATTTTTCTATGCCAGGTGTCTAGACTGATGCCTTGCCTATATTACGCATTTAATACATACTTGTTAAACAGAATTTACATCACAGTATTAGTCTTCATTATATTCAGAAAAAATAAGGTCTCATATAGATAAAGGCCTATTCTAGCCACCACCTCTAAAGTAAGCCTTTTTTCACTCCATCCTGTATCCCAACACAAACCCGGGACTCCACCTGGGAACCATTCAGGAACTCTGATATACGAGCTTTTACCTTATCTTCCCCAGACTTGGCCTCCACTATTACCTGGGACAACTCTATTCCCACAGTCGGTTCTATACGTTATCTTCCCCAAATAAAGCTCCATGAAGACAATGACCATCTTCCTTGTTTATATTTGTAAACCCACGGCATTGCATGGTACCTGGTACAGTTAATAAATGTACTCTCTCTTTCTCTCCCCTTCCTCCCTCCTTTTTCCCCCATCTCCCACCCTCCTCCCCTGCCACAGCAACCCTTTATAAACAGATTCTTTACAAAAATGGGACTAATAAACACCAACATTACTTACTAAACACTCATTTTTATGCTGGCTGTCCAGTTTTTACATACGGTTACAGGGTTAAACTTGCTTTTGAATATATGATAATCGGTGGGGAAAATAAAGCTACACATATATTAGGTTATAAGCAAAAAATACAAATAAAGATTTCCTAAGACCAATTCTCAAATCAACTTGGTCATTCCACGCTTTGACAGCGCTCCTCCTCTCCTTTTACCAAAGGTAGGTTCTAGATTCTGGACCCTAACTCTGGCCACCCTACCTCTACCAAACAAAGTTAGTAATCCATGGAAGAATGTAAAGAATGCCTATGTCACGTCTCTCCACAAAGATACTTACTATTCTGAAACTCATGATTAAAGGACCCACTTGGTGATTCTGGAGATTCATAAAACATTTTTAAGCCAAAAAAAGAAAGAAGACATTGATTGGGAAACTATACAACGAACACCAATGAAATCAATTTTGTGCTGATGCACGCAGCTGATTTTTGAACTGAGTAACACTAATGTTTCTCAGGCCAGTGAAGCCAAAATGTGATTTGACCTAAGTCCTTAAAAGCAAAAATCTTTGATCCCAGGGCAAAAACAATTCAAGACATTCCTGCAACCTAGGAAGCATACGATGAATCAGATATGTCAATTTTGACATATGCTCAACTTCTGACAAGTTAATGGAGTTGAGAAGTGTTATGGGTGCCCCTTTCACCAGTCATTCATGAAATGTGTTGCATGTGGATTTTTTAAATATCAGAGGGTCTTGCTACATTTACAATGAATACAAGCTATTAAAATAATTTGCATTGTCTGAGTATAAGGTGATAATGTACAAAGTCTAGATTAGCCTTTAACAAGATTTTTAAGTATTAGAGGATTTTTTAAAATAGATCTTCCTCCTCTCCCCTCAAATCCCCCCAAAGAAATAAAATCACTGAAACGAACAAAACTGCATACATCTCAAAACTACATAATTTGCCCCTTTGAAATGTTCTCAGTTCTAGGCCAACAACATTATCAATCAGTAAGCATTTCTTAATAAATTGGCATCACTAAGCACTCTGCTAAAATGATGATGATTAAGAAAAATTCTCTGCCTTCAAGGAGATCACACTGTAATGGCAGAGAGCGCATATATGTAAGAAAAGCTGAGTGACTCATAGACGTGTATGCATAGTTTATTTAACGGTAAAACTTAGCAGACTGGTGTTTTTTCTTTTACATCATACTGGTCTCAGAATGTACATAAAACACCTATGTTAGTAATGAATTACTGTGCTAACCTAAAATATCTAGGTGGCATAGGAAAGAGAGCACTAGACTTGGAGTCGGGAGAAACCTGAGTTCAAATTCCAGCCAGGATACTTCCTGGTTTTGTAATCCTTAAGCGATGCTGCATCAGTTTCCTCATCTGTAAAATAGTGGCAATAATAGCACCTACCCTCCTGGGGATGTTGTAAAGCTAAAACAAAATAAATTTCTAAAAGCTTTGTAAAGTTTAAAGTACTATGTTAGTGTTATTTAATATTAAATAAAATCATAAACAAGGATCCTAGTTAATACGGTTATCCACAAATTATTAAATGGATATAGTTCTACCCTAAAAACTCTTGATTGTTCTAAGAGGATGTCCTATATAACAGAAGTTTCCCCCATTTTTTAATAGCACCCCCTTTATAAAGTAATAAACATTTAAGAAAAATGAAATCTTTATTCTAATAGCCCTCTCATAAACAAGATCTTTGCATCTATGCATAATACTCATAATCTCATCTCAGAGAACTGTACAATGTAGTAAATAGATCTCCAAGCCAGGAAAACCTGGTCAAGCATAAAACGTGGTCAACTCTGACACATGTCTATGGGATTCTGGGCAGATCATTTCAAGGCACTTATCCTCCCAGGGATTACAAGTTGAATAACAGGCGTGGCTTTGCATTGATGGAGGTTTCCTCACCAGTAAAAGCACAAAAAATAAAACAGAATGAAGCAAAGAATGAACACTATTCTTTAGTCTCACAAAATAATACCATAAATGTTTCCGGTGTGACTGCATGGTTTTTCCAAAAGGAAAACTGATTGCTAGAAGAATGTCATTACATTAAAGAGGTGGAAGGAATACTTACAGACAAGCCCAGGATTATGTTCGGGCAAAGGTAAATCAAGGCACTTTGATACTCAATCTACATCAGCTAATTGTTAAAAGGAAACTGGAACAAAGTACATATAAATGTTTAATAATTCTTTATTATCATTCCCATCTTCAGCCAAGCTTAAAAAAAAACCTGTCTAAACTTTCAAACCATTTTTGCAGAAGAACATGATTTCTAATATAATTACTCTATGATGCTCCATCAATACTTTGACTCATCACTAGTTACCATGGTGAAGCCATTACACATCATATAGCAAAAGTGATTAACTCTTCCAATAACACAAATTTTCATATTGAGAAAATAAATGTTCAACATGATGACATTCGTATTCTAGTTGAAGAAAGAACACAAGTATGCTCTTTATCATATCCTCTAAGCATGAAAGTCAAAGGCCAGACTGTGGCAAAAAGACCATACGATCATTTTTCCATTTTATAAATAAGGAATAGTTCGAACCTAAAAACTCCTTTGATTATTCTAAGAGGATGTCCTATAATTCATAAGACATATTACTATCTTTCCTTAACTTTTTCATAGCACTGCCTTCATATAGCCATAAATACTAAAGAAAAATGAATTCTTTATTCTAAGCCCTCTCAGAAACAAGAGCATGCATATGCTTTGCATATAGACCAAATATGTGCGTTATTTTGTTTAATGTTAGCAGTCAGAACAATAAATCAGTAGCAGGGTAGGAAGTTAGCGAAATCATTTTAAAAAGATAAAAAGAAGTAGTATGAAACCCTAGTCAAAAGAAAGGATATATAAATATTTTAACTTGACTTTAGGTTAAGTTTAAATTTTAAAGAACAAAAACCATAGTCAATGAATTTCTACTTAACTATACCAAATATAAGTTTACAGTATTTTCCTTTTTGAAAGAAATTAAACTATATTAAAAGAAATTAAAATGTAGAACAAAAAATTTCTCAGGACACTGAATTCTCCAAATACAATACAATTCAATCATTCTAATGTGTACATACATACATATATATACACATATATACGTACATATATAAACATATATATATAGTACCTATATATATTAGTAAAAGGTGTCATTTAAAAGGTTTTCTCTTTTTTAAAAATGTATTTCACTTCTAAACCATACTTTGGCATGGATAGATAGCTCAAGAAGCTTAACTTTAAGCATGTGATTACATTAGAATCCTTTATACTGCTGATGACCTTGGTTTAGCCTGACATCACACAGACTTTTGGGGCACTCTATGTCTCCCATCCATCTACATCTCTCTACTCACATAGCCACCAGACTAGTTCAGGACACCTCCTCACCTCTTACTTAAGTTAACCTATGCCTCCTAACTGTTCTCCCAGCTCCCTCCCTCAACAGTCTATGTTCCACCCAAGCAGCCAAATCCGGACTCCTAAAACAAAAGTCTGACATATCACTACAACTCAAGAAAGCTTTAGCAGCTTCCTGTTGCACCTGAGATAATACACAAATCATCTAGTTTGCCATTTAAAGACCTGTACAATCTGGCTTCCTGCCCACATTTCCAAATTTACTGCCCATTACCCCTCTTCGCACAGTCTGTCCACCAGCTCAATCAGCCAAGTTGCTGTTTCCTGATCTTGACATCCTATTTCCCACTTACAGTATCTTTGTACAGACTTCCCTCCTGCTTGGAATGCATTCTCTTCTTACTTCTTTCTCCCTTCTCCCTCACAAGAACCAACACTTTCCTTATAGGTTTGGTATAAATTCAGTTCCTATGAAAAGTTAATCTAATCACCCAATTATTAATATTCTTTCCCGCCTCAAATGATCTTCTATTTACTTAACAATCTGCATGCTGTACCACCAGTATAAGGTAAACTCCTGAAGGGGGGAATTTTTTGGCTTTGTCTTTATATCCCCAGTGCCTGGCACAGTGTCTACAAATAGCAAGAACTTAGCAAAAACTTACTGACCTGAACTGTACCAAATAAACATTTGGAGTTTTGAGCTCTAGAGTTTAAAGAATTCTCATTCCTTCCTTTTACACATAAGGAAACTGAGCCCCAAAGAGAAAGAAGCCTTCAATAAAAATAATCAAAATTATGTAACTAGTTATTAATATCAAGACTAGAACTAGGTTTTTGCAATATTCCTTTGTTCTATTATTTTATCCTACACCCAAATTCCAAAGCCCAAGAATTCATTATCATAAGGAAATGTTTCTTAAAAATGACAAACACCTCCATTTTTCTCAAGGTTTTCCTTAATGTTTTGTTTTTAACTGATCCAGGAGCACACACATTTTAAAATGCATCTTTAAATACTATAGTGACTTTGGAAGTCATGCACAACTGTTTAATTTATTCATATGAACTCATTAATAATAAGATTTCATATTCTGAATACCATCTTGGTTCATAGGTTAAATGAATGATATAAAGGTAGAGGCAAGGAGCAGAAACTAAAAATGTCATCTGACACTTGGCGTATTTTTTGCACCTAAGTTTTTAAGTCCCAAAAGAAATGGTCTTCCTTGCCAGTGCCAATAATCCTTCTAACATTTTCATGCCTCCACCCACTCTCATTTTACTTTTCAAATCTATCAAGTGTAACTTCTCTACTTATACTTGTTCTCCCCACACTAAAAACAAAATCCTTCCCTTGCCTTTCTCATTCTATCTTTGAACTCTCTTCTCTTTCCTTTCACAGTCCACATGCAAGAAACAACAGTCCCTATTTCCTGCCACTACTTTCTTACCACTTGCCAGGGGGTGGAGCCAAGATGGCGGAGTAGAAGGACGCACGTTTACAAGCTCCGAAACCAAAGCCCATGGAATTGGTGTAGAAAGAGTCCCCCATAGATTCTGGGTGAGTGCAAGGTGTGCAGAGGCAGAGTGGAGGAGATTTCCGTTCCAGGGAGCCCTGAGGACCCGTCCCCAGGGTCCGGTGCGCCCCGGAGAGTAAACCCGACCCCCAGCACTGCCCTGGCCGAGGCCTCAGAGAAGCGGATCTGAGCAGACTTCAGAGACGGAAGCTGAAGCAGCCGGGAAAGTCCCTCCGCCCACAGAAGCAGGTCAGTGAGAGAGGCCGGGCTGAAGGAGAGGGGAAGCGGGGCGTCCTTGACTCGGGCCCCCTCGGAAGGAGGCGGTGGCGGGGACGGGGGCAGGAAGCGGAGGCGGAGGTGTGGGCAGCGGCTGAGGCGGCAGCGGCCGGGACTCAGGAATCCCCCAGCAGCAGGCAGGATCTTCATTATGGAAGATTCCCGCATAAAACCTGACGGAGCTGAGCCTGGGAGACGGCCCTGCCCCCACCCCGCTCTGTTGCTGAAGGCTTCTGCTCGGGACCCCCAGGGGAGCTGAGATTGGGAGGCGGGCCCCCCACCCCGCCCCCACCCGCTCCATTCCTGAAAGTCTCTGCATAAAGCCCCCGCCCCAGGGATCAGTCTCGGAGGCAGCCCTGGCCCCACCCCAGCACCTGAACTAAAGCTCACTGATTGACAGCCAGCAGGAGGAAAGCCCATTTAAATCTCAGAGGCCAAGCACTAGCTGGGCGGATCCAGGCGGGGGTGGAAAGGAATCTCAGAAGTCAAGTAACTGGCTGGGAAAATGCCTAGAAAAGGGAAGAAAAATAAGACTTTAGAGAGTTTTTTCCAACAAATGCAAATGATCCCGACCTTCGGATCTGACGAAGATGAGGATGTATTCTTGCCATCAGGGAAAGATGTGGAGGGTGGGGCCTCAGTACCCCAGACACCCCAGAGGGGTGGTGGGTGGGCTCAGGCCCTGGAAGAGCTCAAAAAGGATTTTGAAAAGCAAGTTAGACAGGTGGAGGAAAAACTGGGAAGAGAAATGTCAGAGATGCAACAAAAGTATGAAAAACAGGTCAATACCTTGGAAAAGGAGACCCCAAAAAATGCTGAGGAAATTAACACCTTGAAAAATAGGCTCACCCAATTGGCAAAGGAGGTTCAAAAAGCCAATGAGGAGAAGAATGCTTTCAAAAGCAGAATGAGCCAAATGGAAAAAGAGGCTCAAAAGCTCACTGAATTTAATAGCTCTCTCAAAATTAGAATGGAACAGATGGAGTCTAATGACTTTACGAGAAACCAAGAAATTACCAAACAAAACCAAAAGAACACTTGCCCATCTGGGCTTCTCCTCTGGGCTGTGTCACCGCTCTGGTCTATCTTTTACCAGCCTCCTGAACCTACTACTCTCACCAATATGTACAACAAATATTACCTCTCCTCCCCTTGCTATGTTCTCTCTTCCTACCCAGCAGACTTTCTTTATGCCTTTCCTTTTCTCTAGTAATCTTTATGTCTAGACTTTATTACAGAAGAGGCTTTAAACTTTTCTTTTATACAAGACTCCCTTTGGCAGTCTAATAAAGTCCATAAATCTTTTTCACAGAATAAGGTTTTTACATGCATAAAATAAACTAGTACAAAGGAAGACCAATATCTATTACCAAAGATACATTTTTTAACAAGTTCATGGGGCCCAGGTTAAGACCAGTTTTACTGAAAGACAGAATTTCCCAGTTTTCCACCTGACTGGTGTCACCTCAGACATGTAACATCAAGGGTTGCAAACCAATCAGGCCCCTGCTGTTCCCCATATAAAGTAACCAAGCAGCTCTTATTCTGGAGCTATCATGATGTCCAAGCTAAGCCACCTTCCCCCAACATGATCAAGCTGACCGTTTGGAAATAATAACAATAATAATGTGTACCAAATACTAGAAGCACCTAAAATACCATGGACTCTCACCTCCTGTCATAGCCTGATGACAATCACGCCCAAATCTCCTTGGCAGCATTGTGGATTTTATACCTACATTCTAGGACATTTCTTGGTCTGCTCTGAAAGTACCAGTGAGATTGCAGAGGTCCAGGGGGTAGGACCTGGGTGGGGAAAGAAGGCTGTCCTAGCACCATGCTCTGCCATCCCCGACACCCACACTTCCTGAAGTGTCTCCAGGGAAGCCGGTAGTATTCCCTCTGGGGGCATTCCCCTGAACAAACCAATCCAAGAGTATATTCTTTAAAGTACTGACTTTTCTAATTTGTCTGTAAAACCCCTACACTCCTAGAAATAGCAAGTGACATCATTTAACAAACAGCGAACTGAACTGAATGAATAGCAAACTTCTTGTTCATCTCTATATACATCACAGTAGCTATCACAGTGTCTCTCTACACAGCAGTCACTAAACAAATATTTCCTCATCTGAGAAGTTGTCTTAAAAATAAGATATCCTCAACATTGAAAAGAGTCCAAAAACCTGGGACTGTGTCCTATTTCCTCTATTTTCTAGATGTGAAACACTGAGCAAGTCAGTTAATGTGCACATTTCCTCATCTGCAAAATGGTCATCAATCAAGGATTATTAATATTCTTATTAAGTGTATACTGTACTATGTGTGAAATGGCAAGTGCTGAAGGTACAAAGGAAAAAGAACAACTGTTCTTGTAAGACTGAGTTGTCGAGGGTCTCCTTGACACTTCTGAGTGTAGTCAAATCAGATTAAAATGAAAATGGGAAATATTTACTCAGAAAAAATTTATAATAGAACACAGATAATGTTAATGTTGTTTTCAAAATCAACATGGGGTCCATGGATATTCTTATATGCAGTTCACTAGTCCCTGTTGTGCATTTGGAACCACTTCCTTAAAGGACCTTATATTCTAGTGAAATAATGAAACTGCCCATACCTAACTCTCAGAACTCTTCTTAGGACCAAATAAGAGGAGGTATGTTCAAACACCTTGTAAAACACCATCTGAAGTGCTGAACAAATACAATCTATTAATTGTCATTGTTGCTAAGGTCTGTAGGATTCTTTGTTCCTTACTGCTCCCTACTCTTCAATGCAGTCAACCACCACCACCTTCAGAGTGATTCTGGTGATGCCCTAAGAGGTTCATTAAGTCTAAATGGGCAATTGGTAGCTCAGAAACTAGAGTCCTTCTGTCTTCATTACCATCCCTTTTCTTTTCTCTCCTACAGTTGGCTGATAACTGCATCTCCCTCACCCCTAACCTTGTTGTGTCTAATCACAGGCATAGGCATGGTGACCTCAGATCTCTAGAGTTTCTCTTCCCTTTTCTCCCATCTCTTCTCTTCATACTTGTTGACTTTCACATAAAAGGGCCTGTTTTTCAAAGAACAGTGTATTCTTTTCCTTCCACGAAGGCTCCACACATGATATCTGTGTGTATACTCCTGGTCTTCAGCCCTTTGTGGTACGGTCCATTTTTGAGACAGGGACTCAGGGGTGAATATGCACCCTCACCGAAAAGGAAAACTTTCCCTTTCTCTAGTGTTACCAGCTCCCTCCAAGATGAAGAGACATTTTCAAATCCAGAATGTCCAAAGAAGTTTATCTCCAGAGAGTCAGGATTTTAATGAAAGTTTAAACCTCTAAGGCCAAAGCAATTTCACACATATCTGCAGTTAGAGAGTTAAAGAGAATGTATGTTCCTCAAGTGAAGGCTAAAAATGAACATTTAATAGAAAGAACAACATTTCTAACATTTTCTTCTTCTACATGAAATGATGAATTTTCTTGGTTTGTTTTTATTAATATTTTGTAGAAACAAGTCTTCCCATACTGTCTACTACTGTGGGAAAGGAAGGAAAAGGAAGGAGGAGGAAAGGGAAGGAATAAGCATGTATAGCACCTACTATTTGCCAGGCACTGTGCTAAATGCTTATTTTTTATATTCTCAGATTTGACTTACTAACAACACAATGAAAATATGGCATTTTTCAAAACAACCTAAAGATGAATTAAAATCTGATTTCAATTCAGGTAAAATATTTTACTAGCAAAATATGTACATATGCACAGACATGATCTAACAATACCCATGACAGTGAGTTAGAATTCAAAATGTACTTTTAAAATTTTGCAGTTTTTAGTTAACTTTGACACAATTCCAACAAAATAAACCCCTTAATATATTAACATGACTTAAGCAACAAGCCATCAAATAGGTACCCCACTTCACCTCCCATAAAAGGTCTAAAATGAAACAGCCAATGTGGGGTTATTTTAGGAAGACATCATTATTAAGGACATTGTGAATGTTGTTTAATCAGATCTCCAGACAAGTTGATAATTATCTTGGGTATTTCTGACCAAATTCTGTTTCATTTATTATGGCAACTATTCAAATATCATTTTTTTAGAGCAGAAAACTCCTTCCAACCAAAGCAGATTGCAACTTATGTATAAATTACAATCTTAGAAAAATGTCTGAGTATCAGGGTGATAGATAAGTGACGTGCCCATGACCACATAACCACACTGGGCCAGAATCAGTATTGGAATCCTGGTCTTTCTGGCTAGATCAGCTAAGCTGTATTTGCTACACCACATCACCTCATGTGGTGATAAACTTCAAAAAACTTTTTTCTTCTGTCCAACAAGGACAAAAAATAAAAATCAACTTCTCATTAGGGACAATTACATTCCCTAACCACCATAACCCTCTTCTTTGATGTCACTAGCATATACACATACACACAGAGCAAACTATAAGATTAAAATCTTTAAATTGCATACACTAGTTAAAATGGACAACTGACCTGACACTGAATGTACCCCACTATGTCCTTATTGGATTTTTTATAACAAGCAACCAAAAGGCTGAAGTACGTAATGAAAAGATGCTGAGGGACACTAAAGAGGTTAAATATGAAAATGAAATAAGATAAAAAAGACTAGCAAAACACTACTCTATGATGGAAATGCATTAAAATAATTAATTTTCACATTTAATTCCTCAACCTCTTTTCCTATTTACATTCTTCTGTTACTGCATTTAGAAAAAAAAAGCTGTTTCTACAATTTTCATCTGGAAGAAGTTTGAAAGGTTTTACTGTTTGAGTTATAGTATAACCTCATTGAGAAACTAAATTTAAAGGGTATAGAGGAAGGGGGGGTGGGAGGGGTGGCAGATTAACTCATAGCAGCACTGAGGTCATAAATAAAGCTTTCTGAAGAAAAATTTATGGGAAGTTATTAAGATATTTATCCCTTTGATACACGAAGACTGATAACAAATGGAATTCAATTAAACTCTATTATAGATGACAAAATACAAAAAAGTATTCCTATGCTGCAGAATTTCTTTCTGTCACCACTATCAAACATCTTTCAGAGGACTAGCGATGACTGAGCAACTCTCAAGGCAAGCAACTCTCAACCATCTAATTGCACCCCCTAACATCATACAGATTTCAGTATGTCAATGTCGAAAATTCAACAAGATGAATGCTATGCATCCATCTCCCACTAGGTCGTTTCAATTTACAACATTCAGCCAGTTTCCTTTTTCGTTTCTTGGTTCCTTAAACCAGAGCTTCGATAGCATTGCCTTATGTTGACACCTGCTGGAAAATATTGGGACTGTAAATTTCTTATTCTGTTAGCTGCATCAGCAGCTAAATTGAGCAATGGTACAAAACATACACGGCAGGATAAATTCCTGCACAAAATGACATAAATACCACCTTCAGACTGAGATAGCACATTTATTGTAAACCTATTCATGTTATAAATAAATGAAACTCTCAAGAAATCTGCCCAAAGAGTATCCCTCCCCTAAATGGCTGTTCTGTTCTAACAAAATCCCAGTGACAGGTCAAGGTAAAGAAAATTTTATCCTAATTTGTGGTAACCTTTATTTGGGATGTTATTAGCCAAACCGATTAAAGCATTCCTCTTACTTTACTGATATTGCAGCTGACCACCATGTTTGGTACACTAACTTTCGTGGCTCTACCTATTGGAGTCATTTGGCTGTCTGAGAAGGGAGACAAATGATCAATTGTGCAAGTCTCTACAAAGGTATCAGTGAAGTGACCCAGCTTCCAACAAAAAAAGGATGCTTTATGTATTCATGCTTATAATTTCTTTCACAAAAAAAGCATGAGTGAATGAGCTTTTCTTCTCTATTAACAAAACTGCCTTATTTGCATGAAAAAATACTTTTAGCAGATCAGATTTGTTCCTTGAAATGCACTGAAACACCACATTGAATCAAACATTTGAAATTAAAGATACAGATTATCTCAGGTGACAGTATTATTAAATTCTATCTATGAAGCCTCGCTTAGCTAATAATGTGAGTAAGAAATATTTCTGAAGGTTCTTGCAAAGAATGTCTCAGTACTTCAATCAATCATAACCTGCTAAATATCTCCCAAGGAAAACTTTTATAAGGAAAAACTGCTTTAGCCAAAGTTCAAAGAAAATCAAGGAACCGAAACACAATACTTTGGTTTTCCCTCTCACTCTCAAGCACCATATAAACTTGCTATGCAAATAAAGTTCAGTATTTTTTGTATTCTATATTAGCCACATTAAGAGAAAATGAAAAGCCCCAAGTTTTCTTCTCCTCACAGATGTCTCTGACAAGGGATCGAATGCAAGTTTTTGAGGATATGATGTTTGCAAGGGAATTTTTAAGCACTGTGACACTAACACTGATGAGTGGAAAACAGGTTTGACACTAATATTAAAATGGAATTCTGCAGCAAGTAATTGGAAAAAGTTACAGGAATAAGACTTCTCTCTAAATTATAAATAATGGCTTCAGCACAAATAAACCTGTAACAGTGCTAACTTCAAAAGACAGCCTGATATACAAACTTATAGGTGAATAGAGTTTTCAGATTTAGGGAGTGACAAATTGAAATTTGAAACTTTTAAATAATTTTCCTTTTCCTGTTCAGCTTTTCTTACAAGATAACACTTGTTCTACTCTAAGTTCTTCCCACTCTATGGAAGTGTCCAAACTTGGAGAGAGGACCACCTGTCAAAGCAGAGGGAAAGAGAGAGATATCGGGGCCAGAGATGGAACTGGAAAACCCTTGAGATTCTCTTCTAACACTTAAATATTATGAGATCTAATATAATTACTGACAAAGGAGTCTTCCTAAAAAAAAAAAAAAGAACAATTCTAAAATTGAGGCAACAAGCTCTAAAGAGACCAATTTTCCATGGTTCTTTAAATGCACTTCTGATTTAAAAAAAAAAAAAAAAGAAAAAGAAAAAAATTAATGAGATGATAGAATGAAAGATGTGTTGGGAGGGGGAGAGGTTGGTTTTATAGAAATAGGGTAAAATAATATTTTATATGATCTACTTTTAATTTCCTGAAACTTACATCACTAAAATCCTTACACTAGTAAGATACTGCTGTTCAGAAGAATAAAAAAGTACATTTTTAAATATCGACTAATTACATTCTCTGCAAAAACATCAGTAGAATATCATTAAACAAGACAACCTTTCGTCTGTTAGAAAAGACAGCAGTCATTAAAGTTGTAATATTATTTAAAATTCTTAGCCCAAATGTAATTACACAAACAATTTAGCCAAATAAATTGTGTAATATGACATTTTGCAAAGTGCCTCCATGCCATCACTCTCATGACAGTTTTTAAAGCTTAAAAAAGGGGTCAGATAATCAATCTCCTGAGATGTTCATTTTCAGTGTACAAGTACCTTACAGAGCTTCTGGTACCGAGGAGAAGAAACTGCCATCCTTTGTAAACGATGCAACAAAACCACAACTTTCTGAAGAGACGTTCTCACCGCAGCCATCATTTTAAGTTTGCCACAATTCGGACCTCATTTGCATTATAATTTGCACCAGAATTTGCATTATAAATTAAGAGCAATGCTCATTTCCTCCTGGTCATTGGACAAGGATTTGCCAATTTTCTGAGCATGCTCGTTTCCAGGAATACACTGGAGAGGTATAAGCTGCAGCTTCCCAAAGACAAGGGTTATACATCTTCAATTCTTCTCAATCTAAAAAGCACACATAGACGCCAAACAGAAAGCCCCTGACAGATGCTCCCCCAAGCCAGTGTTTGCTCAGCTCAGCACGGGTGGAAAAGGAGGCAAGCTGGTGAGCCAAGGGCTGTCTGTTGCCGTAGAGGAGCGCAGTTGGTAGCAAAGAAGGACATTAAGCAAAACATTAATGCTGCTGAGACAAAGCAGAAGCCCCTTGGGAAGACAACCCCAACAGATAATCATAGTTCATCCCTCGGAGCTGGTTTATAATAGGAGATAGAAAGGCATTCACTCCCTCACTCCGGAGAAGGATGTGTTCACTCCCAGACTAAATGCGGCTCTGGCAGCGCACTGGGGAGTGAGTGAATAATAGGCTCTGTTATAAATCTTGAGAGAAGAACAGAGGGATACCTGGCTCTAATGATATCAAGCCATACGTTAAGGGCTAATCAGTCACACAAGGACAAGTCTCAAAGCTAGATTACCTAAGGAAAAAAAAACCTAACTAAACGAATGAAAGAATAACTGCAGGGGTCCAAATGTTTTTGCTTAACACTGAAGCCCATCTGCCCAAAGGGCTATCAGAAACCCACATTTCCAAACCTGGAAGTAAAGTCAAAACCAAATAGAATATGTCAGGGCGTACCTAATTAAGAGGTAACATTAACAAAAGACTACTTTATGGGTCATTCCAGAATATTATGATTCCCCCTTTTCTAAAGGTTGCTTTACGTTCTCAAGTTTATTGTGGGTTGTTGGGTTTTTTTAAAGAATAGTAAGATTAGTGGGCACAAAAAGAAGCCAGACTATATGATTAGACCTTGTGGGACGTTCTAAACCACCTTAGGGTCACTGTCCCAAGTAAAAACTGAAGCAAGTAAGTTGAGATTTAATTCCCATTTTGAAATTGAGGAAAATAACAGAATGATTAAATGCTTTGGTCAAAGATCGCAGCCAGAACAGAAGCCAGATGTTTCTCATTATCACTGTCTTGCTCAAACTAGGAACCTGTGTAACATTACAGTTTCATCATACTGTGCAATTGTCATATTATTCCTTTAAAAAGTAAATCAGAAAAGGAGTCATGCAAGAGGGCTTAGTCTTCCTGTGCAGTACTAAGGGCACACAAACAACCTCATCTTTATACATATTAAAACATTTCTACCTATTTCCTCAGGTCTCTTCTGTATTTACTTCAATATCGCTTCAAATATTTAACAATGTTTCTCTAATACAGTGTTTTTTTCTGCTCAGTTACCAGCCAGTGATGTACCATTCGTTTCTTTTTTGCATTCCTCTACTAGAACACATCCTGAGCCTATAGTGCCTCCCTCTGTTTAGAATGAATATGCCAAGGTATTGATTATAGAACTGCCAGGATAGAATGTCAGTTACACAACTAAATACCAAATGATGAGAGAGTGCACACTGGAGAATCACTAGGTGAAGATACTTTAACAAAGTTACTTACTCTCCTCAAAGTACAGGGCACGTCGTAGACACTCAATAAATGCATGCTGATGGGTTTAGTAAAATCAAAGTCTCTCCCCGCTTACATGTCAGTCACCAAAAAAAGAAAATAAATGGAACACCAAAACTAAAAGTATGCCATCAAGAAGAGAGCATGATTTTATTTGTGGTAATAAAGGATAAAAAAATGTCAAAGATAACTTTATCAACAAGATAGTTTGGATATTAATATTAAAAATTAAATAGCAGAAAACTGGTGATTGACATATTTAATGATGGATATTATACCAATAGATTGCTACATGTATACAGTATCTATAAAAATTATAATACAGAAAAACTGCAGTTGTTTACCTTGAATGTGGGGCAGGCTAGATGACATGGTGGAAAGAGCCCTAGGCCGGGAGTCGGGAAAACCTAAGTTCAAATCCAGCCTCAGACACTTGCCAGCTGTGTGACCCTATGCAAGTCATGTTAATCCTGTTTACCTCAGTTTCCTCATCTGTAAAATAAACTGTGGAAAGAAATGGAAAACCAGCAAGAAAATGCCAAATGGGGTCACAAAGAGTCAGACACAAAACAACTGAAGAAAAAAAAATCATCTTGTCTGTGGCATGACCTTACCAATCAGGCAAACAATGTCATGTTTTGGTTCTGCAAGCCAAGGTAACACTGACATTCACCGAAAAAAAAATGGTGTCAAAGGAGGACTGAAATAGGCAGAACTTCAAGAAACATGCTTCACAAGTGGAATTATAAATGAAATCACAACCAGCATGTCTGTACTATTTCTCACTCTGATTTTCAGTCATTTTTAGTTGTGTCTGACTTTTTGTGACCTTATGTAGCATCTCCATGGCAAAGAAAATGAAATGATTTGCTATTCCCTTCTCCAGATCAATTGACAGATGAGGAAAGTGAGGGAAACAAGGTTGAGTGACTTGGCCATGGTCACATAAGAGTCTGAGGGCAGATTTGAACTCAGGAAGACATGTCTTCCAAATGCGAGGCCCAGTGCTCGATCCACTGCACCACCAAACTGCCTTACTCTTCCCATTTGAACAGCTTACTTTCTTCACCTGTATTGAAATCATATACTATCCTTGAGTTCTACCTCTCATCTCAGCTCCCACAAGAACCCTTCCATAACCACATCAGTCCATGTTCTCTACCTATTTGGCCTCTTGCTGAACTGTGGTCACGTTGACTCTTATCAATCATGTAGCTTCTCCTTATGGAAGGTTACACTATTTAACTTTCCATGAATATTTTGTTGTCCAGCATTTTTCAGTATCTTCATGTGCACATTTTATCTCTCTCCAGGGAAATTGTTGGCAAGGTGGGGGAGAAGAAAAAAGCACTGACCCAGGAATCAGGAGAGCTAGGTTCTAGTCCAGCTCTCCTACTCATTTGTTTTTAATATTGGGCATAAATGGCTCTCTGGGCTATAACTTCTTATAACATAATAAATAGATTGGACTAGATATCTCCGAGGTTCTCAGATTGAATGACTAATGTTTTCTCAACTATTCGTATAACTCTGCACCCTTCAATATTTAACATTCTACAATGAAAGTAAGCAGAAACTGAAGAATTTACTGCGATAATATAAAGGAACACAATTCAGAAAGACTAGACGTCTGACCAAAATAGTGTGCAATCACGGTTTTGGAAGATGTGGGAGAATGGATGAACACTTGGTACTCTCTGAAAGAGGTAATGAACTACAGGTGCAGAATGAGACATTCATTTGGGGACATAATTTAGAATCACAATCACAGTTAATTTGTATTACTCAACTGTATTTGGTTTTTATAAAGAAGTCTTCTATTGAACAAAACGTGAGGGAAACTAGAAAGTTAGAACATTTTGTCAATAAAATATTTAAAAGGCAAAATATATTATGAACACAACAAGGGCTCAATAAATATTCTTTGTTAAGTGATTAGTATGAGAAATACTAAAAATTTTTTAGTGAGGAATATATGGCAACATTAGGGGAAACAGCCTACTAAAAAGTTAGTGTTTAATTTGTGTACACCGTTCCATTTCTATTTCTTTACCCACCTATTCCTAACTACTAAATATGAAAGTCAAACATAGATTCATTTGAAGAGCCCATGCTTCTGCTACCATTCTACCACTAAGAGACTGATTACTTGAGTTATAAGCAACTTGAGACAGCCCTGTCGTGGGTCAGTGAAATAAATGCTGTGAAATATAATACTTTTCCATTACAAACATGGGATACATAAAAAATGTAGCATCCTTCCAGAAAGCAAACCAATAGCGCACCTTAAGTGCATTTCATCCAAGATTCACCCAAACACAGGGAAAATGTCTCCGTGCTCTTCTCACCGTTCCATCATGGCTACGTATCAGACCATCTCTAAGACCTAACGCATTCTAAGCTGCGTACAAGGAATGTCGTCAGCTTTGTCTCGCTCACCTTTCACAAAATACCCAGGGTGCCCTTACACCGTAATTTAAACTGTGTGCAGAAAATCAAACTCCAAAAATGGCTTTTACGTGAACTTTGCTTTCAATGTCTTCCCTTCCAAGGTAAGCTTTTAGTTGGGGGAGGAGTTTGGTTAATCTGATCTTCCTGTGAAATTAACAAACCCTTGAAATTGAAAGTTTGAGAGGCTTACCTACGAAGGGAAGTAAATTGATTACTTGACTTTTATAGGTTATTAACACATACGCAACCAAAATATTTCTAAAATTTTATGCCTAATGATAATTGCTTTGTTTTGCTTGAAAACATTAAGTCTAAAATGTACATTGTAGCTCATTTTTTGAAAAAATCCTCACATTAGCGTGTCAGTCATCCATTTTTTTCTCACTTCTCCTCTCATTTCTCCCTACATAATAAAGACTGTTCTTTAAATATTTTGAATGGCTATGTGTCATTGTAAGAAAATGTTCCCTAACATAATAACATAAGGAGGAATGGTTCAACTCTTTAAATATAAAACATTAACATCTCCTAACATTCTTCTTAAAGACTTTTTTTGGTTTTATCCACAAATTATTAATATTTCAAATATATTCTTCCAAATCTCTCTTTACACATGAATAGAAGAACATGTGTTAAGTACTAATGAATATTATACAGGCTAATCTGTTACAAATTTTAAAGTCTTTCATATTACATACATACAAGGATATTCTCAGTACAGCAAAAATGATAGGGCATGCTGCCTGAACATGGATGATAAAGTATAAATTGTGCATCTAAAGATTAAAATGACAAACTGTATAAGAGATACTTTGAAACAGTATAAAACAGTCAAATCTCCTTTCCTTTACATTGCACACACATGCAAAAATTATCAATGACATGGTGTTAAACTAATGATCTTATGGGGAAAAAGGGATAAAGTGGCAGTGTGAATACACACATATGTATAAATGCCCTGAGGAGTCTAAACCGGACCTACATATACATAGCCACACATATAACCATTTGTTTATAAATATGCCACCAAATTGTTTTAAAAAATGGGGAAAAATGACTTTCATATAAAAGCAACTTGGGGTTGAGTCAAGTAAACTGGACTGTCTTTACACTGTCAACAAAGAGCCAACGATGTAACTGATATCATGGCCTCTGACACTAAGAGGGCCTATCTGATGATTAAAAATAGTTAATAGTCCTTTCAAGATGCTCTAGGTTCCCAAGAGAGAAGTAGTCAAAGGATACAAAGAGTTTTGAAAGGAAGAAATGAAAAACCAAGCTATCAACAAATATCAAAAATGTTTTAATTCACTAAGAGAAATTGAAAAATTAAACAACTGTCACAGATGGTGAAAGATGAAAATACTGAATGCTGGAGAAACTGTGGGAACACAGGTGCATGAATAACACTGTTCATAGTGCTGAAAATTGATCCAACTGCCCAAAAAAGCAATAGGAAATTAGCTTAAAAAACTAAATTGCCCCTAAGCTTTAAACAGGAATATCACATAAATACCAAGAATGTCACAGACAAAGGGGGAAGTCATATATGCCAAAATATTCCAATCAGTAATTTGAGGGTAAGCAAATGACCAGAAACAAAAGAGATTTCCATTTATTAGGAAACAGCTGAAGAAAAAATGAAATACAATGTAACGGAATGTTATTGTATCATAAGGAAAAGAGATGAAGGTAAAGGTTTTCAAGCCGTGATAAAAAAAAAAAAAAAGAGCCTAAACATCATCTTTCAAGAAATTATCAAGGAAAACTGCCCTGATATTCTAGAACCAGAGGGTAAAATAGAAATGGAAAGAATCCATCAATCACCTCCTAAAAGAGATCCCCCAAAAGAAAACTCTTAGGAATATTGTAACCAAATTCCAGAGTACCCATTTCAAAGAGAAAACATTACCAAGCAGTCAGAAAGAAATAATTCAAGTATCATGGAAACACAATCAGGATAGCACAGGATTTAGCAGCTTCTAAACTGAGGAACTGAAGAGTTTGGAATATGATATTCCAGAGGTGAAAGAGGCTAGGATTAAAACCAAGAATCACCTACCCAGCAAAATTGAATATAATATTTCAGTGGAAAAAAATGAAACTTCCAAGCATTCTTGCTGAAAAGACCAGAGCTGAATACAAAAATATGACTTTCAAATACAAGAATCAAGAGAAACAAGAAAAGGTAAACAGAAAAGAGAAGCCATTAATTCAACTCATTAAAGTTGAACTGTTTTCATTCCTACATGGAAAAATGACATTTGTAACTCATGAGACCTTTCTAAGTATTAGGATAGTTGGAGAAAATACACACACACACGTTTGTATACATATATATGTGCATATACATGTATGTGTGTAAGTACATGTGTATGTTCTCTGAAGACATTCTGAAGTCTAAATAAACTGAACAGTAGAAGAAAAACTTTAGGTCAAATGAGGATAACCACACAAAAGGGATGCATGTAGCAGTAATGAAACTAGAAAACTACATACATCTGGAATGAGCATCTGATGACCACATTAACAAAATCAGGCCTCTGTTTTAAGTTATTGCTCCTTCTACCTCCTAACAAGAGCAATAACATTGAGAAGAACCAGGAGAACACTGTACACAGTAATAGCAACACTGTGCAATGATAACTTTGATGGACTTAGCTCTTCTCAGCAAAGCAATGATCCTTAGATCTCCAAATGACTCATGATGCAAAATGATAGCCACATCCAGGGAAAGAACTATGAAGTCTGAATACAGATCAAAGCATACCATATTTCGGTTTTTTAACTTTCTCATGGTTTTCACCTTTTGTTCTACTTCTTTCATTACATGACTAACATGGAAATATGTTTAATATGATTGTCCATGGACAGCCTATCAGATTGCTTGCCAGCTTGGGGAGGGGAAAAGGGAGAGAGGGAAGGAGAAAAAAAACTGGAACTCAAAATCTTATAAAAGTGAACGTTAAAAACTATCTTTGCAAGTAACTGGAAAAAGAAAACATTATTAAGTGGCGGGGGGGAAGAACAATATGTAGACCCATTATAATGGAAAGTGCAGCTATGAATCAAGGTGCTGGTTTCCGAATCACTCACCTCAAACTGCTTTTTCAGCGTCTTGAACAAACGACTGTCTTCAATAGGATCCTCCTGCTCAATCGCACACGTAATTACATATACTGAAGATTCTGCTTCCCTTAGCCACCTCATGAATTTTTCCATAACCTTGAAGGAGGTCTGAGCTATTCTGAGGTCCACCTCTAAGGAAAGTTGTCTTCCTCGAACGCTGGAAGCAACAACAGACAAGCAAACCTTAAATAACTGTCCCTAGGACATCAAATGTTACATAGATGATGAATAAGAAGTTAATCGATAATCTAAAAAGGAATGTTCATTTCTATCAATTACCAAACGTAGCTGAGGTACCCATCCCTTCATATATTTGGTGCACCTGAGGGTCAAACAAGGTATTTGCATACCACTTAGTACAGTGTCTGGCACAAAGGAGGCACCATATAAACTTCCTTTCTCCTCCTTCCAACAAGAATAGGAAGAATTTTCTCTTTGCATATATGAATATTAATTTTTGAAGGCACAAAAAAATTCAAATTACAAAATCACTCCTGTGGAAAACTGAGTTACTATTCTTATTTGGGGATAACATTTAATGTTTGTGCATACTCCAAAAATGCACTTATTGTATGGAAACTTGGAAAGGGGGCATTCCATTCAGTTACTTAATAAGCATTATTCTCTCTCCCCATATTCCCAGCTAAATAAAATGACTTAAAGTGCCAATTTTATGTTGTCTTATCAGATAAATAAATTTCATTTACTAAATTGGCAAAATAATAAATTTAGAAGTCAGCTCAAATTTCTGCAAACTGCGCGTTAAAGAGCCACACCAATTTGTTATCTTAGACAAAGAATTTCATATTCGATCTTTCAAGAAGAACCTATTTGTGAAGGTAGTGCTTAAGATTTTTTATTTCTTCACTGGCAATTAGCACAAGATCCAGTATACAGTTGGAACTTCATAAATGTTCACCTACTGATATTTATCTTCGCATTACAATGTCGTGTAGATTACTTCACATCAAGTCTTTCTTTAAAGCAGGGTATAATAGCTTGCAAATTGTATTCTCTGAATGAAGCTTATCCCCATTGAATCTATGCTCCACAACACCATGAAATTTAATCTGCCAAAAAGCACATTTCATCATGTCCCACCCTCTGCTCTAAAATGGTCAATAAGGGCTCTCACATCTGTCTCCAATAAGCATGATGTTCTGATAAACTACCATTTGTCTATTTAAAAATAAGTTCAAGTTTTTAAAATCCTGTTGATGAAAGAGTAGTTATCTTTAGCATTATCACAACTGAATGAAAATGCAAGTGTTGTGTTCCCCTGCTATGATAGAGGAAGTATTATCTTTGAGTATAATCCATTTTTAATTGCCTACTCTATCTAATCCAACTATTGCTGTAGGCGGTCTTAAAATATATACAGAGCAAAGGAAAAAAAAAAAAAAAGATTTGCAGGTCCTAAATAAAACAGGGCTATATTCCTAAGTGGTCAATTTTTCTAGAAAGTTTTATCCTCTGCAAAAGTCTTTACTGTTTAGATTACTCCTCAAATGGTGCCATTATGTAGGAAACCTCTATTTAACGAGCATCTTTCCTTGCTAAGGAGGGCATCCTGCTGTTCTTTTCCTCTCAGTCACGGGTTATAGCTCACGAATCCAAACCTACTGTCATATCCAACAGGTGTGGTATCAAAACAGTACTTTCCTCCAGTGAGCCACAGAGAACTTAATATTAAATACTTTTTTCTCCTAAAAATCTCTTACAAAACATAGCATTTGCAATAGATTTCTTTCTTCCAAAGTCTAATCTCTCTCAACCATATTCACACCTTTTAATTTGCCTTACAACTCTGTTATAGGAGGGTAGCTAGATGGCCCAGCAGATAAAGTGCTGGGCCAGGAATCAAGAAGACCTGAGTTCGAATCTGTCATCAGACATTAACTAGTTGTGTGAACCTGGACAAGGCACTTAACCTCTCTCTGCCTCTATCCACTGCAGAAAGAATTGGCAAACCATTCCAATATCTTGGCTAAGAAAACTCCATGGACTTTATGGTCCAAGGGTTCTGTCAGAGACCACTGAACAAATATTTTCTCTGCAGAATCTCTACAGAAATTGGTTTTATAGATTGTTACAAAAATAAAAGTGAAAACAACTTACTATCATTTCTAAATTGCTGGCTATGCTTTATAAATTGAGTATGAATTACAAAGGAGTTCAATATTACCTACTTTCATCAAATGCAGAATTCTGAAATCAAAATACCATGAAATAAATCACATCATGTATCTATCTAAAGGTCTGAGAAGGGGAGAGACTAATTGCACTTAGACATTTTGAGTCATTCTCAGAATCAAGAAACAAGTAAATATTTTGGAGCAATGACAAGTATAAGAAAGAAATTTTAAGCAGAAGTTAAAGACTGTGGTTCTTCAAACCCAAGTATTCACTGAAGCTGAAGACAAAGATTTCCCACACAGATAAGATGCTCCCCAAACTGACCTACCAGGACTGAAAGACAGGAATGACTTAGCTTGACTGAGAAGTGCATTATAGTATTTGCTTTCATTTTCTTTACATAGGAGTCAATTTAGACTTAGCAAAAAATGATATGCCCACAAACGTACAGACAGTAAGGAACCGAATAGTGACTCAGATCTTCTTTCTATCTAGCTTTCCACACTAAGATGTGACTGTTGATTGTTGGGGGGGTGGTGAGAGGTACAGACCTCGGACTTCATTGTTAAAGGGAACTGCTGGTAAGGAAACTTTCCCAATAAAGATCAGCAATACGCATTTACGCATATGTAGTGTTCAACAGCATCAAAGCTGTGGGGCAATGTTTGGAACAAAGTATGCAGAGAGAAATATGGAAACAAAGCAAACAAAGATGGAATGAATAACAAACTCTGATAATTGTTTAGGGAGAAATTCCAAGGAAGATGCTTGTTTGAGAAAGATAAGGCAAGAGTCACTCTAAAAATATGATATAGAACAGATAATATTAGTTCAGTTTGCTATCAAAAGGAACCAAACAAAAAGGCAAACTCAATGAGAACAGGTATAATACCTGCTTTCTTAATCTTGCCTAGGAGCTAGAACCTTAATAATGGTTATTAATAACAACAAGCACTTGCTAGGATGAGCATTCCCAGAGAACAGCAGCTGTTTCCTTTCTGCATTTTTATCACCGGTACGGCCAGCACAACATTTGGGACATAGTAGGTCTTCAATAGATGCTTTCTGATTTGCTTGTTAATGGCAAAGACTTAATGAATAAGTGATAAATAAATGGTTGCATGGAGGCAAGCTAGATGGCTTGGTGGGTGCTGGGCTTAGAAGAAGGAAAACCTGAGTTCAAATCCAGCCTCACACACTGATCCTCTCAAGTTACTCAATCTCTTCTTCGCCATCATCCACTGAAGAAGGAAATGGCAAACCACTCCATGATCTTTGCCAAGAAAACCCAAAATGGGGTCATAGAGAGTCAGACATGATTGAATGACTCAACAACAATGAGATGGTTGCATATACCTCTGGAGACCATAGCTGAAGTCTTCGGATAATGCATTTACTTAAGAAATACTAAGAAATGATATTCCACATTGACTGTGTAATATTAACCAATAAAGTCTTTACATTACCATTGATTGAGGTCAGCCCAAGAGGCACTCAAGTCATCACCACTTTTCCTTAATGTTCTGCTGCCATCAGAGCCATATTTTTCCACCAATTTCTTCGACATCTTATTGTAAAGTTCTATCGTGGCGTTGTTTTTGTTTAATTCCTGGATTAATTCCTAAAGCGCAATTTCAGGAAAAAGAAAATAACATGAGTGGAATCGCAGATGGAAGGTACATCACAACTAAAGACCATCCAAATTATCTTACGCTAATTTTCTCATACCCTGAACGCACTTTGAGTTCTATCACTGATTAGCATAGTTTTTGTAACACTATGAATATCAGTAAAATAAAAGTAATCTAGTTACCTACTAATCTAGTTTCCATAAGCATGCACTTTCTAAATCATCCAAAATATCTGCTCATATGAAATTGTAGTTTTTTAGCTGAAGAGGCAAAAGCATACATTACACATAGATACAGTACACTCAAACAGAGTACTATAAAAAGGTTCACCAATAATAAAAGAAAGAAAGACAGCAATCTTCTTGCTTTCTATCAGAAAAACAATCAAAATAACAATTCAGTATATCTATTCTCAAAAGTTTTATACAACATGAAACTACTGGGAAAAAGAAAAACCAAATAAAGAAGCAGTAGGAGACATAACTCAGAAGCTGGTGTTTAATTTTAGGCAATAGAAAAGCATATTATATTCTTTCTGTCATCTGGCCCACACCACAGTCCTTCAAGGTAGGAAAGGCAGGTACCACACAGATGTAGAAACTGGGACCAAGAAAGAATAATCGACTTGCTCAAGATCTCATTATGAGTGGCCAATTCAAGATCAGGCATTTTCAGTCCATTTGTCTTTATATGAACACCCGCAGTTTTAGGGCTCCTTTACACCCATCACACACATAGAGCTTTTTTGTTTAAGGGGTTAGTGACATATGTCAGTGTTAACATATTTGAAATTAAAATTTCTTACTAGTATTATGAAAATTGCCTTGACTTCACAGATCCCATCAAGGGGTTTTGTACATCCTTAGTGGAGCCAGACTACACTTTGAAATCTGCCCATTATAATGTGTTATAGTACAAGACAATTTAGACTATCCTAAAGCAGGTGCGCTAGAGGCAGCTTGAACTCACACCAGGGAGGCACCATTGTTCAATTTTCAGTATGAGGATTTATACATTAGAAATCAGCAAATGCTAGAAATCAGGGCATGGTTGACAGTTCTGATACTTGTTCAGAATGAGGAAAGTTAAGGAGAAAAATTTAATGCTACAGTATATGGGGCAAACATTCTTTTTACAAGGAGCCAATTTTGTTAAACATTTACCAGGATATCACTGCTCTCAATAGTCAACCATATTTCTCAAAGTTCTTTAATTGCTTCTATAGAAAATTCCCTTTAAAATGAAGTACACAAAAACTACATATACAAAGTAAAAACGATAGCAATTTAAAAATTCCCTAAAATACCTTACAAGTTTGATAATTCAATTCTATTTTTCTCCAACAGATCATCAAAGAATGGTGGTAGCCAATAGCTCATGCTGGTACAATAAAGTTCAGTTTACATGAGAAAATTAAAGACAGCAGTTTACCTGCAGAGTCCAGAAAATAATTTTTAAAAATTGTCTTCTTACAAGAGGTACCTGAGATAAGAGCAGGATTACAAACCCTGAAGAAAAAAAATCAACTCTACACAAAGGAAAATGCTGCTCAAAGCAAAAATTGGAAAAACATTAAAAGGCTATATAAAGCACAGCAACACCAGTTAAAGATATTTTGTTGCTTTGAATATTTTATCTTGTCCACCTACAACTCCTTTCAGTTCCCAAGTTACAGGTATAAGAAAATAAATATTTTAAGGTACTTCACAATGGCCTATGCCTTGATCAGGGAAAATGGGAATTTTACTACTATAATTATTTCTCCCAGGTTTTCTGTTCCAAAATCTAAAAAAGAGAAAAAAAATAAACACTTGGGAGAATGTACAATTCAACACTAAAATCTATTCAGAGCCCACTATAGATTTCCTTCTACCACTAGAGTGAGCAAACAGGTTGCCATCAAACAGGCTTTGAGATTTGGTAAAACACTAACGATAAACTACAAGACACTGACTATAAGTGGACCTTGGTTTCCCTATGTTAAAATCAATCAAGCAATAAACATTAACGAAGCGCCCGCATTTAGGCTTAGGCAATGGACAAAAGCATTGGGGATACAAAAAAGAAGCTGAAGCTTTTACAAATCACAGATTTCACTCCTTTCAATGGTAATGCATATATCAAATTAAAGCAATGGAAACAAAACAACTCTCCTGATGATTCGACTGCATTACTCTAAACTGCATTAATTATACTTATTATCTCATGCCTTCATGTTTTAATCATATTTCACAAGCGAGTTCTCCAGGGATTGTATTCTTTTGGAGACATTTAAAGACAACGGGGAAAGAGAAGTATCGCAAAAGAAAAATAATTCAGTATGGAATCAACATAAGCTATGGGAAATACAAAAAATGTGTATGGAAATTCATTTCTGTCTCTTTTGCCATGAGAGGCAAAAGTGAATTAAAGTCAAAATATGATCAATGTGAAAGGTCCCATTATGTTCAAATATTTTACACACGAGGAAACTGATGATCATAACAGGTAAGTCCATAACTAGAGAAAAACTGATTAAGTGTGAGCAACAGGTAGAGAACACAGGTCTCTATGGTTTTCAAGTCTAGCACACTTTTCCACAAAGACAAATTGCACGAAATGATGGATTTTTATTTAAGTGTTAAACAGTTTTGTCATTAATTCACCAAAGAAGCCCTAAAAAAAGGATTTTTTTGTCAATGTGTGTACACAATAAATCTTCACATGTATCTGATGTATAATGAAAATTTAATACACAATTTATATATATATATATATATATATACATATATATATATATATATATATATATATATATATATATATATATATATATATCTCACAGAACTCTAAATAGAGAAAGACTTCACAGGAAACCAACAAAATGAAAATTCACTGGAGAAAAAAATGCAAACAATCTGGTAAATCCTACTTTGTTCTGACAAATTTGCTCCACGAGCGGTTCCTCTTCGGAGATACTAAGTAGCTTGGCTTTGTGTTGTGTTACAAGTTTTTGGACTTCTTTATTTAAATCTCTCCAGCGTTCGGAGTCAGTAAGCATGTTTTGCAGCCGCCATTGCCTTGAGTTGACATCAAATTCTGTGCTGGCCCATTGGATTTTCACTTCATTTACTATGGAAAGCAATGCAAGAAGGTAGACCTCAAAGTCAGCACGAACTGAGAATCGGTGATAAACTGATTTATGTTTGAAATCTGGCTAACAAAACAAAAAGATTTATAAGTTTGATCCAAGAGAGGAATCCAACATGTCTATATAGGTAAATTGTCGGAAAAGTCCCTAAAGGGAGAGAAGGACAGAACAGCATCTTAACTGTGGAAATTACAAATTGTTGAAAATACCAACCTACAATTAGAGGGTAACAGTACACAGCAAGGTAATCACTGAAAAAGAAATAGTCCACTTCAAGCTAAACTAAACCAATCAAGGAATATTAAGAAGTCGATAGATCCCCTGCTAAAAAAAAAAAAAACACCTCTACTTGGTTTTACACTTAATGGGGGAAGGCAGGGTCTAGGAATTTTATAAATGAAGTACTGAAATGAAAATGGAAAAGGAGGTCATTCTTGGTTCTTAAAACAAGTGATGACAATGGATGGGATGACACCATTAAGGAGGAGGTTTTAGAGGGATTCACAAGATAGACAAAAGTACAAAGCATAACAGTAGAGATAGGTCACAAAAAGGCACATCCAGGCAGGGTAAAGAAGGGTGGAGGCTAGGGGTGGGGGCAGCTGCAATATTAAAGAGCAGTCAAAAGTTATGTTGAAACTTTTCAGTATCTGGGTAGTTGGTGGGTCAAGGTGTTATTTTCTTCAGCATTTTTTTGGGTCTCCTTTAGCAAGGTATTGACCCGTTTTTCATGCTTTTCTTGCATCTCTCTCATTTCTCTTCCCAGTTTTTCCTCCACTTGTCTAACTTGATTTCCAAAATCCTTTTTGACCTCCTCCATGGCCTGAGCCGACCAGACATCCACCTTGGATGTCTGGGATACAGAGGCCCCTACCTGCACGTCTTTCCCTGATGTTAAGAATTGTTCCCTGTCATCAGAATTGAAAGGCGGGAACATCTGTACCCCATCAAAGTAGCTTTCTACAGTCTTATTTTCTCTTCCCTTTTCTGGGCATTTTCCCAGCCAGTTACTTGACGTCTGAGATTCCTTTCCACCCCTGCCTAGATCTGTCTAGCTAGTGCTTGGGGTGTGAGATTCAAATGGGCTTTCAGTGGCAGGTGCGGCTGCTATTCAATGTGAGCTTAAGTTCTGGTGCTCAGGAGGGGGCAGGGCCACCTCCCAGGCTCAGTTCCCTCAGGGGGTTTATGCAGAGACTTTTGGTCGTGGCCCTGAGCTCCTGCCTGCTTGGGGAGTCCCAGGCCGCTGCTGCCTCTGCCACTCCCTCTGCCACTGCCTCCTGAGGGGTCCTGAGTCACGGAGACACCCCGCTCCCCTCTCGGCCAGCCCAGACTTCTCTCTCACTGACCTGAAGTGCCTGTGGGCGGTGGGACCTTCGCAGCCGCCAGAGATTCCATTCTTGATCTGCTCCTCTGGGTCCCCACGACCAGGGCAGCACAGGGGTGGCCTCCACTGTCTGGAGAATGATGGACCCCTGGGGACAGCTCTCCAGGGCTCTCTGGAATGGAAATATCTTCCACTGTGTTTCTGCCCACCTTTCACTGCTCCAGAATTTGTGGGGAGTTCTTTTTGCAGGAAATATATGGGCTGTGGGTTCGGAGCTAGCGTACGTGAGTCTCTCTACTCCACCACCTTGGCTCTTCCCCCCCAAACATTAAAATTAAAATTCTAATAGAAATGTTATACAATTTTTGAGGAACAATATGATTTACTGGAATTACCGCTGGTGAGAAATTCAGAAGACTTGAAAATTCAGATTTTCTCAGCTCCAACATATTTTTTATTCTATGAATTCATTTTGTTTCAATGTTATAAACATTTACAAATTATCCCCACTCTAAAATAGAGTTCTCTTACAAAAAATAGGAAAAACCAATAGGATGATATCATTTGAAAGAGAATGCCATTCCACATCTGTAAAAGAACCCCCATCCCAGTTCCCTAGTTTTAATTTTTTTGCTAGAGGTGTATATTTTTTCCTTCCCACCTTTCATGTCATTAAGAAAAAAAGGAAAGAAAAAAAGCTTCTTATAAAATATGCATAATCAAGCATTGGATATATATACAAAAGTATTTATGTCTTATTCTTTACCCTAAACCCATTCCCTCTCTATCAGAAGATGGTACATCATTGGTAAACTGGAATCATGAATTATATCAACTATATTGACCAGAGTTCCACAGTTTTGCAAATATATATGCCTTTACAGTGTTTTTCTTATTATATCACTTCTCCTGGTTTTCTACTAATTTAAATCTTCCTCAATTTACATTCTTCCGACTTCCAGCTCATATAATTGTGCGTGTATAAATATATATAATGTTTGGGAGCATTAAGATTTTCCTTCTGCAAAATAGGTTTAATAACAGAAATGCTGCATAGCTAGGCAATTTGAAAGGAAGTGTTTTATTACTGTCAAAACACTATGTAAATTTAAGTTAGTTTTCCAATAGAATTTTTTATAATGCACCTTACACATCAATTATTTTAAGGCAAGGCAGCCCAGTGTATAAATGTAACTGGCTGAAACCACTGAGCGTGAAAGGCCAGAAGAATGTTATTAGAAGTCTGTGCTTCGCTATATAAGGGCAAATGTCACTGATTGCTTTTACAAAGATTTCTTTCAACTGCATACAATCTGTGAACCTGGGGAAAAATTTTTTCTACCCTATATTCCATTCACTGGAATACAACAGATTTGATTATGACCTCATAGGTCCCAGGTTCATGCTGATACACGTCATTCAGAGATGCGTTTAAATAAAGTCATGTGTATTTCCAAAAAAACTTTAAAGTATAACTGGGTAGATATGAATTCTCCTATGTAATCAAGAACCTATACAAAATGAGGGCCAATCACCCTTAATTTATCCATGTAAACTCCGTATTTTAACGTATCAAGGTAATGCTGAAAATGGGATACTAATATAATGTATAATAATGTAGTAGTTTCTCACATACAAAAAGCCAGCCACATGTACATACAACTACATATATGTGTGTATGCTATATCTATAGATATAATTAGTTTATTCTCATGCCATAATTACCAAGTGATTCCACACTAGAGGAATAACCATAGCATTTGGTGGCTGAGTGGATAGAGCACCGGGCAGGGTATTGGAAATATCTAAGTTCAAATCGAGTCCCATGCACTTGATACTTGTGTGACCTTGAACAAGTCACCAATTATCTATCTGCCTCAGTTGCCTTAATGATATAAAACACTGAGGATAACAAGACTAGCTTCCCAGGGCTGCTGTGACAATCCAATGAGATATCAAACTAAAATTTCTGTGAAGCAATGATCCTAGTGTCTAGCACATAGTAAGTACCTAATTAAAGTGTAATCCCTTTCCCACTGATGAAAAATGTTGTTGGTTAAACCCTTTACCAGATTCTACCTCTGGTAGATTAATTAAACAGATTAAATAAGTTAAAATGGAGGTAAAAAATAACACATTAGCTCTAATATTGCATAGTGGATTAAGGGGCCAGGCTTGGATTTAAAACCACCCTGGGTTCAAGTGTGGCCAGTGACACTCACTAGTGAAAATGGACAAACTGTTGAACTGCTCAGTGGCCAAGACAGCAAAGAGTTTTACCTAGAAATGAGGGGCCCATTTTACTCATAGGATCATAGATCCACTTAGAAGCAATCTCTCCATTTCCCTAATGATGAAAGGAAGATCAAGGATTGTTGAGCGACAGGTCATCTAGGATAGTCAACGGTCAGAGAATGGAACTGAATCCAAGTGTTCTCACTTCAGAGTAAGTCTTCTTTCCACTGTACCATGCTGACTCAAAAATGGTGGAGGAAAACTCTCCAAAGTGACAAAACCACAGGGGCAAATCCTAAATATAAGCTACACTTTAACAAGAATATATACATTTTGTGACAAAAAAAAATAGAAGAGGTATGTCTACTGAAAATATTAATAACTGAAGGAATCTACAAAGCATAATTGACAATTTATATGAAAACTGCCAAATTTCAAGTGATTCATGCAGGAATTGCGTGTCTTCAAGAAAAAAATATACTTTGTATATCTTTGAATTCTTTTCCACCTCAAAATCATCTTACTAATAAGAAAGCAATGCAGTCCGTGTGAGGCAGCATGTTGTGGTGCTAAAGTAAAATACTTTTTACCTAGGTTAAATACTGATATAATTAACTATGTAATCTTTAGCGAATGACTGAGCTTCCCTGGAAGGCAGTTTACAAAGCTAAAAAAATGAATTATGCCTATGTTGTTTGAGTTAGCAACATGAAAAAGCAAATATTTAACATGAGAAACTATCATCCCAGTCTCATTTAAATATTCATAAAGCTAGTATTAACTATTCTACTCTAATGCTTTTTATTCACTCGACCAGTACAATTTCTTAAAAAAGATATTTATCTGCTAAACCCCAAAAGAAAAAAACACATTTAAATAGTACTTTTAAAAAAATGAATAGGGAATATTACTTTTAAAACTCTCTTAGAAGAATAGCTTTACAGAGAAATAATTAGAAAGATGAAAGTTCCATATAAGATTAAACAAAATTAAGGTAGCAAGTTTTCCCTTATTTACCAGAGACTACAGTATCAGGCTCTGAAATTTCCCGGTTTCTCTCCTCCTCGGGGGTGCATGTCTGTCTGTAATTTCATAAACAGAGAGGGAAAGAAAGGTAAGAGAAAATATTACTTCCCATGCCCATTGATCACTTCTCCTATTCTAACTTCTGTATAGATCTTTATCACCCTGTTAGCCCAAGTTCCTGTCCTGAGCTATATAAAACGAAAGACACAATTTCTTTTCCCTTTTTCTAGATCTCTTTGGGATACAGGACAAAGGACATGCACATTTTAATGGCCCTGTCAACAGGTCCAAATTGTTCTCCAGAATGGCTGGATCAGCTCACAGCTCCACCAACAATCAATGAGTGTGTCAGCTCTCCCACATCATCTCCTAGGATAAGTCCATCAAATCAAAACTCACCACCAAGTTCCTAATTCCTCTAACTGCAGGGTTCAAGGGTGGAGCACCAAAACTCCTACCCATACTCCCAGGGGTCCTACACTCCATCCCTCTCTTTCTTGCCTCCTCTTGTGTATTGTCCCGATGTGACAGCCCTGTTCCAGAAGGAAGGACAAACAACAACCTGTGCCTGGTACAAACTTCCCCCACCTGCTCCTTTTCCTTTTCCTTTCCTTCCCTCTCCTCATTTTTCCTTGCCTTTTCCTTTCCCTTCCCTTTTTCTTTCTTTCTTCTTTGTCTTCCTTTCCTTCTCCTTTTCCTTTTGTCTTTATTCCTTTACCTTCCTTTGCTTCCCCTCCCTTGTCTTGCCTTCCTTTCCTCTCCCTCCTGCCCATAGAGGATATTATAGACCCTTACCTTATAGAAACATAGGATACCCAGGGCAACGGCCAAGGGAAACTGGCATCCCAGTAGCCTGGAAAGTGTTTAACAGATTAGATTTTCCACACTTATATCACTCTGTCCTTGATGATGCAACAAGTAAGCCCCACCCCCACCAAGTCCTCACTTGGCAACCAGAGGACCACTCAGAATGTATACAGAAAACAACTGCATCTGTTTTGGCCACAAAATCCTGAGGCTTTGCCCCTCTTAGATTGATTTAAGAGACCTGTCTTTACTTCAAAATAGAGGAAAATAAAGTGTAGGAAGACATGAAAGCTAGGAAGGCAGGTTGTGAAGGACTGTGAATACCAAACAGTATTTTACATTTTATACACTCTACTATACTGTACATTGATCACTTCCCTTGTTGTCACCTTCCATAGAGATCTTTATCACCCCATTAGCCAAGTTCCTGTCATCCTAGGCTATGTAAAAGGAAAGTTACTATTTCTTTCCCCATTTTTAAGATCTCTTTGGGATAGAGACCTAGTAGGCATATTGCTGGGTCAAAGGGTATGAACATGGTTGTGACCCTTTGAACATAGTACCAAATTGTTCTCCAGAATGGTTGGATCAGCTCACAGCTCCACCAATAATGATTGAGTGTGTCAGCTCTCCCACATCATCTCCTAGGATAAGTCCATCAAATCAAAACTCACCACCATGTCCCTAATTCCTCTAATTGGAGGGTTCAAAGGTGGAGCAACAAAGCTCCTCCCCCTTCCTTCCTTTAGAGGGGGCATACATTGGTCTTTCATATCACTCCACCTTATATCTGATGCCCTGCCTGGTGCCAGTTCCAAGGAACGCCCCCTACGTAGCTACACTCCCTGGTGTCCTGCTCCATCCCTGCCTCCTTTTGTGTATTGTATCCCTCTTTAAATGGGGGCCACCTCCAGTCATTCCCATCTATATCTTGTCCAGAAATTCTGGGCTCTTCCCCTCCCAGATTGTTGGGGTTGCTATGTTTTAATTAGATAAAAGGGGACATTCCTTGCCTCATTTCTCAGCTCGAGTTAATCATTCAATGGGACTTGACTCAGTCAAACTGAGACCTGGAAAAGACCTCAGTTTAAAAAGGCCAAGGTCTCCCACTGCATCCAAAGCCCTCTCTAGCCATCCTGACTCTCTACCTCTTATCTATCTAGTCATACTGTATGTCTTCTTGACACTGGGCCCAGATGGTTCCTAAGGAGAAAATGAGGCTGGTGACTTTTCGTAGCCCTCCCTCACTGCAATCCAATTCACTGGCAACTCATGGCATCATCTCCCTGATGTGACAGTCCTCTTCCAGAAGGAAGGACAAACAACATCCCGTGAGTAGCGCAAACTGCCCCAGTGGAGACGCAAGTGGCCACTTCCAACTTGGGGATGCAGCTTCTTTTTTCTTCTTTCCTTGTCATCTGTCCCCTTTCCGTTCCCCTTTTTTCTTTCATTTCCTTTCTAAAATTCCATTCCTCCTTTTACTTTTTACTTTCATTCTTCCCCTTCCTTTCCTTTCCTCTCATTTCCCTTTCCCCTTTCCTTCCCTTCCTTCCTTTTCCCTTTCTCTCCCTCTGTCCCTTACCTTTGGGTACAAAGCACAAAGCAAAGGAAATTGGGAGAAAGGAAGCTGGTATTCTTGACAGCTGAAATGTCCTCACAGACTAGATGTGTTTTTTAAGACCAGGTTTTATACTCACTGTCATTTTCTAGTCCTTTCCTTTCCTAGGGATTGCTTGAACCTTGACAATGACTTAGAATCAATGTGAAGAGCAAATGTGTCTATATACAGCTATCTGTAGCAGACTACTTCCAGTTGGGGAAAGCAGTTCCTTCCACCTCCTCCTTTCCCTTTTCTTTTCTTTCGCTCTCCATCCCCTTTCTCCTTGCTCATTGCTTTGCTTCCCCTTCCCCTTTTCTTCCTCTCTTCTTTCTCTTTCTTTTTCCCTTTCTGCTTTTTCCTTCTACTTTCTCTTTTTTCATTTCCTTCTCTTCCCCATCTCTCTCTGTGTGTCCACATAGGATATCATACCCTTCCTTTCAGGTGTGATACACAAAGCAAAGGCAATTGATATAAAAGAAATTGGGATCCCTGACACATGAAGACAACTTCAAATGAAGTTTTCATCATTCTCTCCCAAAGGTCCAGTTACATATTAAGTATGTGTGTTTGTATGTAGGTCTAGGTTGACCATAATACATACATATGTACATATGTACATACATACATACATACATACCTATATGTAAATATATATAAAAGTGAATCATAACTTAATTAATTTCCTCTTCTTCCACTCATAGAAGAACAAAAGGTACAATTCCCTTCACAGAAGTCCTTGTGCTTATGTTTCCCATGAGTACAGCAATTCATGATAAGCAAGTTGTCCCCAAAAATGTTTCTTCTTTCTTTTGGTCCTTGATAAAATCAACCTCACAAGACTTCTCACTGCCTTCACACAGAAAACCTGTAAGCCATTCTTTCATTTATGGACAACTTCCAAAAGCTAGATTGATTAATTCCTTTGACACTATATTTGCATCCATGACAAAGATGCCAAAATAACACTAGAAAACATAAATCATGGTAACTATAATTCAAGAAATAACAGAGTATCTTAGCTAACTACCCAAATTCTATTCTACAACCATCTCCTTCAGAAATGTAAGCTTTTTATAGTCCATAGCTTGCCCTGAAAGCACAGGTTTTCTATCCCAGATTTTCCCAGTTGTTTTTTTTAACCATAGTGCTCTCCCTTACACACTCTGTACTCCAGCCAAACTACACAGATAATAAATTTCCTTGTGCCATCTATTCAGTCACATATGACACCTCAGCTTATTGAAATCCTTCATGGATCAGATCAAGTACTATCTCCCATTAAGCAATTTCTGATAATGAAAATACTCTCTGCTTCCTCAAGTTTTCTGAGATCACATCAGAGGTTTCCTTTTTCTGTATCCAAGCTCTATAAGTAGGAGACACATGTTCCAGTGATTATACCTTGACACTGTTATGTCTCGTCTTCAGAAGTAGTTAACTGTAAGCGTATCTCTTCTCTCCTGTTTTCCTCCATAGGATGCTGTAACATGACTTCTCCTCTCTGCAGAACTTCTTCAAACTGGGCCTTCTCCTTAATCAACTGAAAATGTAAACAGGAAAAAAAAGTCAATATTTCACTTGGATATCTCTTGAGCAATGTATATTTCTTTACGAGAAGGAACATATCCATCATGATGAATTTCTATAAGTGAATATCCCATTCAAAATTTAAAATAACTACATTAAGGAGATATTGGGGGGGGGGATGATGGAAGGGAGGGCAAAGGGAGGAGGGAGTAATTGAAAGTCAACACTTGGGGAGGGACAGGATCAAAGGACAGAAGAGAAACAATGAGGGGCAGGTTAAGAGGGATGGCAATTCAGTTAGTCTTACACAACACGACTATCAGGAAGGTCACTTGCAAAGCTACACAGATATGGCCTATAATGAATTGCCTGCCGTACCAAAGGGAATGGATGGGGAGGGAGGGATGGGGAGAATTTGGAACTCAAAGTTTCAGGAACAATTATTTAGTATTGTTGTTGCAACTAGGAAAGAAGACATACAGTTAATGAGGAATAGAAAGTCATCTGGCCCTACAGGAGAAAAGAGAAGATAGAGACAAGGGAAGGGAGGGATGACAGAAGAGAGGACAGATTGAAGATAGGGAAAATTAGATTGCTTGGGGTATTGGGGTGGGGGGAGGGGAGAAAAGGGGAGAAAATTTGGAACCCAAAAATTTGTGAAAATGAAAGTAAAAAGCTAAATAAATAAATTAATAAAAAAAAAATAAAATAAAATAAAATAACTACATTAAAATTATATTATTTACGGTTAATATATTTGTACATGTATAGCCTGTCAGATTGCTTGCTGTCTTAGGGAGGAGGGAAAAATTGGAATTAAAAATCATAAAAAAATGAATGTTGCAAACTACCTTTACAGATAATTGGAAAAAATAAAATACTATGAGGTGGAAAAAAATTCTAAACATTCTACTGTTTCCAAAAATGTATTAAATCCTCTTGGATCTTTTAAATACCATTCCTGCAATTTCAATAGAAAATCTCCAATGAGTAAACTACCTCTGCCAACTTAGGTCATCACCTATTTTGCTAAAGCTATGTGAAACAAGGAAAGTAACCTGCCCAGGATAAAAGATCTAAGTATATGTTAGAGGCAGGCCTAGAACCTAGGTCTTCCTAGTTTGGCTGCATCAGCAGTATATCACACTGTCTCTCTCAATTATATGTTAAAATAGCTTAAAATTTAAACCATGCTTATCCTTAGTTAATTCTCCTTGAAAATTTAACTCTCTCTTAGAAGCATTAAATAAATCATTTGGCAATTGCTACATCAAAACTCAACATCAAAAACTCTCATTTTTAAATTCCCCACCACAAATGACATGGTATGGGGAAAGGGGGAGAACAGGCACAAGGTCACTGGGCTTAAGTGATGTGCTCAGGGTCACAGAGCTAGTCAGTGTCAAGTGTCTGAGGACAGATTTGAACTCAGATCCTCCTGACTCCAGGGCCAGTGCTCTAGTCACGTGCTCCACAGCATGATAGTGAAGGCAAATATTCACATAGAAATGAGGTGTATTATACTTTTCATCTTCATCACTGGGCTTCTCTACGGCCTTCAACATAGCTTTTCAATCATGTTCTAGTTTGTCTAGGTCCACTGAATGCATACCAGTCTCAACAGGTTGTGATGTCACAAACATTTTCTTTGAGGAAAGTTCTTGGTCGACTAACATCTATGGAAGAGAGCAAAAAGAAAAGATAGCTAAGGACAGGTGAACCAAAAACAGAACATGACTCCAAGTAAGTCAAATGACTACAGCTAGATGAAAGAAGCAAATGAGGTGAAACCAGATTTCAATAATCAAGTCAACTGCAAAATAGGCAGAAATGAAAAGTGAAAAAAATTAATTTGCCAATCCGGTCAAGCAGAGATTCCTCATCATTTCTTTATACTTTCGCATATTTGGAGATCTTTTAAAAGACTGGTGACTCCCACTCCACTCATGTTTCATGGGATTGCACATAAAGAGGTGACACAAAGCCATATATTGGGACAAGACAGCAAAGACAATAACTCCTTGGCATGAAGTAGTGTCAGATACTAAAAACTAAATCTCTGTAACACTGTATTTTAATGCTTGGTACAAGATCTTTAATAGTTACAAAAATTCCTTTAGCCTTGATAGCCTAGATCGATATATGTCTAATTGATGGCTAAATGATCGTATAAGAAGTGAGCGCTGAGTATTTCTTCAGAGAAGAATTATATGAGAGGTAACATACTTTTTCAACATATTTCTCTAAACGAAACCTTTTATTCTACAAGAAAATAAATGAAAAAATAAATGAAATAATGCACCTATGGGCATATCCCATGGTTTTTTCCCTACTCCCTTCTAGCAGTCTCTTTGCCTCTTGGGTCGTGTTCCTTTACCTAGTTAAAGGATTCCACTGACCCTATATTTTCACAGAAAATAAAAACAAAAGGTATATTTCTACATCAGGCCTACCTACACGATTTATATAAATTAAATAAAGTTCTTTATTTTATTAAGTAAGGTAAATTAAATCAACAGAAGCAGGAAGAGTGAATGTGTCCCTATACACAAAGAGTTTATGAAGTCAACACCACAAGATTAGTTCTTTCCTTGTGGCTTCCTCATGGGAACCAGTATCTTACAGTGTTTCAAGAACTGAAAGAAGGTATTCCCAGAGTAGTTAGAAGCATAATCAAACACAAGGAGGAAGAAAGAGCAGGGCTTCCTTAGAATTTTTATGCAACGGACCCCTTTTCTAAATAATGTTTTAATCATAAAATAAAATACAGAGAAATGAATTTTATTGACTAAGTTATCAAGATACCAGCAAAACAAGTCTGTGAACCCCAGGCTAACAACTCTCGATTTAAAGGAAGAATACCAAGCATTTTAGCCTGGACTGGGTATGAAGTAATGGAAAGCAAACAGAATGAAATAAAATTAGACAGGTCAATTTTAATCCAGTGGTGAGGAGCCTTAAACAACAAGTTCAATGGCTTTAAATTTATCCAGGAGCCAAAAAGGAATCAGTTAATCGTTTTGAAGCTGTGGACTTACATGATCAGATTTGTGCACTAGAAAGGTTAGTCTAATACAGATGTTTTAGTTAAACAAGAGAGAGTAGATATTAGAAACCACAGACTGAGTCAGAGGATAAGGCAAAAATCAATTGAGGCTAAAAGGTGACAGTGGTAAAAACTCAGGTGGTGAAGGCAGCAGACATAGTACATAAAGAACTGAATTAAAAGATATTATTATATCTGGAGAACACGATGTGACTTGTTATATAAGACAATTGATATGACTTGATGATTTATGAACTATATGGAGATATGTGATAGAGTTTCAACAGATATGAATAAATAATCATGAGGGAGGTTATTTGTAAGAACAGGGACGGCATAACCAGAAATGAGGAAATCAAGAAGGGGAGCTGGTCAAAATTAAAGATAAGACATTCAGTTTTAGAAACAATGATCTTGAGGTATCCATGATACATTCAGTTAGAGCTTATCCAAGTAGAGGGCTAAAAAAGTGAGCCATAGCAGAAGAGCATGAAAAGAATTCTTAAGTGCTACCAAATTTGAAAGCTATCCATGTAGACATCATACTTGAAGTTATAGAAACTGATGAGATCACAAAGAGCTGAATCAGGTAAAAAGAATATGGCCAAACAAACCCAGAGACGTGGACAGCTCTAAAATAAGAAGCATGGGAAGAAGAGGAAAACAAAGAGAAAAGAAGACTTAAGGAGGTAGTACATCTCTGTTTTACATTAAGTACTCACTTTAGCACTTGATGTGTTGTGACACTTTTTCAAAGTTTCTATTTAATTCAGCTAACTTGGGCTCCACCAGCTCACTGCTTGCCAAGCCATGGGACCCCATCACTAAATTGGCTTGGTCATGAACTTTTTCGACTTGTAGATTAACATCATCCAGTTCAGATGTTAATCGCTAAACACATAGAAACACAAAATTTTCATTAAGTACAAGGAATAATGAAGCGTAACCTAATTAAAATATGGGTTTGACACCATTCAGAACGTAAGATGTCACAAATACATTAAATGTCTATCTAAATAAAACATTGGCAGTATATTTAATTGAATTAATGAATCTAAATAGAGGTAGTAGAGGTGGAAGGGGAGGAGAAAATTGGGTTTTGAGCTTGGGGCTTTCCAAATCCTTCCCAGATGACTCGTATCATCTCTGCATCTTTCACTAAAATTAAAATTCAAAAACAAAAAATAGCATAATACAGTGTTTATATGAAAAGCAAGATTCTGAGCCCTAAGAAATACAGTATATATTACAAATGTCATCTTAGGCATACTTACTTTCACAATTTCTTCACTTTTATTTACAGGCTTCTTTTCAATCTCATCCAACAGAGCTTCAGCTTGGTAAAGCCAAGGACTTATATGAGCAATATTTCCATAGAATATCTCCAGCTGGCTCTGATGGTTCTGAAAATAAATATGTATGTATATACTTTTTAAACAACCACATTAAGCATTTAGAAATATTTGAATGATCATGAATGGATAGAATTGGATCCTGTGAGTATTAGTTAGGAGAATTTAAGGCTCTAGGTAAGAAGAATGTCTCTAAAAATTAGGATTATTTCAAAGGGACAGTATTTTTCCCTCTTCTAGATGCTGATAAAGGAATTCCTTTATAATCATTCATGGGGAATTCTATAGAAAAGAATTATATACATATATATGTGTATGTGTGTGTGCATGTGTGTGCGTGTGTGTGTGTGTTGAAATAAATGATCTCTAAAGTTCACTCAAGCTCTAATACCAAATTAACAGAGAAAGGAGTTTTGTTTAAAGAAAGAAGCAAAGTAACAGAATTGGAAAAAATTATGTTGACATGATGTAAAATAAAGATAATAATAACAAAACCTGTTTACGCACCAGCATGTACAGATGTATGTAGATACACTCAGTTTTTCCACTCGGTTTCATTTTCAATCTTTTTTAATCTCATACTTTAACATCTATAGCAGGATATTCCACTAGCACCTCAAAATAAGAATGTCCTAGACTAAATTCATTATCTGTTTTTGTTTCCCCAAAATCTTCCCTCTAAGTTTTCCTATTTCTTTTGCTAGCATCACCACCCACTGTCCTCCAAGTCACCTAGTTTCACTCAAAATGATGGGGCATTTTTGACTCGTTTCTCCCTCACTACAACCTCCAATAATTTGTCAAGTTCTGGGATTTTTACTCATAATATGTCATATATTCACTATTGTCTAGTTACACTCCCACTATCCTTGTTCACATGAAAAACTGAAAAAGCACTTCTTATACCATTTACCAAGACATGGTCAGAATAGATATATAACCAAGATATAAAAGGAGAATTTGTTACCAATCAAACTTATGGATAGGGGAAGAATTTATGGATAAACAAGAGATAGAGAACATTATGAGATGTGAAATGGATAATTTTGATTACATTAAATTATAAAGGGTTTGTACAAATAAAACCAAGGTAGCCAAAGATTAGAAGGAAAGCAGAGATCTACATGTGGGGGGCAATTTATATATAGACAGTTTCTCAGATAAAGATCCCATATCTCAAGTATATAGAGAACTTTTTCAAATTTGTAAGGATATGAATCATTCCCCAATTGGTAAATGATCAAAGGATATGAACAGTTTTTCAATGAAAACATCAAAACTATAGTAAGTCATAGAAAAAATGCTCTAAACCATTATTGGCTAGAGAAATGCAAATTCAAAATGCAAAACCTTTGCAATATCATCTCCTACCTTTGGCTACAATAAGAGAAGGGGAAAATGACAAATGTTAGAGGGCATGTGGGAAAATTGGGATATTAATACATTGTTGGTGAAATTGTGAACAGATCCAACCACTTTAGAGAGCAATCTGGAATTAGGCCCAGAGTTATAAAACTATGTACACCCTATGACCTAACAATTAGGTCTATTTCCCAAGGTGGTCAGAGAAAAAGGAAAAGTACCTATATGTTCTAAAATATTTTTATCAACTCTCTTTTTGTTGGCAAAGAACTGCAAATTGAGAGGGTGCCCATCAACTGGAGAATGGCTAAATAAGCTGTGGTATACGATTCTGATGGAATTCTATTCTGCTATAAGAAACGATGTGCTGGTTGATTTTAGGAGAACATGAAAAGACTTGTATGAAAGAATGAAAAGTAAAGCATGCAGAATGAAGAAAAATGCTGTATGCAATAACAGCAATACTGTTCAAAGAATAATTGCCAACAACTAACTTATTCTGAATACCATAAATACTCAAATCAACTATAAAGGACCTATGAAGGAAGATGCTCTCCACTCCCAGAGAAAGAACATATAAACAGAAGGACGCCTAGTATGGTTTTACATGTTGGTATAAATCTGCATTAAGGCAGAGCCAAGATGGCAGAGTAAAGAAGGGATCTGCCTGACCCCTCCCCACAAAACCCCTCAAAATACCTGAAAAAATTCCTCTAAACAAATTCTAGAGCAGCAGAAGCCACAAAATGACAGAGCGAAACAAATTTCGAGCCCAAGACAAACAGGAAGCTCAACAAAAAGGGTCTATTGTATGAGGTTCAGAGCACAGCATAGCCAAGCGTGGGCCATACCAAATCCCATGGGACTGGAGCATGCCTCAGGGTGTTGAATCATTGGCAGCTGTGGTGCTTCCAGACTAATCAACCCACAAATGCCAAAGGCAGCTTCAAAGGTCAATGAGGAAACTCTCTCACCCATGTGAGAGAGGAACATGCTCCAGGCACAGACTGAGGGCATTGGAACCTACTGCAGCTGCAGCGGTAGCTGCTTCTGGAGCTCTCGGCCTACAGACAGAGGGGGAATCAATTGGCTGATCTGGACCACAGTCTTGGGTGGTAGACTCATGTTGAGGAGGAGCGCTGGTGTGGCAGAGCTGGTGGTGGCTATGGAGAGGGAATCTCACTCACAGTTCCAAGGCAGAAAAGGGTGCTAGTGGTTGCTCATAGACCAGAGTGCAGGCCAGGAGAGGAGTAAACACCTTTCTTTTCATCATACCACTTCTGAGGAACTGAGAATTTACAAGTCCCTAGATATATCTCTAAAATAGCTCACAAAACCCTTAAAACTTGGGGCAGTGCACCATCCACTTAACAAAGAGTTCAAAATTCAAGTAACTGGCCAGGGAAGTGATTAAAAAGGGCAAAAAATAAGACTCTCAAAGGTTACTTTCTTAGTAAAAAGGTATTTTCTTACAACAAGGAGGTTCTTCCAGTTGTATGGAAGAAGGCAGCAAGGTCAAGGCTCCGACATCCAAAGCCTCCAAGAAAAATATGTAATGGTCTCAGGCCATGAAAGAGGTGATTTTAAAAATCAAATGAGAGAAGCAGAGGAAAAAATGGGAAGAGAAATGAGACCAATGCAATAAAATCATCAGCTTGCTAAAGGAGACCCAAGAAAATGATGAAGAAAATAACACCTTTAAAAACAGATTAACCCAAATGGCAAAAGAGATCCAAAAAGCCAACGAAGAAAAGAATGCCTTAACAAGCAAAATTGGCCAAATGGAAAAGGAGGTGCAAAAGTTCACTGAAAAAAATAATTCCTTAAAAATCAGAATGGAGCAAATGGAAGCTAGTGACTTTATGAGAAATCAAGAATTTATAAAACAAAACCAAAAGAATAAAAAATTACAAGACTGTGTGAAGTATCTCCTTGGAAAAACAACTGACCTTGAAAACAGATGCAGGAGAGATAATTTTAAAATTATGGGTCTAACTGAAAACCATGATAAAAAAAAGAGCGTAGACTTCATCTTTAAAGAAATTATCAAGGAAAACTGCCCTAATATTTTATAACCAGAAGGTAAAATAGAAATGAAAAGAATTTACCAATCACCTCCTGAAAGAGATGCTCAAAGGAAAACTTCTAGGAATATTGTGACCAAATTCCAGAGCTCCCAAGTAAAGGAGAAAGTATTACAAGCAGTTAGAAAGAAGTCAAGTAGTGTAGAAAGACAATAAGGATAACACAGGATTTAGCAGCTTCTACACTAAGGAAGTAGAAGGCTTGGAATATGATATTCCAGAGGTCAAAGGAACTAAAACCAAGAATCATCTACCCAACGAAACTAAATATAATCTTCAGAGGAAAAAAATGGAATTTCAGTGAAATAGAGAACTTCCAAGCATTCTTCTGGAAAAGACCAGAGTTGAGTAAAAATTTTGACTTTCAAATACAAAAATCAAGAGACACAAGAAAAGGGAAACAGAAAAGAGAAGCCCTAATGGAATTATTAAAGTTGAACTATTTACATTCTTACATGAAAAGATTGTATTTGTAACTCATGAGACTTTTCTCAGTATGAGGGTAGTTAGAAGGAATATATTTGTGTGTGTGTGTGTGCGTGTGTGTGTACATGCACATATGTATACATATACACACACATATATGTATGTTTATATTATATGTGTCTATGTACACAGACACACACACACACACACACCCCTAGAGAGAGAGAGAGTGCACACAGGGTGAGCTGAATATGAAGGGAGGATACCTAAAAAATAAAATTGTGGGGGAGGGTTAGGAAGGGGAGCATGGAGCAAAGATGGCGGAGTAAAAGTAGGGACCTGCTTGAGCAATTCCCCCAAGTCCTGCAAATACCTGTAAAAAATGACTCTAAGCAAATTGTACAACTGCAGAACCCTGTGAAACAAATCTCCTGCGGAAGATAGCCTGGAAGATTGACAGCAAGCATGTATTGCACCAGGCTGGAATTAGAGCACAGCACTGTCGAACTTGGGCTGAGCCAGCACAGACAGAGTCAGAACAGGCTTCAGGGGACTGAATCACTGGCAACTGTGCCAGATTCCAAACCTCACAACCCACAAAAGCCAAAGAAGACATAGATCGGGCATGGGTCTGGCCCCAGTCCTGCTTACTCTTATGGTAGTTGGGATAGAGAGATAGATAGATATATAGATAGATAGATAGATGGATGGATGGATGGATAGATAGACAGATATACACATATATGCAGAGAGATTAGATAGACAGAGGGCACAGGATGAGTTGAATATGAAAGGATAGATAAAAATATAAAATTAAGGCATAAGAGAGGAATATTTTGGGAGAAAGGGAGAGATAGAAGGGGGCAAATCATCTCACAAAAAAGAGGAAAGAAGAAAAAGGAGGGGACACAATGGAGGGGCAAGTGGGGTGGTGAGAGGGAATAAGTGAGCCTTACTCTCAACAAATTTGGCTTAAGGAGGGAATAACACACGTTCAATTGGGTATGGAAATCTAGCTTACCCTGCAGGAAAGGAGGGAGGAAGGGGATAGGAAAGGGAGGATAATAGGAGGGAAGGCAGATTGGGGGAAGGGGTAATTAGAAGCAAACACCATTGCAGAGGGATAGGCCAAGGGAGAGAATGGAATAAATGGAAGGTAGGACAGGATAGAGGGAAATGTCGTTAATATTGCACAAAAGGACTGTTATGGAAGTGTGTTGCATGGCCACACATACGTGACCTCTAGCGAATTTCTTGCTTTCTCAATGAGAGTGAGTGGGGAGGAAGAAAGGGAGAGAAGGCAGAACTCAAAGCTTTAAAAATGAATGCTAAAAATTGCTTTTACATGCAACAGGGAAATAAGTTGTACAGGCAATGGGGTATAGACATTTATCTTGCCCTACAGGAAAATAGAGGGGGGTGGTGATAGAAGGGAGGACAGATTGGGGAAAGGGGTGGTTGGGGTGCATGATGTCCTAGGGTGGAGGGAGGGGAGAAATGGGAAGACAATTTGGAATTCAAAATCTTATGAAAGGGAATGTGAAAATAGAAAACAAATTTTATATACATATATGTTATATACATGTATATATGTACATATATACATGTGTATGTATGTTTAAAGAAAAGAAAAAGAAATTAAAAGAGTACATGTGGCAGATTTCAGGAAAACCTGGAAAGATTTACATGAACTGATGCTGAGTGAAGTGAGCCAAAGCAGGAGAATATTGTATACAGTAATAGCAACATTTTTCAATGACCAACTTTGATAGACTTAGCTCTTCTCACCAGTACAATGATCCAAGACAATTCTAAAAGATTCATGATGGAAAATGCTATCCCCATCCAGAGAAAGAACTATGGAGTCTGAATGCAGATTGAAGCATACTATTTTCTCTTTTTTGTTTGTTTTTTCTTTCTTGCTTGCTGTTTTTTCCTTTCTTTTTTCACAACATGACTAATGTGGAAATGTTTAACATGACTGTACATATATAGCCTACATCAGATTACATGCCATCTTGGGAAGGGATGAAGGCAGGGTGAGCAAAAACTTTGAAACTCAAAATCTTATAAAAGTGTACGTTGAAAACTAAAAATAAATCAATTCTTCAAAATAAATAATTCTGCATCAAACGGTGGTCTTCTTGAGTATGGGGTGGGGAGGCATGGAAAGAAACAGTGTGGTACTTAAAATGTAACCAAAAAAAGAATTATTTAGTTTAAAAGAAAAAGAAAAAACATTTATTAAGTACTATGTGCAAAGCACTATGCTAAGAACTGAGGAAAATAGAAAAGCAGCTAACATTCTCTAATGGGAGGACACAACATCTATGAGCTGCAAGCCAGGCAGAAAGATCTCACAGTCTTCATGTTATAGGTTGTAGGGTAGATAATAAAATCGATGGTAACACACCTTCTCTGATGTTATTTACCCTGCTAAAACCATATTCCTTTTTGGTGTGTAACCATTTAACACTACCCAAGGGATTTAATGTCAGAACTTTCCTTTCTGAGTCAAGGAACTAGCTATATGCCTTGAGTTCCTGACTGATTCTTTACCTCTGTGAATCCAAGCAGACCCTTACTGAAATCAAGACTACACTGTCACTATCTCCATATTGTTACCTATTGACATCTTTCACTTAGCTCCAGACCTAACTCAGTAAACCAGTTACTTCAAGAAATGTTCCCTGCTCCCTAAGCAGAACATGATCTCTCTCTAAACGTAATTTGTATAAGGATTTTGTCTAGTCTTGCCTTCTTCACTCCGATCACATTTCACCTAAGAACATATTTCTTTACGAATATCTTCTCTCCCATATGAGACACTAAGTTCTATGAGGGCAAACGTGATTGTTTTCTGCCTTTGAATCCACCCAGGACCTTCGCTAATTCCTTGCTTTAAGGAGTCCTTAATTCGATGTTTGTTTTAGAGATGAGTAAAGATGTACTGAATTGTTTCCACAATGTTTTGTTTTGTTTTAATAAAAGTCAGATATTATTCAGGCTCTATATCCATTGGACAGAATAAGTGATCAAACATATTCTCAACCTTCTAACTACAACGATCATTGGGCAATTTTTATTTCAAAAGCAACATCAAGGAATCCTGTGAAAGAACGTATATTAAGGATACATTGTTTTTTTTTCAAAGGATCATGTGACAGTTTAAACTAGCAACAGAGCAGAGTGACCAACTCTTCAAAGTCAAGATGAAAAGTTCTAAATCATGATTCACATTAGAAAGGTAAATTTAAAAATAAAATATTATGATACAAAATTAAAACCAAACTACATTTGCAAGATAAATGAATGAATTCTATTTTTGGCAGGTAAGTTGTGGTTATTTTAATCTTTGATAAAACAATGTGCTAAGGAAAGTCTCTCTAGTCTTTTCTGACAAAGAGAATTTGCTCGACATGCTATTCTGTTTGAAATCTGATGTGAATATCATTTAAAAAACTGGAATAACTAATCCTGAGATTTTTGAAAATTGAACAAGAAAGAACTAGGATTACAATACTTTAAATTTTGGTTCATTTTTCATGATTCATAACTATTATATTATTAATTATAAAGAAAAATTTATGCTCTCCCTCCTAGCTCTCCACAAATGAAAAATGACTCTGCTGTAAAAAATACATATTCTCAATTGAAACAATTCCATACTTAGAATTAATTTTCAGTGAAACTCACCAATAAGGTGTTGCACCAATCTTCAGTCCATGTGCGAATCCTCTTCCAACCAGCATTCAGTACAGAGACTTTTTCCTCCAAAGTTGCCTCACTGCCCTCTACCAAACTCTGAAGGGATGCTTTGATGTCAGTGATATTATTTAAATCAAATTTTCTCTTTTCCAACTGCTTTAGCACATTGTAAAATAAAAGTATGCAAAAACATGTGATTTTTTCCATCATTAGGAAGTTTGCATATAACTTTTCTATAAAGTTAATAGTTCAGGTTACTCTATCTTATATTATTTTACAATTCAATTAAATAATTGACATGATCAATTGGGTAGTATCTTTAGAACTATGCAACAGGATTTTAAAACTTTATGTTACACACAATTTCTCACAGAAAACTCAAAGTTCTGAAATTCCCAGAAACCATACAAGATTTTATACTCAAACAATAAACATTCAAATAAATATCAACGTGCTTTTTAAACATACATGAATACATTTAACCTTAACAATAACTGAACCTTTTTCAATCACAATATGTCTAAGCGTTTTAAAAAGTTTAGGTTAATCGCTTATAAATATTGCATTGGTATATTGCACTTCAGAGAACATAAAAGTAGTTCAGTTCAGATGAGTGTAAGCAAGGTCTACATAACATCTGATCATTTAACATGGCTTCACTACTCTTCCATGAACATTCAAGCATTTCTCCTAAATATCACACCATAGGCCAACTGCCAGGAATGGAGGAGGGATGGAATTCACAATCATATTTTGTGCACTTGAGATTCCTGCATTCTCCTAAGTGATTATTTATTGATTGAATGCAGCAAGTCTTTACTGCAACCAATAAATAACTAATCATCACATTTAAGCAAGAGAACACAGAAAGCAGGGCTGGACTAAATTACACCAACAAAATCCATTGGAAATAAATTTCTGCACTGGAAATAATGCCCTTTAAAATCCAGAATACTCTAAGGAACCAGATGTGGAAGCACAAGGGAACAAAATAAACTAATTCATAGCACATAAAGCTAATCATGAATAAAACCGCATTCTATTATGTATTTCCTAAAGGATACTGTATATTTTCCATGTATTGTAAGTTACATCAGAAAGGTTTTGAAATTCTTTCAGTTTCCTTACACTCTCATTTGACCTCACATTAACCCCCTTTGCAATTCCTCCACATACACAGGACTGCAGAGTGTGTAATCTCTGTTTAAGATTCTCTTATGGTTTCTTCTACTCTTTGGAAACTTCCTAAATGTCCGCATTTCGGTAGTGCTGTTCAGATGCGTTGTGATAAAGACATGAATACAAATCTTGCACATAACATGGTTTTTATGGTTCAGTTCTCTTGCCCATGAGAACAAGAATCCACATAGTAATCTAAATATTTATCTTGAAAAGTTAAAGCAGAGAGACAAAAACCTATAACTCAGAAAGATTTGCATTCAAATTTTGACATGTGAACCTAGGAAAGCATTTAAGCTCAAAGGACCTAAGGGAACTCTCAAAGACGTTAAGCTGCAGTAGAGATCCCCAAACAGAGAAATCACAAGTCCATATCCCAGCAGCCTCAACCTCCTCCCCACTCCACCATATTCCAACACACACCCCCAAAAAATTCTATAAAAGTGAGCATACTTAATTTTCAATTCTTTTAAAGCTCTTGTCCTTTCCAGATATCTAGGTGATACGGTGGCTAGAACACCAGGCCCGGAAGACCTGACTTCAAATCCAACTTCAGACACTACCTGTGTGACCCTGGGCAAGTCTCCTAACATAGTATACACAGTTACCTCATTTGTAAAATGAGTTGGAGAAGGAAATGGCAAATCAATCTGGTATCTTTGACAACAAAACCTCAAATAGTGTCACAAAGAATTAGACATGACTGAAACAATGGAATAACAACAAAATGTCATCTCTAATAAATACATTTGTTAATTTGAGGACTAAGGATTATAGGAGCCTAAAAACAAAGCAGTATTGTCCATTTAACTATCTATTCATGTAAAAAGGAAGACCTAGGAAATCAATTTCAGGCTTTGTATCTGTGATTTCATTCACCTTTCAGAGACCCATGAGTCTTCTTCCATTAATCATTATCTTGTCCTTTGGAAAAACAGAATTAATTATCACATCTATTCACTAATTGACAACAATCAGCAAAGTGATGACAAAAATCGTATTTTTATTAAAAATAAAAAAATAAAGATTGCTAACACAATGACAGTATACTCCTTATTCCTTTGCTTTTCAAAAAACCTAAAGTCTTTTTGAAAAGTAGACAAAATTCATCATGTTGGTAATCAATGTAGCAAAAATGCCTCATGAAAACAGAAAATGGAAAAGATTTCTTCTGTTGCCTGGAAAGACATAACCATGTGGAAAAACCATTGAGCATGATGAATGCTCAGCCAGGCATAATTTAACACGAAAGGTTGGGAAAGATCTGCAGTGCAACGGCCACTATCACCACTAATGTAACGGTAGCAATTAAAATAAATTATAACTTACTTCGGCCCAGGCAATCTCGGTATCTAGATCAGAAAGCAAACCTTCTGAAGTTGACTTCTGCACTAACTCAGCTTCAGTAACGGTAAGCCATTCCGAAAGCAAAGCTGTCTCTTTCCTCATTTTGCGAGCCAGTTGGGAAGCTCTTTCCAGATCCTCTTTTCCCTCAGTAACCTGCCAAAAGAGGAAAAATCAAGAGTGTTTCCGCCATCTTTCAAACACAATCATGCCTCCAGTATATGGTCAGGTGCTACCTTTTATGTAGGCAGCTCGGTGATGCAATGGATAGAGCACCAGTGCAGGAGTCAGGAGGACCTGAGTTCAAATCTCACCTCAGATACTTGACACTCACTAGCTGTGTGACCTTGGGCAAGTCACTTAACCCCAACTGCCTCATCCTGGGTCATCTCCAGTCATCCTGATGAGTATCTGGTCACTGGATTCAGATGGCTCTGGAGGAGAAGTGAGGCTGGTGACCTGCACAGCCCTCCCTCACTCAAAACAAAATCAAGTGCAAGTCATGTCATTATTTCTGTGATGGTTTTCTTTGACAACGAAGGACAGACACACACACACACACACACACACACAATTGCCTTAGGTAACATGTAACAGCTGGTTATTCAGACATAAAATGGGTTATCTGCATCATACAATGGAGAATGTGTAACTGCTCAGGTCTTCAGTTTACTCAGGTAAAAAACAAATGGATGTCTCAGAACTTCACCACTTGCATGTTATCACCATAAAAAAAAATCATACAAAATGTCTCATTTTCCTACTCTGTAAAATAGCACAGGGACTAACACAGACAATCACTAAGTGACTAGCCATATAAAAAGTCTTTTGAAATTCTTGAGAGAAAGGAATTATATAAATACGTCTTTGTGAGTATCAATGAGTTCACCAATATGGAGATAAACTTGTAGAAGAAGTAAAAGCATTTACCTAAATACACATTTACTAATGCTTTTCATGTAAAAACAGATTATCTTCAAATAAATTTCTGGGATAACAAAAGAAAGGAGATATAGATTAAAGAAAATGTTTATGTCTTCATGTATATGGATACACACACATATATATGTATATATATATAATATCTGCTTGGTATTTTTATATGGAATACATGGATTGTAAAAATACATTGAAATATGAGTGTTATCAATGGTATAGACGAAAATCAAAAAGGATGCAAGCAATAAATAATTAATCAATAAACACTGATTAAGCACCTACTAGGTGAGTTGCATTAAATACATCTGGTCAGTTCATCAAAATTTAATCAAAATTACTAACATAGAATAAAAGAGTTAAGGTATCATCTAAAAGGGAGCTAATGATTTCTCCATAGACGAATCAGGTCAAGTACTCCAACGAATCTAAGCTTTGGACAAATTCAGGGGAAAATATGGTCTTTCAATGAAACAGAGGACTTTCAAGCATCCTTGATAAAAAGACCAGAGCTTTAAAGAAAATTTGACTTTCAAACACAAGAATGAGAAGAAGCATAAAAAGTAAACAGCAAAGAGAAGTCATAAGGGACTTACCAAAAGTGAACTGTTTACATTGCTACCTGGAAAGACAATATTTGTAACTCTTAAAACTTCTCAGTATCTGGATAGTTGGTGGGATCACACACACACACACACACATACACACACAAATACATACACACATGCACACACATACAGAGACAGAGAGCACAGAGTGAACTGAATAGGATGGGATCATATATTAAAAGAAATTAAGGTAAATGGTGAGAGAGAAATGTAGGGGGAGGAAAGAGGGTGAAATGGAATGGGGTTAATTATATCTCATTCAAGAGGCAAGCAGGAGACTTTTTAGTGGAGGGAAAAAGAGGAGAGCTGAGAAAAAAAAAACATGAAGTTTACCCTCATCACATTCGACTAAAGGAAGGAGTAAAATGCACACTCATTTGGGTATGAAAACCTATCTTACAGTACAGGAAAATGGGGAAGAAGGAGATAAGCAGGGAGGGAGGGATTGGAAGGGAGGGCAATGGAAGTAGGGAGCAATTTGAAGGCAACACTCTTGGGGAGGGACAGGATCAAAAGACAGAATACAAACAATGGGGGGCAGAACAGGATGAAGGGAAATACAGTTAGTCTTATACAACACGACTATTATCAAAGTCATTTGCAAAACTACACAGATATGGCCTATATTGAATTGCCTGCCTTCCCAAAGTCCTATGCCCTCCAGACTAATTTGGTTTGTCCACCAGATCGAAACAAGATATTCCATTGGAAGTCACTTTGGGCTTTTTATATATATTTTACACCATCTCCTTCAACACATTTAGGAAGAAGTCTCTTGCTGGTTTCTCTTAACACTGTTGTTGCAGGTGTCCTAAGCAGCTACTTTCATTTTCTCCTCTCACCTTTCTACTGTCCGGGCATGTTCAAGAAGCAAATAAACTCTTCAGATCTAGGTTTTTAAGAATGTTGTAAATGTCTCTGTTGTTGATGTTCACTTTTTTCCACTTCGGATGAAGCTGAGATTTGTAGGGCAGGTCATGGGTTGCATCTTGAGCCCTAATGCTTTTGAGAAAACATTGTTCTATTCCCTCCTGCATTTTCTGATGTGTACAGATTAGTCATTTAAGTTTTCTTTCTTCTCATTGCTTGCAGAAGTTTGTTATCTCCCAATTAAGCTGTTAATCATAACAACTACTTGCCTTTGAGTTTGCAACCTTGAGTTTCCTTTGGGAGGCAAGCTCTGTATTTTTTTAATCACTGTTTTCTCTGTTCAGAAGCTCTAGGCAATTGTCTTTTATTATTGATTGTATTATGTGTCCAGGTATTGTGACCTGTCATATTCTTCTGGAAGAGCTATAATCCTTTAGTTCTCAGTACATGGGTATTTGACATCATTATGTCTTGCTTGTATGGAAAATATGCTTTTAGTGTTACTGTGTTTTGCTTCTGCAGGTAGCAACCTCAATCTGTCTCTTCTTGGAAGTAGTTCTATAGCGTTTTGTGGTTTGGAATTTTTTTTTTTTTGGCCAAAGGCTACTTCTGACAACTGCTTAAATTCTGGCAACTTTTTATGCCTAGTTTATCTTTCCTTCAAGATACATAGTCCATTTGCCTTCCTAAAAATCTCTAACTTCTCTTTCCATTGGAATAAGAGGCAGAGAAGGAAGTTGTAGTGGATTCTTCCTCTTCTATTGCTCCCACACCCTGAAGAAACCTTAGTTTCCATTCCTACTAAGATATTTCCTTTTATTGTTTACAAACTCCATCTATTCCAATCTTTGAGTTCTAACCACGGGATATTTTTTGATTTAAAGAAATTTTCATATAAAACATACCTAATACTATGATCCCTAAAAACTAACTTGAGGAAGACATTCCCTTATTTAGAGTATTAAATGAGAACAAGGTTTTAGAAAATGAATTAAGTGTCACTGTGGATCATAGATGCCCTTCCCCACCTAACAACCTATAACACTGTGTTGTGCAAACTCAATGACATTTTTTTTAAGGTTTTTATTTTTTTTTATTTATTTTTTTAATAAAAATTTATTTATTTAACTTTTTCCATTCATTTTCACAAAATTTTGGGTTCCAAACTTTCTCCCCTTTTATCCCCTCTCCCCACCCCAATACACCGAGCATTCTAATTTTCCCTATCACCAATCTGCCCTCTCTTCTATCATCCTCCCTTCTCTTGTCCCCATCTTCTCTTTGGTCCTGTAGGGCCAGATGACTTTCTATTCCCCATTAACTGTATGTCTTCTTTCCTAGTAGCAACAACAATACTAAAGAGTTGTTCCTAAAACTTTGAGTTCCAAATTCTCCCCATCCCTCCCTCCCCATCCGTTCCCTTTGGGAAGGCAGGCAATTTAATATAGGCCCTATCTGTGTAGTTTTGCAAATGACTTCCATAATAGTCATGTTGTGTAAGACTAACTGTATTTCCCTCCATCCTATCCTGCCCCACATTGTTTCTGAAAGAGTCCCAAAATGAAAACCTCCACGAATATTATAACCAAATTCCAGAACTCTCAGATCAAGAAGACAATACTGGAAGCAGCAGGAAAGAAACAATTCAATAAACTGAGGAGCCACAATGAGTGTTACACAGAATTTATCAGCTACATTAAAGGACCAGAAGACTTGGAATACCATACGCAGAAGGCAAAGGAGCTTGGATTACAAACAAAAATTAAATCACCTACTCAGCAAATCTGAGCAGAATATTGGTCATTCAATGAAACAGAGGACTACTGAGCATTCCTAATGAAAAGACCAGAATTAAACAGAAAATTCAATTTTCCAATATAAGAATAAAGAGAAGCATAAAAAGAAAAGCAGAAAGAGAAAACAATAAGGGATTCAAGGAAATGAAGTTAAACTGTTTATAACCCTAAATGGAAAGATGGTGCTTGTGACTCTTAAGAACTGTATCCCTATTAGGGCAGTTAGAAGGAGTGTACTTTGACAGAGGGTATGGATATAAGTTGATATGATGTGACAATTCAAAAAAATTAAGGTGTAAGAAAGAGGATTGCCCTGGGATAAGAAGGAAGTAAGAGGTAGAATGAAGTAAATTATCTCATATGAAGAGACATGAAAAAAATGCTGAAGTCCAGAGGGGAGGAAGGGAAAGGGGTGATCATCACTTAAACCATACTCTAATATCATTAAATTTGGCTTAGAGGGAATAACATATACACTCAGTTGGCTACAGAAATCTATCTTACCCTAGAGGGAACTGGGCAGGGAGGAGGGAGAAAAGAGGAAAGAGGTAATGCAAAGCAGAGTGGACTGAGAGAGGCGATGGTCAGAAGCAAAACACTGGGATGGGGGCAAGGAGAAAGTGAAAGAAGTAAAAACGGGAAAATGGATGAAGAAAAATACATGGTGATCATAACTGTGAATATGAGTGAGATGAACTCACCTATAAAATAGAAGCAAATAGCAGAGTAAATTGAAGATTAGAATCTTATAACATGTTGTTTATGAGAAACACAGTCAAAACAGAAAAACACAAAGTAAAAATAAGGCGCTAGAGCAGAATCTATTATGTTTCAATAAAAAAAAGCAGAGGTAGCAATCAAGATCTCAGACAAAGCAAAGCAAAAATAGATCTAATTAGAAGAAATAAGGAAAGAAACTACATCTTGCTAAAAGGTACCATAGAAAATCAAGTAATAAACGTACATGCACTAAATGCATCTAAATTTCTAAAGAAGAAGTTAAATGAGTTACAGGAGGAAACAGACAGTACGAGTATACTAGTTGGGGGCTTCAACTTCACTTTCAGAATTAGACAAATTTAACCACAAAATAAACAAGAAAGAAGCTAAGGGTGTAAACAGAATATTAGAAAAGTCAGATATGATATACCTCTGAAGAAAACTGAATGGTGATAGAAAGGAATATACCTTGATCTCAGTGGTACATAGCACCTACACACAAATTTGTATCAGAGCAATAGAAACCTCAAAATCAAATGCAGAAAGGCAGAAACATTACATGTGAGAAAAATGATTATTTTCTTATTATATTTATGACCAATTTTACATACGGAAGCTAAGGATCTTTTCTTTGGGCTTACTTCCCCTCATTAAAAGTCTGGTCTCTTAAAGACATTCTGACCTTGACCAAAGAATCCATCCTACTCAGATCCATCTTATTTAGGTGCCACTCTTACCCCACTGTTGTTCACTGTTCATTTACTGGGTGGAAGTGGATTCCTTAGGCTAGAGTGCAGGAGCCCTAATGATATAAGAGTACTGACAAGATCAAAGTCATGGTCAAAAAAATCCCCAGGGTCAGATGGATTCTAAGTGAATGCTACCAAACATTTAAAGAATTATTAATTCCAATACTATACAAATGATTTGGAAAAATAGGCAAAGAAGTAAACCTACCAAATTCCTTTTATGAAACATGCTGATAACTAAACAAGGAAGAGCCAAAACAGGGAAAGAAAACTATAGACCAATTCCCCTAATGAATATTGATGCAAAAATTTAAATTTGTACAGCAATATATTACCAGGATCATAATCTATGACCAGGTGGGATTTATATCGAGAATTACAGGGTTAGTTTAGTATTAAGAAAACACAAGTATTATTGACCATATCAATAAAAATCCCAATAAAAATCATGATTATATATGCAGAAATATACAGATACAGAAATAGCTTTGGATAAAAGACAACATTCATTCCTACTGAAAATACTAGAGAGTACAGGAATAAAGGGAGATTTCCTTAAAAAGATAACTAGTATTTCTCTAAAACCATCAACAATATTAACCATAATGAGGACAAACTAGAAGCCTTGCCAATATGATCAGGGCTGAAGTAAGGATGCTCATTATCACCACAATTATTCAATACTGTACCACAAATATTAGCTATAGCAATAAGAAAAGAAATAGTAATTGAAAGAATTAGACTACGCAATAAGGGGACAAAGCTACCTGCCTTTGCAGATAATAAGTTCGTATATTTAGAGAATCCTAGAGGATCAACTAAAAAAAAAAACTTGAAATAATTAACAACTTTAGCAAAGCTACAGGATACAAAATAAATCCAAAGAAATTATCAGCATTTCTATATATTATCAACAAAACTCAGCACCAAGAGATAAAAAGAGAAATTTCATTTAAAATAACTGTAGGCAATATAAAACACTGGGGAGTCTACTTGCCAAGAGAAACCCAGGAATTATATGAACATAATTACAAAACACTTTTCACACAAAAAAGTCAAATCTAAACAATTGGAAAACTATTAACTGCTCATGGGTAGGCTGAGCTAATATAATAAAAATGACAATTCTACCTAAATTAATATGCTTATTCACTGCCAAACCAATCACGTTATCAAAACACTATTTATAGAGCTTCAAAAAATTATAACAAAATTCATCTGGAAGAACAAAGTCAAGAATATCAAGGGAATTAAAACAAATGTGAAGTGAGGTAGTCTAGCCATCCCAGTTCTCAATCTTCATTATAAAGTGGTAATCATCAAAACTCTGGTCCTGGCTAAGAAATAGAGTGGTGGATCAATGGAATACATTAGGTACAAAAGACATAGTACTAAATGATATCCTCCAGTTTCCAATTTTTTGCCACTACAAAAAGAGCTTCTATAAATCTTTTTGTACAAGTAAGTCCTTTTCCCTCACTCCCTGCCCCCACCTCCTTTCTTTTAACCTCTTTGGGATATAGACCTAATAGCATGTTTTATAGCCCTTTAGGCACAGTTCTAAATTGTATTATTTCATACTACATAGTGTTTCATAAACCCAAAGATTCCAAGTGATAAGAGTTCACCAAATGATAAAAATTGCTGACCAAACTAGAAAATAGTATGGCATAAACAAGTATAGACCAACATCCTATACCACATACTGAGATAAGGTCATAATGGGTATATTATTTAAACATGAAGGGTGATACTACAAGCAAATTAGGAGAGCAAGAAATAGTTTACCTGTCAGATCTATGTGAAAAGGAAGACTTTATGATCAAACAAGATCAAGAGCATAACTAGATGTAAAATGGCTAATTCTGTACATGAAATAAAAAGGTTTTGCACAAACAAAACCAATGCAACCAAGATTAGAAGGAAAGCAGAATGCTGGGAAACAATTTTTATAGCCAATGTTTCTAATAATGTTCCCATTTCTCAAATATACACAAAACTGATTCAAATTTATAACAATACAAGTCATTCCTCAATTTATAAATTGCCAAAGGATATGAACTAGCAGTTTCCAGATGATGGAATCAAAGTTATCTATAGTCATATCAAAAAAAATGCTCTAAATCACTACTGATCAGAAAAGTACAAATAAAAACAACTCTTAGGTACCATCTCATACCTATCAGATAGGCTGTTTTGACAGAAAAGGAAAATGATAAACGTTGGAGGGGATGTGGGAAAATTGAAACACTAATGAACTTTTAGTAGAATTGTGAACTTATCCAACCATTCTGGAGGGCTATAAAACTACTACTAGGTCTATATCCCAAAGAGGTTAAAAGAAAGGGGGGGGGCAGGGAGTGAGGGAAAAGGACTTACTTGTACAAAAAGATTTTTAGAAACTCCTTTTGTAGTGGCAAAAAATTGGAAACTGGAGGATGTCCATCAATTTGGAAATGGCTGAACAAGCAGTGGTGACTAATGGAATTTACTGTGCTATAAGAGATGATGAGTAGGCTCATTTCAGAAAACACCTGGGACAACTTATATGAATTCAAGCAAAATGAGTGAGCAGAACCAGAACACTGTATACAGTTAACAACAATGTTATATGATGATCAACTGTCAATGATTTCACTATTCTCAGCAATACGATGACCTAAGAGGATTCCGAAGGACTCATAATGAAAAATGCTATTCACCTCCAGAGAAAGAACTGATGGAGTCTAAATGCAGATAAGAGCATACCATTTTTCACTTTCTGTATTTTTATTCAGGTTGTTTTTTCAAATTTAGGTCTGTGTCTTCTTTCACCACATGACTAATACGGTAATATGTTTTACATGACTCAATATGTATAGCACATTAAATTGCTTAACATCCTGTGGGGGTGAAGGAGGGTGGGAGAAAATCTGAAACTCAAAATTGTACAAAAATGAATGTTAAAATTGTCTTTACATGTAATTGAGGAAAAATTGTATATCCACATGTATGTGTATATATATATATATATATATATATATATATATATATATATATATATATACTTTTTAAAAAATCTGTTTTTAAGAAAGCATTTTCATATATTACTTACATATTTTGTGAGGCAATCAGGGTTAAGTGACTTGTCCAGATCACACAGCTAGTACATGTCAAGCGTCTGAAGTTGGATTTGAACTCAAGGGATCCTCACTCCAGGGCCAGTGTTCTACTGAGCTGTCCTTATATATACTTAAAAAAAAATGAAGAGTTGAAGAGAAATTGTAGGAGGCGAGAGAAATAAAAATGGTAAAAAATTAGGGGCAGCTAAGGGGAAATGGTTAGCATGCTGTGTGCCAGAACAAAGAAAATGCAGTTCAGAGAAACTCTGTGGACAAGCCCCAGTAATGTGACCAAGGTGGTCTGGTGGAAAAGAAAAGAAAGAAGGTTCCACTTGAAACTGAGGGGCGATCCAGGGCCTGGCATGATGATTCCCTACTGATAAAGGAGTGGAGATCACTATTTCACGCCTCAGGTGAAAATATGAGGAAACCAGCAATGAAGGTGAAAAGATTCTGAAGGACAGAGCCCATGAGAGGAGGGGAATGAAAGGGGAGTGTTTAAAACAGGGACAACCTAGAAGCAACTCAGCAAATAACTCAAATTTTATTTAATCTGAACCAAGACAGGAGACAACATAACTAACCTACCTACTTTTCAATGATTGATATCCCAAAATTACCTAACAGCACAATAAAATAGTTTCTCTACTAGAAACAGCCTTTTCTGATACTTCCCCCCAACTGTGAGTGCAAGTGTATTTATTCTCTTTACATTTATCATGTGTATGTGTATACATATATATGCATATATATATATGTATGTATGCATATTTGTCTGAATATAAATTCCCTAAAAGTAGAGATTATTTCATTCTTTGTATTTGTACACATAGCTCTTAGCATGCCTCACACATAAGCAAGCAAGGGCTAAATAACCACTTGTTGGTGGACGATATTTTGCTTTTACTGTACTATAACAGACACAGTAGGGAAAGAGTAGCAGAGCAAAAGAAAATTTCTGAATTCTAGGTGTGTGGTATCCAAAAGATAAATTTTTATGACAGCCCAAAATGGTATCAGCTTAAACATGCCCAAAGGGTAAACAAAAACTTTTCATGAAGGGTGTCTGGAGCAGTGGTGTCAAACTCAAAGAGAAATGGGACCACTAAACTGTACTTAAAGATCCCTGGATCAATCACATGTTAACATTGTCTATGTTCTAGTGTATTTCTGTTTATTTTGTTAAATATTTTCCAGTTACATTTTAATATGGCTTAGACCACACTAAGAAGTGTAGCAAGCACGTTTGACACCTCTGGTCTACAAGCCAGTGCCCCTTTTTGACACATATTAGTTGAACTGATAACAAGCACATACTACACATCTGTATTCCTATTCCTCACCTTAGTAGTTCTATCTGCATAACAGGCAATTCCTTTCCTTGGTTTAATCTATAGGATGCCTTCTGGACATCAGAAGAGAACAGCCAACTTCGATCATTTGAAGGGGCATCATTGATGGGGCATCAACTAACACCTAAAGATAAACAAAGACAAAAGACAATACACAATTATACAGAAAATATGACAGAAAACCTGAAATGATAGAGGCAAGACAGTATAAACTTCAAAGTGCTATGTAAATGAAAAGCTATTATTATTACTCTGTTTTCTAAGAATCCTTTTCCACATACAATAAAGGTCTGGAGATCCTTGATAAGAATTACTAATAAGATTTGCCATTCCTTTTCCTAGAGTAAAACAATGCATAAAAGTAATTCATTTTAAAAAGACTGCTATTTTATTTGTTTTTTAAGCATTTAATTTTCTTAAAACAGTGTTTCTATATCGTCTCTTGAAATCCTTTTAATCTTTAATTACCATGATCTATTATTTTAAAATACCACTGAATTAAAGAAATATTGTACTTTTTTTCTTTTTTAAAGACTGTGTCTCCCTTCTTGGCCAGGCTGGAATTATAGGGACTGCCCTTAGGCCCAATCCCATTATAGATTGGGATGGGAACTTTGCCATGTCCATTTCTGACCTGAGCCAATTTGCCATCAGCTGCTCCCATGAGAGAGAGGACAGCTAAGAGCCGCTGACCACTGAAGCTCATCACTCCCAAGCTCAAGAGATTCACCTCAACCTCCCAATAGCTGGGATTATAGGTGTGCACTACTATGCCTAACTACACAGACACACAGAGACACAAACATGTGTATTTACGTAAAATCTGGTCTTTCAAAGTTAAGTACATGGAAAACACAAAATGATCTTTAATCTTCCAACCCCAATGGTATCAAATACTTGAGTCAAACAGAACATTAAACAAAGACTACTGTGAAAATGAAAATACTGCAAATAAAAACACTTCTATTTTCATTTTATTAAAATTTCTCAAGATACTACAAAAAGAAAAGAGAGTGTGTGTGTGTGTGTGTGTGTGTGTAGGGAGTTTAAGTAGAAGGGGAAACATAGTAGTGATATTTGGAGTTAGTTTTCCCAATACTATTACCTTGTCAAACATTTCTGGCTGAGTATCTCCCATCTCTCTGCCATCTAATTCAGACACTTTTATTATATTTGTCATGGGTCTTGGGATGAAGGATTCTAGTGTCTGCTTCAACCACCTTGATCTCAGAGCATCATACTCATTACAGTGAAAATAACCTAAAAAAAATTTAAGACAAAGTTTTTAAACCATGACATTATAGTTATTGAAACTTTTAACTTTGCTATGCACATTTTATATAAAGCATTACAGTTATACTGTTTAACATACTAAAAGACTTCATTGTCAATATAATGACCTTTTTGTGCATTAAAACAAAAGTCACAACTAATTATATTATTGGTGGATTAGTAAAATTGGTCTACTAAACTGAAAATAAGTTGGATTTATGGGGCAGGAGGAAGTGACTAAACTGTTACAACTCTTCGACCATGACAGTGTCACTGTTAGCCACAGAGAGCAAGAAAGTAAAAAACAGCAATGTTATAAATAGATCAGATACATGACAGATATACATACACCAATATAGTCACAGGAACACTTTTTGCTCTAGCAAAGAAATGGAAACAAAGTGGGTACCTATTAATTGTATTAGTAAACTCTAGTATGTGAATATAATGAAATAATACCACATTGTAAAAAATGCAAACTAGTGAATATAAGCTGATTTATAATAAAAAAAATAACTGATGTCTACCCTCTGACACACCAAATTAAAAAGGGATATATTTAATTTTGGAGGATCTGTGGGAAGACAGGCATAACTAGTGAAATTATGAACTGGTACAATAATTCTAGAAAATGCTGTTTGGAATTATGTAAGTAAAGTCCTTTAATTGTTCACCCTCTAAACATATACAGCAAGGAGATCAATGATAGAACAAAAGATCTTAAATGTAAAAACAAACTAGCGATAGCAGTGTTTTGTGGTAGAAAAAACAAAAACAACATGGATACCTATCAATTTGGAAATGGCTAAACAAATAGTGTATATAAATGTCACAACATTATTGCACCGTAAGAAATACAAATATGAGGAATTCACCGAAACATGCAAAGAATTATGCAAAGAAAACAGAAGCAAAAAAACAAAATACATGATGACAACAAAAGTACACCTTTTTCCCTCTAAAACGCAGTACAAAAAATAACACTAAAAAGCAAACTTTGGTGAAGAATGATGCACAGTCATGGTCCTGGAGAACTGATGATGAAACAACATTTACTTCTCTTAGGGATTTTACGCATGTGGAACTCAGTTTACGCTATCAGATATGACTGCAACATCATTTGGATTTCCTAAATGTTTTTCTTTGTTACAAGGAGGAGTTCAATGTGTAAAGCTGTGTAAAGGAAAAATAACTGGCATGAGGGGGAAAAAAAGGGAAAACAAAAGGATTATCAAATTCCAAAAAACATAATAAAAATAAAAAACAAAACAAAAGCATGGATAGGTTGCCTCTGCACCAATGGAAGGCAAAATCACTGTCACTGAGATCAGAGATGTACTGATTAAGTGTTGAAGATAAATGACTTTAAGAAAAATTCTCTTCTCAGCGAATTCTTTTCCCATAATCTAGTTTTTCACATTTACATACACTAAAAGCATACTTTCACATAAATGTTAAAATATTCGTGCTATCACAGATGAAAGATTACTATAGCTATCAGGATGGCAAGTTGCTATTTCTGAGCATTATTATTATTATTACGAAGAGAAAAAAACACAAAAGAAACAAAGCTATGCACGTTTTTTGCCCCTTTTCAAATAAATCCTCACCCATTTTTCTCTTTATTCAATCCAGTTCTTTAGGAGATAGAAACTTATCAACACTTCAGAACATCTAATAAATTATTATTAAACACATGTCTGTGCCTACCACAGCGTCGGTCACATAGTAACTGCTAAATTATCACTGAATGACTGATTTCTCTAAGTATTCTCAACACCAAGTGGTGTTCTTATTCCTCCTACGTCAATTCTTCTCTCAGAAAAATTTCAACTTTAAATATACTGCTTATTTTTAAACAAGTTATTAGTTGAGCTATATAGTAAAATAATAGATACACTGCTACAACTGATAATCAGAAGCATTTTCATTAAAATTAGAGCTTTAGTTAAGATTTGTTGAGGGACTTTAAATGGCAGGCTGAAATCCTAAGCAGAAGTCATTCTACCTCTACACATTATATTTTTAAATTTTCTTAGTTTATTTTTTTTCCCATTTGGGTTAATTAACTGATGAAATTAAGCAATTTTTTTCTATTGTTTACAGGATGTATGCCAAACTGATCTGACGGAGTATGGGAACTGACTCTGCGCTGTGCATGATCCTAATGAAATGGGTGTGGACTTGGCAATCTGACGCATTACGTCAAGTGACTGCTTAAATTAGCTACAATAAATTAAATCCTAAAATTTCATCTCCGAAGAATAAAAGAAAAAGGAAAAAGAACTCTTATGAGATCACACTGCGATTACACAGCTTTAATTTCTTAGAGAAGAATTTAGTTTTGTTGTTGCTTTTGTTTTGTTTTTTTTTTTAATACAAAGGATTCAGATTAATTCAACACAAAAAGCAGTGAGCTAAAAGACAATTCCATTTGATTTTTGGTTCTGTCAGTGATTTGAGGTGAGGCACTTTGTGCCTTTGGCCAGTTTTATGACTGTTTTACATATTTATTTATGAAAATAGAAATTCCTATTTCTGAAAATAGAAATGATTACACCATCCTATATCCCAGGAATAATATCTTAATAAAATTAGATGATTTGAACTATCTAGACCCAATAAAACACTTTATTAGAACAAACCAATTACCATACTTTTTTTTATTTCAATTACTGATATTTTCTTTCTTTCCAATTAGTAGTAAAACAACTTTTGATATTCTTTTTTAAAAATTTTATTTCCAAATTTCTTCCCTTTCTCCCTAAAAAGACAAGCAATTTGACACAGGTTATATATGTGCAGTCATGCAAGATACATAATTCCATGCTAGTCATGTTGTGAAAAAAAATAGAGGGGATGGAGCCAAGATAAAAGAGTAAAAGCGGGGACTTTCTTGAGCTCTCCCCCAAACTCCAGTAAAAAGAGCATTCTGGGGAGCGGGTGGAGCCAAGATGGCAGAGTAGAAAGGCACAGATACAGAGGCTCCCCCAACACAACCCATAAAATACCTGGAGAGGACTCTCAACAAATTCTGGAGTAGCAGAAGTGCAGAACAAGAGTGGAGGAGATTTCCAGGCCAGAGTGACCTGAAAGGCCGACAGGAAACGTCTGTTGCACCTGACATGGAGTAGAGCCCAGTTCAGCCTTGGCCTCACGACTTGCAAACAGCCCTTGGGGGTGGAATCTCCAGTCCCAGTAGCAGGGGTTCCCAGAACCCTCAACCCACAGGTGCCAAAGATCAGTGACAGGGTTTTTTCAGCTGGCCAGGAAGGGAGAAGAGCCTTCCATAGCTCCGGCCTTAGGCAGTGGCCGCAGAGGTCACATCAGGCTGGCTGGCAACAAATTCTACAGCACCCCTACAGCAGCCCACGTTCATTGTTGGATCGTAAACACATTGGGGGCACTGAGGAGCTGATTATTACCTCAGCCCTGTGGTGGAGAGGCCCTGAGGGAGCTGATCTTTATCTCACATTGAATGGTGGCCCTGCCCCCACAGTTTAACTGAATCTCAACCACCAGTGCTAGCTTGGTGGAACTGGAGGCCAGGTGGCTGTGGAAAGGAAACTCTGCTAAGTTTCTTGGCACAAAAATCTCCCAGACCAGTGAGCACACTTGATTGTGCCACCTTAGAGGAACTGAGATCTTACAGATTCTGAGAGTACTCTTGACAAAGGACCCAAAAGTCAAGTAACTGGTTGGGAAAACGGCCAAAAAAGGCAAAAAAAATAAGACTGTAGAAGGTTTCTTTCTTGGTGAACAGATATCTTCTCCTGTCCTTTCTGATGAGGAAGAACAATGCTTACCATCAGGGAAAGACATAAAAGTCAAGGCTTCTGTATGCCAAACATCCAAAATAAATATTCAATGGGCTCAGGCCACGGAAGAGCTTAAAAAGGATTTTGAAAATCAAGTAAGAGAGGTGGAGGAAAAATTGGGAAGAGAAATAAGAGAGATGCAAGAAAAGCATGAAAAACGGGTCAATACCTTGGTAAAGGAGACCCAAAGAAAGTAACTTTGAAGAAGCAGAAAGAAAATAACACCTTTAAAAATAGGCTAACTCAATTGGCAAGAGGTCCAAAAAGTCAATGAGGAGAAGAAGGCTTTAAAAAGCAGAATTAGTCAAATGGAAAAGGAGGTTCATAAGTTTACTGAAGAAAATACTTCTTTAAAAATTAGAATGGAACAGATGGAGGCTAATGACTTTCTGACAAACGAAGAAATCACATGAAAAAATGAAAAAATGGAAGAGAATGTGAAATTTATCACTGCAAAAACAACTGACCTGGAAAATGGATCCAAGAGAGACAATTTAAAAATTATGGCACTACCTGAAAGCCATGATCAAAAAAGGAGCCTAGACATCATCTTTCATGAAATTATCTAGGAAAACTGCCCTGATATTCTAGAACCAGGGGGCAAAATAAATATTGAAAGAATCCACAGACCACCTCCTGAAAGAGGTCCAAAAAGAGAAACACCTAGGAACATTGTGGCCAAATTCCAGAGTTCCCAGGGCAAGGAGAAAATACTGCAAGCAGCAAGAAAGAAACAATTCAAGTATTGTGGAAATACAATCAGGATAACACAAGATCTATCAGCTTCTACATTAAGGGAGTGGAATATGATATTTCAGAAATCAAAGGAACTAGGACTCAAACCAAGAATCACCTACCCAGCAAAACTGAGTATAATAATACTTCAGGGAAAACACATACACAGAGAGAGACAGAGAGAGAGACACACACAGACAGACAGACAGACAGAGACACAGAAACACAGAGAGAAAGACAGAGAGCACAGAGTGAACTGAATAGGATGGGATCATATCTTTAAAAAAAGATGAAATTAAGGGGTGAGAGAGAAATACATTGGGAGGAGAAAGGGAGAAATGTAATGGGGCAAATTATCTCTCATAAAAGAGGCAAATAAAAGACTTTTCAGTAGAGGGGAAAAAGGGGAGGTGAGAGAAAAAACATGGAGCTTACTCTCATCACATTCAACTAAAGGAAGGAATAAAATGCACAGTCATTTTGGTATGAAAACCTATCTTACAATACCGGAAAGTGGGGGAGAAGGGGATGAGCAGGGTTCGGGGGATATTGGGAGGGGGGAGCAATTAGAAGTCAACACTCTTGGGGAGGCACAGGGTCAAAACAGAGAGCAGAAGAAATGAAGGGTGGGATAAGATAAAGGGAAATATAGTTAGTCATATACAACAAGACTATTATGGAAGTCATTTGCAAAACTACACAGATATGACCTATATTGAATTACTTGCCTTCCCAAAGGAATGGGCAGGGAGGGAGGAAGGAAGAAAAGTTGGAACTCAAAGTTTTAGGAAAAATTTTTGAGTATTGTTCTTTTATATAACTAGGAAATGAGAAATACAGGTAATGGGGTATATAGAAAGTTATTTTGTCCTACAGGACAAAAGAAAAGATGGATTTAGGTTTCAGGTTAGAGAAATGTTAGAAGGGAGGGCAGATTGGTGATAGGGGTACTTAGAATGCTTGGAGTTTTGGGGTGGGGGAAGGGAGAAATGGGGAGAAAATTGGGAACCCAAAATTTTGTGGAAATGAATGTTGAAAACTTAAATAAATTTAAATACAAAAAAAAAGAATGAAGTATGTAGAACCTAGGTAAGACTGCATGCTGTCTCAGTGAGGTACGGGGAAGGAGGAGGAGGAAAAAAATCTCAGATATATGGAAGTGACTGGAGAAAACTGAAAACAAATAAAATAATTTTAAAAAAGAAAAAAAAGAAAAATAATATTGTAACTCATGAAACCTTTCTCAGTACTGAGTAGGTGCAAGGAATATACAGGGTGAGGTGAATATGAAAGGATAATAATATCTAAAAAAGAAATTTCAGAGGTGAGAGAGGAATGTACTAGGAGAAGAAGAAAGGCAGGGGTAGAATGGGATATGTTATCTCACATAAAAGAGGCAAGAAAAAGCTTTCACAATGGAGGGGACGAGGAGAGAGAGGAGAGGCAATGGGTGAACCTTACCCTCATCGGATTTGGCTTTAGGAAGGAATAACACTCAATTGGTTATGGAAATCTATCTTACCCTATAGGAAAGTAGGGAAGAAGGGGAAAAGAGAGGGATGATAGAAGGGAGGACAAATGGGAGTAGGGGGTAATCAGAAGCAAAAACTTTTGAGGAGGGATAGGGTCAAAGAAGAGAACAGATTAAATGAAGTGGGACAAGATAGAGGGAAATATTGTCTTTCACAACATGACTGTTAATCAAAGTCTTATACATGACTATGTATGTATAACCTCTATTGAACTGCTTGTCTTCTCAAAGTGGGTGGGTGGGAGGGAGGGAGAAAATGAGGAACTCAAAATTTTAAAAATAAATGTTAAAAATTGTTTTTACATACAGCCGGAAAATATGACATACAGTCAATGGAGTACAGGAAAATAGAAGAGAATGGGATAAGACAGGGGGAAGTAATAAAAGGGAGGGGAAGGAGCAATCAAAATGCATGCCATCTTGGTGTGGGGGGAGGGGAGTAATGGGGAGAAAATCTGGAACTCAAAATCTTGTGGAAGTGAATGTTGAAAACTGAAAATTAATTAATAAAAAGAAAAAGAAAACAACCACCCCCCCCACAAAAAAAATAAAGCTTAAAAAAATACACCTCAATCTGCATGTGGACTCCATCTACTCTTTCTACCGGAGATGGTTCATATTTTTTCATCAGAAGTCCTTTGGAATTGTCTTAGATCACTGTATTGCAGAGAATTAGGAAGTCATTCACAGTTGATCATTATACACACTGTTGTTACTATGTATAGTATCCTCTTCCTAGCTCTGCTCATTTCACTTTGCATCAGTTTATCTAAGTCCAGACTTTTCTGAAAAGCATCCTACTTGTCATTCCTTATGGCACAACAATTATTCTATCACAATCATATACCACAATTTGTTCAGTCACTCTTCTCAATTTCTAATTCTCTGCCACCCCCAAAAAGAGCTGCTATAAATATTTTTGTATACATAGTTCCTTTTCCTTTTCTTTTTTCAATCACTTTAGGAGACAGACCTAGTAGTGATATTGATGAATCAAAGGGCATGGGCAGTTTTATAGTCCTTTGGCCATGGTTCCAAATTCATCTCCAGAGTGGTGGAAATCAGTTCGCAACTCCATCAACAAGGCATTAGTGTCTCAATTTTCACATATCCTCTCCCAACATTTATCATTTTCCTTTTCTGTCACTTTAGCCAATCTAATAGGTATGAAGTGGTACCTCAGAGTTCGTTTAATATGCACTTCTCTAAATCAAAAGTGATTTCGAACATTTTTTCATAAGACTATACGTAGCTTTGATTTCTTCATCTGAAAACAGTCTATTCATATCCATTTCTCAATTGAAGAATAACTTCTAGTCTTACAAATCTAACTCCATTCTGTAAATATTTGAGAAATAAGGTCTTTACCAGAGAAATTTGCTGTGACTTTTTTTTCCCTCAATTTTCTGCTTTCCCTCTAATTTTGACTGCATTAGTTTTTTTGTGCAAAACAAATTTTAATTTAATGTAACCAAAATTATCCATTTTCCATTTCAAACTCTTCCCTATCACTTGTTTGGTTATAAATTCTTCCTTAACCCATAGATCTGAGAGAGAAAATACCAGACGCTTCTCTAATTAGCTGATGGTATCACTTCACGCGTATCGCCATCTGATCTCCGCGTTACTCCAGTTTTCACGCCCGGAGGCACCGAGGGGTCACGGGCAGAACCTTCTCACGGCCCAGCCGGCGCTCTCCGCCCCACGCTGGCGGCCGCTCTGAAGCCAGGCCGGGAATCACCGGAGGCGCCCGCCCTGGGTACCGGGGTCGGTGTGGGAAGCGGGCCTCCGAAGCAGGCCCCGCAGCGGGGACAGGGCCCTCGTTCCGGGGGAGGCACGCGGTCCTCACCCGGCTCAGCACCATCCCGTCCGGAAGAGCTCGACAAGGCCGACTCGGCGGGGACACGCAGCCAGGTTCCAAAGGGGCTCAACCAACCCGAACGCGCCTTCCAGCGCTCGGCCCGAGACCAGCGAAGGCGCCACAGCTCACGGCTGCGCAGTCGCAATCCCCTCCGCCCAGACCACGCCCCGCCCCGCCACCCCCTCGCCCACCTCTTGCGCTCCTCCTCCTTCCGGTTCCCACGCTCGGCCGGAAACCAGCGAAGGCGCCACAGCTCACGGCTGCGCAGTCGCAATCCCCTCCGCCCAGACCCCGCTCCGCCCACCTCTCGCGCTCCTCCTCCTTCCGGTTCCCACGGGCAGCGGGGCCCGCCCAGAAATCCAACCTCTCGTGGTGACCTCCGGGTCCCGCGATATTACCATAAACGTGCGTTGCGTCATCGCCGAGCGCCGCAGCCTGGTGAGCGGGTTCTGAGCTTTACCTCAGAAAGCGTCGGGGAGAGAAACAGAGACAGAGGGGGAGAGCGCTTGGGTGCGGTCCGAGGGTCAGCGTAGGCTCCTTGTCGCGGGATGGACGTCAGGGAACCCTGGGGCCTGCATGGGGTCTGGAGGGAAGACGTCGTAGGGGAGAAGCGAAGCCTCCTGCAGCCTCTAAGTGTCTCCCTCCGGAGGGCCAGACGGAGTCACGGCCGGGGCGCCCATTCGGCTGGGACCCTGCGGTGTGCACCCAGTCGTCCCATTCCCGGCAGCCCCGCCTGCTCGTGGAGGGGGGTGGGAAGAGTCGGCTCTCCTTACGTCTCCTCCCACCGGCCTCGTGCCGTGGAATGGCGCCCCACAGCAGCTACTGACGGACAGTGCTGGCCACGCCCAGTCTGAGTGCAGATCTTCTTGTGTTTCCTTTCTCAAGGTTCCGCCTTTTATTCTGGTTCTTCCTTCATGACCTGAGTAATCAGACTGCGGGCCATGGGGGAGGAGGGAGGAGAAATGGAGAACTCCAGTCTTAGGAGAGTCAACGTGAAAGCTGAAAATAAACTTAGAAGAAGACTCCACGTTGAGTAGACTAAGCGGACTGTAAATTAGTGACAGCTGATTCAATTCTGTGTGCACGGAGGGGACGGTCCTGACTGACCGCGGCACACGTGGGCAGGTTACAGCCGGGGCCTTTCCGGTGGAGCCCACAGTCGGAAGGGACAGAGGAACCACGGAGGTTTCAGGTGCTGAACGTCCAGACGCTCTGTTTCTTGGGTAGCTGTGACGGCTGGAGAGCCACGGGGTGGAGCCCACACAGACGGAGGCGCAGACGAACCCCCCTGGAGAGCCACGGGTGGAGCCCGCACAGACGGAGGCGCACAGGAACTGGGCTGGAGAGCCACGGGTGGAGCCCGCAGAGACAGAGGCGCAGACGAACCCCCCTGGAGAGCCACGGGTGGAGCCCACACAGACAGAGGCCCACACGAACCGGGCTGGAGAGCCACGGGGTGGAGCCCACACAGACAGAGGCGCAGACGAACCCCCCTGGAGAGCCACGGGTGGAGCCCGCACAGACGGAGGCGCACACGAACCCCCCTGGAGAGCCACGGGTGGAGCCCGCACAGACGGAGGCGCACACGAACCGCGCTGGTTTCAGGTGCTGAACGTCCAGACGCTCTGTTTCTTGGGTAGCTGTGACGGCTGGAGAGCCACGGGGTAGAGCCCCGAAGGGGCGGGGGTTAGTTGCCCAGTCGCTTCTCCATAGAGTTCACTCCCTGCTGTGATGATTGCCAAGCCTGGGCCGGAAACAACACGGAATGAGTCGCTGCCCCACGCATGTACCTTACTTACACCGCACTCTACCCTCCCCGCACACGTTCCGGTTACAAACAAGAACATTCTATAATTACCAAATTTCATATAGTACCTCTGCTTTGAACTGTTTCCTGTCTGAACAGTAAAAGTAAACACAGTAGGAAGGGGTGAGAGAGGGTTTCAGAGAGATGAAGAAAACATTGAGTACCTAAACTGTAGAACTTTAAGGAAGAACAAGCAATAAATGGGATGGGAGATGTATTCAAACTATTTTTTTCTCTGCAGTACTTTCTACAATGACTGTTACACGTAGTTTTTCTCCTCTGCCCCAGTGCCACTCCCTTACTCTAAGCCGGTGAAATGTTTCTTGTAAGAACTGAGGCCATCCTTCATAATTCATTCTCTAGATACCAAAATGGATTTATACCTTCAGCATTCTTCGCTGCTTATGCGGAGGTAGCATGAAGCTCCCTAATCTGCCCTGAAAACCTTTCATTCTCTAGTTTCAGAAAATACAATACTCCCTTGCCAAAGCTAAGCGCTTCATTTATGCCTTTGTTGCCAATCCTCTCTTTTTTAGGACCAAGGCTCTATCTATCTTCAAATTCTTCATATTGACTCCCTTTCTTCTCCTCATAAATATGCTAGTGTCCCCTATCATGGAAAACAAAAGCACAATCCTTCCCTTCCCTATGCTCGAGATAAATTCCCACATCTCTTTTCCCTTTCACTCATAAAGTGAAAAGTAATCTACAAAAGTAAAGTGAAGAGTAATCTACAGTCACCACTTCACCATCCACTCCCTCCTCAATCTGCTAAAACTTGGCTATGAGCCCCACTGAAAATGTTCTGAGGGCCCTTTGCTCAATTCCATATTGTCGATCCAGTGATCCCAATTAAATTATTCTCCACCTTCTTTGACCTTTGTTCAACATCTGACATTGAGTATCTTTCCACCTTGACACCATCTCCTTTCACCTGCATGAAAACGTTGTATATTGCTTCTACAAACTAGCATTTTCTCTCTTAAGGTGTTCAGTAATTCACACCTTTACCTGTCCCTAAATGGGACAGGAAAGAGGTGGCCTGGAGGTATCTAAAGTGCTCTATCCCTTTGTTATCGATCCCATCAATGGCCATATTATCACCTCTATGCAGACAATGCTAAAATCTATCTTCAGTCCAGAACTCTCTTTTTGAGCTATGCATCAAATGTCCAGATGTCTACTGGATACAAAACAAAGACAGGAATAGGACTGGGTGGTAACACCCGCACACACACACCCCGCATAAAAGCAATCCTCTTTCATCTTTTCCACTTTCATTTTCTTGATAACATTTCAACTCAGTATGACAAAATAATTCATCTCCCTTCTAAAACTTACCATTCAGTCTCCTCTAACTTCTGTTAATGGCACTGCCATTATCCAGGTTGTAAACTTCCAAGTCATCTTTCATTCTTTTCTCTTGTGATTCCTAATCAATTATCAAGACCTAGTGATTCTACTTCAGCAAAATCTCTTGGAGCTGTCCCCTGCGCCACTCATACTGCCAATCACCCTGGTTTGGGTCTTCTTTACTTCTCAGGATAATAGCCCTAGTTTCCATCAATTAATTAGTAAACAGCAGCAGTTAGCATTTGCTTACTGCTTATGTGCCAGGCATTCAGTCAAACACTTAAATACAAATACTTAAAAAAAAAAAAATGAGCCTTACAACGATCTCAGGGGGTAGGAGCCATTATTGGCCATGTTTTGCAGATGAGGATACTGAGGCCAAAAAAGTTAATGCGACATTGCTGAAGGACACACAGCTAGCAAGTGTCTGAAGGCAGATTTGAACTCAGGCATTCCTGACTCTAGGCTCAGCATTCTATCCACTGTCCCACCTTTAGATATTAAGATAAATTTTTTAAATATGTAATTGTGATCATTTCATTCTTCTGCCAAAAATTTCAAGAATTTTCACATACCTAGAAAACATTTTCAGTGGGGATCACTACCTAAAGGATAAAAAGCTAATCCTTTAGTGTGCTGTTTAAGTATCTCCACTATCTAGCTACAAACCACCTTTCCAGTCATGTTTGGCAGTACTCCCTTTCATGAAGTATATGTTCTAAAACAGATGACTAATGATACCAAGATTTCTGCTATCTGCCTGTTGGCATGTAAACAAACTATACCTAGAACATTCCCATGTTCCTATTCTCCTCTTGATGAATTCCTTTTCGTCCTTCAGGATATGATAAAAAGCTTAAGATAAACTGAAGAATATTCAGTGATAAAGATATCATAGATAAAGCAATGTCTAATTGATGAGGCATTAATGATGCATTTTCCCACTTGGCCCAGGTCCCTAGCATTCAGCTGGGACACTTGGTCCTTCCCAGATAAAAATCCTTTCTTTGTGGCCCTCTTAGTCTGCTTGGTCCCACCCTAGATGGCCCCTCTTTAATTCCATCTAGATCTCTCCTCTGTTACCTCCCAGTCACCCCAGTCTACTTGGCCGCTCCTAGATCACAACTAGATCTTCCCTACACTCTTACTGTATAAAATGTTCACCTTGCCTTCATTAAGGTGCTCAGATTACTTAAGGAGCCCTGATAAATACTGGAGAAGATGTGGGAGAATTGGAACACTAATTCATTGTTCGTGGAACTGTGAGCTGATCCAACCATTCTGGAGAGCAATTGGGATCTGTGCCCAAAGGGCTACAAAAATGTGCATACCCTTTGATGTAGCAATACCACTTCTAGGACTCTATCCCCAAGAGATCATAAAAATGGGAAAGGGTCCCACATGTACAAAAATATTTACAGCAGCACTCTTTGATGTGGCCAAAAACTGGAAATCAAGGGGATGCCCATTAACTAAGAAATGGTTGAATAAATTGTGGTATATGAATGAAATGCAATACTGTTGTGCTATAAGAAATGATGAATAGAAAGACTTCAAAGAGGCCTGGATAAACTATGTGAATTGATGCTGAGTGAAAGGGGCAGAACCAGAACTTTGTACACAGCACCAACCACAGTGTGCGAGGAATTTTTCTGGTACACGTAACGTAGTACTTCATTGTAATGCAAAGTCTTAAAAAATTCCCAATGCTGATCTAGGGGAGGAGCCAAGATGGTGGAGTAGAAAGACTCACATATGCTAGCTCCAAATCCACAGCCCATAAATTTCCTGTAAAAAGAACTCCCCACAAATTCTGGAGCACTGCAAGCCGCGCAGAAACACAGTGCAAGAGATTTCCGTTCCAGAGAGCCCTGGAAAGCCGTCCCGAGACCACCCCTGGACTGCCCTGGTCGTGCGGCCCCAGAGGAGCAGATCCAAGCAGGCTTCAGGGACGGAGCCTCCGGCGGCTGCGAAGGTCCCTCCACCCACAGGCACTACAAGCTGGCCAAGAGGGGAGCGGGATATCTCTGTGACTCGGGCCCCCTCAGGAGGCAGTGACAGAGGCAGCAGCAGCCGAGGCCTCCCAAAGCAGGCAGGAGCTCAGGGCCATTACCAAAGGTTTCCACATAAACCCCCTGAGGGAACTGAGCATGGGAGGGGGCCCTGCCCTCACCCCAGCACCAGAACTTAAGCTCACATTGAATAGCAGGCCCGCCTGCCGCGGAAAGCCCCGAGGTTGGGGAGCAGCATTGAATTTCAGACCCCAAGCACTAGCTGGGAAGATGTAGGCTGGGGTGGAGAGGAATCTCAGAAGTCAAGTAACTGGCTGAGGAAATGCCCAGAAAAGGGAAGAAAAATAAGACCATAGAAAGCTACTTTCTTGGGGAAGAGATGTTCCTTCCTCCTTTCATTTCTGAGGAGGAAGTACAATGCTTTCCATCAGGGAAAGACGTGGAGGTTGGGGCCTCTGTATCCCAGACATCCCAGGTGGATGTCCGGTGGGCTCAGGCCATGGAAGAGCTCAAAAAGGATTTGAAAATCAAGTTAGACAGGGTGGAGGAAATGTCGGGAAGAGAAATGAGAGAGATGCAAGAAAAGCATGAAAAACGGGTCAATACCTTGGTAAAAGAGACCCAAAAAAATGCTGAAGAAAATAAACACCTTGGAAAAATAGGCTCCACTCAATTGGCAAAAGAGGTTCAAAACCCAATGAGAAGAAGAATGCTTTCAAAAGCAGAATTAGCCAAATGGAAAAAGAGGTTCAAAAGCTCACTGAAGAAAATAGTTCTCTCAAGATTAGAATGGAAAAGATGGAGTCTAATGACTTTCTGAGAAAGCAAAAAATCATAAAACAAAACCAAAAGAATGAAAAAATGGAAGAGAATGTGAAATATCTCATTGGAAAAACAACTGACATGGAAAATAGATCCAGGAGAGAAAATTTAAAAATTATGGGACTACCTGAAAGTCATGATAAAAAAAAGAGCCTAGACATCATTTTCCATAAAATTATCAAGGAAAACTGCCCGGATATTCTAGAACCAGAGGGCACAATAAGTATTGAAGGAATCCATCAATCACTGCCTGAAAGGGATTCAAAAAGAGAAACTCCTGGGAACATTGTGGCCAAATTCCAGAATTCCCAGGTCAAGGAGAAAATATTGCAAGCAGCTAGAAAGAAACAATTCCAGTATTGTGGAAATACAATCAGGAAACACAAGATCTAGGCAGCTTCTACATTAAGGGATCGAAGTGTGTGGAATAGGATATTCCAGAAGTCAAAGGAACTAGGACTCAAACCAAGAATCACCTACCCAGCAAAACTCAGTATAATACTTCAGGGAAAATATTGTCTTTCAATGAAACAGAGGGACTTTCAAGCATCCTTGATGAAAAGACCAGAGCTGAAAAGAAAATTTGACTTTCAAAACACAAGAATGAGAAGAAGCATGAAAAAAGTAAACAACAAAGAGAAGTCATAAGGGACTTACCAAAGGTGAACTGTTTACATTCCTCCATGGAAAGACAATATTTGTAACTCTTAAAACTTTTCAGTATCTAGGTAGTTGGTGGGCCCACAAAGAGACAAACACACACACACACACACACACACACACGTGCATGCATGTACGCACACACATACGCACATGCAGGCACATACAGAGACAGAGAGCACAGAGTGAATTGGAGAGGATGGGACCATATCTTAAAAGAAATAAAGGTAAATGATGAGAGAGAAACGTAGTGGGAAGAGAGAGGGTGATACGGAATGGGGTAAATTATCTCTCATTCAAGAGGCAAGCAGGAGACTTTTTAGTGGAGGGAAAAAGAGGAGAGCTGAGGAAAAAAACATGAAGTTTACCCTCGTCACATTCGACTAAAGGAAGGAGTAAAATGCACACTCATTTTGGTATGAAAACCTATCTTACAGTACAGGAAAGTGGGGGAGAAAGAGATAAGCAGGGAGGGAAGAATAATGGAAGGGAGGGCAATGGGAGAAGGGAGCAATTTGAAGTCAACACTTGGGGAGCATCAGGATCAAAAGACAGAATAGAAACAATGGGGACAGGACAGGATAGAGGGAAATACAGTTAGTCTTACACAACACGACTGTTATCAAAGTCATTTGCAAAACTACCCAGATAGGGCCTATATTTAATTGCCTGCCTTCCCAAAGGGAACAGGTGGGGAGGGAGGGTTGGGGAGAATTTGGAAGTCAAAGTTTTAGGAACAACTGTTGAGTATTGTTCTTGCTACTAGGAAATAAGAAATACAGTTAGTGGGGAATAGAAAGTCATCTGACCCTACAGGACAAAAGAGAAGATGGGGACAAGAGAAGGGAGGTAGGATAGAAGAGAGGGCAGATTGGTGATAGGGAAAATTAGAATGCTTGGTGTATTGGGGTGGAGGGAAGGAATAAAAAAGGGAGAAAATTTGGAACCCAAAATTTTGTGAAAATAAATGTAAAAAGTTAAATAAATAAATTTATATTATACTAAAAAAAAATTCCCAGTGCTCTTGTAAGGCAAAATGCTTTTCGTATTCAGAGAAAGAATTATGGAACTCAATTGGAGAGTGAAGTAGATCATTTTCTTTTGTATTGGTTTGTTTTCTGATTTTTCCAATTTGTTTTAATTCTTCTGTGCAATGACTAATAAGATGAAAATGTATTTAATAGGAATGTATGTGTAGAACCTATATAAAACTGTATGACATCTCAGGAAGCAGTGGGGAAAAAGGAGGAAAGGGGGGAGGGAGGAGGAAAATCTAAGGTCTATGAAAGTGATTTTAAAACACTGATAACAAATAAAATAGTAAATAAAATAGGTTTTGATGTTAATACAAGTGTCACAAAGGCTCAGATTCTTAAAATCTGGCCAATAGTGCAGATTGACTAGAAATCTTCCTTTCCAACCAGTGTTTTAATAACCATTGTCTCTGACTGGAAAGAAGGCTTGTGTCAAATTCTTTCCAGTCTTTTGGCCCCAAATTTCGGGGCTCCCGAGCATCTACAGAGTGCAACATAATCAACAACATACCTATTTCATTATGTACATGCATTATATCACTGAGAAAATAAGATGAAGTTAGCCCTCCCTGCCTATGTAAAATTAACATATTTAAGTACTATCTGAGATAAGGGTTTAGGTTTACCCTAAATGAGGTCACAAAATGAGGTCATTTGCTTTTTTGAAGCAGTAAAACAAAAACTCCATGAATTTCAAAATATGCTACTGGGATTAGAAAGGAAATTGTGTATTTGAGGGAAATTAATATTACTGATCCTTTTCTACTCTTGCTACGGAAATGGGTATTTTAAAAGTTGTGATGCATCATTTATTTTATAGTGGAGAAATAAGGCATTAGAAATTGCTACACACTCATTGATTATAGAGGTCCCACAAGTGCCAAGATTATTACTTGGAAAGAACGATGAAATGCACTCTGAACTTCCCGCCTCTCTATCCTGTACTTTGCTATAAAGGCTGAGAGGCCGATCTTTCACCTCCTGCCGCACGGGGGTGTAAAGGGACAAAGATGTACTCTATTTTTGTTTGTTCATGACGGAATAAGGTCAGTTACTCCCCAGTTCACAGTAAGCATCTGTAAATGCAGCATGTTTTCTTTACGAATGGACAACAAGAACTGAGGGCAAGAGCTAGTTTTACATGCTTATATGCTTTACTTATAGAAAAGTAAGTCAAAACATGTTTTGCATGACTGCACATGTAGAACCGACATCAAACTGCCTACCTTCCCAATGGGGGGGAAGGGATGGAGAGTGAGAATATGAAAGTCAAAAATTTTTAAATGAACGTTAAAACTTCTTTCCACATGTAATTGGGGAAAATAAAATTTTAAATTTTTAAAAGGATTAACATAAAAAAGAAAATAATGTCAAGCAGAGTTGTGTGGTAAATAAGGTATTCGATGTCTTCATGTTAAATTTCCTCAGTTTAAAAGGTCTTTGCCAATGCAAATTTGACATAGTATAACTGCTTCAACGTTTCTTTTCAACAAGTATTTAAAGTTTAGTTCTTTAATTTTTGGCAATACCATAAAAGCTTTTCCAGCTTGGTAAAATTATATTTCTTTAGTTCAAAGCAAAGTAAAGAGTATGGAACCTGGAGCACAATAGCCAGTTGAGCACTGCTGTCAGGTAAAAGATCCGTTTAAGAATCATTTCAAATAAAGAATGGTACATTCATTAATTAGGATATCTATTCTATGACTGGCTAAAAGCCCATTTAAAATTTTTAAGTGAATTCTTTCTTTTCAGTCAGCACTGTAAAAAAGGTAATTTTAAATTCTTAATTATCTTTAAGATGATTTTAAAAGTATGACAAACACACCAAAGTTCATGAATACAGCTTTAGCCATGTTAGTCATTTCATGATCCCATTCGGAATTTTCTTGGGAAAGATACTAGAGTGGTTTGCCATTTCTTTCTCCACCTCTTTTTTCAGGGTTAAATAACTTGCCCAGAATTGTCCTGCCATTAAGTGTCTGAGGCCAGATTTGAATCCAGGAAGATAAGTCTTTCTGACTTCAGGCCCAACGCTTTATCCACTGTTCCAAAATCCAAATTACACTTCTTAATTTTTCTAGAATTCTAAAATGATGTGATGCCTTTTTCAATTGCCTATGACAGCAACCTACCTCTTTCTCCACATTTTTATAAACAAAAAATGCCTGGAGAAATTATTTTGAAATTATACAACAATAAATTAGTATAACAGTGAATTAATTTAAACTGAGTAACTAAAGTGTTTATACCAAAAATAAACCAAAAAATGAAACACCAAATCGACAAATATTGCTTTATTGTGTGTAACGATGATGATGCAGAGTCTTCAGGATTATAAATTCAGTGCAGGACAACAAAACAAGCATTAATAGTTCAAATCCAATTACATTTGATACTTTATATAACTAAATACTAATACTATATATTTATGAAATAAGAATGAAAATACTAAAAATAATACAAATAAATAATAATACAAAAATTTAAAAACTCTATAATTCAACCCATGCCTGGATCATGTCTTTTTAGATTTGGACTATTTCTCAGATTTAACATGTGATGCAAATGGTACTGAAATAGAAAGCTTTTTCCTTACTAAGTATGATATACAGGACATCTGTTTCTAAAAAACAAGTACAAGACATGCCCCTCAAGTTCTTCAGGCAGGACTAGAGTTCCATGAAGCTAGATACGTAAAAATTAAAGAGGTTAAAGTTAATGGTACTGTTGGTCATAATATTAAGAGTAAATTACTATCATATTAATACTACTTTAAAAACACTACTGTTTTTATATCAGATAACACTGTGTTTCTCTCTGTATATATAGAAATTATAAAAGTGTTCTAATGTTTCCCAAAAAAATGGTTTAGGTTTAAATGTAACTATACATTTTATTAACTATAAAACTGATATATGCCAATAAAATACGCAACTGAATCTTGTCGTATGTGAAATATTCATATGAATATTGAAAAATATTCAACTTAAAGTGCACAATATTATACTAATTTTTAAACTGAAAAATATGTATATTGTGGTCTATTAGTGAAATACTGTGAAGAATGTAGTATTCCAACCTTTTTTGTTTTTATTGCTCCAGATTTTCTCCATGTCATCACTACTGACTGGCTGTAAGACACATCTTTTGGAAGCTGCATTAACTTCTGATGCAATTAAGGTACCGAAAACTTTAAATGTTGTACTGAAAAAAAATGAGGGATGCCCAAAAGAGGTTTTAATAAAGCTTTGAAAGGAGTCAAAGTGTTACCAGACTCTTGATCGTTGAAATAATTTGTTGTTTATATTTTAAACATGAGAATTATTTAAATGGCTTTTAATATGAAAATATAATTTGACTTACAAAAAAAGGTATCATCAATAAAATATTTCAAATAGCTTTCAAACCAAATCAACCAATTCAACACAAAACAGAAAGTTCTATTTGGGTAAGCCATTCAATTAGTATAATTTGGCGTAGAATAAGTTTTAGATTTGTTTTAAAAAAAAATACAATATACAAATATCAGGGCAAATAAGGAGGGATATGTTAAGAATAATTTGCCATTTTTACAATGCCATAATAAAATATGTCTACTTGTACAGTTACATTTGTTAAAATAAATTTATTCCACCAAAACAAAGTATGGATACTGACAATTAACAGAAAACGGCAAAACAAATTATTTTAATACAAAATAAAACTTTAGAAAAATACAGCTTAAAACTAAAGTTTTGTAATATAACTAAAGTTCCCAGGATTTACCCCAACATGCACACGTATCTTACAAAAATATTTTTAAAGTGTAAACTATCAAAATACTGATTATTATAAACAAAATATTAAAGTGTCCCAAGTCCAAATGCTTTTTGCCTGAAATTGTTTTTCTTCAGGTCTATTGCCATTAATGTTCAATGTAACGGTCAATATTTTATGTTGACTTGGTTCCAAAAGTTGGTTTCAGAATTTTTAAGCCTATTTTATGATCCCTTCATCTCTTTAAATAATGGAAAGCAAGTATATAGCTGGAAAATAGAAAAGTTGGTGAATCAGGTCCTGTGGAACTAATCAGATCTCTGAAAGGAATCTCAATAAACCGAGAAGATATTATTTATGCAGGTTACCAGAGTTCAGAACATATTCTTCCATGCAAAAATAAAATTGCCCATAAGTTATTAATTCAGCCATCAATAACTTGTCATTCTTGACAAAGAACACCTTATGAAAATTAATTATGGGGTTAACTCATTGGTATCACTGCTAGATTTCTGATATTTAGTCAGTGGTGGAAGGGGCTTTCCATCTATATAAAAAGAAAAGAAACCAAGACATAAATAATCCAAGTTTCATTCCTTAATTTCTATTTTCACATAACATTCTTTACCCAGGCAACCCTAAGCTTGAGGGGGAAGGGATTGGGAAACAACTCAACACATTTTCTTAGGTATTTCTACCAAAAGTTTGAACCTTCTGATAAAAAACAGACTTTATACCAGGTGTTAAGTTTGGCTTGGATTTTTTAACAACATCAAAAGGTAGGCAATGAATCTGTATTATTTTATTTCAAGATTAAATTTTACATCCTAGTAAATTAACCTAATAAGATAGCACAAAATACATTATTTTCCCTTCAACTACAGTTATCTTGGAAGACAATCTAGTTTTATTTAGTTAAGATAACTGACACATAACATTAAACCTTGCTTGCTAATGAAGAGACAAGTAACTCTCCACTTCCTCAACTGCTCCCAAGTACCCTCTAATACTGCCTCGCACTTTGAGAGAAATGGTACAGCACTATCAGAGAAACCCAAGCCCATTTGAGATAAAAGAGAAACATATCTCATTTTGTACTTCATAATAAATTCTTATTCCTTTCCTAAAAGAAGCAACTCCTTTATTTCAATTCAAATGGCCCGCAGGGATGTTTAATACGTTCACACAAAATGAAAACATCAAAATATTATGAAGTAAAACTCTATTTGTCCAAGTCATTGTTCTGCAATGATAATGATAATGACATCTTTAAATAAAGAAACATCAGACAACCTAAATTAGTTTGGTTAACTTTACGTCTCTTTTGAGTGTAAAGTGAGTAACATTGTTTAATCACAATCGCCATATATCCAAAGATAAACTACACTTTAATTCATAGAGGAACTCTTTTCTTCTAAGAGACAGAAGAATGAACCAACAAGGACTGGGAAGCCCTTGATTAATCCACTTTATAAAGAGGGCTGAGTTCATCAAGCCTTGGTGAGAGCAAGAAAAAGACTATGAGAAAAAAGTCTTTGATTAATTCTATGAATAAAAATATCTCTTAAGAGTATTTCAAGAAATTAAGGGTCCCTTCTGGGCAAGCACCAGAGCAGTGACCACAGCTCTCCCCAGATCACATCACCTTGGAAGCACTGAAAACTTCTAAATCCTAATTTGGAAACAACAGCATGGAAAAAACTTAAAGCTTGAGACAGTGACCATTCCCTGCCACATGACCTGCTGAGAGTCCAACTTCAACATAAAGTTCAAAATCAAGAACTAGGGTGAGAAAAATTGACTTGGTTTTAATGATGGGTTAGACTTTGGAAGAGATGTTAAAAAAGGATTTCAGACTAGGACTCTGATTAAGTAATGATAAGGGTTTCTGTTTAGCTGGAATTTTGAATATATAGCTTAAAGAAGGAGAGAGAGGGAATAAGCATTTACTGAGTACATACTGTTTTACAAAGGGGCAGCTAGGTGGTGCAGTGGATAGAGCACCAGCGCAGGAGTCAGGAGGACCTGAGTTCAAATTTCACCTCAGACACTTGACACTCACTATCTGTGTGACCTTGGGCAAGTCACTTAACCCCAACTGCCTCATCCTGGGTCATCTCCAGTCATCCTGATGAATATCAGGTCACTGGATCCAGATGGCTCTGAAGGAGAAGTGAGGCTGGTGACCTGCACAGCCCTCCCTCACTGAAAACAAAGTCAAGTGCAAGTCATGTCATTGTTTCTCTGAAGGCACAGTCTTCTTTGGCAATGAAGGACAAACACACATACACACACTTAATTTAATATTTTTATCTTCAGTCACTTGAAGATCAATCAATCTACATGTATTTATTAAGGCATCTAACATGTGGAAGTACTTGTAACAAATACAAAGAAGAAAAAAAATTTGTACTCAAAGAGTCGATTTCAAATTTGTGTTCCTTTTTTTACCACATAAGAAAAGCAGGAACACGTCTTTTTCCAACTGACTTTCCATGATGTTAAAAGGCAGATGCTTTTTTTGTTAGAATATTAAAAGTATATACTGTTTCACCTTTTGCTTCAAAGGAACTTTATTAGTCTAATATAATATTTGTTTACAATAAGCAGTTCCTCTCAAGTACTTAGTAGTAGAAGCTGCTGCTCTCTTCAGATAGCCATCTTTTTTTAAATTACTGACTGCTCTATTTCTGTATTATGTGAAAACCTGTAAGCAACAATTATAAATCCTAAAAAAACCAACAATAAAATGGTGAAGGGCCACATAATATTTGCACGTTACTACAAATAATACTTGATCATGCTGCTAGAAATCATAAAATTAGGAAATATGAAGTGTAAGTAACACTACTTGTAAAAGGTGCTAGTAATTCATTAAGTATATACATTGTGTCTTTGTCATAAAGTATGACAAACACTTTAGTTTTTGTACTTGGCAGTTACGAATGGAAGAATCTGTAAAAAACGATGATAGATCATAAACGGAACAGCAATTTTCTAAGACAAATTAGTCTTAGAAGAACTTATAGGACAAGTTAGCTAATGAATAATGATTTCTCTCATGGAAAATCTGTGCTTTGATTTCAATACACACATACATACAAACACACATACATTCACTTATACAAACAAAATTTATGAAAAATTAAATCCAAATGGGGCTAGAGTCACACTTTTATCAAGGTAAATACCTAACATCATGGCTCAATTAAGAATTTAACTTGGCCATTAATTTTTAAAGTGACCGTAGAATATTAGTGATATACCAAATGACAAACCAAATTAATTAATTCTTATCTATCCTCTTGGTGTTAGGTCTGTCTTTAATTTTTCCACTTGCAACTTACAGCAATGAGGAAAAGAGAAAAAAATAACTATTTTCAGCTTCTCTAGCAAAGGAAGGTCTAGTGGTAAAAAGTGGTGAAACTCATGTTTAAATTAATATTTGGAAGTTTATTTCTTAACTTATATGTGCTGTATTTATCCCCACAATCTGGTCACGGTGTTGACTTTAGGAACATACAGTACAGACATTAATTACTTAAACAGTATTCCCATATTAATACAACACATGCACATATGCATATTTAAAAGACGTCATGAACAGAAATCCACTGAAATTAAAACATAAACATTTAAATCTTTCAATGAAAAATGTTTCTTTTTTCCAAAAGTCAAATTTAGGAGGCAGAGCCAAGATGGCAGAGTAGAAAGACGATCTGCTGTAACTCTCCTCCCATAGCCCATGAAATACCTGTAAAAAATGCCTGAACAAATTCTAGGGCAGTAAAAGCCACAAAATGACAGAGTGAAAAAGATTTCCAGCCCAAGGCAGCTTGGATGGTCAACAGGAAAGGTGTATCACACTGGTATGGAGCTTAGCCCACAGAGCTTAGCTAAATCTTGGCCGCAGGGCACTGCACAGACAGGGTTGGAGCAGGCTTCAGGGCTCAGAATCCCAGGCAGCAGCTGCAGTTCCCAGATTTCTCAACCCACAAATGCCAACAACAGCTTCAAAGGATGGTGAGAAAGCTCTTTCACCTGGGTGAAAAGGGAGCAGGGTCCTGTCCTAGCCCATGTCCAGGCCCCAGGAGACAGCAGTATCCATTTTAGGAGCACTTGACCTAAAGACCCTGGGGGAATTGAGCCCCTGCTCTGGATCTCAGCAGTGAGTGGACGTCCCGGGGTGAGGAGGAACAGTGGCTGGTGGAGTTGGTGGAAGCTCTGAACAGGGAATCCTAATTGCACATCCTGGGCAGAGGAATGCTTGTGATTGCTTCTTGACCACAGTGCAGACCAGAAGAGGAATAAACTCCTCTCCCTTGATTGTGCCACCTTGAAGGAACTCAGAAATTATCGGGCCCCAGAGTAAACCCTCCATCTGACAAAGGACTCAAAAGTTAAGTAACTGACTGAAAAATGCCCCAAAAAAGGGAAAAAAATAAGACTATAGAAGGTTGCTTTCTCGGTGAAAAGATTTTCTTCCATCCTTTCGGATGAGGAAGAGCAATGCATACCATCGGAGGAAGACATAAAAGTCAAGGCTTCTGCATCCAAAACTTCCAAAATAAATATGCAGTGGTTTTGGGCCATGGAAGAGCTCAGAAAGGATTTTGAAAATCAAGTAAGAGAGATGGAGGGAAAATTGGAAAGAGAAATGAGAGCGATGCAAGAAAATCATGAAAAGCGAGTCGACAGCCTGCTAAAGGAGACCCAAAAAAATGCTAAAGAAAATAACTCCTTTAAAAATGGACTAAGCCAAATGGCAAAAGAGGTCCAAAAAGTCAATAAGAATGCTTTAAGAAGCAATAATTAACCAAATGGAAAAGGAGGTTCAAAAGCTCACTGAAGAAAACAGTTCTTTAAAAATTAGAATGGAACATACAGAAGCTATCTATGAGAAACCAAGAAATGACAAAGCAAAACCAAAAGAATGAAAATAATAGAAGACAATGTGAAATATCTCATTGGAAAAACAAATGATGTGGAATATAGATCCAGGAGAGACAATTTAAAAATTATGGGACTACCTAAAAGTCATGATGAAAAAAGAGCCTAGACATCATCTTTCATGAAATTATCAAGGAAAATTGCCCTGATATTCTAGAACCAGAGGGCAAAATAAATATTGAAAGAATCCACTGGTCACCTCCTTGAAGAGATTTCAAAATGAAAACTCCTAGGAATGTTGTAGCCAAACTCCAGAGTTCCCAGGTGAAGGAGAAAATATTGAAAGCAACCAGAAAGAAAGAATTCGAGTATTGTGGAAATACAATTAGCATAACACAAGACCTAGCAGCTTCTACATTAAGGGATCAAACTCTGTTAGGAGGTGCCTTTATCATACAGACGATACAAGAGTACAAGAGTATAAGAAAGGGGCAAGATCAAATTGTTCTTGTATATCAAGTAAAGGGGGACACTGTGAAAGCGCACAAATAAGTCCACGGTGGGGGACTTCAATGCATAGTCTTCTTTGATGACTTTTCTGGCAGTCACACTCTGTATCTTATCTCAAGTCTCAAACCCTACATCTAGCTTGCTCCTTCTGCCTCTAGCATTCCTGTCTGCCTCACCTCATCAATTAATGTATCTCTTGTACTATTTAAGTAAAAAATATTTTGTTTCCAGACACCCAGTGTTAGTTCTTCAGATAAATTACTTTTTGGTAGTCTAACAGATTATCCTTTTCAGACTTTACATTTTTTTTCTGTAAGATTCTTTTCAGATCCTCCCATAAACAGAGAGTCCACTCAATGTTCCTTTCCCTAGGATCTTTAAATTTGGCCCTTAGTATAGCATTCATGTTGTCTTTGCTCTCACACAGGTTGTTGTTTTTTCCCTCATTCTGGAAGAGGGACTATGACATCAGGGAGGTGATGCCATGCCATGCAAGTGAACTGGGTTTAAGGAAGAGAGGCTGTTCAGACTCACCGGCTTTACTTTCTCTTCAGAGCTATCTGGGTTCAGTGGCCAGATACACGTCAGGATGACTGGAAATGGCCCCAGATGCAGCATAAGACATTGGCCTTTTAAAGTTAAAGTATTTGACAGGTCTTAGTTTGATTGAGGCAACTCCCATTCAGTGATTAAGACTAGGTTAAAAAAAAAAAGAAGCAAAAAATGGCCTCTTTAACCTAGTCAAAAACAAAACAAAACAAAACTGTGAAGGGAAGACTTTCAGGATTTCTAACCAGAAACATACAGTTTCAATTTATACTAATTCAGAATCAACTAGCATCCAAAAAATGATGCCTGGGACCTATTATTAATTTGGGTTTAAGGTCAGTTGGGAAATAGCACTCTTAACTTTTTCTTCCTTCTTTTCTTTCTCTCTTCCTCCCATTTCCTCTTTTTTTCTTTCTGTCCCTTCTCAAGCATCCTAAAATATATGTTCACAGCAAGTTTATTCCTTACGAACTATGCCTTAAACCCAAATCACTCTTGCTAACCTGATTGACCTGCAAGAGGTCCTAGTAAAGTCAGAAAAGGATGATTTATTAGACTAGCAAAGAGTAATTTTATCTGAAAAACCAGCACTAGTAGGAGTCTGGGATCAAAATTTTTTTACTTAACTAATGCAGGAGGTGAACTAATTGATAAGGTAAGGCAGTCAGGAGTGCTAGAAGCAGAAGGAGCAAGCTGGATGCAGGATGTGAGATACAAGACAAGATACAGGAAAGTGATCAGAGAAGACTATGGATTGAAGCCCCCCTTCAACTTGTTATTCCAGAACAACTTGTCCCCTTCCCTTTCCTGTTTTCTTTGCATATCTGTATGGACTCTGGGACAGAGCCCCTCTTCCCCCTTTCCTACTCTCTTTGCTTCTGAGATAGGTATGATAAAGGTACGTTTTATCTCCCCCTTCCCCTTTCCACATTCCATAAACCTATATTTAAAGCAGACCTTTAAAAAACCAAGGTATTGCACTGCATCGGCGGCCATGACCAGTCATCCTGATGGGTGTATCTGGCCACTGGACCCAGATGGCTCTGGAAGAGAGTGACTTTGGTGATTTGGCACAGCCCTCCTCTTAAATCCAATTCACTTGCATGTCATGGCATCACCTCCCTGATGTCATGGTCCTCTTTTAGAACAAAGGATAAACAAGCTCTCATTATATGACTGGCCCCTGTGCTTTCCTTATTATATATCTGATAACATTTTTTGTACAATTTTTTGCACAAAAATCATTCTGTACTTTATGTATGCTCCCTATACAACAAGGACTTATTAAACATGTTCTATGTGTAATACACTTTGCAAGCCACCAAGAATACAAAGATAAAATGAAAACTGCTTCCTACCCTCAAAAAGCTCGCTCTCTCTCTCTCTCTCTCTCTCTCTCTCTCTCTCTCTCTATATATATATATATATATATATATATATATATATATATATATATATATATGTAACTGCAAGGTAATTTGTATGGGAAGAAAGCACATGGAAGGCTTCTTACAGGAGGCAAGCCCTGAGCATGGAGCAGAGAAGGAAGTCAAAAGTTTTTACCGGAGTCAGAAGACAGAGCATCTGCTCATAGCATTCAGGACACTATTCATAGTCACGGAGGCAGGAGATAGACTAGTTTGGATGAATGAGGCATAGGCTATGTGCAAAGGGAATTGTGTGAAATAAGTCTGGCAAGGTAGGCCAGAGTTAGACTCAAAATTGTTTTAAATGTCAAGGAAGACTTCATATTTTATCTTAAAAGCAATAGGGAACCAGGAATATTTTTGAACAGGGAAGGTCATGATGAAATTTCAGAAAATTATTTGGATAGCTGTATGGAGGTGTAAGATTAGAGAAGTACCAACTATGTACTTGATACATAGATTCATCAGGCAAATTTGAAATTATATAAAAATATGCAAAAAATCTTAAAAGTAGGGAATTTTCTTGCCATTCCAGCCATCTCAAACAGATCAGCAATTGCTTGGCCTTTCAAAATTTTTTTCAGAAGCACGGATATAAATTAAAGAATTAGAAATATTTATTTTTTAAGGGTCAACCTTTCCCTTCACATCTTGATTTAGAGTAGCCATCTTAAGGACATTTAGATTAGTTTTTCTGTCTGGAAAGAGAAAAACTAATTTTGGAGATCCTTTGGGTCATCCAAAATATTGAGTGTTTATTGTATTGCATGACTGGCATCCAGGAGGGTACATGGAGGTCTACTAAAATGACTTCTGAGCTCTCTGTTCTCTTTCTCATGGCAAACTTTTATAGGAAATAGAGATATTCCATATTGATACCTTTACCTTTTTTTTTCCAGTTTCTTGGTATCCATTAGTAACTTGCTGCTGCAACATGTTTTTTATCTTTATCCTTTTTTTCTGATTTGGTGTTGATTCTGATCTTTGCTCTACTAAATCATTCTGACTGCACAGACTGCTGATTCAGAAATTACTCCCATAATGGTAACTTGTCATCCTGTCTGTTAAGGGGATTTTTGATTTTTGTGTGTCATAATTTTCAGTGGTCATCCTTTGCCATCTTCTAAATGCATTTTTTTTGAAGTGTTCATGCTTTACAGAAGTTTGAGCCTTTTGTGTAGTTCAAAAACGTTTGCTCTTTTCATATTTCAACCCTATTTTCCAACACACTTTTCCCCATCATCCTCTTCTATTAATCAGTTACTGAGTATTAAAATGTTACTGCAGTTTGTGGGACATATTGATATCTTTGTAGAATTTATCTCCTTTATCATCCTCTGCAACAAATGTCCATGAATAAAATGAATTATCTTGATGACTTTTTGCTAATGCTTATCATCAGCACAGACAGGAAAGATGGCCAAATCTTTGAGGCTTTCTTGTTAACTGCTATTGGGTACCTAATAAAATAAACCCTACCAGCTCTTTTAATTGTCCCTCTAAGAAAAGGCCTGTGTGCCACCCTCCCATTTCTTGTACCTTCTAGTTTTATTCATAATAAAATTTTGTTGACATGGTTCCTTTCCTTTGGTAGAATGTTGACTTACTGGTCCCTGAGCAAGGATCTCATATTTAAGTTTCTAAAAATGGCATGATTCCTAGCATCCTCTGGTATTTTTTCTGATAATATATATTACAATTACTACAGAAGTGTAAGGGACCAAGTCTCACTTTTTACTTTGCATTGTTTTATGGCATTTACATCCAGTAGCTAGTCTGCTTTTGATAAACCACTCTATACTTAGCTTATCTTGGTCTTCTGTGGTATACTAATTCAGTTATTGGGGCCACATTTTCCAACACAGTAGAACTCCAGAGCTTGCATACTTAGATTTTGAGGGCAGGGAAAGTTTCATTTCTGTCTTTGTATCCTAGCACTGAGCACAGTGTCTTGTATAGAAAAATCTTAACAAATCCATGAAGGACAACTTGTTGGATAACCCTTAATAAATGATTATTGATTGAATTGTAAACTCAAAGCTTGTTCTACACTAAGGTGAAGCATTGGATATGTACGTTTGTTTCTATATAACAACTTTCAAACTTTTGAATAAAAAGACCCCACAATTCTTCCTAAAAATCTTATATCCTAAAAATCTTCCTAAAATCTTCTCTTATCTAAAAGCTAAACAACCACAGTTCATTCAACAGGTTCCTAGTGATGAGATTTTACCACTTCTCACTCTCCTGGCAGCCTTCCTAGGGACAGTACTTAGAATAAGGTAGTATACTCCCATAATTCTATTTAAATAAGGGAGTAGAACAGATAGGAGAGAGCTGAGGCTATTTGAACTCTTGAGTTCGGGAGTTCTGAGTTGTAGTGGGGTATGCCAGTCAGGTGCCTACACTCTTCAGAATTAATATGGTGAGCCTTTGGGAAGAGGGGTGTGTCCCCAGATTGCCTAAGGAGGGATTAAACTGGTGAAAGTTAGAAAAAGTAGGTCAAAACTACTGTGCTGATAAGCAGGAGGATCCAACCTGTAAATAGTTCCTGTGCTTCTAGCCTGGTAAGAAGGGGAAATCCAGTCTCATGAAATAAAAATGGTAAGCAAAACTGAAATGAATCCTAAAACATTCTTAACTTTTTATAGTGTAGTGATAACACACCACTGACTCATACCCAAATCCCAAAGTGTTTAACAAAAGAAACAAAAAAAACCCTTCCCAAACTCTTGAACTTCTTACAATGCTATCCTGTCCTTGTAGAGTTTATTGAATTCAATCACAAGACTTTCCAGGTCTATCAGTTGAAAGCGTCATCTTATTAGATTTCCCCATACTTGCTACTTTATTGAGATCATAATGGATCTCAGTTTTTTCATATTAGCATCTACAAATGGGATTAAACATTCCACCTAAGTCTTTAAATCACAAAAGAAACAGTAAATTGAAAAGGCTAAAGGCAGAGTACTGAGGCAATTTTGACTGAAGACAATCTTCCATGCTTGTATTAATCTATCTCCAAGCAGATATTATGAGAGATAATGTCAAAACAGCCTTGCTAAAATTCAGGCATACAATGTTTGTGGGAATTCCTGATGTATCCAATGTACCAATACAGTAACTGGCAAAAAACGAAAAGAAGTTAGTGGGGATGACTTCTTCTTAATGGATTTACACTGACTCCAAGTGATATTATCTCCTCCAAGTGGATACAAACTACACTTTGATGATTCATTTGAGGTTCTTTTCTAGGTGTCAAGATCATTGGCTACAGTCACAGAACTGATTTCTTATCCTGTTCTAGAAAATCAGGAACATGCTTGACCATTTGTGGTCTTACTATACTATTATTACGCATTTGTTTAGCTCAGGTGATTAAAAAAATGCCATTCACATATGTTGTGACATGGATGCCTTGATTTTAAATTCACATCAGTATTTGGGGAATTATGAATTTCACTGCTGAATAAATTTCATTCATTCATCTGTCCACTAATACAGACAATAAACACCCTTTTTTGACTTGGTAGATGTCTTCCAGGAGTTGCTGTGACTGAATACCCATGAAAAAATACGAGCCAAGTAATAGCCCCTTCAGACAAATAGTAAGTAACCAATTAAAACACAAACTCAGATGAGACAACAATATCAAAATGCCTGAGGGGAGGAGCCAAGATGGCGGAGTAGAAAGACTCACGTATGCTAGCTCCGAATCCACAGCCCATAAATTTCCTGTAAGAAGAACTCCCCACAAATTCTGGATCACTGCAAGGTGCACAGAAACACAGTGGAAGAGATTTCCGTTCCAGAGAGCCCTGGAGAGCTGTCCCCAGGGGTCCGTCATGCCCTGGAAAGCGGAGCCCACCCCTGAGCTGCCCTGGCTGTGCAGCCCCAGAGGAGCAGATCCAAGCAGGCTTCAGGGAAGGAATCTCCGGCGGCCAGGAAGGTCCCTCCACCCACAAACGCTACAGGTCAGAGAGAGAGACTTCTGGGCTGGCCGAGAGGGGAGCGGGGTGTCTCCATGACTCAGGCAACCTTCGGAGGCAGCAGCAGAGGGAGCGGGAGTGGCAGAGGAAGTGGCAGAGGCAGTGGCACAGGCAGCAGCAGAGGCAGCTGTGGCCAGGACTCCCCGAGCTCCATTGCCAAAGGTCTCTGCATAAACCCCCAGAGGGAGCTGAGCCTGGGAGACGGCCCTTCCCCCACCCGCTCCATTACTGAAGGTCTCTGCATAAACCCACAGAGGGAGCTGAGCCTAGGAGATGGCCCTGCCCCCCACCCCAGCACCAGAACTTAAGCTCACCTTGAATAGCAGCCACTCCCGCCACGGATAGCCCTGAAACTGGGAAGCAGCATTTGAATCTCAGACCCCAAGCACTAGCTGGGAAGATCTAGGCAGGGGTGGAGAAGAATCTCAGAAGTCAAGTAACTGGCTGGGAAAATGCCCAGAAAAAGGAAGCAAAATAAGATCATAGAGAGCTACTTTATTGGGGAAGAGATGTTCCTTCCTCCTTTCATTTCTGAGGAGGAAGTACAATGCTTGCCATCAGGGAAAGACACGGAGGACGGGGCTTCTCTATCCCAGACATCCCAGGAGGATGTCCGGTGGGCTCAGGCCATGGAAGAGCTCAAAAAGGATTTTGGAAATCAAGTTAGACAGGTGGAGGAAAAACTGGGAAGAGAAGTGACAGAGATGCAAGAAAAGCATGAAAAATGGGTCAATACCTTGCTAAAGGAGACCCAAAAAAATGCTGAAGAAAATAACACCTTGAAAAATAGGCTCACTCAATTGGCAAAAGAGGTTCAAAAAGCCAATGAGAAGAAGAATGCTTTCAAAAGCAACATTAGCCAAATGGAAAAAGAGGTTCAAAAGCTCACTGAAGAAAATAGTTCTCTCAAGATTAGAATGGAACAGATGGAGTCTAATGACTTTCTGAGAAACCAAGAAATCACAAAACAAAATCAAAAGAATGAAAAAATGGAAGAGAATGTGAAATATCTCATGGGAAAAACAACCGACCTGGAAAATAGATCCAGGAGAGACAATTTAAAAATGATGGGACTACCTGAAAGCCATGACCAAAAAAAGAGCCTAGACATCATCTTCCATGAAATTATCAAGGAAAACTGCCCTGAGATTCTAGAACCAGAGAGTAAAATAAGTATTGAAGGAATCCATTGATCAGCGCCTGAAAGAGATCCACAAAGAGAAACTCCTAGGAACATTGTGGCCAAATTCCAGAATTCCCAGGTCAAGGAGAAAATATTGCAAGCAGCTAGAAAGAAACAATTCCAGTATTGTGGAAATACAATCAGGATAACACAAGATCTAGCAGCTTCTACATTAAGGGTTTGAAGGGCATGGAATAGGATATTTCAGAAGTTAAAGGAACTAGGACTGAAACCAAGAATCACCTACCCAGCAAATCTGAGTAGAATACTTCAGGGGAAAATATGGACTTTCAATGAAATCGAGGACTTCCAAGCATTTTTGATGAAAAGACCAGAGCTGAAAAGAAAATTTGACTTTCAAACACAAGAATGAGAAGAAGCATGAAAAAGTAAACAGCAAAGGGAAGTCATAAGGGACTTACAAAAGGTGAACTGTTTACATTCAAAATGCCTACATGTAAAGCCTCAAAGGGGAGTATGAAATGGTCTCAAGACTAAAAATTCCTCTCAAAAGACCTTAAAAAGGATTTTAAAACCAATTAACAGAAGAAGAAAAACTGAGAAATGAATTATGCAAGAGAATTATTTTTAAAAATTGGCAGATTGGAAAAGGAAGCACAAATATTCACTGTATAAAACAATTCCTTAAAAAAATAAAGAAAAAAATAAAGAGAAAGGGGGGAAAAAATCCACTGAAGAAAACATCTCCTTTAAAAGTAGAACTGGCCAGCCCACACAAGATAGAGGAATAAAGGCAGGGAATTTCTTGAACTCTCCTCCAAAAACCTTTAAAATTACTCTAAACAGGGGTGGAGCCAAGATGGTGGAGTAGAAAGAGTCACGTATGCTAGCTCTGAACCCACAGCCCATACATTTCCTGCAAGAAGAACTTCCCACAAATTCTGGAGCACTGCAAGGCGCACAGAAACACAGTGGAAAACATTTCCCTTCCAGAGAGCCTTGGAGAGCTGTCCCCACGGGTCCGTCGCGATCCGGACAGCGGAGTCCACCCCTGCACTGACCTGGCCACGAGGCCCCAGAGGAGCAGATTCAAGCAGGCTTCAGGGACCAAACCTCTGGTGGCCGCAAGGGTCAAAGGGCGTGGAATAGGATATTCCAGAAATCAAAGGAACTAGGACTCAAGCCAAGAATCACCTACCCAGCAAAACTCAGTATAATACTTCAGGGGAAAATACGGTCTTTCAATGAAACAGAGGACTTTCAAGCATTCTTGATGAAAAGACCAGAGCTGAAAAGAAAATTTGACTTTCAAACACAAGAATGAGAAGAAGCATGAAAAAGGAAACAGCAAAGAGAAGTCATAAGGGACTTACCAAAAGTGAACTGTTTACATTCCTACATGGAAAGACAATATTTGTAACTCTTAAAACTTTTCAGTATCTGGGTAGTTGGTGGGATCACACACACACATACACACACACAGACACGTACACATGTGCACGCACGCACACATACACACCTGCACGCACGTACAGAGACAGAGAGCACAGAGTGAATTGAATAGGATGGGACCATATCTTAAAAGAAATTAAGGTAAATGGTGAGAGAGAAATGTAGTGGGAGGAGAGAGGGTGAAATGGAATGGGGTAAATTATATCTCATTCCAGAGGCAAGCAGGAGACTTTTTAGTGGAGGGAAAAAGAGGAGAGCTGAGAAAAAAACATGAAGTTTACCCTCATCTCATTCAACTAAAGGAAGAAATAAAATGCACACTCATTTTGGTATGAAAACCTATCTTACAATAGAGGATAGTGGGGGAGAAGGAGATAAGCAGGGTGGGGGGGGATGATGGAAGGGAGGGAAATGGGAGGAGGTAGCAATCTGAAGTCTACACTCTTGGGGAGGGACAGGATCAAAAGACAGAATAGAAACAATGGGGGGCAGGATAGGATGCAGGGAAATATAGTTAGTCTTACACAACACGACTATTATGGAAGTCATTTGCAAAACTACACAGATATGGCCTATATTGAATTGCCAGCCTTCCCAAAAGGAAGGGATGGGGAGAATTTGGAACTTAAAGTTTTAGGAACACCTGTTGAGTATTGTTCTTGCTACCAGGAAATAAGAAATACAGTTAATGGGGAATAGAAAGTCGTCTGACCCTACAGGACAGAAGGGAAGATAGGGCCAAGAGAAGGGAGGGATGATAGAAGAGAGGGCAGATTGGTGATAAGGAAAATTAGAATACTAGGTGTATTGGGGTGGGGGGAGGGTATAAATGGGGAGAAAATTTGGAACCCAAAATTTTGTGAAAATGAATGTAAAAAGCTAAATAAATAAATTTAATAAAATAAAAAAATTAAAAAAAGAGAATAAATACTACTTTATTTGGAGTTCTGAATCAGATTCTGTGTAGATGACAAAAATTGGTTCAACAATATAATGTTGGATCCCTCGCCTGAATGTTTGAAGTGTTAATTAGAGTTCCCAAAGGGACAGAGAGTACACATCCCTCGAAATCCCCTGTCTGTGTTGGTGTCATTTATTACCTTAAGTATTGAGTTGTAGGATTTTCCCTTTCTTGTCTTGGAAAGGATTTCTTTTGCTCAGATTGCTTTGTTTTTTAGGTATATATATTTTTTAACTTTATGTTGTTATATTTTGGTTTTATATCATTTATATTTATATATTCATACTAACCCCCTTTCCTTGAGCCATCTGCCATTCACTGTAACAAAATTAAAAAGAAAGAGGGAAAAAAATGTAGTTGAACAGTCAGTTGACACACTAATCATGTCAGGTGGTTTATGTACTGTTCCATACCTTTTCTACCCCAGCAGAGGTGGGTACATTTTTCTAAGTTCTTTTGGGCCACGTTTGGCGATTATAGTTGTCTGATTTGGTTTGTTTGGTTTTTGGCTCTTTACATTTACGTTGCTATATTTTATCTAAGGTTTTTTTTGTTCTTTGTTTTTCCATTTTGCACCAGTTTATATAGATAATCTCATGCTTCTCTGAAGTTTTTGTGTTCATTGTTTCTTATGGCACAATGATATTCCAACGTATTTATATTGAATGGTTTTTTTAGTCATTCTAGGGATATAGTTTAAAGGACCCCAAGTCCTGTTTTCATAAACAAGACCAATGGATCTGCCAACTCAGAAAAGTTTAGAAGCTATTACTTAGGATCAGTGATGTCTGTTTGGAATTTTGACATTTTTTTTTGTTTGATTACCTTGCGTATCTCACTGCTATTTCCATAAGAAAAGACCTTTATTGAATTTATTTTTATATTAAATTATACATATTTTTCAGTTAACAGGTATTTAGTTTTTTCCCTCCCCACTTCAATGTTGGGTTGGGGATGACTAGGAAGAAAAGCAAAACTGTTGTAGAAGTTGTTCACAGAAAAGCAAAATGAACGTCCATATTGACCGCTTCCAATAATTACATGGCCCATTGTGCAGTCTGATATTATCATCTTTCTATTAGGATGCAGGTAGCATTCTTCATTATTGTTACTCTAGATTCATGGTTTGTCTATCAGAGATCTTTGGTGCTTAAATGTTTGTTGCCTTGACAATGTTGTCATATAGATTGTTTTCCTGATTGAACTCAATTCACTGTGTTTTAGTACATGCAAGTCTTATCTAGGTTTTCTGAAACTGTCTTCATGATTTCTTTAAACGCAATGTATTTTTGTCACATTCATATACTATAATACCTTCACCTAATCTCCGGCATTCCTGTAGTGTATAGTTTTTCTTCTGTCCTTAGTTCTGAAAAGTAGTTTCCTCTTTGTTTCTCTAGTATGAATTTATGAGTTAAAAGTCAATTTGGTTCTGAGTGTATTTTGATTTAATAATCAAAATTAATTAATAATAACAGCTTTAGTCATTAATAGCCTAGAGGCAAGTTAGACTGTGCGGATGAGAGAGCACTGGGCTGGGGGAGTCAGGAAGACCTGCGTTGAAATTGAACCACAAGTACTTATTAGCTGTTTGACCTAAATCACATAGTCTTGTCTGCCTCAATTGCTTCAGCTGTTAATAGGAATACTATCTACCTTCCATGGTTGTGGTGAGGATAATATGAGATAATATTTGTAAATACTTAGCAAGTTCTGACACGCAGTAGGCACTTAAAAAGTCCTTCCCTTTTCTGACCTTTCCCTCCTTCCTCGTAGAATTTCTTATGCAACTGTGATTTTTAATACTAAACTGTTCTTTTTTTGCAGTAATTTAATATGCTTTTTTTAGAGAGGACTAAAATATAAATTGAAGTAATCAATAGAATAGGGAAACCGCTCATGCTCTCAGGTGGTCTAGATGGCAGTTTATATTCACATGAGCGAATTTTTTAAAAAATAGTTAAAAAAAAACCCATAGCATTTACTTTGTTCTTTTCATGTTTTCAGCTCCACTCCTTTGTCCTGGAAAGTTGCTCAGATTTGCCTTCATGTTGAGTTCCCTTTAAAAGGATTGATCCAGCAACGTATTAAAAGAAACACCAGTTTTTACTTCTGGATTAACTAAATAACAGATATGCTAGGGACCATTAGAAATACCACTTCTACATGATCCTAGAGGAGTAATCCTGGTTTTTCAGATTCATAGGCAGGTTGTTGGGGAGCAAGAGAAAACACCAAAAAATCCTCATGGTATTATTTCTGGCTATAACTTAACTGTGACCGGTCAAGCCGTAATCAAAGAAAAACCTTACAACCTACAGCATTGCTTTCATTTTAAGATGTGAGCCTATGAGTACGGCCATCTGTTTATGTGACCCAAAAAAGTTTTTGTTGTTGGTTGAATTGAGTCCAGTATCTGAGTAACATTTTCTCTTCTATGTAGACATGTAAGAGTTATGAAAAGGGAAAAAAGTATCATTAGTAGATTTCCATGTTGAGGAATAACAGTGCTAGAAGGGCACTGACTTTGGACACAGCTTCACACCAGGCTCATTTTTCTAGTAATCTGTCACACGTCTGTCTTCTCGTTTTACTTGTTTGCTCCTGTAAATAATGATTTGGATGAAGACAAAGAGTCCTTTTAAAATTTTCTAGTGATACCAAATTGGGAAGAAAAAAGGAAAGGAATCAGAATCTCAAATGAGCTTGGCAACCATTGTAATCATTTTCACTAAATCAGCTGTATAATTGTAAGGAGATTCCTATCATATGCGAAAGCTATGACTTTAAAAAAGATAAAGGGAGGAGGGGAAGGTTCTTGCTTATAATCTTAATATGCACCTGTGTTATCAAGGAGATAGTAAACAAGCTAATGTTGCCTTAAGTTGATTTGTATAAATATTAATTCTAGATCCTAAGGAATGATAGTTCAAAAGTACGTTTTGGCTGGCAGACTGGAGCACTGGGTTAATTTTTTCGCATCACATTTTAAGGGGACTGCTGACAAAACTGAAGCATGTCATCCAATTTATTAATACCTATATGAAAAAATGAATCAAACCACTTATTGTTACAGAAATGCAAATTAAAGCTACTCTGAGATTCCCCCTCATACCCATGAGATTGGTTAAAGTTGACCAAGAAGAAAAATGACTTGATGGAAGGGGTTCTGGTAAAACAGATATATTAATGCATTGTTTGTGCAAAAATGAACTGATTCAACCCTTCCGGAAAACAATTTAGAACTATACCTAAAGAGTTATTGTACCCTTTGAGCCAGCGATATTATTACTGTGCTTGCATCCAGAAGAGATCCAAAAAAAGAGGAAAAAGGCCTATGTGTACAAAAATATAGTAGCTATTTTTGTACTGACACCAAGGGAGTGTCCATCAACTCAAGGATGACTGAACAAATTATGACATGAGTCAGATGGAAGAAAGGATGAGAGGACAGCTTCAGGGGAATCTTGGAAGAGTTCTATGACCTAAACAGATGAAGTGAGGAGAACCATAGTAACAATTTATACAGCAGCATCAACATTAAAATGAAGACAAACAATTTCAAAAGTCTTAAGATGTCTAACGAACACAATAACCCATCATAATAATATTAATAGCAGTAGACTTTATGCGGTGGAAACTTATACACTGACAGAGAAGTGATGAATTTAGGCTGTAAATTGAGAGAGGTTTTTTTGGATATGATAGTTTTGGATGCAAACAGGGATTTGTTTTTCTTGATTCCATATTTGTCACAAGGATTTTGTTTTTCTTTTTTTCCTGAGTGAGTTGGAGACTGCTTGGGGGAAGAGAAAATAAATTTTTGTTCATTGAAAACAACATAAAAAATGTCCAGAAATTAACTCTGATTAACCCTGATTGTGAAGAACTTGGATATCCTATGATATGAGGAATAGTGGAAGGAGCTGGGGAGAGTTAGATTTGAGAAGAGAAGCCTAAGGGACTTGTAAGCATTCTTGCAAGGGCTTTTGGAGATATTTATAAACTCCTTTTCTTTTGCATTCCCAAAATCATAGATTGTATAAGCAAATAGCCATATGGAAAAAAAGCTCCAAAGTACTAATTAGAAAAATGCAAATTAAAGCAATGTTGCGATTTTATCTTATACTCATCACAGTAAGAAATATGAGAAAAAAAGAAAGTGATTAATGGCAGTGGGACTATGGGAAAACAGGCACCTTGCTGCATCCGTGAGTGGGTACAACCATTCTGGAAAGCAATTTGGAACTATACACAAAAATTACTAAGTGGTTCATGCCCTTTGACTCAATTATATGTCTGCTAGACCTGTAACCAAAAGAGATTAAAGAAAGAGGGAAAGTTCCTATATATACAAAAATAATTAAAGCAGCTATTTTTATGCCCCCAAACTGGAAACTAAAAATTGAGGAATCCCAGCATCAGTTTATGGTGGCATATGAATATGATGGATTATTAGTGTGTTGTAATAAAAGAAGAAACAGATGGTTTTATATTTTTAATATAAATTTATTTATTTAACTTTTTACATTTATTTTCACAAAATTTTGGGTTCCAAATTTTCTCCCTATTTATTCCCTCCCCCCACCCCAATACACCGAGCATTCTAATTTTCCCCATCACCAATCTGCCCTCTCTTCTATCATCCCTCCCTTCTCTTGTCCCCATCTTCTCTTTTGTCTTGTAGGGCCAGATGATTTTCTATTCCCCATTAACTGTATTTCTTATTTCCTAGTAGCAACAACAATACTCAACAGTTGTTCCTAAATCTTTGAGTTCCAAATTCTCCCCATCCTTCCCTCCTCACCCGTTCCCTTTGGGAAGGCAGGCAATTCAATATAGGCCATATCTGTGTAGTTTTGCAAATGACTTCGATAACAGTCCTGTTGTGTAAGACTAACTGTATATCCCTCCATGCTATTCTGCCCCCCATTGTTTCTATTCTGTCTTTTGATCCTGTCCCTCCCAAAGAGTGTTGACTTCAAATTGCTCCTTCCTGCCATTGCTCTCCCTACTATTATCCCCCCCCTTGCTTATCTCCTTGTCCCCCACTTTCCTGTATTGTAAGATAGGTTTTCATACCAAAATGAGTGTGCATTTTATTCCTTCCTTTACTCAAATGTGATGAGGGTAAACTTCTTTTTTTTTTTTCCTCAGCTCTCCTCGTTTTCCCTCCACTAAAAAGTCTCCTGCTTACCTCTTGAATGAGATATAATTTACCCCATTCCATTTCACCCTCTCTCCTCCCAGTACATTTCTCTCTCACCATTTACCTTAGTTTCTTTTAAGATACGGTCCCATCCTATTCAATTCACTCTGTGCTCTCTGTCTCTGTATGTGCGTGCAGGTGTGTATGTGTGTGTGCGTCCGCGCATGTACATGTGTGTGTGTGTGCATGTGTGTGTGTGTAAGTCCCTGTGCGGTCCCACCAACTAACCAGACACTGAAACTTTTTAAGAGTTACTAATATTGTCTTTCCATGTAGGAATGTAAACAGTTCACCTTTGGTAAGTCCCTTATGACTTCTCTTTGCTGTTTACTTTTTCATGCTTCTTCTCATTCTTGTGTTTGAAAGTCAAATTTTCTTTTCAGCTCTGGTCTTTTCATCAAGAATGCTTGAAAGTCCTCTGTTTCATTGAAAGACCATATTTTCCCCTGAAGCATTATACTGAGTTTTGCTAGGTAGGTGATTCTTGGTTTGAGTCCTAGTTCCTTTGACTTCTGGAGTATACTATTCCACGCCCTTCAGTCCCTTAATGTAGAAGCTGCTAGATCTTGTGTTATCCTGATTGTATTTCCACAATACTGGAATTGTTTCTTTCTAGCTGCTTGCAATATTTTCTCCTTGACCTGGGAATTCTGGAATTTGGCCACAATGTTCCTAGGAGTTTCTCTTTGTGGATCTCTTTCAGGTGGTAATCGATGGATTCCTTCAATATTTATTTTGCCCTCTGTTTCTAGAATCTCAGGGCAGTTTTCCTCGATAATTTCATGGAAGATGATGTCTAGGCTCTTTTTTTGGTCATGGCTTTCAGGAAGTCCCATCATTTTTAAATTGTCTCTCCTGGATCTATTTTCCAGGTCATTTTTTTTTCCCATGAGATATTTCACATTCTCTTCCATTTTTTCATTCTTTTGGTTCTGTTTTATGATTTCTTGCTTTCTCAGAAAGTCAATAGACTCCATCTGTTCCATTCTAATCTTGAGAGAACTATTTTCTTCAGTGAACTTTTGAACCTCTTTTTCCATTTGGCTAATTTTGCTTTTGAAAGCATTCTTCTCCTCATTGGCTTTTTGAACCTCTTTTGCCAACTGGGTGAGCCTATTTTTCAAGGTGTTATTTTCTTCAGCATTTTTTTGGGTCTCCTTTACCAAGGTATTGACCCGTTTTTCATGCTTTTCCTGCATCTCTGTCACTTCTCTTCCCCGTTTTTCCTCCACCTGTCTAACTTGCTTTTCAAAATCCTTTTTGAGCTCTTCCATGGCCTGAGCCCACCAGACATCCACCTGGGATGTCTGGGATAGAGAGGCCCCAACCTCCACGTCTTTCCCAGATAGCAAGCATTGTACTTCCTTATCAGAAATGATGGGAGGAAGGAACATCTCTTCCCCAAGAAAGTAGCTCTCTATTGTCTCACTTTACTTCCTTTTTCTGGGCATTTTCCCAGCCAGTTACTTGACTTCTGAGATTCCTCTCCACCCCAGCCTAGATCTTCCCAGCTAGTGCTTGGGGTCTGAGATTCAAATGTTGCTTCCCAGCCTCAGGGCTTTCCACGGTGGGAGCGGCTGCTATTCAATGTGAGCTTAAGTTCTGGTGCTTGGGTGGGGGCAGGGCCGCCTCCCAGGCTCAGTTTCCTCAGGGGGTTTATGCAGAGACCTTAGGTAATGGAGCTCCTGCCTGCTTGGGGAGTGCTGGACCGCTGCTGCCTCTTCAGCTGCCTCTGCCATTTCCTCCGCAGCTGCCTCTACAGCTCCCTCTGTGGCTGCCTCCCGAGGGGGCCCGAGCCACAGAGACACCCCGCTCCCCTCTCCCCTCTCGGCCACCCCAGTAGTCTGCCTCACTGACCTGGAGTGCCTGTAGGCGGAGGGACCCTTGCGGCCACCAGAGGTTCCTGACGCCCACTTGTATCTGCTCCTCCGGGGCCATGCCGCCAGGGCAACGCAGGGTTGGGCTCCGCTGTCTGGAGCGTGACAGATCCCCGGCCGGCTCTCCAGTGCTCTCTGGAACAGAAATCTCTTCCAGTGTGTTTCTGAGCAGGCTCCACCACCCCAGAATTTGTGGGGAGTTCTCCTTACAGGAAATCCATGGGCTGTGGATCAGGAGCTAGCACACTTGAGTCTTTCTACTCCTCCGTCTTGGCTCCTCCCCCCGAAACAGATGGTTTTAAAAAGACATGGAAACATTTGATGTACTAATATGAATCAAGTGAACAGAACCAGAAAAACCTTTTGAATCATATCAGTATTTTAAAAATGAATAGTTTTAAAGACTTCTATAAACTGATGAAGAATGAAATGAACAGAGCCAGGAGAATAATTTATACAGTAACACTATAAAAAAAAGAAACAAATCTGAAAGCTCTGAGAACCATGATCAGTATAATAACCATTCATTATTCCAGATGACCAGTGATGAAATGTACTATCCATTAAAGAAAGAGGATGGAATCAGGGTGTGATATTAGACATGCGAGCGGGCACTTGCACACGTTTTGTGTGTGTGTGTGTGTGTGTGTGTGTGTGTGTGTGTGTGTGTGTGTGTGTGTGAGAGAGAGAGAGAGAGAGTGAGTCCACTGAGGGAATTTGTTTTACTTGACTGTACATATTTGTTACAAGAAATTTGTTTTTCTTTTTTTTTTTAATGCTATCGAGGGGTGAGAAGAAAATAGATTTCTCTTAAAATAGGTGAATGAGGGGTGCTATAGATGTGAAATATTGCATTCATTTTCACACGAGGTCATTGTATTATTCAATTTACTTCACTGTTTTAGTTACAAGATGTCTCATAAAATGGTAATAATCTCCAAATGTAAATAATGTAAAACCAGAACACATCCATAATGGTTCAAATATTAATGAGCGGAAATAAAGAAAAATACCTTACAGATCAGTGTAAGGTAATTATTTTTAAGCATTAGGTCTGTCCAACAATGGAATGAGCTATATTGTGACATATTAAACTACCTGTCATTGGAAATATTTGAGTAAAAACTGTATATTTATACATTGAAAAGATTTATTGTACTGTATCAGAGGGGCTAATCTCTTCCAGAGTTTTCTTTGTTTTTGTGTGGCTGTGTGTTTTGAATCCACTATTCTTCCACAACCAAAAAACTTCTTTTTAGGCTGTCATCCACGTATATTTAAATTCAAGGAGCATCTTGTGGAAGGAGGTCTAGGGTTATGGTTGTTAAAGATGCTGGGAATTAAAATGCCAAAATTTAATTTAAATTAAAATTCACCATGTTGCGACACTATCTGTTTGATTGCTTTACTTTCTGAGAGGAGCTCCCTCCTTTGGGAGCATCTTAGAGTGTTTATGAACTTTAAATTTATGCTGCATGTTTTGATATGTGCTCATCTTTCCCATCAGAATGTAAGCTCCTTGGGAGGAGGGTTTCTGTCTTTGTTCTTGCCTCCCAAGTGCCCAGAACAGTGCCTGATACTTATTGAATATGTTAATTGATTGATTTATTAGCAAAATGATGCTTTCTTTGCTAACTTACGAGTTGCTTACTCAATGCCCTCTTTCCACCAACAACAAAGAAAAGGTGCCAAGCGGTATTTATTTGTGATTTGTTCCACCTGTTGGTAGAAAGTTTCTGGAAGAAAGGCAAAGATATCTCTGTAATAATTTGATTCAAATTAAATATCAAAATAAAATAAATTTAGCTGATATTAACCTAGGAGTCAATTTTTTTTAAAAAAAGGGAGACTTTCATAGATATTATAAGTACCTAAGAACTTCCATTTATAAAATAAGTTTTTAATAAGAGCTTTTAATTTTACTAATGTATATTCGAATAGCTGATAGTTCGTCATTTGGGTAATAAATCCCCGTTATTTCTGTGGACTTTTCATTTGGACAGGAGAAAAGCTTGTTCATCAATGGAGAAAATTATTCTGTGAAGGATAATTTATAGAAGGAAGCAAAAACAGGTGAAAGTGATACTATGGAAGTTTTCTAATGTTTCTCTGTTCAATAGCATTTGCTCTTGAGACAGGAATTTGTTTGGCACTGATGGATATCCTTTTTCATTACTGTTTTTAATTTAGGCTGATTCTAAAGTCATTGAGAAGTGGATGGATGGTGTGAAAGACTTTTTAATGACAGAGCAAGCCATCCAAGGAGATGCTGAAGGGCTACAAAGACAACTCGACCAATGCAATGTGAGTTTTGCTGATCTTACGAGCTTACTGTAATAAATAATAATGTTTTGCTTTATCTTAATTATTATTTACATCGGTGTCAAAACTTGAAATGAGATGATGAACCAAAAAGTTCCTATATATACAAAAATATTTAAAGCAGCTATTTTTATGCCAAAAAACTGGGAAGTAAAAGTGTTTGTTAGAAAAGTATTTTGACTTTTAGTTAAAAAAGACTTGAAGAGTTTTTACATTTTCATTTTAATCATAATATTTGTGTTGAGAGATGCCTGGCATTTTGGGTAGAGAATCAGGCTTCAAATCAGAATTTCCTCCTTTCAGTTCATCTCTGTGATTTTATCTTTGTGATGGAATGTCATTTACCCCTCAGTGCTTCAGGCAACTCTCTTAAGAATATAAATTGCAGATTTGTGTCATTAGCCGAAGTTTGCAAACCATTTATTTTCCATCCTGATGAAATGATGAATTAAAATCCCCTTCATCAGATGGGAAGAATATTGCATTGAAAACAATATAACTGAATTTTCTTTTAACTTTTGTGACTAAGGTAACGGTTTATAAGATTTAGAGTTTTGAAAGAATTTATATACCATTTAATGCTACCCTTTCATATTATAGATGAGGAAGCTTTGTGGCTTGTTAGATAGACTTGGAATGGGGAAGATCTGAGGTTGAATCTTGCCTCAGACATTTACCAGCTTTATGATTCTGTCAAACTACTTAACTTCTGTTTTCCTCAGTTTTTACATCTATTAAATGGGAATCCTAATAGCACCCGCTTCACTGGCTTCTCATGATGACAAAATTATAATTACAAGATAATTTTGCAAACCATAAATCAGTGGAAAATATTAGCATTTATTATGATAAAGAAATTGCCTTTTTTTCTTTTAAGGGATATTTTTTGATACATTAATTGGACTTTTTCTATAACTCACGTTCATTTCATCTTTTAAGACCCATCCATAAATGTGAACATTTTCTTCAATTGCTATATATTGTTTATAGAATGTGTACATCTTAGTGCTTCCCAATTCCACAGTAAAGGAGACAGCTTACGTACTGAAGCACTCAGGCAAAATGCATTCCGTAAAGGTTAATAGCAAGTCAGTTGCTAGGAATCCTCATTCCCGGTCTTGGTTCATAAAGCCTTCAGTTACAAAATCATTGTTAGGACAATGACTTGCCTCTGTATCTGTGTTTGCTGATGATGTCCATGTTCACGAGAGGCACCATGGAATAGTTACTGGCCTCAGAGTGAGGAAGTACTGGGTTCGTGTGGAGTCTCTGACAAAGTCCAACCTCTGTGATCTTGGCCAAGGAAAGCCCCGACTATATATTGTATGGAAGGTGCCACTCTGCGCTGCTAGACAAAGTTTGTGACCAGGAGCTCCTTACACAACTAAATCACTCCTCATTTAAAAACAAAAAGGGTCATATATAAAGAAAGAGAGTCATCAGGTAGATTTGAATATTAGATAGAAGACTGCCCTCTGCCTCTCGATCTCTCTGGCTTCCTTCAAGTGCCATCTGCAATCTGACATTCTTTCGGAAGCCTTTCCCTTTCGTTGTTCTTCTGTCATGTCTGACTCTTCATGACCCCATTTGCGGTTTTCTTGGCACAGGCACTGCAATGGTTTGCCATCCAGTTCTCCAGCTCACTTTACAGATGAGAATCTGAGGCAAACAGGGCTAAGTGACTTGCCCAGGGTCACATAGCTAGTCAGCATCTGAGGTTGGATTTGAATTCAGGTTTTCCTGACTTTAGACCCTGTGCTCTGTACACTGTAGCACTTAGATGCCCTGAACTTTCCCAGTCTCCCTTGGATTCTAATTCCTTCCCTCTGTTCCTACCCATTTCATCCTTGTATATATCTTATTTGTACATAGTTGCTTTCATGTTGTCTCCCTCATTAGACTCTGAGTTTCTGAGAGCGAGGTTTCCTTTCACCTTTTTTGTATTCCCAGCACTTGGCACAATGCCTGCAACATTGCAGGGCTTAATATGTATTGAAAGACTAAGCAGGCAGCTAGGTGCCACAGTGGACAGAGCCCTGACTTGGAGTCAGGACCTGAGTTCAAATATGACCTCAGACATTTACTAGCTGTGTCACCCTAGGCAAGTTCACTTAACCCCAGTTGCCTTCTCCCTTCTCCTACCCCTCCCCCAAAACAAACAAACGAGTGAAAGACTAACCTTGGAAACAGGACAAACTGTTTCAAGTTCTCCCTTGACTACAAACTAACTGTTCCTGGTACAAATCTCTTAACCTCTAAGTATGCTAGGCAACTCTTAGACCAACATTTACAGACAGCATGATGATCTCTTCTTTTGGAGGGCGTTTCCATATGAGGAATTCCTTCTACCCAGAAAATCATTTGTCCATCCTTCTCTTCCCCCAGTAATGTATCATTTTACCTGTCTTTACAAGGAATGTGGCTGATTGTAGAAGTTCACAGAGTAATGTTTGACGAGACTTCAATGATTACTTATTCCAATCACATATGATATGCAAAGAAATAATTATGCAGCTTCTATTTCAAGACCATTGAGAGAGAATCCACAATTTCCTGATGTGTCTGATTGTTCTTTTGGACTGTTCCAATTATTGTGGCCTTCCTAATACCAAACCCCAAATTGGCACTTTGTGATTTTCACACATTTGGGCTAGTTCTGACCTCTGGTGCTGAAGAGCAGATGTCTGATCTCTCTTCTACTTAAGAACCACTCAAATACTTGCTGATAATTTTCATGTCTCATGTGGATCTTAATAGTAGTAATACCCAGCATTTATATCATAATTTAAAAGTTTGCAAAGTACTTTACATATATGGACTTATTTGTTCCTCATCACAACCCTGTGAAATAGGTGCTATCCCTATTATCCTCCCCATCTTATGATACTGATGCAGGGGAAACTGATGCAGAGAGAAGTTAAATAATATGCTAAGAGGCATACAGCTACGGTGTAAGGTAGGATTTGAATTCAGATCTCCCCAACTACAAATTCAGCATTTTATGCACTAAAAATCTAGCTCCCCGCCAGTGTTCTCTTCTTCAGGATAAATATCTCCTTCCTTTAGCTGATCTTCATATGAAATATATGCAGGGTGCTTTATCACCCTGATCTCCCTACTCTGGATTTCATCTAGGCTTTCCTGACTGTGTTGGCAAGAGCTACAAACACTGTACTTCACGTGATGTTTGACTAGGTGTGATATTACACAGAGGAGCTGTCACTTCCTTTTTAAAAGCTATGCTTCTTTTAATGCAGTGCATGACTGAGGTTATCTCATCCAACCTCTCCATTTTATATATGAAAAGGCTGAGCCCCAGAAAAAGCAAGGTCATTTATATCACCAATAAGTCCGTAGTTTGAGAAGACAAGAGTTTGCTTTACTCTCATTCCAGTGTTCTTTCTATCTAAAGTCTATGTTATGTTTTTTAAGATTGTTATGAACTTTGCCATAAATTGAAACAATTGTGCCTGCAAAAGAAGGAATAAAATCTTAGAGAGCACTCTTAATATTTAACAAAGTAGAAACAAATGAATTGACATAAAATACAAAGACAAACCTATTTGTACTCTGTGTCCCCTTGCAAGTTCTCACTGAAGTTCCTTTACTTGAGGTTTTATTTTCATAAACAAGTGTTTTTATTGTGTGTATAAGCATTTGTTAATGAAATGGAAGCAATTGATTCACCCCTCAAAGAAATGATGGAAATAGAGTCTATTCTGAGAAGCCATCCAGTTGCTGGAGTTAACACTTGGGTGCAGGCAGCGCTTGGAGACTATCAGACACAGTGGGAGAAACTCAGCAAGCAAGTGAGTTTTGTAATCATAATTGTATGTTGTTTACTTAATAACTGACAGAACTTTAGCATGCTTCACTGTTTTAACATTTAAAATTTTTTCAATGAATAAAAATGAACTCTTCCTTTTTCCTTTCCCTTCCCCTCTGCTGGAAAAAAAATCAAACCCTTCCTCTCCCCATTTGTCAAGTTTATGTTTAGATTCGTGAGTTTTTCTTCTTCAGATGAAATTTTTTTTCTATTTCTTTAAAGTAACCCTAGATATTTTGAGTGAAATGACTCCGCATAAATAAGTTAATGTAGGTGGTATTGTTATAGTTTATTGGCCCAACATAATGATGAACAATTAATATCTTATAAAGTATCTATTTTTAATAAAAAATGAAGAGTGGCAAAGAGTGCCTTATGACTATTCATAATTCTGGTATGTCTGAGATTTCTAGGTTCTTTTTTAGATTCTGTAGTTACTTTGCTTGGATTTTTTTCTCTTCTACATTCTTTTTTAGCAATCTTTCTTTTAATTTTTATTTATTTATTTAATGTTTTACAATCATTTCCTTAAAATTGAGATTTTATCCCCCCTACCTTCCCCCCACTACCCCCCTCCCTCCTCATGACAGCATACAATTCTCTATAGGTTCTACATATACTTTCCTATTGAGCACATTTTCACTATAGTCATGCTATGTAGTCAAACTAAAATAAATGGAAGAAATCATATAACAAATCAACACATAATACACTGAAACCCACCCACACACAAACAAGATCTGCTACATTCTACCAATGACTTCCATATTTATTTCTCTGAGTGTGGAAGGCATTTTGCCTTAGAAGACCAACATTGGGATTTTTTTTTTTTCTCAGTAAGTTCTTGTGTTATTACAAAGTTCCAAGTCTACCAGAAAAAACTCTCGCACACTGTGGTCGTTGCTGTGCACAAAGTTCTCCTGGTTCTGCTCCTTTCACTCAGCATCAGGTCATATAAGTCCTTCCAGGCCTCCCTGAAGTGTTCTTGTTCATCATTTCTTATGGTGCAATAGTACTCCATTACATTCATATACCATAATTTATTCAGCCATTCCCCAATTGATGGGCATCCCCTTGATTTCCAGTTTTTCGCTACCACAAAGAGTGCTGCTATAAATATTTTTGTACACGTGGGACCCTTTCCCGTTTTTATAATCTCTTGGGGATACAGTCCTAATAGCGATATTGCTGGGTCAAAGGATAAGCACATTTTTGTAGCCCTTTGAGCATAGTTCCAAACCGTTCTCCAGAAGGGCTGGATGATCTCACAGCTCCACCAACAATGAATTAGAGTTCCAACTCTCCCCCATGCTCTCCAGCATTTATCATTTTCTTGTTCTGTCATGTTTGCCAATCTTATAGGTGTGATGTGGTACCTCAGAGTTGTTTTGATTTGCATCTCTCTAATCAATAGTGATTTAGAGCACTTTTTCATATGATTATATATATATATCTTTGATTTCTTCCCCTGAAAATTGCCTGTTCATATCCTTTGACCATTTATCAATTGGGGAATGACTTTTATGGTTATATATTTGAGTCAGTTCTCTATATATTCTAGAAATGAGGCCTTTATCCCCAAGCTTAGCCATAATTTTTTTTCCCAAATTGCTACATCCCTCCGAATTTTGGTTGCATTGTGTTTGGTTGTGCAAAAAGTTTTCAGTTTAAGGTAATCAAAATTATCCATCTTGCATTTCATAATGCTTTCTATCGTTTCTTTAGAAAAAAATTCTTCCCCTCTCCATAACTCTGATAAATACACTATTCCTTGCTTCTCCAGTTTATTCATGGTATCAATCTTTATACCTAAATCATGTACCCATTTGGACTTTATTCTTGCGTACGGTGTCAGGCATGGGTCTATGCCTAATTTCCGCCACACAGTTAACCAGTTTTCCCAGCAATTTTTGTCGAACAATGAGTTCTTATCCCAGAAGCTGGGATCTTTGGGTTTATCAAACAGGAGATTGCTATATTCCTTACCTACTGTGTCTTGAGTGCCAAGTATATTCCATTTGTCTACCCCTCTGTTTCTTAGCCAATACCAGGTGGTTTTGATAATTGCTGCTTTATAATACAATTTGAGGTCTGGTAGTGCTAGGCCACCTTCCCAAGCATTTCTTTTCATTAGTCCCTTTGATATTCTGGACCTTTTGTTTTTCCAAATGAATTTTGATATTATTTTATCCAGCTCTAGAAAATCATTATCTGATAGTTTAATTGGTATGGCACTAAATAAGTAGATTAATTTAGGTAGAATTGTCATTTTTATTATATTAGCTCGGCCTACCCATGAACAACTGATGTTTTTCCACTTACTTAAATCTGACTTTATTTGTGCAAAAAGTGTCTTGTAATTGTGTTCATATAATCCCTGGGTTTGTTTTGGCAGGTAAACTCCTAAGTATTTTATAGTGTGTACTCTAGCTTGAAATGGGATTTCTCTTTCTATCTCTTGCTGTTGGACTTTGTTGCTAATATATAGGAATGCAGAAGATTTGTGTGGGTTTATTTTGTAACCTGCAACTTTGCCAAAGTTGTTTATTATTTCAAGTAGTTTTTTACTTGAATCTCTGGGATTCTCTAAGTAAATCATCATATCATCTACAAAGAGTGATAGATTAGTTTCTTCTATGGCTATTTTTATTCCTTCAATTTCTTTATCTTGTCTAATTGCTACCGCTAACATTTCTAGTACCATATTGAATAACAGTGGTGATAATGGGCATCCTTGTTTCACCCCTGACCTTATGGGAAATGCATCTAGCTTATCCCCATTGCATATAGTGCTTGCTGAAGGTTTTAGGTAGATACTGCTTATTATTTTATGGAAAGTTCCCTTTATTCCTATGTTCTCCAGGGTTTTTAATAGGAATGGGTATGGTATTTTGTCGAAAGCTTTTTCTGCATCTATTGAGAAATCATGTGGTTTTTGTTAGTTTTGTTGTTGATATGATCAATAATGCTAATAGTTTTACTAATATTGAACCAGCCCTGCATTCCTGGTATGAAACCTACCTGATCATGATGTATTATTCTCTTGATAAGATGCTGTATTCGTTTTGCTAAAATCTTGTTGAAAATTTTTGCATCTATATTCGTTAGAGAAATTGGTCTATAATTTTTTTTCTCTGTTTTGTCTCTTCCTTATTTGTATCATAGAAAGAATTTGAGAGGACTTCTCCTTCCCCAATTTTCAAAAATAGTCTATATAGTATTGGACTTAACTGTTCTTTAAAGGTTTGATAGAATTCACTTGTGAATCCATCTGGTCCTGGAGATTTTTTCCTAGGGAGTTCATTGATGGCTTGTTCAATTTCTTTTTCTGAGATAGGGTTGTTTAAGTATTCAATTTCCTCTTCTGTTAATCTGGGCAATTTGTATTTTTTAAAATATTCATCCATCTCATTTAGAATATCGAATTTGTGGGCATAAAGTTGGGCAAAGTAATTTCTAATTATTGTTTTAATTCCTTCTCATTGGAGGTGAGTTCACCCCTTTCATTTTTAATATTAGTAATATGATTTTCTTCTTTCTTTTTTTAAATCAAATTGGCCAAAGATTTCTCAATTTTATTAGTTTTTTCATAAAACCAACTATTGGTTTTATTTATTAATTCAATAGTTTTCTTAATTTCAATTTTATTAATCTCTCCTTTAGTTTTCAGTATTTCTAATTTGGTATTTTCTTGGAGATTTTCAATTTGTTCTTTTTCTAGCTTTTTCAGCTGCATACCCAAGTCATTGATCTCCTCTTTCTCTATTTTGTTTATGTGGGCATTCAAAGATATAAAACTTCCCCTAAGAATTGCTTTTGCAGTATCCCATAAGATGTGGTAGGTTGTCTCATTATTGTCATTCTCTTCAATGAAGTTGTTGATTGTTTCTATGATTTCTTCTTTAACCCATTCCTTCATTAGGATTAAATTATTTAGTTTCCAGTTGATTTCCATGACCTTTTATTACATATGATTTTTATTGCATTATGATTTGAGAAGGATGCACTGATTATCTCTGCCTTTCTGCACTGGATTGTGAGATTTTTATGTCCTAGTACATGGTCAATTTTTGTGAATGTTCCATGTACTGCTGAGAAAAAGGTATATTCCTTTCTATTCCCATTCAGTTTTCTCCAAAGATCTATCATATCTACCTTCTCTAGAGTTTTATTTACCTGTTTAACCTCTTTCTTGTTTATTTTGAGGTTAGATTTATCAAGTTCAGAAAGAGGGAGGTTGAGGTCCCCCACTAGTATAGTTTTGCTGTCAATTTCTTCCTTCAACTTCCCCAACCTCTCCTCTAAGAATCTGGATGCTATACCACTTGGAGCATACATGTTTAGTAATGATATTGCTTCATTGTCTGTGGTGCCTTTTAGCAGGATATAGTTTCCATCCTTATGCCTTTTGATTAGATCTATTTCTGCTTTTGCTTTGTCTGAGATTAGGATTGCTACTCCTGCCTTTCTTACATCAGCTGAAGCACAATATATTCTGCTCCATCCTTTGACCTTTATCCTATGTGTATCCCCCCGTTTCAAATGCGTTTCTTGTAAGCAGCATATTGTTGGATTATGGCTTTTAATCCATTCTGCTATCCGTCTCCGTTTTATGGGAGAATTCATTCCATTCACATTCACAGTTATGATTACAATTTGTGTATTTCCCTGCATCTTCTTTCCCACCATTTGTGCTTTTAGCTTTGCTGTCTCCCTTCCCCTCCTCAATAATATTCACTTTTCACCACCTCCTCTTGCTTCCTTCCCCTCCTTTTTTTAGCCCCCCTCCCTTTTGCTCCCCTTTACTCTTATTGCTTGTTCCCTCCCTTTTAGCCTCCCTCCCTTTCTTCCCCCTTCCTCTCCTACTGCTTATAGAGCTAGTTAGGATTTTCTACTTAAATTTACTGTTCCGTCCTTTAAACAAATCTGATGAGAGTACCTCTCACACAATGCTCATCTGCCTCCCCTCTTTCCCTCTACTATGATTTTGTACTTCTTCTTGTGATGTAATTTGCCATTTTCTGCTTCGTCCTTTCAAACCTCCTATTACAATCCCTTCTCATACTTAAATCATATTTTGTATCATGATATCATTTACTTTATACCCGTTCCCCCTATGCTTATCCCTTTTATATTTCTTAATAGCCGCACAGTTCTCAAGATTAACAGGTATCATCTTCCCTTACAGGGAGGTAAACAATTTGCCCTAATTGAGTAACAATTTGTTCCCCCCACCCCCCACTGTTTACCTTTTTATGATTCTCTTGAGACCTGCATTTGAAGATCGAATTGTCTATTAAGTTCTGGCGTTTTGGTCAGGAAGCTCTGGAAATCCCTTACTTCGCTGAATGACTTTCTCCTTGCCTGAAATGTTGTGCTGAACTTTGCTGGGTAGTTGATCCTTGTTTGTAGTCCCAACCCCTTTGCCTTACGGAATATTGGGTTCCAATTCTTTCCATATTTTAATGTAGAAGCTGCAAGGTCCTGTGTGATCCTGACTGTATCTCCTTGATATTTAAATTGTTTCTTTCTGGCTGCTTGTTATATTTTCTCCTTCACTTGATAGCTCTGGAATTTGGCAGCTATATTTCTTGGGGTTTTGAGTTTGGGATCCCTTTCAGGAGGGGAATGGTGGATTCTTTCGATGACTATTTTGCCCTCTGAATCTAGTACTTCTGGGCAGTTTTCCTTGATGATTTCCTGGAAGATATGGTCCAGGATCTTTTCTCCATCCTGGGTTTCTGGCAGGCCAATAATTCTTAAGTTTTCTCTTCTGCATCTATTTTTCAGGTCAGTTCTTTATCCAATTAGATATTTTAAATTTTCTTCTATCTTTTCATTCTTTAGATTTTGTTTCACTGATTCTTGCTGTCTCATTGGGTCGTTAGTTTCCACTTGCCCAATTCTAATCTTTATCAAATTGTTTTCTTCCGTTAACTTTTGCATCTCCTTTTCCATCTGCCCAATTTTTCCTTTTAAGAAGCTATTTTCTCCAGTTAATTTTTGTACTTCCTTTTCCATTTGCCCTTTTAGGAAGTTATTTTCTCCAGTTAATTTTTGAACTTCTTTTTCCATTTGTTCAATTTTCCCTTTCAAAGAGATGTTCTCATCAGTGAATTCTTTCTTAATAATTTTAAAATCATTGGCCAGTTTATCTTCTATTTCCTTCTTCAGCTGTTCCAGGAGAGCTGCTTGTGCTTTCTAGCAGTTCATAGTCCCTTCTGAAGTTTCAGATGGAAGTACAGTCTCAGCTGTGACCTCTTTGGGGTTTGCGTTTTGGTCCTTATCCCCATAGAAAGATTTTATGGTTCTTTCAGCCCTCTGCTTTTTCCTGTTCATGATGTTGATTGAGTGTTGTGGCTTTGGGTTCTTTCAGTCAGAAGCTAGAGAACTTTTTGCTGAGCTGATGTGTGAAAAAGCTGAAAGCAGTTTTTTGTTTGGTGTTTCCCTGATCAACCCTGGGTTTAGCTTGTTAAGCGTGAGGGAAGCGTGGTCTGGTCACAGGAGATCTCCTCAGCTGAACTAAGGCAAAGGCACTCTCAGGGGCTGGTAATCCCAGCTGCCCTATTGTCTTTCTGATTCCCCTGGACAGCTGAGGCATGCCTGGATGCTAATGCGTGTTCCCACCCCTCCTGGCGCTGAGGCTTGCCTGGGTCCTAGTGCGAGTTTTCTCTGCCCTGGGTCCTCGGTCCTTCAGGTTTGCCTCTGCCACTGCAGGAGGAATCCCCCTTAGCTATTTTCCTCGTCTCAGGTGTTATGAGACTATTGGTCTCCTTCTTCTATTTCTGCTGATCTGGGATTTTTCTGGGGAAATATTTTATGGTTCTTTCACGGTCATCAAGTGGGGAGGAGAGAGCATTTACTGATCACTCCGCCATCCTGGCTCCCGGAAGTTCAAGTAGGTGACTTACCGGAGTTTGATCTTCCGGCTGAAGGTCTCAGGAGCTGCTGCGCTGATATCTGGTGCTCGGGGGCTCTCACTGACTCAGGCGGCTTGTCTCCCGCCCTGGGTGCCGCTCCTCTGGTTCCGCACCCCACTCAGGTTTCTCGGGTCTCTTCTGCTCTGCTGTGCTGTGGGATGTGGGCTCACCCCCATGGAACAGATCCTTCCCGTGGACCTTCCAGTCCAACCTGAGCTCCGCATCCGTCACCGTCTGTCTCCCACTGGATTCCGCACCTCCAAAATTTGGTCAGATTCTCCTTTCAGAGGTACCTGGAGGAGTTTGTCCGAGAGCTTAGGTGAGTCGTTGCTCTCACTCCGCCATCTTGGCTCTCTTCTACATTTTTTTCATAATGCACTGCAAGTTTGATTATTATTTGAGATCTCACTTTCTCTTATGGTTTCAGTCGTTGCTGTTTTAGAGGTGATTCTCAAATCTGTGTGCCCATTTTCACCTACTACTTTTCGCGTCTACTTTGCTGTTTTGCTGATACCTCAGACTCACAAGGTCTTAGATCCATCATCCTTCCTATTGCATCTACCCCTCATTCTGTCATTTTTTCAGTTAACACATTCTAGTTATAAGTGCTCAAATACTCACTCATCTTTTATTCATCTATTTCCCATTCTCACAGCTAGTAATTTACAAAAACCTCGGAATCTGCCTCTTGGAAAATTAAAAACAAAATCCCAAAACTTTCTCCTCCTTTCCACTTCTACTTTTGCTATTTTAATTCAGACCGTTATTACTTTTATCCTCGACTATTATAATATGCTTCTAAACTAATCTCCTTTCTTCAAGTTGTTTTCCTCCATAATGTGTGAACATGTGACAAAGTAATCTTTGCCATGAACAGATCTCATCATATTAAAATCTGCTTTAAAAAAGTCATTATTTTTATTCATTCTATACTCCAAGGAAAACACACACGCACATGCACACGCACACACACACACACGCGCGCACACACATGATTTCTCCTTACCTTTTCAAGAAGTATTTTTCTTTCTTTTTTTTTGTGGTAGGGGGAGATAATGGGCTAAGTTAATTTCCCAGGGTCACACAGCTAGTAAATGTCTGAGGTCAAATTTGAACTCAGGTTCTTCTGATTCCAGAACTGATTGCCCTATCCACTTCATCATTAACTCTGTGAATTTTTCCTGGATTCTAAGTTAGAATTCTCCCATCCTTATTCTTTTTTTTTTTGTATTTAATCATTTTGCAAGTTGTAATAAAGTCAATTGTGTCTTGTCATCCCAAGCACATAGGGCAGAGTACGGACTTATTTCATATTTGTTTCATTGAAGTGAATTCTTACTACTTCATGTTTTCCACAGGACTTAGGACCAAGCTAGATATTCGTGTATTTGTTGCTTAATTATATACTATTTAAAGGGGAGAGAAACTGGGATAAATAATAATTTGATAGATTTCATTTTGTTCTTTTCCCTTCCTACATCAAACTTTCCAGCAATTCTCAGCATAAAAAAAATACAACTTAAGAAATCAATAATACTTAACACAATTGAACATCCCATCTAAGCCATACCTACCTAATCATGAAAAAAATGGCCGGAGGAGAAAAATTGTTCATGTTAACCCCACTTTCCCCCGCTATCTTCAGGACATTTTTCACTTCCTAATAATTTAGAGTTGCCACTTGCCAACACTGAATTGTTATCACCAGCCTCTGTCTTGTGGGAATATAATGCTTAGCATTGTATTCTTGATGAAATTATAATTTTCATTGCTATAGAATAGTGGTAGTCCGAGCATTTTTTATAGTGGGATTTTTAAAGCAAAGTTTCAATATAATTGTTAAAAAATGTACCAGAATCTTTTGTTTTTGTAACAACTTTCCCTTAGGTTGCTATTCAGAAGACTAAGTTATCCGAAAGTCAGGAAAAAACTATGAATCTGAAAAAAGACTTGGCAGAGATGCAGGAATGGATGACTCAGGCTGAGGAAGAATATTTGGAAAAGGATTTTGAATACAAATCACCAGAAGAACTAGAGAATGCTGTTGAAGAAATGAAGGTGGGACTATAATTCTGTAAAAATTGAATTTAGGCCATTTATTTCAATCTTGGAATGAGAATAATTTGTTTCCAGGAACAGGAGAGTTTGCCTCGTAGAAACCAGCTGTGGCCTTATAGTCCCATGGTCCTCTCCTTTCCTTATTCATAAAACAAGTTGTGTTTTTATTTTGTTTTGTTTTTTTTAAATGCCTGGGACTCTCTAAGCAATGGTCTCTCTGTCCCTTAGGAAGGCAAGAGAATCCTTCACCACTACTTTGATATTTAGCCTACAGCATTTATTTCCCTCAAGTTTGTACTGTGTAAATTGTTCAAGGCACTTAAAAAAAATACCGTGGGGACAGTGCCCAGCTTTCAAGTATTGCTTCAGTTGACCTTGAGTGCTTTAGCTGACACAGAAACGATTACTTTAAAGTACATTTTGATACACTTGAGAACAAGTAGTGACTCTTTTTAGCCAAAATTTAATCTGCCTGAATGTACAAGGTGAAGAAAATGTCAAGCCAGTTATCTTTTCTGAAAATAGCATTGTATGTGGAATTAGCTTCATTGCTTAGAGTCTTAGTGTTTTTGTTGGAACAAGTGCTTATTGATATGAGTGCCCTTGGGGGGCACTGAGTGGTTTATCAAAGGCATGTAAGGAATTTTGAGTCACCAAGAGTCTTTAAGTTAGCTTAAAACTTTAAGAAGAGTCAACTTTTGTTTGCTGTTCTTCCACTGCTGACTGGCATTGCACTGATACCTTTTAAATTATTGAGATTAACAGTTGGATGAATGAACATCCTTTAATTTCTTGTTCATTTATATTCTATTGGATACACTGAATTCTTCTTAAAGAAACGGGAACACTATAATACAGAGAGATTATAGAAATTAAAAAAATATATATCATTTTAGAATGCCCAGACATGTCATGAGATGCTATACTTTGCTTTCCACAGTAAGGAAAGAGTTTTGTGTAGAGAGATAAGAAAAAAAGGTGCAAAATTTTTAATTCTTGTGTCAGTTCTTTGTTGTATGCTTTTGATGGTTTTGTGTGAAATGTTAGAAGTTTTCGTTAACCAATATTCAAATACAAATAGAAAGATGGAAATTATAAACAAGATATAATGACTTGGGAGATGATCTGGTATTTTATATCATCCTTGGAGGTGTTCTATCCCATTAATGAGAAAATTTTGTGTGAAGGAAGACTTTGTGGTCATTTAAGGTTAATTACATTTCTGTTTTTCTGCTACCCCAAGTGGCAGCATGGTCCAATGGAAAGTTAGAGGAGGTGGTTCAAGTCCTGGCCCTGGCTCATATCTTCTGACCTTTGGGACCTTGACCAAGTGCCTTCAGCTCCCTTAGCCTCACTTTCCTTATATGTCAAACAGTAGGGTGGGCCCAGATGAATTCTCAGGTGATTCTGGCAGCTCTTGAATGTGGGCTCAGGGCTTGGAAGAGCTCAAAAAGGATTTTGAAAAGCAAGTTAGACAGGTGGAGGAAAAACTGGGAAGAGAAGTGAGAGAGATGCAGGAAAAGCATGAAAAACGGGTCAATACCTTGGTAAAGGAGACCCAAAAAAACGCTGAAAGAAATAACACCTTGAAAAATAGGCTCACCCAGTTGGCAAAAGAGGTTCAAAAAGCCAATGTGGAGAAGAATGCTTTCAAAAGCAGAATTAGCCAAATGGACAAAGAGGTTCAAAGGCTTACTGAAGAGAATAGTTCTCTCAAAATTAGAATGGAACAGATGGGGTCTAATGACTTTCTGAGAAACCAAGAAATCACCAAACAAAACCAAAAGAATGAAAAAATGGAAGAGAATGTGCAATATCTCATTGGAAAAACAACTGACCTGGAAAATAGATCCAGGAGAGACAATTTAAAAATTATGGGACTACCTGAAAGTCATGATCAAAAAAAGAGCCTAGACATCATCTTCCATGAAATTATCGAGGAAAACTGCCCTGAGATTCTACAACCAGAAGGCAAAATAAGCATTGAAAGAATCCATCGATCACCACCTGAAAGAGATCCAAAAAGAGAAACTCCTAGGAACATTGTGGCCCAATTCCAGAATTCCCAGGTCAAGGAGAAAATCTTGCAAGCGGCTAGAAAGAAACAATTCCAGTATTGTGGAAATACAATCAGGATAACACAAGATCTAGCAGCTTCTACATTAAGGGATCGAAGGGTGTGGAATAGGATGTTCCGGAAGTCAAAGGAACTAGGATTCAAACCAAGAATCACCTACCCAGCAAAACTCAGTATAATACTTCAGGGGAAAATATGGTCTTTCAATGAAACAGAGGACTTTCAATCATTCTTGATGAAAAGACCAGAGCTGAAAAGAAAATTTGACTTTCAAACACAAGAATGAGAAGAAGCATGAAAAAGTAAACAGCAAAGAGAAGTCATAAGGGACTTACCAAAAGTGAACTGTTTACATTCCTACCTGGAAAGACAATATTTGTAACTCTTAAAACTTTTTAGTATCTGGGTAGTTGGTGGGATCACACACACATACACGCACACACACATACACACATGCACGCACATACAGAGACAGAGAGCACAGAGTGAATTGAATAGGATGGGATCATATTTTAAAAGAAATTAAGGTAAATGGTGAGAGAGAAATGTAGGGGGAGGAAAGAGGGTGAAATGGAATGGGGTAAATTAAATCTCATTCCAGAGGCAAGCAGGAGACTTTTTAGTGGAGGGAAAAAGAGGAGAGCTGAGAAAAAAACATGAGGTTTACCCTCATCACATTTGACTAAAGGAAGGAATAAAATGCACCCTCATTTTGGTATGAAAACCTATCTTACAATACAGGAAAGTGGGGGAGAAGGAGATAAGCTGGGCGGGGGGGATGATGGAAGGGAGGGCAATGGGAAGAGGGAGCAATTTGAAGTCAACACTCTGGGAAGGACAGGATCAAAAGACAGAATAGAAACAATGGGGGGCAGGATAGGATGGGGGGTAATTCAATTAGTCTTGCACAACATGTCTATTATCGAAGTCATTTGCAAAACTACACAGATAAGGCCTATGGGGAGGGAGGGATGGGGAGAATTTGGAACTCAAAGTTTTAGGAACAACTGTTGAGTATTGTTGTTGCTACTAGGAAATAAGACATACAGTTAATGGGGAATAGAAAGTCATCTGGCCCTACAGGACAAAAGAGAAGATGGGGACAAAAGAAGGGAGGATGATAGAAGAGAGGGCAGATTGTTGATAGGGAAAATTAGAATGCTCAGTGTATTGGGGTGGGGAGAGAGGATAAAAGGGGAGAAAATTTGGAACCCAAAATTTTGTGAAAATGAATGGAAAAAATTAAATAAATAAGTTTCTATTAAAATAAATAAATGAATGAATGAATACATGAATAAATAAAAAATAAAAGCCTTAAAAAAATTGTCATTGAGTTTACACAACACAATGTTATAGGTTGTTAGGTGGGGAAGGGCATCTATGATCTACAGTAACACTTAATTCATTTCCTAAAACCGTGTTCTCATTTAATACTCTAAATAAGGGAATGTCTTCCTCAAGTTAGTTTTTAGCGATCATAGTATTAGGTATGTTTTATATGAAAATTTCTTTAAATCAAAAAATATCCTGTGGTTAGAACTCAAAGATTGGAATAGATGGAGTTTGTAAACAATAAAAGGAAATATCTTAGTAGGAATGGAAACTAAGGTTTCTTGAGGGAGTGGGAGCAATAGAAGAGGAAGAATCCAGTACAACTTCCTTCTCTACCTCTTATTCCAATGGAAGGAGAAGTTAGAGATTTTTAGGAAGGCAAATGGACTATGTATCTTGAAGGAAAGATAAACTAGGCATAAAAAGTTGCCAGAATTTAAGCAGTTGTCAGAAGTAGCCTTTGGTCAAAAAAAAAAAAAACGTTCCAAGCCTCAAAACACTATAGTACTACTTCCAAGAAGAGACAGATTGAGGTTGGGACCTTCAGAAGCAAAACACAGTAACACTAAAAGCATATTTTCCATACAAGCAAAACATAATGATGTCAAATACACATGCACTGAGAACTGAAGGATTATAGTTCTTCCAGAAGAATATGACAGGCCAAAATACCTGGACACTTGGACACATAATACAATCAATAATAAAAGACAATTGCCTAGAGCTTCTGAACAGAGAAAACAATGATTAAAAAAATACAGAGCTTGCCTCCCAAAGGAAACTCAAGGTTGCAAACTCAAAGGCAACTAGTTGTTATGATTAACAGCTTAATTTGGAGATAACAAACTTCTGCAAGCAATGAGAAGAAAGAAAACTTGAACGACTAATCTGTACACATCAGAAAATGCAGGCGGTAATAGAATAATGTTTTCTAAAAAGCGTTAGAGCTCAAGGTGCAACCCATGACTTGCCCTACAAATCTCAGCTTCATCCGAAGTGAAAATAGTGAACTTCAACAACAGAGACATTTACAACATTCTTCAAAACCTAGATCTGAAGAGTTTATTTGCTTCTTGAACATACCCGGACAGTAGAAAGGTGAGAGGAGAAAATGAAAGTAGCTGCTTAGGACACTTGCAGCAACAGTGTTAAGAGAAACCAGCAAGAGACTTCTTCCTAAATGTGTTGAAGGAGATGGTGTAAAATATATATAAAAAGCCCAAAGTGACTTCCAATGGAATATCTGCTTCGATCTGGCTTTTTCACTAATGGAGGGTTGTGGAAAGTGGGGGGAGGGAAGGGGAGACAACAAGGGTTAATACGGACAGGGTAGCAAAAAAATAATGGAAGTAAAGAGGGACATTAAAGCATCTTTAAAAATATTGCCTGGAAGAGAAAAGAAAGAAGATTAAAAAGGACAGAAAGCATGATGGGTTTGAAAGCTACAAGTTAAACGTTTTATATATTAAAAAAGAAAAGCTTACTGCATAAACAGTGATCTGCATTTTCTTGGATAATTATCTTCTGTTTTGCGTGTGTATATATGTATATTTGTGTCTGATTGCCTAGTTTATTATAAAATAACATACTTTAAAAAAATTTCCAACCTAATCTGTGCCCTCTGCTTTCCTCCAGAATCAGAATTTCCTAACCTTTTATGTTTTGGTTTCAGGGCCCTTTTGGCAGTCTACTGAAATCTCTGGATTCTTTTTTAGATTAATATTTTTAAATGCATAAAATAATACAAAGGGTAACAAAGGAAATCAGCTATATTGATATACACGCTAAATTACCCTTGTCTGCAAATTGATACTTCTTTGCTATCATCTTGTCTAATCCTAACTTGTCTTTTGATCCCCATTTTTCTTCTAATGATTGATAACAAAGTGACAGGGAAATATCAGCTTATTGATAAAGTGATTTGGTGTTTAGTAAATGTTGTTTTAGTGTGAATAAAAATTTGCTGGGTATTTATGAATGCTTTCTCCTGTGTCTTATTTCCTCTTCTCATCTCATTAAATTTTCACTGTAACCTGATCAAATATTGGATTACTTTCTAAATTTTTCCCCCATATTGTGGTAGGTGGTGTTATATCTACTTGTTGGAACTGTGCTTGTTGATTGAAATTATCCTTCGTTAAGCAGAACGTGCATATATATATGAAGATAGTACTATGTGCTCATTGCCCTCCAGACTAATTTGGTTTGTCCTCCTTTTAGGAGGTCTGGTCTTGCTGGATTGAACTGCTTCATTATTTAGAGCTGGAGACAATCTGGCTAAATACTTTGGAAGAGAGAGTACAAAGCACTGAATCCCTGCCTGAGAAAGCAGATGCTCTCAATGAAGCCCTCGAGTTACTTAAGAGCCATCTTTTTTTATGTGTGTAATTTCCTCTTGTCTTACTACTCTCGATTCATCCTGGGCTAAAATAAAGAAGACATTTTCTTATAGGGTTATTTTGTTTCTTGGAAAGTTGCAATTCTAATAATTGGCTTTTACTCTTGCTGAAGGATGCAGCAGTTTCTACGTGTGTGCAAAAAGAGCTCTTGGCCTGCTAACCATCTCAGGATCCCTGTGTGAGAGGCAGGTAGCAATTCATACAATCCCATTTGAGATGTTGTGAATCAAAGGCCAAGAAATAACTTGTCAGAAACTACCAAGCAAATGAAAAAAGTCTAGGGTAAAATTGAGTTGTCTGAGTGACTTTTAATTTCCATGCCACAATTTTTATTATTACTAATAGAACTATGAGTGACAGTGTAGATAGTGGTTAGGCATCTGGCCACATAATCATAAAGACCCAGTTTTAAGTCTTGCATATAATACATCCTGACTGTGTGGTCCTAAGCAAGTCACTTAGTTTCTTAATTGCCCCCTTCAACTCTTAAACTATGAATGGCAGAAAAGGTGTGATATATGTTGCTGTGGGAGAATTTTCATTAGGAGTTCTCTGTACTGATGAAATTTGGTCTGGTGAAAAAACCAAGCATACAAAACTAATACAGCTCTTGTTCCTTAGAATAGTTACTATACTGGAAAAAACGTCTATTTGATTTGTCTTTTGTTATTGCTGTAGGGTAGTTCAAACCTCCCAGATGAGTAGAGTTATTTGGCAATTGTACCAGAATGACTTTATCATAATGTAGTTTATCTTTAACATGACCTGATTTGGGAAAAAAATGTATTATAACACTGCAGCCAATCGATCAATTTATTTTATTCTTTGAGTACTTGAGGATGGGGTGGCCAATGCTGTTGGCAGAGGAGACAATTATAATGCAGGCAGTTGATGAAAATGATTTAGATTAGTGGTGTGGGATGATGAGGAAGTCAGATGAGCTGAAGATAACTTTCCGAAATTGGTAGTAGTTTGTAAGACAGATTGCCTATTAACAGTAAATTGAAATGTGACAAAATGCAATATAAGAACTGGAATGTGTTTTAAAGCCTTGAAGTGAAGTCACTCCTCAGATCTTAAGTTTGATTTGTTTTATTCCTATTTAGTCTTTGGAATCAGTTTTACGCCATCCAGCAGTTAATCGCACTCGGATCCGTGAACTTGGTGAGACTCTAATTGATGGTGGGATTCTTGATGACATTATCGGTGAGAAGTTAGAGAACTTCATAGCCGATATGAAGAATTGAGTCACTTGGTAAGAATACATAGTACTCATAAATGATGATGATTAATTATTGTTTCAGTTTAAAGGAAGAGCAATTAAGGAAAATAAAGTTTTACCGTGTAGGTAGCGGTCAGGCTAAAGTTATGCAAAATCGTAAAGTAGACCTGACTGGATTCTTCTTGCATCAATCAAAAGAACTTTGATATTATTTCTATCTCAAACATTCTCTTCATTTGCTTTTGGATATTGTAACAGGATGCATCCTGACACACATCTAGGATGATCTGCTGGCATGCGTTCTTAGATCTGCTTTTCTAAGGAAAGGAATTTAAAATTCTCCTTTAATGACATTCACCAAAAGAGAAAATATAAGAAGAGAAATAAAAGTCAACAGTCAGGGCTTCCATCTGTCTGACCATAAACAACATATACATCAGAGATCAGCAGGCAGATTCAACTGTCTGACCATTACATACACACATAGTTACTAGGGAAAGAAGCGCCAGCATCTGGGTTTTCAAAGCTAGGGGGGTGCTTACCCAGAGTCTCATCTGGCACATGAATCTTCTTTCAAATAGTAAGTGCCAAAGCAAAACCTTACCTCGGAGTATATATACAGTTTTCAGAGCCGGAGGGCATCATGACCTTCATGACGCAGTGCCTCATCAGAAATTAACAAAAAGTGTGGACCTTCCTACAAAACAAGCATCCCCTAATCAAGCTTTCCTTAATGGGCTCCACATGAAGGCTATTAATGGGCAAGGAAGATCTTTAACTCTCATTAACACAGATATAGAACTTTATTGTCTTAATTGGACAAAATGCACCTCTCTGTTCAGCTATTAAGGTTAAATATTGTTTGTTCCTATAAAAAATAAAGAGTTCAAATCACCTTGATCAATGATATATCTGAATATATCATTAAATGCCTTACCTGTCAGCAGTACAGATATATTTCATTATATATTTCTGTGCGTTGTATGCTAACAGAAAAGAAACATTTCACTATAAAGTGGTAGGAGTATTTAAACTTTTACAGCAGATGTTAGTTATGATGTGCAAAATGTATTGAAAAAGGCAGAATGTGAATCCCCTTGATCTAAAACAAACGTTGAACATAGCAATACTTTACATGTATAAACATTTATAAGATACTGGAATTATATATGCTTACTTGCAACTTACTTACTTGAAAAACTTCATAGAATTATGTTATGTCATTTTTCCCCTATCTTGACTGTTTTGCAAGCCATAATTTATATATATATATATATTTCTAAAACTGTTACTTTTGGAAACATGTATCTAAAACCCAAAGTAACAATGATGTGCATTAGTGACACTATAAATATTATCCCTGACAAACACACCCATTGTTTAGTACAGTTCTAGAAATGTTAGCCATAACAGTAAGACAAGAGAAAGAAATTAAATTCATAAAATGAGGCAAAGAAGCGACATGACTATTCTTAGTTGTCAATGATATGATCATTTATTTATAATATTCTAGGGACTTAGCCAAGAAACTAATTGAAGCACTGAGTACCTTCAATGAATTTCCAAAAAAGAGTCTGAAGGACCAAATAGAAAGTAAATTTCGAAATAACTACAAAATGTATAAACTATTTTGGAATTATTCTTCAAAGCACATCTAATATTTGTGTAGCTTGGAATAAAAATGTTTCTTCAAGAAATAAAAGATGATATAATTGGAGCAGTCAGTATTCATCGATGGGTCATGCTAACATAATAAAGATGATAATATTATCAGAGTTCATTTGATGACTTAATAATTATGAATGAGCAATGCATACTTTATCAAATCTAATTGAAGCTGTAACAATTCACTTGGGAGAACAGATGACCCAAGATATCAAGGTAAATAGTGCAAAAAATTGAGGGGGAGAGAATAGTGCTCCTTATTATGTTATTATATTATATATACATATACATATGTATATATAGATTATACATATTACATTATAAAGCAGCTGAAGGTAAAATCATTTGTTACTGTTTAAAAATTAGAAAAAAGATATCAATGCAGTTGACTTGATAAGGTCTAATCAGAAATGCTGGCAGCGTACTTACTTATGTATGGAAAAGATGAAAGCGTAAGGAGAGGAACTCTCATTTGGTACTGGGAAAATTGGAGAGCAGTTTGGTAGAAATTAGGCTTAGACCAATATCTTGTACAATAATGGAGGATAATTTTAAAACAGATACATGGCCTGAATATGAATGATAATACCGATTAAATATTGCAAAATTAGGAGATCTTATATACTTTTCGTAGCTATAGTTAGTAGATGAATTCTTAACCTAAGGAAGAAATGAAACCTGATAAAATGAATGATTTTGATTCTAGGAAATAAAAAAGCTTTTGTACAAACAAATTTAATGCATATAGTATAAGAATTGGAAGCAGTCAACTGGCATCTTTTTTTTCAATCAAATCTCTCTGATAAGGGTAGATATGCAAGATAAATTATGAATAGAAATATGTAAGACCAAAAGCCATCTTCTGATAGTTAAAAAAATAATAATTTTTTTCTTTTTTTGTGAATGTTTTAAATTTATTTATTTATATAACTTTTTGCATTCATTTTCACAAAGTTTTGGGTTCCAAATTTTCTCCCGATTTATCCCCTACCCCCACCCCAATATACCAAGCATTCTAATTTTCCCTATCACCAATCTGCCCTCTCTTCTATCATCCCTCCCTTCTCTTGTCCCCATCTTCTTTTTTGTCCTGTAGGGCCAGATGACTTTCTATTCCCCATTAACTGTATGTCGTATTTCCTAGTAGCAAGAACACTACTCAACAGTTGTTCCTAAAACTTTGAGTTCCACATTCTCCCCATCCCTCCCTCCCCACCCATTCCCTTTGGGAAGGCAGGCAATTCAATATAGGCCCTATCTGTGTAGTTTTGCAAATGACTTCGATAACAGTCGTGTTGTTTAAGACTAACTGTATTGCCTTCCATCCTGTTCTGCCCCGCATTGTTTGTATTCTGTCTTTTGATCCTGTCCCTCCCCAAGAGTGTTGACTTCAAATTGCTCCCTTCTTCCATTGCCCTTCCTTCCATCATCCCTCCCTCCCTGCTGATCTCCTTCTTCCCCATTTTTCTGTACTGTAAGATAGGTTTTCACACCAAAATGAGTGTGCATTTTACTCCTTCCTTTAGTCGAATGTGATGAGGGTAAACTTCATGTTTTTTTTTTCTCAGCTCTCCTCTTTTTCCCTCCACTAAAAAGTCTCCTGCTTGCCTCTTGAATGAGATATAATTTACCCCATTCCATTTCACCCTGTCTCCTCCCACTACATTTTTCTCTCACCATTTACCTTAATTTCTTTTAAGATATGGTCCCATCCTATTCAATTCACTCTGTGCTCTCTGTCTCTGTGTGTGCAGGCTTGTGTGTATGTATGGGTGCGTGCACGCATGTACATGTGTGTGCGTTCGTGTGTGTGTACGTCTGTGTGTGGTCCCACCAACTACCCAGATACTGAAAAGTTTTAAGAGTTACAAATATTGTCTTTCCATGTAGGAATTACCTTTGGTAAGTCCCTTATGACTTCCCTTTGCTGTTTACTTTTTCATGCTTCTTCTCATTCTTGTGTTTGAAAGTCAAATTGTCTTTTCAGCTCTGGTCTTTTTATCAAGAATGCTTGAAAGTCCTCGATTTCATTGAAAGACCATATTTTCCTCTGAAGTATTATACTCAGTTTTGCTGGGTAGGTGATTCTTGGTTTGAATCCTAGTTCCTTTGACTTCTGGAACATCCTATTCCACACCCTTTGATCCCTTAATGTAGAAGCTGCTAGATCTTGTGTTATCCTGATTGTATTTCCACAATACTGGAATTGTTTTTTTAGCTGCTTGCAATATTTTCTCCTTGACCTGGGAATTCTGGGATTTGGCCACAATGTTCTTCGAAGTTTCTCTTTTTGGATCTCTTTCAGGCAGTGATTGATGGATTCCTTCAATACTTATTTTGCCCTCTGGTTCTAGAATGTCAGGGTAGTTTTCCTTGATAATTTCATGGAAGATGATGTCTAGGCTCTTTTTTTTTGATTATGGCTTTCAGGTAGTCCCATAATTTTTAAATTGTCTCTCCTGGATCTATTTTCCAGGTAAGTTTTTTTTTTTTCCCATGAGATATTTCACATTCTCTTCCATTTTTTCATTCTTTTGGTTTTGTTTTATGATTTCTTGGTTTCTCAGAAAGTCATTAGCCTCCATCTGTTCCATTCTAATCTTGAGAGAACGATTTTCTTCAGTGAGCTTTTGAACCTCTTTTTCCGTTTGGCTAATTCTGCTTTTGAAAGCATTCTTCTCTTCATTGGCTTTTTGAACCTCTTTCGCCAATTCAGTGAGCCTATTTTTCAAGGTGTTATTTTCTTCAGCATTTTTTGGGTCTCCTTTAGCAAGCTATTGACCTGTTTTTCATGCTTTTCTTGCATCTCTCTCATTTCTCTTCCCAGTTTTTCCTCCACCTGTCCCAACTTGATTTTCAAAATCCTTTTTGAGCTCTTCCATGGTCCGAGCCCACCGAACATCCACCTCGGATGTCTGGGATAGAGAGGCCCTGACCTCCACATCTTTCCCAGATGGCAAGCATTGTACTTCCTCATCAGAAATGAAAGGAGGAAGGAACATCTCTTTCCCAAGAAAGTAGCTCTCTGTGGTCTTATTTTTCTTCCTTTTTCTGGGAATTTTCCCAGCCAGTTACTTGACGTCTGAGATTCTTCTCAACGCCTGCCTAGATCTGCCCAGTTAGTGCTTGGGGTCTGAGATTCAAATACTGCTTCCCAGACTCAGGGCTTTACGTGGCATGTGGGGCTGCTATTCAATGTGAGCTTAAGTTCTGGTGCTCAGGTGGGGCAGGGCCACCTCCCAGGCTCAGTTCCCTCAGGGGGTTTATGCAGAGACCTTCGGTAATGGAGCTTCTGTCTGCTCTGGGAGTCCCGGGCTGCCACTGCTGCCTCTGCCGCTGCCTCCACCACTGCCTCCCGAGGGGCCCCAAGTCACAAAGACACCCCGCTCCCCTCTCGGCCAGCCCAGAAGTCTCTCTCACTGACCTGTAGTGCCTGTGGGTGGAGGGACCTTCCCAGCTTCTGGAAGTTCCATCCCTGAAGCCTGCTCGGATCTGCGCCTGTGGGTCCGCGGCCAGAGCAGCACAGGGGTGGTCTCCACTGTCCGCAGCGTGACGGAGCCCTGGGGACGGCTCTCCAGGGCTCTCTGGAACGGAAATCTCTTCCACTGCGTTGGTGCACGCTTGTTCTGCTCCAGAATTTGTGGGGAGTTCTCTTTACAGGAAATTTATGGGCTGTGGATTTGGGGCTAGCATACGTGAGTCTTTCTACTCCACCATCTTGGCTCCTCCCCTTCTGAGAGTGTTTTGTACAAAAAAAAAGAAAAGGAAAGAAAAAATAAGTCCTTTCCAGTACTTGAAATTTTTATTTTTTTTTAATGCAATGGTCAACCATAGAGTTTGAGTCTGTACATACCTAGATCATATGACTTCTTTAGAAGTACTTTTTAAGGACTAAGAGAATATTTCCCTTCATTGATTGTCACATTTGGGGAAGAGCACCTTAGAGAAGATCATATGAAAATTAAATCAACATTTGGAGAATGGGTTCTGCTGCACTGAGTACATTTAGGCTTTTGGTTCAGCATCAAGTTAATATCCCATTACATAAATATACTATAGGATTACCAAACACAGAGAAAGCAAAAGCCTGCCCAAGGTTATGCTCATGGATGCATAAGAAAAGCCCCAAATGGACTGAGACTCTTATCCTGAAAAACTAGAGTACATGGATTGTAGAATGTGTGCTTATGAATGAATCATCAGGACATGTTAATTTTTGCTTGTCCTCACTTGGAATGCAGCCAGGAGGAAAATAAAAGTTAACAAAATTTGCTCTTTTCAAAGGGGTTGGGTGGGGAGGGGAGATTAGGTTAGGGTCTATTTGCAGCATAGATATTTTGAAAAGAAAAATTGTTTTATGTAAGAGGAAAGCCATGACCACCTTTCTGTCTCAAACCCATCTTCATTCATAGTATTGGAAATAGCTTTATGCTACTGTATTCTGCCAAGTCTATAGTTTTTGCCAGACCATACTGTAGCCAAGGAAAAGAAAAGCACCCCTTTTTAATCCAGGAACAAGAAATATCCCTGAACGCTGAAGTTCACAGTTGTAGATTTGGTGTCTATCTTGTTATTACTTTGAGAGATTATATGTATTAAATTGTTTTTCTGTGTGTATTGGTATCCAAAGTATGTCCTCTGCTCTGCTACTGAGTCACAGTTACTTAAAAGACTACATTGTAACATTCTTCCTCTGAGTAATATTAAATAAAAACGGAATATATTGCAGCAATTATTAGAGAAAGTTACACAGTTCATTTGAGGTCTCTGGGAAAGAATGGATCGTAGATCACCATCTAATCTGGTTACATACTCTTATTTTTCGTCCAGAATAAAAGTCATTTTTAACACAAGATTGCTCTGATATTACTCAGCTAAGAAAAAGGCTATTTTTGTTCAGTGATAGAACGAGAGGCTTGAAAATACTTTATGAAAATAAAAATATAGAAAGATAATGTTTCTCAATAAATAATAAATCTACATATTTTCTGTGATTTCTCTTCCTCTCTCCCTTCTCTCTCACATACATGACACATACATTTGTGCTTTCACCACACCAATTTTCAGTTACTTTCAAATTTAAGTAAAATAATCAGTTTCTTGGAGGGTAGAATTACAGTGATGTTGATATTATAGTACACAGAGCTTTTACGCTAGTGAATAATTTTATGAAGATGTCACCACATTGATACGATTGCCATTTCAACTTTATTTCTTGACACTGCACTTGTGGAATGCATATTTTTATATGATCAAACCCATGTGTATTACATAGGATAAAGATGAAAAATTGCCTATATAAATTTTAATAGAACTTTTCCAAAAAGAAAATTATATTCCTTGGGTCTACCTGGGATGAAATTTTTTTCCTTATGACAAGGTTTAAAAGACATTCAAGGAAGAGACTGACAAAGGAAAACATAAAAGATAAATTCAAATTAATCAGCATTTTAGTGTCACTTTGCTACAAAGCATATTGAAGGAGCAAAAATCACTGGTTTTCAGTAGCTGCTTGGGTTAGTATTTGAATGTGGAAAGAAATGAGAACATACTTCAGTGAACCTTGACATTATTTCCTTGTACCTCGGTAAATATGTATTTTAAAAAATCGTTTTCCAAAATTACCCCCCACGTCAATTTCTTAGCTCATTACAGCGTAAATGCCAACATCCTGGCTCTCCTGTTGCTTGTGGAAATTTACTGCTGATATACTCCCAGCTGGAAGAATCCTTACCTGTAGACCCAAGGGCTAGTTAAGCCTCCAGGTGTGCCACTTGGAGCAAACTGCCTAATGAATAATTAGCTTACTATGGGATTGTAAAGTCTAGAAGGCTCTGGGCTACTTCACTGGAGAATCCGGAGTAGCTGAAACTGGGCCACTTCACACCTCTTTGGAAAAGAAGGAGCTCTGAACTACCACAGGAAGGCTGACTGCAAAATGAAAGGAGGCGCTGTGATGACAGTCTACATAAGAGAGGAGTCCTCCACTCTGACTTAACCTCTACATAATACTTGGCTGCGAAGTTAAAGGGGCCAAGAAATGGAAAAGATCTTGACCAAAGTTGCCTCAGGCTTCCCAGATTAAGTTTTTCCCTTTAGAAAGAATACAAATGCTGATTATTTGCATAATCCTTGTGCATGCCCTTCATTTTTAATACCTCAAGAATTCCAGTTGTCACTTTTAAGAAAATGCACTGGAATCACAAATAGAAAATGCTTTGAAGATTCATGCATTATTTCCCTCCACCAATCTTTTAAGGTGACTGATATATGCTAATGCGATCCCCATTTTACAGATAAATTGAGACTTTGAGAGGTTCATTGTTCATGGACACAGAACTAATTATTTAATACAGACTTAGGAAGGTTCAGACAAAGAAACAGAGCTCAAAAAAAAATAATGGAAAAAGGTCTACTGAGACCACAGGTGAATTGGAGCTCCAACTGAGGGTGCAGAAGGACTGGGGCTATCCTTTCCCTCACCAGTAAACTCTGGTGGGGTTTTAATTGGGTTATTAAACCAAGTGTTGAGGATAGGGACAGAAAAGTCTGCATCTGGGAACTGGTGTTAATACATGGTATACATGGTAGTGGGTGGAGGGAAGGTAAGGGAGGGAATGGGCTTTTATTAAGCACTATTAGCTAGGTATTTGGGCAGCTGGGAGCCAGAGTGGATAGTGTGCCAGACATGGGGCCAGAAAGACATTTCCTTAGTCGAAATCTAGCCTCAAACACTTAATAGCTGTGTGACCGTGGGCATGTCACTTAATCCATTTGCCTCAGTTTCCTCATTTGTAAAATGAGCTGGAGAAGGAAGTGACAAACCATTCTAGTGTCTTTGCCAAGAAAACCCCAAATGGGGTCATGAGGAGTGACACATCACACAACAAGAAAAATTAGCTAAGCATTGTGCTGAGTGCTTTACAGATATTTCAAGGAAAGTGCTGCCGTTATCCCCATTTTACAGTTGAGGAACCTGAAGCATTATTTTAGTGACTTGCCGGCTTGAATTTGCGCCTTTCCGTCCAAGCTTCCTGACCACAGGAAAGGGGGTTTGAGGCTCTTACCTCTGGTGTCACTCTGACAAGGTGACACCTCTCTGTGTGGATTTTGAGCATCCCTTCGGCTTCATGAAGCAGGTCAAGACAGCTACTCTATTTCTTATATTAGGCGGCGTCAGAGCTCACAATGAAATCCAAGTGAATCCCACCTCCAAGGCCACGGCCCCTTCCACTTATGGCAGCGGATGACATGGGCACAGATCCCATGAAAACTGAATGTTTTCACAAATTGGGGTACCTGAATTTGGCAGCATTTTCTGACCAAACAAGATGATAATTAGAAGAAAATAGAAATTATCAGTGTAAATGTTGAATCCCCAGGGCAATCCACAGACTGTAATTTGCAATAGCACTCATTTCTCAAAGCTGCATTTTAAAGACTGAAGTACTGGGAATCATTATCAGGGACAATGAATAATTTCCAGTCCCATAATTTTTAGCATTCCCTACCCCTTCTTTTAATTAGGAAGAAGATAAACTTTTAATACTTGTGCGCAGCAAAATAGTCATGGACTGCAACAAATGGTGAGCTTACTTGACATAAATGAGAACTCAAGAAACAAAACCTGGAAACTGGGAATAGGACTTCTGTCCCCTGCACATCAAACAGGTGAAAACCACATTGTAAGCTCCCTGGAGGCAGGGGCTGCCTTTTCTCTTTTTGTATCCCCAGCACTGAGCACTATGCCTGGCATATAGTAGGTGCTTAATAAATATTTATTAAATGAATGCTCGATTGAGTAACTTCGGAGTTGTGAGGAGTTGTGCTCAGGTGAGTAACCATGCAGAAATCTATTAGCGCCTGCTCCAACAGACTTGTCTAAGAGCTGACTGTTAAAATTGTGGTGTGAGTATTTACGATTTATCTTGGAAATTGGCAAACCCTACCGGTCAAGACTTGATCTGTTGACTGTCCAAAATTAAGAACTTGATGGAAAAAATGTAAATAATGAAGATTAAGCTTAAGTGTCTTGTGTGTACTTTCCCCTCCCCCAGTTGTTGTTCAGTGATTTTTTCAGTCGTGTCTAACTCTTCGTGCCCCCATTTGGGGTTTTCGTGGCAAAGATACTGGAGTGGTTCGATTTTTCTTTCTCCAGCTTGTTTTACAAAGGAAACTGAAGCAAACAGGGTAAAGTGACTTGCCCAGGGTCACATAACTAGTAAGTGTCTAAGGCTAGATTTGAACTCTTGAGTCTTCCCAGCTCTATGCCCTGGCAGTCTATCCACTGTGCCATCTAGCTGCCCAGTTGCCCCCAGAGAGTCAGCTGCATGCCTATGGCTCTACTCATCACTCCTGTAGCTATGCTACTTGCTACCTATATGACTTCATGGAAGTCCCTTGTCCTCTCTGTGCCTCAGTCTATTCAGTTGTAAAATGAGAAGGTTGGAGTTAATTATTCTTAAATTCTGGTTTCCCCCAATACCTTTGAGTCGGCTATTCATGATGAGTATAATATGCTATCCAGCATCAAAAAGACTGCCATGGATACAGCAGAAAGAACACTTTCAAAGTCAGGAGATTGAGATTTCAGTTCCAGCTCTGGAACTAACTATGATGACCACAGCTAGGAGCTTGACTTCTTAGAACCTCTTGTTTCCTTATCCTGTAAAAGGAGGATAATAACTAGAGTTACTTATCTCACAAGGGGGTGAGACTGAGATGATGTATGTAAAATGATACTTCGCTATCAACTGTTGCTAAATCAGTTAAACTCTCAAACTTCAGTCTCTAGTCTTTTCATCTGTAAAATGGGAAAAATAATACATGTACAACCTACTCTCAAGGGTCATGAGGAGAAGTGTTTTGTAAGACTTAAAGTAAAATATAAATGTAAGTACATGTTCTATTTTACATTACTGTTCCATATGTGACATTTAAATGTTTTTTTAAAAAATTAAGATAGAAGTGTGAAAGTCTCAAAGGTAACTTGAGATCATTATTTGTGGATCAAAAAACTTTGCATTTGTGTGGTACTTTGAGGTATATATTCCAATTTTAGGAAATGGATAAAGGCTCTATTTGCCCCTCAAAAATAAAATTTACCTTCAGAATATAGAGTTTAAGTAGAATAACCACCATCAAAACATGGGTGGGCTAAACCATTTGTCAGGATCGTTACAGATATGGTGAGTATAATCTACATTGTGGTTTGGGATACTTTGATAATAAGGTGGCGGTGCCAGAAAGCTACCGTTCTCAAATGTTACTAAATTAAGTTAGCAAGATGTTTATTGCTAAACAGCATTGGGGTCATCTGATGTATCTGATGCATAACCTTTTGCCTTAAAAAAAAAATAGACCAAGACCTAAGAATTGGCATGGCCCATAAGGAATGATATAGACTTTCCATCATTTCACTCATGTCTGACCCTTCATAACCCCATTGGGGGTTTTCTTAGCAAAGATACTAGAGTGGTTTGCCATTTCCTTCTTTAGCTCATTTCATGGATGAGCAAACTGAGGCAAAAAGGAGTAAGTGACTTGCCCAGGATCATTACAGCTAGTAAGAGCGTCTGAGGCCACATTTTGAACTCAGGAAGATGAATCTTCCTGACTCTAGGACTGACACTCAATCCATTTTGCCACCTAGCTACCCATTAACACTGTACTCATGGATATTTTAATACATTAATAGCATGTAAAAATGGCAGTGGTTTCCAAGGAATCCAGAGAAAGTTGGTAGGGAATTGGCCATATTTATCTAACATTATCCATGGAAAAAGAGGATTGTCTGACAGATAGAACTTATTCTAGTCACTTAAAAGTTTCACCCTATAGAGAGATAGGGATCATTCTCAAGACTTGATCACAGCCTGCAATGAACTATCCAAGAAAAGCATCTAATCCCTTTTTATGGTGAACATTGAATCAGAGCAACCTTCTGACTACTAATTCAGTTTCCTACATGTCTTGATAGCCAAGTGGACTAGTAGTACAGAAACTCACATTGTATTCCCAGAAAAAGGATATGTCCCATTGCAGATGAATAAATTCCCATTCTGATTTATAAATGCTTTACAAATTTGCTTTTAATGACAACTCCTCACAATTTAGCTGCCTGAAGATTTTTGAACATGAAAGACTTGAAAGCCAAGCCCTAGAGGATACAGACACTCAGGAGACCTGAAAAATAGCCACGTGTTATAACCTTCATACAGATATCTGGTTTTACTTAATTCTGAAATAAGGAAAAGAATGCTCTAGTGAGAGCTTTGTTCATTGAGTTAAACTATTTCAGATATTTTGGTGTGATGCAAACATAGCATCTCCTTTATCTACTTTATTGCCTTTCCCTTGCTTCAATGCAAAGAGAAATTGGATAGCAAGTATGGTAAAGCACCAAAACCCCACAATTCTATCAGGAAGGCCCTTGTTTGGGTGACATTGATCCTGCATTGGTACACAGAGAAGCCCCATCCAGTGTACCCTACCTACATAAAATGAATTCTGAAATGTTTGGGATCAGAAGTGCTAAGGAAGAAGAAACTGTCAAGAAATTGATGACCTGGACTAGACACAGACAATTGTAGGTAAATAAAGTAGCTTATAAAGTTTAAGGTTCACATAGCACTATAAAACTTAAAAAAAAAACACCCAAAACTTTACATTAATCACTTCTTTTGGTGGTACTATGCATATTATGCCCAGAATACAAATGAAGAAATGGAGGGTCAGAGTTAAAGTAGGTTTCCCCAAACCTGAAAACTGATCATGATCACAGAAAAGATTCAAATTTACTATATCAAAGTCTCCAGTTCTGTGTTCTACACCACAGCTGGTGGCCTTGGAGGCTTATACTGATAAGGAAGCCTCAAGTTGTCCCAGGACTAGAATTGGAAGAAAAAATTACAAGGTTATAACTAACATATAACTGAATTGAAATTTAACAAGTATTGAAACTTCAAAGATGTGTAAAAATACATTTTTAGAATCATTGAAACAATACATTTTTACTTAAAAAATCATAATATAACAGTAGTTGAAATTTAGACATTAGGAGTGTGCAGGAGGAGATTTTTAGCATTTAAAAAAAATTATAGCACTTCAAATTCAAACCTACAAAAAAAATCTAATCCTGTAATTGATGTTGAAGAGTAGATACTAAAGTTACGGCTTTTCTGACCAGACCATTGTGAAATGCTAGCAGAGTACAGTAAGTAGACCATTTTTCCTCAGTTCATTGGACCCAGGTCTCAGGAAACAGCTCCTTTTGGTTGACAAACATGTGCCTACAGCTATCATAATTGTGAATTGAAAACAAGATATACATACAGCTGTTTTCTGTAACCAGTGCCTGGAGAGCAATCAGTGTTTACATTTCCAATTGGACAGAATGGCCTGGGAACATTATTGCATATCATTGTATTAAAACTGAGTAACTTGAGTGGGAAAAGCAATGAACTTTGAAACAGACAGTTTTAAGAACATCCCTTTTGACCCTGTAAATACTATAAAAGGTAATTTTCAAATGAATCATCTTTTTCCATTAACACTTAAGGCTCTGGGTGCTGAACTTGTCCTTACGGTCAGATTGACCAGAAATTTCATTTTGGATCACGGTTGCGTTGTCTTGTTTTGCACTTTAAGTATTACAGTTTCAAATATGAAACCTTTTGCTTATGTGGGGTTTTTTGTTTGTTTTGGCGTGGGAGTAGGCAGGGGTATCTTTTGCTCATCAACTCTTATAGGAAGTCCTAGTTATTTCAGGAGTTAATGAGAGAATAATGGGTGAGCTAATGGTTTGGAATAAGGTAATCTTTATGATTGGTAGATAAATGGCACAGTGGATAAGAACCTTGAGTCTGGAGTCAGAAAGACCTGAGTTCAAATGTGTTCTCAGACCTTTAGTAGCTGTATGACCCTGGGAAACTCACTTAACCCTGTTTACCTCAATTTCCTCATCGGTAAAATGAGCTGGAAAAGGAAATGGCAAACCGCTCCAGTACTTCTGTCAAAAAAAACCCAAATGGGGTCACAAAGAATCAGACACAGCTGAGGAATAGCAAAATCCTTTATAATATGGCTTTACCTTGAAGGTAAAAATCAGATAATCCTTTTCAAAGCAAAACCTTCACATTCTTTTTTTTTAAAATTAAGTTTGCATTGATGTCTTTTGTTTTTTACATTACCATAGTTTTCCCACAGCATCTCTCTCTTCCACTCCCAGAGAAGCATGCCATATAATAAACAGTATTTGAAGACAAGGGGAGAGAAAACAGTCAATGCAATCAATGCACTAAAAAGGTCTGCAAATGTGAAGTGTGCCACACCTGTGTACCTTTTACTTTTGCAAGACTGTAGTACTTACAGAGCAAAACAAAACAGACAGCACAACCGCCGTCTGAAATGAAATTGATCGTCAATCTCCTGACCATAACGACAATTTCAGCCCCCAGAATCGTGTGTTAACAGAAAAAAGAAATTCATTACTTCTGGGATTGGCTGGTTGTGTCCTCATAGCTCTTGAGCAATATTTGCTCTTTATAATTTTGCAATGTTCACTTCTGATTTCTCTGGGTGTTTCCATTTACAGCATTGTAATAACTGGACATATGATGTTTGTTTACTTCCTTCTGCATCAGTTCAAGTATATCTTTCAATGCTCTGTATATATCACATTCATCCTCTAAGACAGCACAATAATATTCTACTGCATTAACATATCACAATTTGTTTTGGTCAGTCCACAATATGAGCAAACACTTCTCCAAATAGTAACAATGACATCAAAAACTTTTCCAAATATTTTCTAGAATGAGCTTTAATATTATCCCATTCATTTAGAATGTATTGTGGAATATGGGTATAAGATGTTAGTCTAAGCTTCATTTTTATCCTGTTCATGTTTCCTAGAAGTTTTTACCAAAAAGGGAACTCTTATCTAAGGAATTTATGTTTTTTGGTTTGTTAAATACTGCATTATTGAGTGCCATGGTTTCTGATTCTCCCTTATCTAATCTTCCACTAATTCTATTTTTTAACCAAAACCAGGACCAGTGAACATTCTTAAGAGGACTAGACAATATCTAGTGACTTGAAACCACCTAGTTAGGGCAGAGTCATGCTCTGTCAGTACCTAATAGAGATTCCAGGGATTTCAAACACCCAATCAATAACACTGAGTGAGAATGTCATCTTTTCTGCTACTTCCAAAGGATACCTTTACAAAATATCAGGGACTTCTAAGGATCCATACAATCAGAACAAACTCTATATATGCAGTAATCCTTTTGGCCAAGTTCCAAACCCAGGAGATATCCATTGCTTGATGTTGGGCTTTTTTTGAACATACATTTTATCTGGATTGCTAAAAGTAGAGTGGAGGAGACAGGTTAAGACCTAGGGTTTTCTTCTCCAGTCAAGGAGCTTATTATCTGGTATGGTAAAACATATACTTAAAAAGATATCTAACAATATAACGTGAATCATGGAAAATTATGATCTCTGAAGAATCAAGGTTGAGTGACCCAAAGGATAACAAGAGTGGACGTAAGTAGGCTCAAGCAAGGCACCAACAAGGACTGGAGTACATGATTGGTGATAACGATGTTAGCATGAATTTGTATGACCAGTCTAGAATATTGGCCAATACTGTAGCAAGAGAAGAGCAAGAAAAAGGGGATAATGGGTGGACAACTCAAGGGTTGACTACTAGCATTCATGAAAAACTAAAAGATCCAGAAGAAGATGCGCAGCGTTTTGGCGTGTCAGTATAAATTAGGAATTCAAAGATGGACACAACCTTCAAATTCAGGGGTTCTTAACCAGGGATTGGCAAATTCGTTTTTTCAATTAGGTCTTGATAACTATTTTAATATAATTCATTTCCATTGTAGTCACAGACAATTTATTTTGAACATTAAAACATGATTTTAAGAAGAGATGCTGAGATTTCACTGACTAGACTGCCAAAGGTGTCCGCATCACACACAAAAAAAAAGTTAAAAAAATCCCTACCTAGAGTGTTTATTAGTAGTAAGCAAACTGGCATGAATATTCAATTGGAGACTCTATTCACAAGCCAAAAAGGATGTTGCTGATAAGAAGGACTTTAAAAAGCCATGTACTTTACTGCCTTTCTTACCATTTAGTCTTGCTCCGGACCTACAAAGCAAAAGCAGTACGTTTAGCCACAATGCAGGAAAACCAGTATTGTCCAGAGCTGCAGATTGATTCAACTCTAGTTAGGGCCAACACTGTTTCACAAGCAGGAGCGCAGAATAACTTAAATGGTTTTCAAATGTACTAAGGACACAGGCCCCAGGGACTTTTCAATACAGCAATCATGGGTTGGCTAGATAAAGCTACATACAGGACTTGGTAGGATGTCTTTGGGATCAGCAGCTGAACTCATGAACTCTCTATATGTCAGTCTTCTTCATGGAGGAAAGGGCCTACTCTAACCCAACTACATCAATTGAGTAGATAGTCTGTAGAAGATTTACAGAATCTCAGACTAAAGTAGCCCAAAGTGAGAAGGCAGGCTGCTTTTTGATCTGCATGGCTGAAAGAGTATTCACACAGATGGGATCAAAGTTTCCTAGCTATGTTAAAGCAGAGATACAAGGTAATATATGGTGTCCCAAAAGTCTTGTTTGTGACCCCATTTGAAGCATGGCAGAGATACTGGAGTAGTTTGCCATCGCCTTCTCCAGCTCATTTTACAGATGAGGAAACTGAGGCAAACAGGGTTCATGACTTGCCCAAGGTCACACAGTAAGTATCTGAGAGCACATTGGAACTTAGGAAGATGAATCTTCCTGATTCCAAGTCCAGTTCTCTATCCACTGAGCCAACTGCCTGAAAGTTTTAGTATAGTCTTAAACTATAGTAGTTTATAAATTTTTTTCCAAAAACATATACACCCTGTATATGGTGTATGAAATGGCATAGGAGTTCATAAGAGAGAAATCATTATAACCTAGGATAGTCAAGGGAAGATAGGGAAGGTATCATGGAGGAGGAGCTAGAACTTAAACTAGGTCTTAAAGAACTGATGCAACTTTAACCAGCATTTTATAGGCTTGAGTCTGCAAGGCTAACACACTGGGTACCCATTGGGTGGCAGGGTGAAGAGAATGATATGCTTGGAGTCAGGAAGCCCTGAGTTCAAATCCTACCCCAGACACTTATTAGCTATGTTTCCATGGACAATGTAAGAAGGTCGCCTTTGAGCTGAGTCCTGAAGGAAGCCAGAAGGTCCAAGTGAAAAAGTTGCAGGGAGGTGGAGAATATTAATTTAGCATGTGGATTGTAAATTGAGAGGAGCTTGCAGAGCTCATCATCTTACAAATGAAGAAACTGAGAGGTCAAATACAAGGCTGAGTCCATCTGAACACAGTTCTTGTGATTCTATTGCCAGCACTTGCTGTACTCCACTGACTGGTTAGAAGAGAGAAACTTTAGTTTCTTTAGATTCATAATTCATACATCCAGAACTGAAAGGAATTACAGAGTAAGACAAGTCCATTTTAACAAAGGAGAAGCTTTCTGATCCCTTGCTTTAGGGAATCTGTATTTTCTGATGATGCCTTTCAATAAAGATAAAAGATGCTTATCCCATTTGCAGAACAGTGAGAAGGGGTGGAATGAAGAAAGACCTAGAGATAACTGAACTTAATTGTCCCCCTAGATCAGTGCTTCTTAAACTTTTTCCACTTGTACCCCCTTTTCACACAAGAAATTTTTATGTGACCCCAGGTATATAGGTATATAAAACAGACAAACATTTACCAATAATAAAACATAAAGAAATTTATTTTAAAACAAGTCTTTGGTATACATATTTATGCACACACATATGTATACATATAATTTTACCATTTATTAAAGATGAAAGCAAATGTGCATACTAATGAGATGGATGTGCTCGTATTTGTTTTTTACATGAATGAAATATTGGTGGCCTATTTGATACTGCAGAACATAGAGCATCTTCAACATTTTTTCAGAATTGAGCAATATTTTGATTTTATAATCGTCAGTGCTGAGAACACCACTTCATATAGATGCCTAGTACAAAAGGACAGAGGTATGTTTAGGGCCTTTTCAGAAATTGTTAGAAATTCTGTCCTAATTTCAAGCCACAACTCATTTAATGATTTTTTTTAGGAAACTCAAGTTTTAGAACTATGTCTCTTAATAACTTCTTGAATTCTTCTTGCATTTTATTAGCAGATGACTGACCCTTTTGATTTCAGTTGACTGTGGTTTATGAATCTAATTTATAAGAAATGAAACAAAAGAATGTCCTCTTTTACCTATTAAAAAAATCAGGCCAGGAGGGGAAAAAACCTTCAGGGTTTCTGGTCAAAACAGAAACAATTGCTATTTACCCTGAGTCGATAAGGACCCAAAGGATGACCACATTAACTGGCCAGCGGTAGGTCCTGGAGGGTTGGGCTGTCTCAGTTTGGTATTAGTGTCCTGGTTCTTTTTTTTTTTTTTAATAAAAATTTATTTATTTACCTTTTTACATTCATTTTCACAAAATTTTGGGTTCCAAGTTTTCTCCCCTTTTATCCCCTCCCCCACCCCAATACACCGAGCAATCTAATATTCCCTATCACCGGTGTGCCCTCTCTTCTATCATCCCTCCCTTCTCTTGTCCCCATCTTCTCTTTTGTCCTGTAGGGCCAGATGACTTTCTGTTCCCCATTAACTGTATGTCTTCTTTCCTACTAGCAACAACAATACTCAACAGTTGTTTCTAAAACTTTGAGTTCCAAATTCTCCCCATCCCTCCCTCCCCACCCATTCCCTTTGGGAAGGCAGGCAATTCAATATAGGCCATATCTGTGTAGTTTTGCAAATGACTTCGATAATAATCGTGTTGTATAAGACTAACTGTATTTCCCTCCATCCTATCCTGCCCCCCGTTATATCTATTCTGTCTTTTGATCCTGTCCCTCCCTGAGTGTTGACTTGAAATTGCTCCCTCCTCCCATTGCCCTCCCTAACATCATCTTCCACCCCCGACTAGATCCACCCAGCTAGTGCTTGGGGTCTGAGATTCAGATGGGCTTTCAGTGGTGGGCGTGGCTGCTATTCAATGTGAGCTTCATTTCTGGTGCTCAGGTGGGGCCAGGGCCGCCACCCAGGCTCAGTTCCCTCAGGGGCTTTATGCAGAGACCTTCAGTAATGGAGCAGGTAGGGGCAGGGCCGCCACCCAGGCTCAGTTCCCTCAGGGGATTTATGCAGAGACTTTTGGTAACGGCCCTGAGCTCCTGCCTGCTTGGGGAGTCCCGGGCCACCACTGCCTCCACCGCTGCCTCCCGAGGGGCCCGAGTCACGGAGACACCCCGCTCCCCTCTCGGCCAGACCAGAAGTCTCTCTCACTGACCTGTAGTGCCTGTGGGTGGAGGGACCTTCACTACTGCCAGAGGTTGCGTCGCTGAAGCCTGCTCGGATCTGCTCCTCTGGGGCCACATGGACAGGGCAGCACAGGGGTGGGCTCCTCTGTCTGGAGCCCGACTGACCCCTGGAGATGGCTCCCCAGGGCTCTCTGGAACGGAAATGTCTTCCACTGTGTTTTTGCACGCCTTGCAGTGCTCCAGAATTTGTGGGGAATTCTTTTTGCAGGAAATATATGGGCTGTGGGTTCGGAGCTAGCATATGTGAGTCTTTCTACTCTGCCATCTTGGCTCCTCCCCCCAAACATTAAAATTCTAATAGAAATGTTATACAATTTTTGAGGAACAATATTATTTATTGGAATTACTGCTAGTGAGAAATTCAGAAGACTTGAAAATTCAGATTTTCTCAGCTCCAGCATATTTTTTATTCTATGAATTCATTTTGTTTCAAAGTTATTCACAAATTATCCCCACTCTAAAAGAGTTCTCTTACAAAAAATAAGAAAAACCAATAGGATGATATCATTTGAAAGAGAATGCCATTCCACATCTGTAAAAGAACCCCCATCCCAGTTCCCTGGTTTTAATTTTTTTTCTAGAGGTGTATATTTTTTCCTTCCCACCTTCCATGTCATTAAGAAAAAAAGGAAAGAAAAAAAGCTTCTTATAAAATATGCATAATCAAGCATTGGATATATATACAAAAGTATTTATGTCTTATTCTTTACCCTAAACCCATTAACTCTCTATCAGAGGATGGTATATCATTGGTAAACTGCAATCATGAATTATGTCAACTATATTGACCAGAGTTCCACAGTTTTGCAAATATATATGCCTTTACAGTGTTGTTTTTATTATATCACTTCTCTTGGTTTTCTACTAATTTAAATCTTCCTCAATTGACATTCTTCCAACTCTTCCAGCTCATATAATTGTGTGGGTATAAATATATATAATGTTTGAGAGCATTAAGATTTTCCTTCTGCAAAATAGGTTTAATAATAGAAATGCTGCATAGCTAGCAGGCAATTTGAAAGGAAGTGTTTTATTACTGTCAAAACACTATGTAAATTTAAGTTAGTTTTCCAATAGAATTTTTTATAATGCACCTTACACATCAATTATTTTAAGGCAGGGCAGCCCAGTGTATAAATGTAACTGGCTAAAACCACTGAGTGTGAAAGACCAGAAGAATGTTATTAGAAGTCTGTGTTTCTCTATATGAGAGCAAATGTCTTTTATTTCTTTTACAAAGATTTCTTTCAACTACATATCATTTGTGAACCTGGGGAAAATTTTTTTCTCCCCTATATTCCATTCACTGGAATACAACAGATTTGTTTATGAAGTGAATGACCTCATAGGTCCCAGGTTCATGCTGATACACGTCATTCAGAGATGCGTTTAAATAAAGTCATGTGTATTTCCAAAAAAACTTTAAAGTATAACTGGGTAGATATGAATTCTCCTATATAATCAAGAACCTATACAAAATGAGGGCCAATCACCCTTAATTTATCCATGTAAACTCCGTATTTTAACGTATCAAGGTAATGCTGAAAATGGGATACACTATGTAATAATGTAGTAGTTTCTCATATATAAAAAGCCAGCCACATGTACATACAACTACATATATGTGTGTATGCGATATCTATAGATATAATTAGTTTATTCTCATGCCAGAATTACCAAGTGATTCCACACTAGAGGAATAACCATAGCATTTGGTGGCTGAGTGGATAGACCACTGGGCAGGGTATTGGAAATATCTGAGTTCAAATCGAGTCTCATGCACTTAATACTTGTGTGACCTTGAACAAGTCACCAATTACCTATCTGCCTCAGTTGCCTTAATGATATAAAACGCTGAGGATAACAAGACCTGCTTCCCAGGGCTGCTGTGACAATCCAATGAGATATCAAACTAAAATTTCTATGAAGCAATAATCCTAGTGTCTAGCACATAGTAAGTACTTAATTAAAGTGTAATCCCTTTCCCACTGATGAAAAATGTTGTTGGTTAAACCCTTTACCAGATTCTACCTCTGGCAGATTAATTAAACAGATTAAATAAGTTAAAATGGAGGTAAAAAATAACACATTAGCTCTAATATTGCATAGTGGATTAAGGGGCCAGGCTTGGATTTAAAACCACCCTGGGTTCAAGTATGGCCACTGACACTCACTAGTGAAAATGGACAAACTGTTGAACTGCTCAGTGGCCAAGACAGCAAAGAGTTTTACCTAGAGATGAGGGGCCCATAGTAAAACATTAAAATTCTCAGAAAGTCATTAGACTCCATCTGTTGCATTCTAATTTTGAGAGAACTATTCTCTTCAGTGAGCTTTTGAACCTCTTTCTCCATTTGACTAATTCTGCTTTTGAAAGCATTCTTCTCCTCATTGGCTTTTTGAACCTCTTTTGCCAATTGAGTGAGCCTATTTTTTCAAGGTGTTATTTTCTTCAGCATTTTTTTGGGTCTCCTTTAGCAAGGTATTGACCCGTTTTTCATGCTTTTCTTGTATCTCTCTCATTTCTCTTCCCAGTTTTTCCTCAACCTGTCTAACTTGCTTTTCAAAATCCTTTTTGAGCTCTTCCATGGCCTGAGCCCACCAGACATCCACCTGGGATGTCTGGGATACAGAGGCCCCGACCTCCACATCTTTCCCAGATGGAAAGCATTGTACTTCCTCATCAGAAATGAAAGGAGGAATAAACATCTCTTCCCTAAGAAAGTAGCTCTCTATGGCCTTATTTTTCTTCCCTTTTCTGGGTATTTTCCCAGTCAGTTACTTGACTTCTGAGATTCCTCTCCACCTCTGCCTAGATCTGCCCAGCTAGTGCTTGGGGTCTGAGATTCAAATGCGGCCTCCCAGACTCAGGGCTTTCCATGGCAGGCGGGCCTGCTATTCAATGTGAGCTTAAGTTCTGGTGCTCAGGTGGGGGCAGAGCCGCCTCCCTGGCTCAGTTCCCTCAGGGGGTTTATGCAGAGACCTTTGGTAATGGCCCTGAGCCACTGCCTGCTTCAGGAGTCCTGGGCCGCTGCTGCCTCTGCCCCTACCTGTGCCGCTGCCTCCCGAGGGGGCCCGAGGCATGGAGACACCCCACTCCCCTCTGGGCCAGCCCAGAAGTGTCTCTCACTGACCTGTAGCATCTGTGGGTGGAGGGACCTTTGCGGCTGCCAGAGGTTCCGTCCTTGAAGCCTGCTCAGATCTGCTCCTCTGCAGCCACGGCCAGGGCAGCACAGGGGTGGGATCCGCATCCGCAGTGTGAAGGACCCCTGGGGATGGCTTTCCAGGGCTCTCTGGAACAGAAATCTCTTCCATTGTGTTTCTGCGCAGCTTGCAGTGCTCCAGAATTTGTGGGGAGTTCTTTTCACGGAAAATTTATGGGCTGTGGATTCAGAGCTAGCATACGTGAGGCTTTCTACTCCGCCATCATGGCTCCTCCCCCAGTAGTATTTATTTTGATCCAACTTCCTCCCTGGGATAATTTGAGGTCAAATTCCTGGCATTTCTTTGCATCTCCTCCATCTATTGGAATTCCTATAATTTCAGATTCATTGGCAGATTCAACAAGTGAAACAGTCAGGAGTTCTTAGAGTGGTGGTGGTAGTGGTCATTTTTTTTCTGCACTGTATGATAGTCTTCATTGACTGCAAAAACACTAGGTTCAAAAGAAATGTCCATACTAACAAAGGAGAGTCACTGACAGTAACCTTTCTATCATGCTATGGCAGGATGATTCTGTAAAACAGAGTTAAAAATAAGGCTTAGAGCATACCTGCATTTCAATAAAACATGTTCATTACTTTAAAAAAAAAATGCATGAAAACTACTGCAAACAAGGATGTAACCACAAGTGATATATTGATTTTGTCTTAGAAATCTATTGACTCTTCAACATAATTAGATGGTGTGACCATTCATGGCTAAGTTTCTTCATTTAAGGAACTAAGTATCATACAGTAGTATCAAATCTAAATTATGCTACACAACTCAATTACCAAACAGACCTTAAATAATTTGGGAAAAGATAAAATCTAGGCCAAGGCTGTGCTTACAATGAAAAGGTATGATTTTATAATTCAGAGGGAGTTATGTGTTCCAACATCCTTAAAAAATATGTAGTTATTAAGGACAAGGAGGCAAAAGATAGACCTCTCCATTCTAAATATGTAAAGGTACAATATGCTGACTGGATCTAACTGTCCAATCACATGGTTTTCAAAAGTTATTACACAAGACTGAAAGAATACTTGTATCTGGCAATGCGGTAGTGCCATGGACAGAAATCTGAGTTTGGAGTCTGGAAGACCTGAGTTCAAATCTAGCCTCAGACATTTCCTAGCTGCATGACCCTAGACAAGTCACTTACCCTCCACTGGCTTCGGTTTCCTCATCTATAAACTGGGGATGGAAATAGCCCCTATCTCCTGGGTCATTATAAAATAGATTAAATTACACAATAATTGTAAAGCGTTTAGCACAGTCCCCAGCACATATCAAGTGCTATGTAAAAGCTAGCTATTGTTATTATTGTCTCCTTAGAATGGCTGCTGGATTCACTAGATTAGAAACAATCCACAACATCTAGCTCAGTATCAGGGATTTCTTAGATACTCCTTTGAGATTTGTGCAAAGCTGTATTTAACATAATTACTGGTGATGCTGATTTGAAAGGAATATCTCTCTAACAGTGAAATGTACCCTGTGGACATATGACGTTTATCCGTTTCCCTACAGATTTCCTTTCTTGAACTAACTAGATCTCAACTTCAACAAAAGTAACCACCAGGAAACACTGACCAAATTGGAACCCAAATTTAGAAACAAATGTAGATCACATTATGTAAATGAGGTAAACACATAATGCTCTCCTTGGTTCCAAATGATCAGGTTTTGGAAGCTAAAGAGAAAAGAGAAGCCATCAGGTTTTTTTTAAGCTGAAAAGAAGTTCAACTGATGACATAATGCTCAACAGAAAAATTTCACACACAGGTAGTAATTACTGCCAGCACTGCTGAGAGATGTGCAGAGCTGGTCAACAGAAACAACACTTTATCTAAATGACATTTCAGCTAAGAACTAAGCTTTATGTCATCCCATTTAGCGCATATTCTTGCAATTAGGCTTTCATTCTAGGGCCTCAATAGAAATTATCAACTCAAAGATCTCCAAGGCTTTTCCCAAGTCTAATGGTCATTTATTTTCTCCTCTTCCTCAAGTTTTCCCACAGGACCTAAAGAGAGCTACAACCCTTAATTACACAAAATACTCTCACTTCAATATTAAAACAAGGCAACACTGAAAAATATTGTCTTAAGCCCTTCAGCAGCATTCCCAAATATTCTCCTTCCTTTTCCATTGATTCTTTTGGGGATCAAATTCTAGTTATGAAAGCAGCCTTGACATTTTATCTACTACATTTGAGGTTGTCTGATAAATCCACCTATCCATTGCTGACCTCACTTCTGTACTATTGTTTGCTTTACCCAACTGATGGTAAGACCCTCTACATTCAAATTTGCAGAGCCAAGAAGAAAGGACTTAATTATTCCTCCAAAGCCTACTCAATCAAATACATTCACCACCCTTATGGCTAGCAGCAAGACTTTGCATTACACACAGTCACTAAATAATGACAATTTTGCCCTTTCTCATATCTGTTGCATTATTCTTGAAACCAATGCTGCTTGTCTCAACTACTTCCTTATCATTTCAGACCTGGTCAGCACCATACAGAGAAAGGAACACAGATTCTGGAGTCAGAGAACTTGTTTTCAACTCTGGTGTTCCCCATGCAACTGGGCAAACAAATCCTTCCCTCAAGGCTTCAGTTTTCTCATCTGCACAAATGAGAGTTGTACTGTCTCTAATGCCCCACAAAGTTCCAAAACTTATAATTATGGCCTCCCTGCTTATATCTTAAATTCCCTTTTCTATAGTCTTCAGCATGCTTTCCCTGACAATACTGGTTCCCTTCTTTCCAAGATTTGGACTTGTAATTCACTTGTCTTGCCAGTGTACAACCTATCCTCGAGCCCTGCCTCATTAGACAATGCAAGCTCCTTAGCCGAGAAGATGTTTCATTTTACCTTTAAATGCCTAGTGCCCCCCTGTAGCATCTGTAGACAATTCATCCTGCTTCTTGACAGACTGCTCACTCCTCATACTTCCAAGTAAGCTACTATTTCTCTTATTCTAGTCAAGTGAAACTGTTCCCTGTTCTCTACATTCCCTACTCTGCTGATCTTGGGCTCTACCACACAACCCCTCATCACAATACAACCAGCCTTTATTCTTGCTCAAAGTCTCTCATGTGCATCTCAAAGCTCCTCCTCCAAAGAATCTTCCCAAGAAAGCAAAAGAATAACGCAGCACTTTTTGCAGAGTAAATGACATATTTTTCAAGCAAGCTGTGAATCCAATTTTAAGCACGTAACTAGGATGGTGACAGGAACTGATGCCAAGGACTGAGAAGCAAAAGCTTTACACATTTTAATTGCTATTTTCCACTATGACTGAGCTTAAATGCCTAACAAAGTGTATATTTACCTCAAATACTTTCAGTTGTGGAATAATTTCTTCCAGCAGATGAATATCTTTGGAGATCCTGGCCTTTAGCCTGTTCCACTTTTCTTGAACATTCTCATATTCCTGCTGGCATTTATTTTTTATATCATGGGGGGAATATTGCTCCAGAGTCTTTGTTTCCACTTCCAGTTTATCCAAAGAAGGCTTCAGACCCTCAAGTATTTCTTCAAGAACTTAAAAAGATATTTCAAAGATTCTGATTATTTATAGCTCTCTGTTTTTATACATGTATTGGTAAGTTAAAAAAAATGTAGGCCTTCTCTAGATATTTGGTCAAAAAATAAAACCAAGAAATGATAGACCAATTTAAAAAAAAAAAAGAACACAACAAAGTTCCTTGTCTAAAGTGCAGTCCTAGGTGCTAAGCATCAGAAGACAAAAAGAATAATAGTCCTAACCCGTGCCTTCTACTGAAGGTACACAGATAAGGAATTTTAAAAGGTAAAGAGCACCAGCAGCCAGAGGTTTTGCACAGGAAGACATATCAAAGCTGGACCTTGAAGAAAACTACTGATTATAAGATAAAGAAGCAAAGATGGGAATGCATTAAGGTGATCATGGAGAGTCACTATTAAAGCATTGAACTGGAAATGGTATACAGCATAGGCTTGAAATGCCAAACTGTGGTTTTAATTTTCCCTAAAAAGCAACAGGGGAACACTGAATACTTTTCAGACAGAGGAGTGACATGGTGAAACTTGCATTTTAGGAATATTAATTTGATGGCTATGTGAAAGAAAAAGTGGACAGGTGAAGAGTTAGAAAGAGGCAGACCAAAAAAGAGGACACTGAAAGATTGCAGGAAAGCAGAGAAGAGGGTCTGCACCAGAGTAGCAGATCTGAGAGTAAAATGTAAGAATGTTGGGGAGAGAAAATGAATGAGTTATGGTAAAAGAACAGATTGACTGAGTGATGGAGAAAGGGGATTCAAAGAAAATTCTTTGATTATAAATGAGGGCCATATTAAGGAGTGAAAGGATAAAAGCCTCAGTATGGTGTAGTACAGGAGTGGGGAACCTGCAGCCTCAAGGCCACATGCAGCCTAGAAGAAAACAAATGATTCCTTTTGTGGTACACAGGACACTTTCAAGTGTAGATATTAAGCAAGCAGTGGGCATTATGGTACTAGATTTCAGGATAGAAATTAGGGTTGGCTATATGGGTTTGGAAATTATCTGCAAGGAGATGATAATTGAATTTGTGGAAGCTAATAAAATCGCTATGTAGAAGACAGGAGAAAGGAGAAGGAGAGGGAAGGGAGGAGAGGAGTGCAATAGCCACATTTAATGGGTAGTAGGCAGATAATTATACAGAAAACGGCATTAAGAAGGAGCCATCCTGGCAGAAGAACAGCATCAAGTTATGAGTCGACGAGGCACTAAGCAAGGAAAAGAGGGACCTTCGAATCAAGGCCAGGATTCGAATCAGAATTCTTCCAATTAATCATCCACATGACTTTAGACAAGTTACTTAACTTCTTGACCTCAGTTATTCATTTGTAAATAAAGGTAAGAGATATTTATTATGTTTATAATTTGTTTTTATTCCTTATATAAATAAATATATATTAGTAAATAAAAGATTGGACCAGATTAGTTCAGGGGTCCCTCTCAGTTTCTAAGTCACTATCCTAGGGATGTCATGGAGGAAGCAGTATCTTGGGAGAAGGGAACAGTCACCAGTATCTAAAGTTACCAGGAAGACAAGTAAGCTTAGTATAAAGAAAAAGACACTGGAGTGAGAAGTTTACAGATCATTGTCAGTCTAGAGAGAGCAGATTCAGTTGAGTGATATGGCTGGAATCTAAAACGGAGTCACAAGTGAGTGAGGTGTAAAGACTCTGAGCCAATAAATAGGAAAGGACAGTTTGAGAAGTCGGTTGTAAAATGGAGAAGAAATGCAGAGGATCCCAAAAGTCTTAGTATATTTTTAAGTTTTATAAACTTGAGAAGTATAAATACTGCGAATGTTTGTTTTGTTTTGTTTTTCTTTACAAAAAACTAATTGAAAGAATATTTAGATTTGTGAAATGTTGGTATTTTAAATTAGAGTTCAATATAAACTATTTCCTCTGCTCTATTGTTATTCAGTCATGTCTGACTCTTCGTAACCCATGAACCAGCTGTCCATGGGGTTTGCTTGGCAAAGATACAGAAGGGTTTGCCATTTCCTTCTCCAGTTTTATGCAGGCAAAGGTTAAATGACTTGAGCAGGGTCACACAGCTAGTAAGTGTCTGAAGTCAGATTTGAACTCTGATCTCTCTGCTGCACTACCTCACTGCTGCATGTACTGTATGTGGGCAGGGGGAGGTGAGGGGAGGAGAGTGGGGGGGAAGGATGTACATAGACACATCACAATAATCTACTTTTATACTTTGTAATAAAAAACTGTCATTAGCTCCTGTTCAGTAATTGAAAGGATTATATTTGCAATTGATTGTAGCCTTAAAATCATCCAGAGAACAAGTTTATGATGCATACATAACAGTTTTGAAACTACTTAACAAAAAAACAAAAAAAAAGTCTAATGGAGATAGAACAATTGACTAAGGTGACCAAGAAAGAGGACCTCTTGAACCACTACAGAAAGCATCATCCAGAAAATTAAAATAAAATATAAACTGTTATTCCAAGTTCACAAAGCAAGATAAGTGTAAAAGAAATCACATCATTAAACTTCCCAATCTTTTCTGAAGTTAGCATAAAATTTATATTTCTGAAATTATTAAAGCTTAAGCTACACTAAGACTTTTGGGAAATGGGTATAAAGGTTAATATTAGTCTATCGACTTAAGTAAGATCTTCAAAACACTTGACACCTACTACTATATTTGATCCTCAACAATTTTATTTTATTTTTCTTTTTCAAAAAATTTTCAAGGAAAACTGCTCTAACTTTCCAGAATTTGAGGCCAAAAGAGAAATTGAAAGAATCCACTGATCATCTCCTCTTCAACAATTCTATAAGTAAAACACTACAAGAAGCATTACCCCTAATTTACAGATAACTAAGTGCAAGAGAAGTTATATGATTTGACCCATGCTCACAAAACTACTAAGTGATGACATGTTTTTCCTAATGCCAATTCTGGTACTCTTTCCACTACAACTAATGAGTTCTTCTTTTGAAAGATAATCTTGAAAAGGGTACTAATATTTTTTAAAAAATCAAGAGCAAGTAAATAACATAAAGGTAATGGTGGCTATATTAAAAAACACAAATTATACTTCTCTTTGTGACTAAGGTCACAGGTTCAGTGGATAACTAAAAAAACATAAAGATCCAAAGGTCAAAAGACTAATAAATAAAAAAGCAAAGCAAAAAAATGAATTTCAAATTATTTCATAATTTTTAAGATAATAAAAATTAAATTTAATAAAGACAGACTCTAACAAAAATATAATAAAAATAAGACCTAACATAGTCTTACCATTTTCTCCTGTAAGGCCTTCTCAACTTTTGAAAGGTCACTCAAGCTATTCAGAGAAATCTGAACCTTATTTTCTGATTCATTTAGCACATCCTTCACTGCCTGCAATGCCGTTAAGTAGTCCTCTCCAGGATGGCTCTTCAGATCTGCGTATTTTAGAAAATCTTAATTTAAGCACATATTAGAAAGTCAGTATTCTTTCATATGTCAATCATTTTGTGCTGACTAGGCAGATATTTACCCTCTATGTGAAATGTTCTAGTTAAAACTAGAACAGTGTATAAATTAAAAATACACATACTGCTTTAAGTCTCACATCATAGTTTCAGGACTATCATAGTTGAGGTGCCCCATATTAATTCACCTTTCTTTCCTACATTCGTTGTGATGAAAGATCTCAGTAATGATGAACTTGCACTGATTGCTTTTCTCCTAGTCTAAGACTTTCCTTTTCTCTTCCCTCCTACTCATAAGAAAACTACAACCTTTAAAGCACAAGTATAAATATCTACCAAAATTCTCACGGCTCTCAGTCGTGGACAAACTGTCACCTATCATGAACCACTCTCAGATTCCTTACTCCCACTCTAATGTTAGTCTTAAAAATGTCTGAGGCATGCATTTAATTATGTTCTTTAAAAAAAATGAACCAACAACACTTTGAGTGCAAAGGGAACTTCCTTCCATTTAAAACATAAGAAGGAGCAGCCAATAAGCAGCATAGGTTAAGAAATTAAAGACTGATCCTTGCCCACTGGCACCAAAGCCTACTCTGGAAGTGCAAGCTGAGAAAAAAGAGCTGTCTGCAGATCACTTCCTTGACCACTGAAACTCACTGAACAAAAAACCTGGGCTACAACTACAAAATCTTGTCCCTAAGAGAGGAAATGTAATCCATTTGCCAGACATAAACAGAATCCTTCATTTCACCACAAGATCGATCATTACTTACAAGCAAAGAGCATTATCAAACCAGCACAAGGTTGCCAACACCAGAACCGAAGCAAAGCCTGTGCTGTAAGAGCTTAGGAAATTCCTTTATGCTTGTACTGGGAACAACTAGGGAGAAGTACATCATTCCTTGAGGAGATTTTTCTACAACCTGTGTAGCTCAACAGATTTTTGACTTCATCAAGATAGATATTCCTTCCATCTGAGCAAAATTAATTCCCTAAAAGCCAACACTAGTGACTGGGAGATAGGAGAAAAGGGAGATGCAAGGAAGTCTTAAAGAAACATTACTGGATATTCTTAGTATACCTCAAATATAAATACATAAACCTTTTGTCAATGAAAACAAAGTTCAAATCATACTCAACAAAAAGGGTATTAGCAAAGTGAACTTGGCCACAATGACTGGAGGCAACGGAAAGGCGACATGCCATTAGCAAACTTCATATAGCAGACCATAGCATAGACAGTTAGAATGGGTTTGTAGACTTTTCTTCACCTAATACACACATACATGCACCTGTGTTCACGTACGCATGTGCACACAACACACGCACGCATGTGCACACAACACACGCACACACACAGACACACACACACACACACACACACACACACACACAAAACTATCCATGACCAACCTCGGTTTCCTTCTGTTACACTTTTTAGAGGACAAAATCACACGTAGAAATGGCAAGTACTCCTTCACAGAAAGGCAACCATGAGAGAAGTGTGCTCTAATACCAGTTAGATGGCCCTAAACCTACCATGGAATGAAAATAGCTACTCTGTGGACACAGGACCTCATGGAGGTTCCCCAAAGTTAAACGTGTCATTGCCCCAATAGCCCCTCCAGTGCCAGATAAACCAGGATCTAATTCCAAGCTTCCATGTAGCTAATAGATTAATAATAATAAATAAAAATGTGGGCTGAGCCAAGATGGCAGAGTAGAAGCCGGGACCAGCTAGAGCTCTCCCTGGAAACCTCTCAAAAACCCATAAAAATGACTAAACAAATTCTAAAAATTCAGAAGTCACAAAATGACAGACTGAAGCAAATTTCCAGCCCAAGACAATCTGAAAGGTTGATAGGAAGGGTTTATCTCACCTGGCTGGGAGCAAAGAGCACCAACATAGACAGAGGAGGAGCAGGCCTTAAGGGACTGAATCACTGGCAACTACTGCAGTTTCCAGACTTCTCAAACCACAAATGTCAAAGACAGCTTTGAGCTCAATGGGAAAGGTCTCTCACCTGTCTGAGAATGGTACATTGTCCAGACCCAGACTCAGACCTAGAGCGATGACAGCCACTGCTGAAGCAGAGGCAGTTTCTGGGGCTCCCCACTTAACAAGAAGTCAAACTTCAAGTGACTGGCTGGGAAAATGGGCAAAAAGGGGGGAAAAAGAAACAGACTACAGATTCTTACTTTCTCGGTGAAGAGGAATTTTCTTATGTCATTGGTGATGAGGCAGATCAAAACATACAAGAAGAAAACAACAAAGCCAAAGCTGCTGCATCCAAAGCCTCAAAGAAAACCATAAATTGGTCTCAGGAGATGGAATAGCTCAAAAAGTGTTTTGATAATCGAGTAAGAGAAGGAGAGGAAAAACTGAGAAGAGAAATGAGAGTGATGCAAGAAAATCATGAAAAACAAGTCGATAGCTTGCTAAAGGAAACCAAAAAAAAAAAAAAAGCTGAAGAAAATAACAATTTTAAGGGGTCCAAAAAGCCAGTGAGGAGAAGAATGCCTTAAAAAAGCAGAATGGGCAAAATGGAAAAAGAGGTCAAAAGCTCACTGAAGAAAATAATTCCTTAAAAATTAGAATGCAACCAATGGAAGCTAAGGACTTTATGAGAAATCAAAAAATTATAAAACAAAACCAAAAGAATGAAAAAATAGAACACAATGTGAAATACCTCACTGGAATAACAAATGGCCTGGAAAATAGATCCAGGAGAGACAATTTAAAAATGACAGGACTACCTGAAGGCTATGATCAAAAAAAGAGCCTAGACATCATCTTTCAAGAAATTATTAAGGAAAACTGCCCTGATAGTTTAGAATCAGGGGGTCAAATGGAAATGGAAAGAATCTACCAATCACCTCCTAAAAGAGATCCCAAAAGGAAAACTCCTAGGAATATTGTAGCCAAGTTCCAGATTTCCCAGGTCAAGGAGAAAATATTACATGCAGCCAGAAACACTTCAAGTATTGTGGAAAGACAATAAGGATAACACAAGATTTAGCAGCTCGTACACCAAGTGACTGGAGTGTTTGAAATACGATATTCCAGAGGTCAAAGGAGATAGGGTTAAAACTAAGAGTCACCTACCCAGCAAAACTAAGTATAACACTTCTAGGGAAAAAATGGAACTTCAATGAAATAGAGGATTTTCAAGAATTTTTGAGAAAAAGACAAGAGTTGAATAGAAAATTTGACTTTCAAATACAAGAACCAAGAGAAGCATGAAAAGGTAAACAGGAAAGACAAACCATAACGGACTTATTAAAGTTGAACGGTTTACATTCCTACATGGAAGGATGATATTTGTAACTTATGAGACCTTTCTCAACATTAGGATAGCTGGAGGGGGAAAATATATATGTGTGTGTGTTTGTGTGTGTGTATAATGTATGCATATGTGTGTGTGTGTGTGTGTGTGAGAGAGAGAGAGAGAGAGAGAGAGAGAGAGAGAGAGAGAGAGAGAGAGAGAGAGAGAGAGACGGAGACAGAGGCACAGAGTGAGCTAAATGTGAGGGGATATCTAAAAAAGAATACTAAGTCCTGAGAGGAATGTCCTAAAAGAAAGAGGAAGAGAGAGGTAGAATGTAGTAAATCATCTCACATAAAAGAGGTAAAAAAGAGCTTTAACAATGGAGGGAAAGAAGAGGAAGATGAGAGGCAAAAAGTGAGCCTTCCTTTCCTTGGATGTGGCTTCAGGAGGGAATAACATACACACTCAATTTGGTATGGAAGTTTATCTCATGCTACAGGAAAGCAGGGGGGGAGGGGACAAGAGGGGGATAAGAGAAGGGACAGTAGAATCAAGGAAGGGGTAGATGGAAGCAAACACTTTGGTAGAGGGCAGGTCAAAGGAGAGAATAGAATAAATGGAGGGCAGGACAGGATAGAGGGAAATGTAGTTAGTCTTTCACAACATGATTGTTATAGCAGTGTTTTGCATGACTATACATGTATAATCTATATCAAATTGCTTGCATTCACAATGAGGGTGGATGGGGAGGGGGGAAGGGAGAGAATGTGGAACTCAAACCTTTAAAATGAATGTTAAAAAATTATTTTCCATGCAACTAGGAAACAAGATATATAGGTAATGGGGTACAGAAATCTATCTTGTCCTACAGGAAAATAGAAAGGAAGGGAATGGCGGTGGGGGGTGATAGGAGGGCAGGTTGGAAGAAAGGGCAATCAGCATACACACCGACCTGTGGTGGGGATAGGGGAGAAATTATGAAGTTCAAAATTTTGTGGAAGTGAATGTTGAAAACTGAAAATATTTCTTTTTAAAAGAAGCTAATGCTATAGTCCAAGTGAAAGATGATGACATAACTGTGTGAATGGAGAGAAGAGGGTGGACTCAAGAGATGTAATGGAAGAAGAATCATCACAATGACTCTAGGGTTGCAAACCTGAGTGATTGGAAGGATAGCTGCTTCATGAAAAACAGTAAAAATAAGATTAGGAATTGTTTTGGGGACTAATGTGAAAATATCCTTAATGTGAACGCTTATGTGGAGCTTATATCTGATTGCATGTCATCTCTTGGGGAGGTGGGAGGGGAGGGAGGGAGAGAAAATTTGGAACTCAAAAACGTGGAACTGAATGTTGTAAACCAAAAATAAATACATGGATGTGGATGGATGGATGAATAAATAAAATAAACAATAACAGTTGGTTTTTTGTTTTGTTTTTTTTACAGAGGCTAAGTGACTAGCCCAAAATCACAGAGCTAGTGAGTGTTGAGTCCATGTTCAAACTCAAATCTTCCTGACTCCAGGTCCTGTACTCTATCCAGTGCACAATTTAGCTCCCCTAATCCCTCTTAAGTCCCTCTCTTGAAGAATATTCTTGGAGAGGGCAGAAAATCTAGGCAGCCGAAATCATTCTTGAGCCTGCTACTAGAGGTCAGAATGACAACCTTACGATTTTACCCTACCCTTGGTCCCAGCTAGCTAGCTAGTCATTTCCAAGGAAAATACAATATTTGAGGGGCTGATCATGCTCCACATTTTCCCCTTAAATTTGGAGAATGAGTGTGTACATTCCACTGAAAAGCATACTGGATTTGAAGTCTGATAACAGGATATCTCAGCTCTGACATTAACTATCTCTATGAGGTGTCAGTTTCCTTAAACCTCAGGTGTTGGGCTACATGACCTTGCAGAATCTGTCCATTTCTCATTTTGTGATAATTGATACAGTACCACAGTTATTTGTTACTTTATACATTGCTTTCTCAAGTGCTCAATATTTTTGAGTTAAAAATTTATAATGAACTCTCTGGGTATATTTGAATAAAACAAAAACTAAGAATAGGATTTCCTACCCACTTCCATCTTCTGGAGGGGGGAGGGGTTGGTATAAAAGCAGCAGCATAGAGTTTGGAAACCCCTGCCTCAAAATGTGGGATTTATTTGTAAAAATATATTTCATCTTCAAGTACAGGTGTCTATCTTGACACTGATTATATCTCCTTAACAGTATCTGGGTTTGTCCTAATTATTTCTTAGCTTATTGTCCTATGTTAAGTAAGTGATTGATTCATATTGCCTAGACTCTCTGGGTCGAACTTTGGGTTGGCTTTAAAAGGCAAGGTTAGAAAGTTTTAGAGTCCTCAATCCCTAATAACTAGAGAAATGCAAATTAAAATGATTTTGGGGAGCAATCTGGCTAACACGACAGAAAAAGAAAATAACATATGGGAGGGGGTGAGGAAAAATAGGTACATTAATCTACTGCTGATGGAGCTGTGAACTGGTTCAAACATTCTCAAGAACAGTTTAGAACTATTCCTAAAGGCTAAAAAGTTGTGCATAGCCTTTGATCCAAGCAATAGCACTACCAGAGTTGAATCCCAAAAAGAAAAAAGAAAAAAAGGAAAAGAAATACATGTACAAAATTATCTGTAATAGCTCTTTTTGTGATGGCAAACCATCAGCAAATGAAGGATGAGCATCCACTTGGAAAAAAAACTGAACAAGTTGTGGCACATGAGTGTGATGGAGTACTGTTATGCTATAAGAAATGATTAGCAGGATGGTTTTAGAAAAACTGGGGGGGACATATATGAACCAATGCAAAGTGAACTGAGCAGAACCAGAAGAACACTGTACAGAAATATTGTAATAACAATAAATTGTAAACAACTCAGCTATTCTAATCCATACAACAATCCATACCAGCTCCAAAGGAGTCTTGAAGAAAAATCCTATACACCTTCAGAGAGACCTGATGAACTCTGAGTGAAGATTAAAGTACATTTCATTCACTTTATTTTGGGGAGGATATTTATGAAACATTGTGAAAATGGAGATATGTTTTGCATGACTCTCTATGTATGTGTGTGTGCATGTACATATGCCTACACAGTGGATATTATATTTCTTACCTTCTCAATGTTTGTGACAGATCAGAAAGGAGGAAAAGAATTCAGAACTGAAAATAATTTTTTAATTCAATTAAAGGAATGAGAAAGAAAGAAAGAAAGAAAGAAAGAGAGAGAAAGAAAGAAAGAAAGAGAGAAAGAAAGAGAGAAAGAAAGAAAGAGAGAAAAAAGAAAGAAAGAGAGACAGAACTAGAACAACAAGAGGAGACAGATTGGCTTTCAGTGCTAAAATAATTTCAACACCAAAATTAAGCATGGAGGAAATATATAGGTTCTTGTGGGCAGTGGGTCTTGTCAGACTAGTCATCTAAGCCTTGGGTTCCTCAAATCCCTGGCTAAAATTCCACCTTCTAAAAGAAGCCCTTCATTCCAGTGCATTCCCTCTATTGATTATCTCCTATTTCTCCAGGATAGACCTCATTTGTATATGTTTTTAACATGTTTCAGTCATCAGACTGAGAGCTCCTTGATAGCAGAGAATGACATTTACTTTTCTTTGTATCTCCAGCTCATAGAATGGTGTCTGGTAAATGATTGTTGACTGAGGAAAGGAAAAGTGTCTTGACTATTTAGGGGGTTGGGTAGATAACTTTGCATTTTTTTTGGAAATAAACAAACCCTAGCCTATTCTCAGTGTTGTGTTTGCTACCTGACATGCTTGCATGGGAGATGATGGCTCCTCATTTTTTAAGAGGAGAATTCAATAGGATTTAGTTCCAGGGGAGGACCTCAGGTTTGCAAATCAACCAAATAGTAGAACAAGTAAGATACCCCCAAGACCAAACCTAATAAGAATAAGCTCAGAATTTAGATTCTGATTGCTGAGTGAAAAGTTTAAAATGTTAAGCAACTAAAAGAGAAGGATTAATGCTGATATACAAAGATATCACTAGGAAAAAAAAGCTCCACTACTATCAAAAAAGAGGTAGAAAATAACAAATGATCAAAATTCCCTAGTAAATATTTCAGTAATATAATCAAACCCAAGATTCTTAAGTAACTCCTTAAAAATGATCTGGCCATCACTTCATTTTCGCACAGAAGTATCTGAATTATCCTAATTCCTAAATCAGGCATTAAGATCAAGAGCAATGAAGAAACTCATTCTGAGGGGGTTGAGGAAGGCAAGATTTCCAGGAAGTCTGGTGTCTTATACACAGAAGGAGGCACTAAAGAAAGGTTGAGAACAAGGCCAAAGACCCAAAGACTGCTAAACTATGCAAGCAAACTCTAGATGAAAAGTGGAAAAGGACAGAATACGGAATGATTTACCTTTCTCCAGCTGTCGCTGACATTCCTCCAAATTCTGTTGCACAGATTTGTAGTGATCTATAAAGGTCTCTAGACTCTTCTGAAGGAAGCTTGGAGCAGAAGGCTGAGACATAAGATCCATACAGCTGGAAGATATCATTTCAACTTGAGGGCCAAGACTAAGCAGATGGGTTAGTTCCTACTATGGAATGGAAACACACACATAATGAGAAAACAGGTAAAAGAAGCTACATACAAAACAAATGACTTGCACCCATATTAAATGTAAAAGTAAAAAGCTCATTGAAAATTAGGACAGACCACAGAATGCATCTATGAGGCAAGGAGGTTATCTACCCACCTGGCAGGAATCCTTCAGGCCTGGATCAAACTGCTGAGTAGTATCTGAAAAGGGAGAGTTTTTCACCCACTCTTCCTTTTCCTTGACAGCCTTTTCGAGCTCATCCAAATCTTTAAAGTATACATTAATATCTTCTTGAAGTTGAATTCTTCTTGAAACATCTTCCAAATGCCATGCCACATCTTGCCATTCTGATAGGACCTTTTCCAAGACATTTTTTTACATCATCTGCAGAAAGTCCTTCTGTCATAATTTTAAAAAGCACAAACACACATAAGCAAGCATAGTCTTAATTCATCGCCAAATTTGTCTCCGAATGTTTTTTAAAACTCTGACAAAGTGAAAATCAGGGTAAAAGGTCGCTTTTAACACTAAGGGCATGTAGGTGGATAGGTTTTTGGTTTATTTTTTTAAGAATTACTGCAAGTTAGAATGTTTAAAGAACATTTTTTAAACCTTTTACCGAAGTAAAATATTTCAAGAAAAAAAATCTCATGTCATAAAAAGACAAAATTATACAGTGTTCTGACTATGCACTAAATTGGGTGATAAAAGCCTGAAGATTCTACAAATACATATATACAAATTAGATTATATTATTATTAAATTATCTATGCAATTATCTCCCCCTCCACTTTCTTCTTCTGTCATGATTAAATTAATACCACTACTCCTGAAAACAAATATCAGTGTGGTCCCCCATGATGCTGACCACCATCCCTATGACTTTCTAAAACAAAACAAAAACAAAACAAACAAATAAAACCACCTCTCCTTGGATTCATAGCAGTAGTCAGGGGAAAATCATATCTATAACACTTTTCAAAAGTAAAAAAGAAGAAAGGCATGCAACTAATATAGAAAGCCAACATTTTTTACAGATGACGAAACAGAGGCAAACAGGGTTAAGTGATTTGCCCACAGTCACACAGTTAAGAAGAGGGGGAAAAACCTCTTGAGAAAACTGGAAATTAGTCTGGCAGATGCTAGGTATGGACCAGTAACTCACATCATATACCATGACAAGTTGCAGATGGGTATATGATTTAGATATAAAATATAACAAATTAGAAAAGCATGAAAAAAAATTAGCTGTCAGATCTATGGATAGGGAAAGAGTTCATGATTATACAAGAGATAGAAAAGTTCACAATAAATAAAATGGACTGTTTAATTACATAAAATTTAAAAGTTTGTATATGAGTAAAAACAATTCCACTAAAATTAGAAGAGAAGCAGGAAGTTGGGGGAGGGGATTTTGAAGCAAGTTTCTCTGAAGAAAGTTCTAATTTCTAAGATATAGAGGAAACGAATTCAAATTTTAAGAATAAGAGGCATTTCCCAATTGATTAAGAATATGAATAGGCCATTTTCAGAGGAAGAACACCAAGCTATCAATAGCCATATGGAAAAAAATGCTTCAAATTACTCATATTTAGAGAAATACAAGTTAAAGCAACTCTGGGGTTCCACCTCACTATACCTTCACATTTATTAAATTGTGTATATCCTTTGTCTCATGAAAACTGCTACTAGACCCATACCTCAAAGAGATCGCAAGAGGAAAAGGGTCCAGATGCAATGTACAGAAATATTTATACCAGCTTTTCTTGGTGGCAACGTATTAGAAACTGAGGAAGGCGCCGTCAACTGGGGATTGACTGAAGAAGTTTTGGTACATTACGTGAGGAAATACTATCCAGCTGAAGAAACGGTAAGGGGGCCAGTTTCAGAGAAACCTGGGAACACTTGTATGAATTGATGGAAAGTGAAATCAGCAGAACAGTTAAACAATAACAGCAATTATATAAAGATAGATGATTTTGACAGACACAGGAACTTTTATCCACACACTAACTAACCACAATTACATGATAGTTTGTTACATAATTTATGATGAAACCTAGGAGGAGGGAAGGAGAATGTAGACCACAAAATAAAACTGAATTTTAAAAAGTGATTTGCAGACCATAGCTAGAGACTAGACTTAGGATCCCAGTGACATAAGGAACTCCCAAGTGATGGTATTCCCTCTACAACTGCAGTTTGGTACCTTCTCTGAAACTTATAATCTTGCCTAGAAGTCTCAGAGGTTAAGTGTCTTCCCCAGAGTCGCCTAACCAGTACATGTCAGAGACAGGATTTATCCGAGGTTTCCCAGTCTCTGATAAGAACTCCTTATCCCCATGCCTTAAAGTTATATACAAATGTTAGTTATTCTTACATTCTGTCAAACATGGTCACTTTGTTGGTCAATTTCGATTGATTGTTTTATTACAAGGGGGAGTTCAATGGAAGTAACATACTGGGAAATGATTGTGGTATAAACAAAAGGCATCAATCAATAAAACATAAAAAAAGAACTTTCCAGCTGTTTGACTCCTTTTGTTTCTCCCCTCCAGTCCACCTCCCAATCTGAGACTGAACACATACGTTTCAAAGGTTTTCTTTACATTAGAGATCATGGTTTCCACTGGGAATACATAACCAGCCAACTTCTCAGGTTTCTATAGCATCTCATGTTTGTAAGCTATATACAATATAGACAGGTTTTACAAGTAACCCACCAGGAAAGTATCACAAATGTCATACATCCTGGAATTTGTTTGGAAACTATTACTCTTAAAATGGGACACCACTAATGCAAAAGGCTGAGTGATCTCTGGGTATTTTTTTTTAACTTGACTTGAGCATTTGGAAATCACTGCAATGGATATTATGGAAAACTCACTTCAAATCATTACCTGCAGGCACACTGATCTCATTCATCACAGGTATAATCAGGCACCCTACTCTGATCACACAACATAGGTGTCATCTAGAGTCTAATGGTTGAAGTCTAGTAGATGATGGTCCTCTATATCTTCTGGAATCACTGAGGTTTCACTTATTTTACTCTGCTCAGCTATTACTGCCTCTTATTATAGATGATTATCCAGTAGGGATGTTCATAATTAAATTAGCAATTTATTATGTGCTAAATGCTAGGGATCCATCAGTAAGTACTAAGTGGCTATCGTGTGTCAACCACTGTGCTAGGTACTTGGGATACAAAGTCAAAAATGAAATAATCCCTGTTTCAAGGAGCTTAGATTGTATAGGGGAAGATATGTGTGTGAATGTGTGTCTATGCATACATATATATGCATATATATAAATATGTAGTAATATCTATATATATGCATATACACACATATAAGTGTATCTACATTTTGTGTGTATACATACACACAAAGCTTAAAGGTGCACTGAAACTTTGGGTACGCCATACATGTGTGTCTGTGTGTGTTTATGTGAGAGTGTGTGTATACACAAAATAAATACAAGATCATTTTTTTGACTGAAAACCAAGAAAGGTTTTATATATTATAATAATAATAATATTAATAGCATTTACCTAGTGCTTTAAGGTTTGTAAAGTTCTTTACAATTATATTCTATTTGATTCTCACAACAACCTTGGAAGATAAGTATTATTATTATCTCCAAGATATAGATGAGGAAACCAAGGCTGTAACTTGCCCTTTATTATATAGTGTCTAAAGCAGGATTTGAACTTTCATATTGCTGACTCCAATTATAATACTCCATCTATTGTATTACCTAACTGCCTTTTATAAAGGAAGGGGATTTTTTGTTTGTTTTTTTTTGTAAAAAGGATCTTGCCCTCCGTTAGTTTTTTGTCCTTTTTTACTGACTGGTATCATGCTATGTATCCAATCCAATTCAGTAAACATTTATTAAGTGCTTACAATGTGCCAGGTACTGTGCTAATCACTGGGGATAGAGTTAGTGAAAAGAGAGTACCTGCCCTCCAGGAGTGTGCAGCCTAATACAGTGAGATAACAATTTTTTTTTTTTAAAAAATGGAAGCTGGAAAGGATATAGGGAGTTAGGAGGACACCAGGAGGTATCTTGATCCATGGAGTGAAAAACCAGGCAGGGAAGCAGATATACAATGATGCCTCAAGGTTTCTGTGGTTTTCTTCTTAGGGTCTAGAACCTTGATGTCAAACTCAAATAGAAATGGATTCGTACCAGCCACATATTGACTTAGAAAACCATAAATTAACATTATCTACACTGCATTGTACATTTATTTATTTTATTATTTATTTCCAAGTTATATTTTTTTGTCAATCAGTAAGTATTAATTAAATTCCTGCTATGTGCCAGGCATTGTTCTAAGTGCTGGAGTTACAATAAAAGGCAAAAGACACTCTTACGTGGAATGCTCATAATCAGTTACATTTTTTTCAATTTATTTATTTTTAGTTTTCAACATTCATTTCCATAAGTTTTAAATTTCCTCCCCATCCCTCCCCCTCTTTCTCCAAAATGGCATGCAATCTGATATGAGTTGTACCCATACATTCCTATTCAACACTTTTTTATAGGAGTCATATTGCCTAGAAGAATTATAATAAATGGGAGAAACCATGAGAAAGAAAAAACAAAACAAAACAAAACAAAATAGTCTGCTTTGTTCTGTATCCCAACTCCAGAGTTCTTACTCTGGATGTGGATAGCATTTTTCCATCATGAGTCTGTCAGGGGCCGTCCCTGGACCTCCTGGGCAGAGAGGTAACGGCCGGGAGTCTATACCTGCCCCTCCCCGGCAATCACGCACCTCACCCGTGACTTCCGGGCTAAGGATGCAGGAAAGGCTCGTGTACAAGGCATGATACCGCCCTCGGGGAGGTGCTGAGGGAGCCCCAGTAAGAGTAAAACACACCTGGCCACCTGTGATAGGACCAAGCAGATGGTCCGAGTGGGGAGGGAAGGTCCAGAGAGACTCCTGCCCTATTGCCACAGGACACAACCAGCTAAGGGGAGGGGGCTGGGGCGACAGCAGGCTGAGCTCTCCAATCAGGGGCCAGATAGCAAGAACCGGAAGGGATAAGGAATATAAGGCAATGCTCTAAGGGGGTTCGTGGGGACTGGGCTGATGTGAACTACTGAATAAACATCTGCATTGCTCTACCACTCTGGCTCGTGCTTGGTTTAGCCTGTGCTCCAGCCTCCGGAGACGGGACCAGAGACGTCTGAAGCTGCGTGAAGCAGAGTGGGGGTTACTACTCACCGGAAGGGTCGATCGGGGACCGTGAAGCCCCGGACACGAGTCCTTTGGAATTGTTTTAGGTCTTTGCATTGCTAAGAAGGGCTAGGTCTATCAAAATCAGTCATCACATACCGGCTGTTTCTGTGTACAGTGTTCTGGTTCTGCTCGCTTCACTCGGCATCAGTTCATTTAAATCTTCCCAGGTTTTTCTGAAGCCGGTCTTACAGAACAGTAGTACTCCATTACATTCATATACCACAGTTTGTTCAGCCATTCCCCAATGGATGCGCATCCTCTCAATTTCCGGTTCTTGACTACCACAAAAAGAGCGGCTATAAATATTTTTGTACATGTGTGTTCTTTTCCCATTTTTATGATCTCATTGGGATACTGCCATAGACATGGTATTGCTGGGTAATCAGTCACATTTTAATCTGGTTCAGAGTATTCTTGGGAGTGAGTTTGATGCCTGTGGCTAGAAGACCTAGTTGATACCTGTGGGAATTGCTTTTGATAGACTGATGCTGATTTGTGACTCAAAACTGCCCATATGCCTTGTCATTCCTTGTATCACTCTCTAGTTTCTTTCTGTGTTTGTACAACTCAAATGTTCCTTCTCATTTAACTCCTATTAGACGATGGCTAACTCCACTGCTGTAGTTAGTCAATTCTTAATGCTTACTCACTACTTTCATGGTATAATGCTGGATTGATTCATTAGATCATCATGTAGTGCCAAGAGCATTTGGGCATAGGATCTGGATGGGGGGGGTAGGAATGATTTATGTTGCTTATTATATAACAGGTCTCCCCTAACCCTACATGCGTTCCAATTCTAACCCTAACCCTAACTCCATGGGTCACTGCAGATAGAGCAGTCAGTTACGAATGGTGACTGCTCCAGCGACAACATACTGCTATACAACTCAGAGTTTGGGCATACAGGGGCCCAAGGGTGACATCTTGGCTTGGCTTGTGTTACACATGTTCTTGTTTGGTATGCCTTATCAATAAACTTCTTCATTTTTTTTTTTGACTCAGCCAAAATAATAGAACCTGGACTGAAATTTCTGTAAGCTGAAAAGACTCATTCTTGGAAAACTCTCTGCAAACTAAACACATGGCAATATAGAGGTTCTACCAATCAATCAACAGATAGTTAGTGACTATTATATGCCAGGCACTGTGTCAAATCCCAGGGATATGAGTACAAAGAATGGAACACTGCTTAGTCCCAAGAAGTTTACATTCTAATGAGACAGTAAGTACAAATAAAAACACACACATATGTGAGTGCCTGTATACTTTCCTTCATTCCTACATAAATATGCACTTTTTGATTCATGCGTAAATTGGATTTCAGTGGGGCAGAGCTGGCACAAAGTCTTCCGACTCACTCCTCTAGAGATCCACGGGACATCACAGTCCCGTGGCAAGACAGAATCAAGACTGCTGGTGATGGCCCAAGATGCAGTGGATAACCTTGGCATCTTTGACATCTTAACCATGCTCTAAGCACTCCACAGTGCCTGCTTCCACTGCCTTCATGACCATTGGAACATGGAGAAGAAGTATTAGACAACCAAACTGCAGAGCAGTTGTGCTGACCTCATTGTTTTATACCTGTGAAACTTGGACAGTCTACCAGTGCCATGCCAGGAAACTGAATCGTTCGCATTTGAATTGGCTTAGGAAGATTCTGAAAATCACCTGGTAGGATAAGGTACCAGACACTAAGGTCCTTACTGAAACTAAACTGCCAAGTATTCAAACTCTGCTTCAGAGAGTGCAACTCTGATGGGCTTATTATGTTGTCTGAATGCAAAACATACACTTGCCAAAGAAGACTTTTATGGAGAACTCACACAGGGCAAGCATTCACATGGTGGTCAGAAGAAGCTATATAAGAACATTCTCAAGGTCTTTCTTAAGAAGTTTGGGATTGTGTGACAGGTGAGACACTGGCACAGGACTGCTCAGTATGACATGCCCACATCAGAGAAGGTACTGTGCTCTATGAACAAAGTAGAATTGGAACAGCTCAAAGGAAACACATCCTGCACAAATTTAGAGTATCCACCCCAAGTCTTCACGCAGACTATTTGTGTCAGACCTGCAGTAGAGCATTCTGAGCTCCTCTGGCTCTGATCAGCCACAGTTGGACACATTCTAGCATAATGATGTCATTTTGGTCTCTTCAAGAACGAAGGACAACACCCAAAACGCACACACACGCACACGCGCGCGCACACACACACACACACACACACACACACACACACACACTGGTTAAATACCATACCGTTTGACAGGGAGGATAATGGAAGTTAGAAGATCAAGAAAGCCTTCAGGTTGAAGATGATGCCCAAACTGTATCTTAAAGAAACAGGAGGAAATAGAGGAACCTTATGAGTGGGGATGCAAGGAGAAAATGCCCTACCATATCCTACGTCAATGATTTTAAAATAACACCTGCAAGTAAAGTGAGCAGAATCAGGGAAAGAATTTATACTCTAATCTCAATAGTCTAAAGATCATCAGCTATGAAGACCTGGTAACTCTGACGAACACAATGACCCACCACAGCTCCAAAGGACTCATGATGAAATATGTTCTTCACTTCCAAAGAGGGACCTGACAGACTCAGACTGCAGATGGAAGCATAGTTTCCCCTCTTTCTTCCTTTTTTCTCGTTCCCTATCCTCACCCCACCCCCACCTCCCTGAACATGGCTTGTGTGAAAATTTCTTTTCCATGACTTCGAATTTGTCATGAGTTTTCTATTTCTTGCCTTCTCAGTGGGGGAATGGAAGAGAGATAATCAGAAAAAGAAAATAAAATTGAATGGAAAAAGCAACAGCTGCCATTTCTCTAGCACATAAAGTGTTACAAGGTATTTTTCTCATCATCATATTAGTACATTGTACAAGGACGATAATCCCCATTTTACAGATGAGAACAGGATGGACCTGGAGGATTAAGTTTAAAAATTTAATCCTAATAGGATTAAAACTGGAGGACCTAGGTTTAAATCCTCCTTTAGACATTTCATACCTTTGTGACTCTGGGCAGGTCATTTAACATTTCTATGCCTCAGTTTCCTCCCCTGCCAAAGGAGGTAGGATTTGATGCTCTCCAAGCTCCTTTTCACCTCCAGATCTATGCTCTCAGGAATATTCCAGAATGAATTGTTCCTACTTTCAATATCAAAGCTTTAAGAAGGCAACAGGGAGAACAAATCCCAACAAATAAGAAGAAAAAGGGCTTACTGAGCTACTAAAAACAACATGTTTGGAATTAGGGCAGTGTCTCTAATCCAGTATTGTAATACTGTTGAATTTTATGTTGGAAGTAGAGGGAATGTGGGAAATGGTGACCCAGTCCTCTCCCAAAGGGAATAAGGTCTCAAGCTTGTTGAGAGAGCTCCTATGGGGTATAGATTATCCACTCCTGGTGCTGCTTTCACTGTGCCCCAAGAGCACTAATCATGTGTATCAACAATAGTGAGAGAACAGTAGAAAAAGTTGGCATTTTCAAACTGAACCGGTGCCAGTGAAAAAGTCACCTATGCGTCCATCCTCCAGGATAACTCATTTCTATGTGCCTGAGGGATGTTCTTCCATAGCAGTGCAGATGACAGAAGAATACAGATGATATGCTTATGGATATAAGCACAACCCAGCAGGTAGACAACATAGCAATGTGAAAAGATTTTAATATCTTCCTATCTAGCCATAGGGATATGCACATACATCTGTAGACTCTTCCATGACTTGGAGAGGTCATTCACTGCATCTTGCCACCTTCAGCATGAGAAAGCACAAGGCAGCTCACACAGAGCAGCCTCCACAGATGGAAATCTCCAATTTTCTTTGGCAAATGGAGTAGGAGATTCGATTCTAGTGGCTGCCCTGTCACCAAGAACTTGTTTAGCCTTAGGTAAATCATTTTACTTCTGTCTTCTATATCCTTATAAAAAGAAAATGGTAATCTGATCTCTAAACATCCCCCCAATTCTTAGCAACCCTGAAGAATCACCATGATTAGATAAATGATTCATGCACTCTTCTTGGTTTGTGTTTGCATAGAACTTAAATTATAGATAGCGGGCTGGCTTTGTAGGCACAAAGATCTGAAGTCAAATCTTACCTCTGACACATACTGACTGTGTGACCATAGGTCAAGTCATTTGATCCTCCAGTGACCAAGGCAGATATCCAGCTTTATAAAACGTAGAGGACCTGATGATCTAGGTCAGCCTTATCTCCTCTGGGCTGATTAATATGTCATAACACTTTCAGACTTTTCAAATAAACTCCTGAACTTGGCATTCAAGGTCCTCTGCAAGTCAACCTACTTCTCTAGCCTTACTTCATACTGCTTTCTTTTATTCATTTCAGCCAAATTGGACTATTTTTACTTTGTTCTCATCCTACCCTTTCCCATCTCCAGGACTTTGATTGCACTGTTCCTTTTCCCTGCACCAAACCTTTCTCCCTCCTCTCTTTCTATCTGTTAAAGCCACTCCTTCCTTCTTCTAGGTCCAGCTAAGACATCACTTCCCCCATAAATCTGTACCTCGAAACTCAGACTTTTCATGCTTTCTACATGTTCTTTTATTCCTTATACGGATCTCATTTCCAAATTCATTTCTTCAGGAAATCAATTAATTCACTTCTAATTACTATTCAGAGATTTCATTCATTCAGTTCTCCCCCCTTTCCCCCCAAAAAAAGAACACCTTAGTTATACATCCTTAGCTAGTCTTTCTCCATAACCTGTCATGCTGCTTGCTTTTCTCTCCTGGTTGTCCTCTGAACTTGTCTGTTTCCTTTCTCTCTGTGTGTCAGTCACCTTTCCAGTATACCGGAGGAAAGTCTGATCCTATCTTTCATAGTGCTGCCCACCACACCTGCCCTTTTGCCTCTCAATATTTGAAGATTATGCTTTTTCATCATTCATGTCACAGACGGAAATATTAATCCCTCTAGAACATTGGTTCTTCCCCCAGCCCCCAGATAGTGCAGATTGATCAATAAACATTTTCTGATATAAACCTCCAGCCCATTGTCCACCCACCTGACAGCTGTACGAGCCAGACCATATGTTCATTGTCTTAGTTTACTGATAAATATGCCAAGCAGGACTGAATCTAAAGCCTTGTGAAAAATCAAACTAAATTGAGTCTACTGAAATTCTCTAATCTAGCAGACTGGTTATTCAGGAAGCAAAAATAGATTACTTTGACAAGACCTGTTCTTTATTAAAAAAAAAAAATAAAAACAAACAAAAAAAACCTCTACAGTCATAATTCTCTTGTCTTCAAAAAGTTTGTGATTGGATTTTGAAGTTGTTTTCCCTGGTAAGACTGAGATATATCCCTCAACTTTTTTGTTTATTTGTTTGTGGAGGTTAATTTGTTTTTTTTTTTTAAAGTCAATTCTACTTTCCTCATATAGCACATTTCCAAAGCAGAGATCCTTGATATTGTCACTATAGAAATTTCACCAAATCTGTTACATTGCAAATCTATTTGTTTTTCTCCTTCCAGAGTCACCTATAAATGTTCTTAGAATGATCTGACTTGTATGGAGACAAAACTACTTGTAACTGTTGCAACATCCTGTTCTTGAAGTCTCTTTTTCAGATGAGCTTTTACTCAACCCAGTGTTGTACTTTATCGCAATGTCTCTTTTATCAACAAGAAGATCATCCTTTCTAGCTAAGGCAGTTTTTGTGCTCCTTTTGCCTTCTTTTGGTGACTGTTATATAACAAACTTGTATAAGAAAAGTTAATCAGTCAAAATATTTACATGCACCAATTTTTCAGTGAACTTTTAAAAGTAAAATTAGAGTCATTGTAGTCGTATATGTGTAGCTATCTTTATCCTTTATTTTAACTGGATAGCTTTTTTACCTTTGCTGTAACCAGTGTATCCACAGCATAAGTGCATACAATTGATTCTGAAATGACTCACACATCTGTTACTAAGCTGACAGGCTAGAATGGAAAGTAACTCTAGAGCTCATTGAGTCCAACCCCTTCATTTCACAGATGAGGAAACTGAGGCCAAGAGGGATTAAGTAGTCCATTCCTGTGTGTTAAGAGGTAATCATTTTCAGCTTTTGAAAAGAAGGATGGCCTGGAAAGACAGCTGCACGAGATGATAAGCTGATTGGCTTTGGGCTCAATAAATATAGTAAATTATACAAGCTTTTGTTCACCTATTCACCATTCAAGACAGGATCATAGGTTCATTGGATCAAAGATTTAGAAATGATAGGCTCCTCAAAGGCCACTGAGTTTATCACCATCATTTTACAGACAAGAAATTTAGGCACGGTGCAGTTAAGTGACTTGTCCAAGATCACACAATTAATAGGTGTGAGGCACAATCCAAATCCAGGTTTTCTGAGCCAAAGTCCAGAACCCTACCCACTAAAACTCTGGGGAGGAAGTTCTAAAGTAGAGGGTATTAAGTCCACCAGAGAATGGTTTCTGATTGTCTGACGGTCCCTAAAGTAGAGTAACAGTGTAGATGGCATGAAGATGACTGAGACGTACAACTATTGGTAGAAACATAGAAGGCTGTTGCCATTCAGTCATTTTTCGCTTGTGTCTGTCTCCCATTTGGGCTTTTCTTGACAAAGATATTAGAGAGATTTGCATTTCTTTCATTTTACAAATGAAGAAACTGAGGCAAACAGAGTTAAGTGACTTGCCCAGGGTCACACAGTTAATAAGTGTCTGAAGCCAGATTTAAACTCAGGAAGATGAGTCTTCCTGACTACAGGTTTGGCACTCTATGCCCTGAGGTACCTAGCTGCCTTATGTGAAATCTTATATATACTGTAGTTGGCTTTGCTCAATGTTTTTTCTTTGTTATAATGAAAAGCTGGAATGAGTGGGGCAGGTGGGGAGGGAAAAAAGGGGGTAAAAGGGTACAATGTAGGGAAGAGGAGAGGGACCGTTTTAGATCCAGAAATGAGATAACTGATAGAAAAACAAGAGGAATCAATAGTTCCTTTTTTTCAATAAAGAATGCTTATCATACAACCCATTCGAGTACATCTAAAAAGACACTTTAGCCAGTAGAGGAAAGAATGAAGCCCTCAGTAGGGAGACAGGTCTCAGGCTTTTATCTCCCCACAGAACCACTCTTAATATGGCTCAAGAGTTCATGGTCTTGCCGTTGCTTCCGTCTCCATTACCTCTATTCTTTCATGCTTTTAGATAAAGGAATTTGGAACTCTGGGTTCCAAAAGGTCAGGAGAGCAATTCACCAGGAAGACAGAGTTGGGTCCATATTGGGCTTTGCAACTAACCAATCAAGTGTTAAAAACCCTGTTCGATGACCCAAGGGACCCAGCTCAGTGGTACTTCTAAGGAGGACTCATAGCTTGGTGGCACCAATACCAGGGAGAAAGCATGTTATGTTAGCCCACTCTCCTCAAAGACAAGGTAGTATAGGAGAGAGTTTGTCCCACAACTCTTGGGAGGAAGTTTTATACTTCTTTCTTGCTACATCTTTAAATACTCCTTTGTAAAAGCTTATTTTAATTCATTAAGTGTAACTGGAACATTAATTCTTGGGTGATGACAGTCAGAACACCTAGAAATAGGGCCAGAAGCTGACAGCATTAGAGGAAAAAAACAATTCTTCACTAGACTCCTAGAACCCTGGGCAGGGGTGGGGGGAGAGAAAGAAGAGAAATGGGCTTTTATTAAGCACCTACTATATTCCAGACACTGTTATAAATGCTTTGCAGATATTACCTTGTTTGATTCTCATAACAGCTCTATGAAGTGGGTGTTACAATTTGCAGTTGAGGAAAATGAAGTAAGTAGAGGTTAAATGGCTTGCCCAGGGTCACACAGCTAATAAGTGTCTGAGGCAGAATTTGAACCCAGGTCCCCGTGATTCCAAATTCAAGGCCCTATCCACTATGCCATGTGTCCCAAAACAACACACGCATAAAGGATATCTTTCAAATTTCAAATAGAATAAGACTTCCTCAAGATGGTGAGATTCTGTAAATGCTTCTTTTCTATGGATGACATTGTATTGACTCCCTTGGGCTCTAAAATGCTACAGGGCCTCTGTGATGAAAAGCAAAGCTGCTTAGGAGGGATCAATCTGGTACCTCTTCAACAGAGAAATATACCATTGGGATAAAGGATACATGTCTCCTGGATTATTATATGCAGTTGTATAGGCAGTTCAGTGAGCTAGTCCATCAGCATGTGTACCTTTGACAGGAGCTACAGATGGAAAATGAGTCAGACTCAGAAGAATTAAAATTGTAGGTTTTCCCAAAGGGCAATGAAAAAAAGGCACAATATTACCAACAATGCTGGGTAATTTTCTAATTGCTTCCAGGAGAAAGTATTTTTTTTTAAAGCAAGTCGTACTAAAAAGGGATGGTCTTTGAGGATTACTTCCTGTGCCTCCTATTCTTGGAGGGAGAGAAGGCTGCTTACTTCCAGGGCCTATTGATAGCCCTTAAAAACCTTTAAAATTGTCATCATTTGTTGTTGTCCCTATTCGTTTTGGAATTTTAACTAACACTGCCCCATTTATTCTCTCAACTTCTCCCTTTCTGTTTATATGGATTTGCTATACACGTAAAAGTTTACACTGCCCTTGTCTCCTTCCTGGCCTCCCTTCTTGTCTACTCTCCAATCCCCACCTCATTTCTGTATACCTTTCCGTTTGTCTATTAATTAAATTGTCTATCAACTCCAAGTTTCAAATTCCAGCTTGGGTATTTTCTACCTGCGTGACCTTGAGCAAGCCACTCAGAAGTTCCTGGCTTCCAATTCCCAGTCTAGGCTGTGCTGGTTGGCCTCGGAAGGCTCTTCTACTGAAAATCTAGGATGATCCCTTCTTTTGCTCAGAGAGGTTCTTTTATTCTGAACTGTGGAGGTGATGAGGTGGCATACATCTGATGGAGCACCTGGAACCCAGCATGCTTTGGGGAATTCTTGATTTGCTGAGCTAGCTCTCAGAATGATAAGGTTCATTCTAGAAAGCCCAGATGGATCCAGCCCATTTCTGCCATTTTAGACTGGTGACACAAGGCAGTATGAGTGGAAGGTTCGGATCTAGAGATGATGAAGGGGTGCCTAGGCCTATATTAATCGGAAAGCTTCAGTACTACTCATTCTGAGCTGGAGTAGAGGATGGGCAGGCAGGCACTTCTTATTACCTTCCTTAGTTTGTACTTCCTGTTTGTTCACTCATTCCAGTTGTGTCAGACTCTTCATGACTTCATTTGGGGTTTTCTTGGTAAAGACACTGGAGTGGTTTGCCATTTCCCTCTCTGGCTCATTTTACAGAGGAGGAAATTGAGACAAACAGGGTAAAGTGACTTGCCCAGGGTCACACAGCTACTAAGTGTCTGAAAATGGATTTGAACTTGGCTCTTTCTGATTCCAGGCTCATCCACTGAGGCACCTAGCTGCTCCCTTACTTTGTACTACTATGGATCAAATTTATTTGTATATGTATGTCTTATTCCCTTTCACCTGAATTCTAAAATCTTTGAGGGCTACATTGCCTCTCTTTGTAAGCAGCACAGTTCTACACACACAGTAGGCTCATAGCAGATAATAATGGAGTGGAAAGGTGAAAATGAGATCAAATTATAAACCTTGTACTATTATTATAAATATTTTGTTTTGTTTTACAAGTGAGTTCTATCTAGAAGATACAAAGTTATCTATTACCTCTTGTATGAAGATGTCCTCTACATAAATTTACCAGGGATGGCTCGGGTCGACCCCATTAGTTCTTTGTCCCTGCCTAATGTCCTCCTATCCTTTTGATATAAAAAAAAAATGAATGCAAAATTGTTGTGACTCTCAAAACAAAAAATCTGACCAGAGCATTCCCTGTTTATGACTGATAAAGACCAGGAGCCTTGAACAGACACCTTTCTCTTGTTATCTTATTATTTTATGCCATTTACTTGTTTATGGCTAACAGAAACCAAACATCATGGGGGCACTCTCTTGTTCTATGGAAACTATAATTTTGGCTGACAAAGGCATCCTGAGTCAAGCCTGGGATTTGCTATTTATTATTATTCTGGAAAGACAGGAAAAAGAACATATTTTTATACAATCCCTTCCCCTCCAACATCCAAAAAGCCAAGTTTCTATCCAAAACACAACTCAATCTTATCAGCATTCCCTCCCTTTAACTTCCACTGTACCTCAAGGCTGACTCATAACACATTAGGACTGAGGTCCTGCTTAGCCCTCATGCTTGTAGATACCAACCATATTAAAACCCAACTGTAGGTGATGAATTTGAATAATCTCCCACTGGAGAAATGAATAGTGAAGGAAAGAAAAAATAAATGCATGGATAGCTCAATCAATAGATGAAGAGGGAAAAGCAAGCACCAAGACACTTGTAGTGACACAGTGACATGACACAGGATAACATATTATATTACCACTTCTTGAACTTTGTCATCCCTGGTTCTTGCCCAAGGTTGCTCCCTCTCCACTTTCCATCTGCAGCTCTGCTTGCTTAGAATTTCACAGAACATGCTGCCCTACCCAGGATAAACTGATCACATGAAGTCTCATCCTTATGCTGCCAATTGGATAATCACCACCTTCCCAACCCTTTCAGCCTCCTCTCCCTTCAGATTGGAGGGGTGGAGGGTGGAGGACCAAACTCCTTCCAAGGTTTTCCTTTATAGATGTTTTGATCCTAGATTTCCAGCTAACTCTCTACTTTGCATCTGCAATTTTACTTAATTTGAAATACATAGAACAATCACCCCTGCAGTAGGTAACCTTCCACATAGCAATCCCTTCCAGAAAGGTGTTGTTTTTCTCCATTTGATTGTAAGTTCTTTGAGGGAAGAGACTGTCTATATGAATTTTTTTAATTTGTATCCCCAAAGTTTAGCACACAATGCTTGGCATGTTAATAGGCTCCTAATTTACTGTATGCAAAATATTATCTACAGTATTGTAATGTTCCTCTGTGACTCCCTGCTATTTCACAGCTTTGACATTCCAATTCAAGATTTTCTTTCACTCCTCTCTACTGCTGAAGATGGATTTTCTATATAAAAGGAGAATTATGGTCCCAGGATAGAGAGCACAGTAGCTAGGATCACTGGGCAACCTCAGCAAAGAAAGAAAGGTTTTCTTTAGTGGTTTATCTAGGAACCTGACGGTTGAATGAATATTCCTTCATTTTTAAAAATAAATTTTATTTTGTGTTCCATTCCTTATTCTTTTCCTCCCCACCTTCCTTTCCCTCAGCCATCACAAAGGCATAAAAATAAAATCATTGAAAATGTATATTGTCAAAAAAACCAAATGCCTACATAAACAATATCTAAAGAGAAGATCTGTTCAATCTCAACTCCTGAGTCCACGTATCTGGAGGTGGATAGTTACCCATAGATCTTATGAAGTTGTTAACCATTGAGTTGATAAGACTTTGGAAGTCTTTCAGAGTTGTTTGTTTGTACAACATTTTTGTTATTATATCAATTGTTTGCCTGGTCCTGCTCACCTCACTTTTCCATCACTGACATAATTTTTTCCTGGATTTTCTCACACTATCCCCTTCATTAATTCCTATAGCATAATAGTCTTCCTTTGCATTCATATACATAACTGTTTTCCAATTCCTTAACTGATGAGCATCACCTAAATTTCTAATTACTGCTACTTCACTCTCTAATAATTTTCTCCTTCAAATTGTGTCTACAAAGTAGACCACACCTGCTTTCCCAATTATTGTGGGCATTGTGTCACTGCTCTCATCCCTGTGTTCATGCTTAGCTGCTGTCCCTCCTCTGGCTTGTTTGCTAGGAATCAGATTTCAGTTTTACTGCTTAGGCAATTGATATATTTACATTGGACACAGAGCACAGCATGAATTGGTGCTTCTCTTTTGCACTGTGGTTCTAGGTACTATTACTTTAATAGAAAGGATCCAGAAATATGACGAGACTTGGAACATAGTTCTTGATTTAGCCAATGCTTTCTTTTCTATCCCAATAGATTCTAAAGAATCGGACCCATTTTCTTTCACTTGGTGGGGCTCACAATATCCTTACACAGGCTTGCCACAAAGATATCTGCATAGCCCTACTATGTGCTGCATGTCTGATTGGGGACTGTGAAACAGTCAATAAATCAATATTCAATATTTAAACATTGAACGTTTAAATTTTAAATATTTAATATGTTAAATTTGGTGGGTTTTTTGCCAACACTTTTGTACAGATATTTCTCTTACCAATATGTTCTCAAAGCTTGCATCCTAGAGAGATAAGAAGAAATTCTGTGGTTGACCTTAATGATACTGATATCTTATATTTTTATAAAGTTTTACCAATTTCAAAATAAAATATAACATGGTATAGGATTCTGGAAGAGTGGGAAGTTAAGCTGCACATAGTTTCTGATCAGACCATCCAGTGTAGCAACTATAACAGGTATCCTTAATCTTCCTTTTTCTGTCATCAGAAATAAACCACTAGATGTAAGTCAGTGGCATCCTCCCAAGAGAATGTCCAAGAGAATTTCCTACTCCCAAGTGACTTTTGGGGTCTGTTGTCAAATAGTGACTTAATCTCTGTCTCACTCATTTTCCTCACATATAAATTAAAGTTAATAAAAGCACTAACCTCCCATCGCTACTATGAGGATCGAATGAAATAATGTGTGTCTAAAATACTTAGAACAGAGCCCGACACAGGAGGAACTTAATAAATTCTCATTTTCTTCCTTTCACTTCCTTTCTTTTCCTTGCTTTCACATTGACTTCCTTTTTTTCCATCCTTGCCTTCTTCATTGTTTCTTCCTCCTTGTTTTATACTTCATGTAATTCCTTCCTTTCTGAACCTTGTTTATTTCATTTCTCCCCTTCTTTCTGATTCATAGAGTATAGAACAGTAATGTTAATTACTACTTCATTCTCTGATAAATTTCTCCCTCAAATTGTGTATACAAAACAGAATACACCTGCTTTTCAAATCATTGTGGGCATTGTAGCACCGCGTTCATGCTTGGCTGATATCTTTTCTCTGGCTTGTTTTCTAGGAATCAAGTTTCAGATTTCCTGGTTAGGCTATTGATATATTTGCATTGGACATAGAGTGCTTCAAAAAGAGAAAAAGCTTTTCATGAGAGAAGTTCCGAAATGTTACCTGCAACAACCTTTTCTTCTGTTTTGCAGCTTGCCTGGAGGCTGGATATTAACTCTCCAAAGATAAAAAAAGAAAAAATTCACCCTGAACTTGAGTTCTAATTGAGAACTAACATGCAATAATAGCCTTAGTCCCACAATGCTCTCCTGATAGCTCATAAATGTTTGCTTGTGGGGGTCGAGGGGGAAGGAAGGTTCAGGAATGACTTTGTCCCTTGCAGTGCTAATTTGTATTGACTGACTCTGACGGATTTGGCTTTCGGGGGTCTTGGCTGTTGTGTTTTGTCCACCTTCTGTATTGAGAGTCTGTCACACTTTGTGATTCAGAAGTATGCCAGCATATTCATAGTCATCATCAGTGCTATGAATATTGCCTAGGAGACACAGTTTGAGTTACATACAGGATCACAGGACACAACATCTCTATTTGGAGGCAGAAAGGCTTTAGAGGAAGAAATGGATATTCATGGATGGGAGGATTTACCTTATTCCTCCCTAGCAAAGGAATGAGGTAAAAGCACAGAAACCTGTGAAAACTGGGAAATGAGACTGCAGAAGGGGGAAACTTAGAGATTTGGAAAGGTGTGTGCAAGGAATACCAACAAAACCATGGAAAGAATTGGCAAGAGTGTGTAGGAGAGGCATCTCAGGTGGCAGAAAAGGATGTTTATTTTGCTCAGAAGAAGAAACAGAAGGCTGGCTAAAGAAGTGTGCAGTTGAACTTTGTACAGCCCCATGGAGAATAGAGAATTGGTCAGGCATCAGATCAGATTAAAATACACAAATGGGAGTACAAATGTCATATCAATTTGAACATATATTGGAAAAATGGATGAAATTCTGTAATTAGGGCATTAATAGATTCAGCGACAAGGGCCTCCCTTATATATGGTTACTTTCATAAGTTTAAACATGGAAATTATAACCATCACAGGACTGAGAGGGGCTCAAATATCAGCTAGAAAAGTTAAACTAATGATGAAAAATGGGACAGTTACCTAAGAAAGATTATACCATGGTAATTGTACCCATTTCTGAATACATCATTGGAATACGTATATTGAGAGGTATAACTTTAAATTTATCTGAGGGGAGATACCAATTTGCAGTAAGGAAGATAGCAAATAATATAGTTTTAGTGGGTAAAATAAAAATGGACCCGATCACTTTACCTTAACCTTCTCAAGTAAATACTTTAATGCAGCATTATGTGCTAGATGGATAAGAATAAATTACCAATCCTACAAAAGAATCTGTTGAGTTAGGAGTGTTATTCCTATACATAACTGTTTTCCAATTCCTTAACTGATGAGCATCACCTAAGTTTCTAATTACTGCTACTTCACTCTCTAATAATTTTCTCCTTCAAATTGTGTCTACAAAGTAGATCACACCTGCTTTTCCAATTATTGTGGGCATTGTGTCACTGCTCTCATCCCTGTGTTCATGCTTAGCTGCTGTCCCTCCTCTGGCTTGTTTGCTAGGAATCAGATTTCAGTTTTACTGCTTAGGCAATTGATATATTTACAATTATTGGTGGGAATTCAGGAAAAGGGAACTAACAATGGTTGATGGAAACAGAGATTGTTCCTATATTTCTAAAAAGCAATGTAAAAACATGCATCAAATGCCAATGAACTGTAATATCCTTGGCTTAGCAAAAGCACTATTAGGTGGATAGATGATTAAAGAGAGGCACAATACACTAGGGGTACAACTCCACACCACCATCATCAGTACCAATTGTGGATAAATTGCCTTAGCTGGAGCACATAGGCATCCTAGATGATACAGCAAAGCACTCTGAGAGAGAGACAAGACAAAGCATGTTCTGAGCACATCAAACCACCTTGGTCACAAGCTCCCCCTTACATTAGTAGAGATAGCTCAGCACCCAGAGCTCAAGAGTTTTAGGAGTAACAATCTCCCCCAGATGATTACCTTATAGCCATCACTGAGGGGAACAATCCTTGCAGAGACTGAGTCAGGAAACAAATATTTATGCACAGCAAAAGTGTCATTTACTAGTTCTTTAGAGAAAAGAAACGTGTTGAAGTGTCTTAGAATCAGTGATTGAGGTGGGAAAGAATTCAGCTTTTCTGCCCCTTCAGGAGACTGAATTTAGAACATTAGTACCCAGAGGTCTCCAATGAAGTGCCAAGCCCTGATTCTTTGCAATTATGACCAGGAAGGGGTAATAGAGCCCTAAACTCCCTCACATTTTGAAGAAGTTCCTTTTCTGGCTTCAGGAAGAAAATGTGGGTTAAGAGTAAGAATACAGAAGTATTATGTTTCTGTGATCTGTGTTTGGTGTATCCATTGCTGGTACTCAGATCTCAGGATAATCTCTGATAGATACTAAGCATCTAGTTAGGATAAGTTTATTCCAGTGGTTGGAACCTAGTTCTTGTGGTCACACCTAGGTATAGCTTTGGCTGGGACATTTCCTTTTAGTGTCAGTGAGGCCTGATGGCAGAGGGTTAGTTGGAACAGGCCAGATAGAATTGTGGCCTTATGATTTATTCCTCTGGGTTTAACTATAGGCCCATAGTTAGCACCTGGTGCTGTTAGAGTTTGGTGCCCAGAATGTGGCAGTCATGTAAGTATGGACAGGATCTGGACATTTGAAGTTTGGGTAGATAAAATGACCATGGTCTGTTGTTCTATGTATGGTAATGATCAGACGTTGTTCTTAATAATGATCCAAGTCAGTCAGCTCTTTGACTCTTACCTTGACCTAGCCTATGAGACTATGGCAATGGCTTTATCATTGTGTTTTGACCATGGCTGGCATGCAGTTTGGACGCTGGTGGTGAGCCTGAGAACTTATACATTTTGTAGGACTCGTTATGGAATGGTGGGAATTGAGGGGATTAGGATAATAAATGGTTAACTGTGGGAACTGAGTGAACCACACTGCTTCCATCTTGTGACTCAATTCTAGAGCAGGCTCACTTTCTATTCAGTTATGCCTTTAGTCCAAATTCTGTCTTGTGAGAAAACTCCATTCAACTCTGGGAACTGGGAGAAAATACTATTGTATTGTTTGAAACAAGTCCTGTGTGACTGGTAAACTGGACCAACTCTACCTGCAGTTTTGAGGTTCCCTAACCAAGACCTAGTTTATGCTAACTAGAAAGTTAGTCCAATCCAAATATTGAAGCAAGGAGTTTTCTTACAAGTTTACAATTCAAGGAACTTATATGTCTTATGTGAAAACTGGCCCCCATGCTGATCAGTCAGTTCTTGTTTCCATTTCTTTGATTGCTTACAATTACTTGGAGGGAGAGGCACACTTCCTTTCTGAATTCAGGGAACCACACTTGTTCACTTTCTCCCTCCCACCTTAGAAAGTCCTTAATCGTTCTTGCAATTAGAAATCAAATTACCTAATGTTGTATTTTTTCCTTTTAATTATGTGGCCTTTTCTAGTTGATAGCTTTTAATATATAAAAATCTGTCATCCCCTGTAATGGAGGACCAGGTGTAAGCTAAGAAGTCTGGTTCCCCTTTGTTAGGTAATTGGCATGCACTGCTTAATAAACTGATATACTCAGAATCTTTATCCTTTGTTTCCTTAGTCATTTCATCTTTCAACCACAGTTTTTAACCTGTACTTTTTAAAAACAAGTGTGTATCTGTCTTACCTCCTTGTAGCACAGGTTGTTTAAAACCCACTCTAATGCTGATTCTTCAAATGACCCCCAAATCTGTGCTTATATCTCAATATTTCTTATTCTCAACAGTTCCAGTGTTAAAATTTGAGTACAATGGAATTGAGGGGAGTGGAGCCAAGGTGGCAGAGTAGAAGGATGCACCTCTAGAAGCTCTCTTCCAATAGCCCATAAAACACCTGTAAAAAATGACTCTAAACAATTCTAGAGCAGCAGAAGCCACAAAGTGACAGAGTGAAAGAGATTTCCAGCCCATGGCAGCCTAGAAGGCTGATAGGAAAGGTTTATCACACTAGGTGCAGAGTGGAGGGCAGCCCAGCCTTGGCCACGCTGTGGCAAGGACAGGACAGGAGCAGCTTCAAGGCACCACCAGCAGCACCTGCAGGTCCCAGATTCATCAACTCACAAATGCCAAAGACAACTTCAAAGGTCAGTGAGAAACCTCTTTCACCTATGTGAGAAGGGAACTTAGCTGCCTAACTCCAGGCAGCAGCACCTTCCAGTGTTGGAGCTCTGGCCTAAAGGCCCTAGGGGAATGGAGCAGTTAACTCAGGGCCCTCATCCCTGAGTGGTGGCCCTGTGATGAGGAGGATTGCTGGCTGGAGGAGGTGGTGGAGGCATTGGAGAGGGAATTCTAATCTCAGAAAAGAGTGCTTATAGTTGCTCCCAGAACTGAGAACTGAAAAGTCCCCAGAGTATACTTTCTTCTTGAGAAAGAGCTCAAAAGTCAAGTAACTATCTGAGAAAATGCCCAAAAAAATGGAAAAAGAAAGAATAAGACAATGGAAGATTACTTTCTTCATGAGCAGTATTTTCTTCCATCCTTTAAGATGAGGAGAAACAATGCATATCATAATAGGAAGACCTATAATTCAAGGCTTTTGCACCCAAAACCTCCAACATAAATATTCAATAGTCTCAAGCCATGGAAGAGTTCAAAAAAGATTTTGAAAATCAAGTAACAGAGGTGGAGGAAAAATTGGGCACAGAAATTAGAACAATGTAAGAAAATCTTGAAAAGCGAGTTAACAGCTTGTGCAAGAAGACCCAAAATATGCTGAAGAAATTAATACTTTTAAAAAGAGGTTAATTCAAATGACAAAAGAGCCGCACAAATCCAATGACAAGAAGAATGTATTGAAAAGGAGAGTTGGCCCAATGGAAAAAGAGGTCCAAAAGCTCACAGATGAAAATGGCTTTTTAAAAATTAGAATATAGCATATGGCAGCTAATGACTTTATGAGAAACCAAGAAATTACAAAACAAAACAAAATGAACTAAAAAATAGAAGACAATGTGAAATATCTCATTGGAAAAACAACTGACCTAGACAATATATACAGGAGAGATAATTTAGAAATTATGGGACTACTTGAAAGCCATGGTAAAAAAAAGAGCCTAGACATCATCTCTCATGAAATTATCAAGGAAAACTACCCTGATATCCTGGAACCAGTAGGTAAAACAAATATGGAAAGAATTTACCAATTACCTACAGAAAGTGATGTGAAAAGAAAAAATTCTAGGTATATTGTAGCCAAATTCCAGAGTTCCAAGATAAAGAAGAAAGTAGTGCAAACAGCCAGAGAGAAAAAATATTGAGTGTTATGGAAAGATAATCCAGGATCTGGCAGCTTCTATACTAAGGCATCACAGGGCTTGGAATATGATATTCCAGAAGTCAAAGGAACAAGAATTAAAACCAAGAATCACCTATCCAAAAAAATTGAGTATAATACTTCAAGGAGAAAAATGGTCATTCAGTGAAATAGAGAGCTTCCAAGTATTCTTGATGAAAAGACCAGAGCTAAATAGAAAACTTGACTTTCAAATACAAGAATCAAGAGAAGCATGAAAATGTTAACAGGAAAGAGAAAACATAAGGGACTCGCCAAAGTTGTACTGTTTGCATTCCTACATGAAAAGATAATATTTTTAACCCTTGAAACTTTTCTCACTATTTGAGTAGTTGGAGGGGTTATACACACAACCCCCCACATCCACACCCACACAACCATACACATATGAACATATATACATACATATACATATTTATATACATATCTCTCTATATAGGTAGATAGATAGATAGATAGATAGATAGATAGATAGATAGATAGATAGATATAGGTATAGAAATATAGTTGAATAGGAAGTTGAATAGGAAGGGATGATATTTTAAAAAATAAAATTAAGGGATGAGAGAGGACCATATAGGGAGGGGCAAGGGAGAAATGGAATAGGGCAAATTATGTCTTATAAAAAAGGCAAGAAAAAGCTTTTTCAATGGAGGGGCAAAGGGAGGTGAGGAAAAAGGTAAAGCTTATGCCCATCACATGTGGCTTAAAGAGGGAATAACATGCACATTCAATTTGGTATGAAAGTCTATCTTACACTACAGCGAAGTAGGGGAGAAGGGGATAAGTGGGGTGTGGGGGGGATGATAGACTGGAGGGTAAATGAGAGGAGGGGGTAATTACAAGCAAACATTTTTGTGGAGTGATAAGGTCAAAAGAGATAATAGAATAAATCGGGAGGGCAGGATAAGATGGAGGAAAATATAATTAGTCTTTCACAACATGATTATTATAGACTTCTTTAGCAAAACTACACATATATAGCCTATACTGAATTGCTTGCCTTCGCAGGGGATGGGTGGGGAGGGAAGAAGGGAGAGAAGTCGGAACTCAAAGTCTTAGGAAAGAATGTTGAGAATTGTTTTTGCATAAAACTGGGAAATAAGAAATATAGGTAAAGGGGTATAGAAATCTATCTTGCCCTAGCAGAAAAGAGAGAAGATGGGGATAAGGGAAGGAAGGCATGTGACAGAAGAGAGGGCAGGTTGGTGGTAGGGGTAATCAGAATACATGGGGTCTTAGGGTGGGAGAGGGGAGAGATGGGGAGAAAATTTGAAGTTCAAAATTTTGTGGAAATGAATGCTGAAAACTAAAAATAAATAAATAAATAGAAAAGAAAAAGATTTGAGCATAATATATTTGATCACCTTGCAAAATTAGTGTTGGAGCTGCCTTTAGATAAAACATAATTTTAGGCAGTTGGGAAAAGACATTCTTTCCTAAGAAAGTACTACTTAACAGTGAATATGGTGTTTAAAATATTACATAAATATGTACATGTACACACACATTTGTATACATTTACATATAATAAACAGGGGTTGGAAAATGCTAGTATAGACCAGTGAGACTCCATTCTTCTAAATCTCCATGTTTTCCCCTTTCCTGACCCAGAAATATATCCTGATGTAATTAATTCTCCATCTCCTCATCTTAATTCCAAATTGTCTCTGGATGCAGCCAGAATCCCCTTATTTCAAAATGTCCCAGCACCAAAAAAGTATAATTACAAATAATCCTAGTGACTAGTAGCTTCTTTCATTGCTGGAGAGTAAGAGATATTCTCAATCAGAAACAAAAGAAAGGAGAAAATAATAATTCCATCCCTCCAGAGAAATGCCTTTGGCTAACAGGACAGAACTGGGAGACTGAGAAATGTAAATATGTCTGTCTTCATGCACTTATAGCAGCACTATAAGTCATTGTGCATAATTGGAGAATCATCAAAACTATCTTTGTTACTATATCCTCTCTGGTACATATATGATTTTTATCTATACATGGGGAACATCTTTTTGAAAGAGAGACTTTAAAGCAGACTGTCATGTTGAATCAGTTGCTTTTAAATGCTTTTTAGAGAGAGAAAAAAGGACATGTTCTGAAATCTTTTTGGTTGAGTACAAATACTCTGTGATCCCAAAACCTTTTGTTTGGACTGAGTGGCCCTACATCTCCCTTGGGTTCCAGAGATTATATCCCTTTAGGTAGCCAACAAGCATTTTAAACATTGTTTACATGCCAGGCATTTTGTTAAGTCTTACCACATGAAGGATAGTCAAAAGAGGTTTCTTGCTCTCAAGAAAGATGTTGTAATTGGAGAAATAACATGCAAACAGTTATTAATACAGGGTGCATATAGTGTTAATCAAAGAATAAGAATTAGCAGAAAAAGAGTGAGGACTAGGGAGCAGACTGGGAAAGGTCTCCTACAAATGGGCTTTGAGATGGATTTTGAAATAAGGAAGGAGAAGTAGAAGGCAGAGAAAAGAGAGGAAAGCATTCCAGACAGGACATCATGCATGAGGAACTAGTAGGACAGGGTATCTAGATCATAGAGATATAAGCAGGGGAGTAAAATAGAAAAGTAAGAAGGGGATTCAGGTGGTGCAGGGCATTCATTATATTTTCTAATTGATCCTTGAGGCCTGAAATTTATTGTGTAGGGAGATGGACATGCTCTGATCTGAGGTATGGAAGCATTTGGGTCATTTCCTTGGGATTACATGTCTGATTTGGGGAAAAGAGTTTCGACAACAAAGAAAGATATAGATATTGAGACATATGGGGAGGGATGAGATATTCACTGACTTGCTGAAAATTGGATGAGAGAAGAATCAGAGAGTGAAACTGGAGAGAGAGGGGAGAAGTGAAAATGGAGACTCCTAGTAGGGTCCATAACTAACTCTGCATGAGTCCCAAAAGGAAGGCAAGGTCCGTATTTCCCTGTCTGACTATAAAGAATAATAAAAGAGACACAGAAACCAAACACAATGGTAGAAAATAACCCAGAGGTCAGGCAGTTCACTTATTCTTGCATTTGCATAGCCAGCTTTAGAGAACTCTCTCTCTTGTCTTGGCCCTTCTTCACTGTTGGAGTTATTCTATGTGGACATTTCTTTATGAATGTCTATTCATTTGTTTCTCCCCCATGGTTAGTTGTCATGAACAAGTATAAAGTCCAACCTGGAAAGGTCTGAATGCAGTTGGCAGCAAAAAGTTGGCCCAGGGATCAATCTGCTTCCCAAATGGGATGACAATGTAAAAAGCAGTGGATGCTATGAGTATATAGGGATGCCATCACTGAAAGGTAAAAATGAAAAATACCTCTGCTTGGGAATTTTTCATACCCATCCTCTCAGAATTGTGTAGGAGTGTTGTTTTGATCAGTATTTTAACTCAGTAAAGAAATCATTCCTTGGATAAGGGGACAGTCATTTCAGATACAGGAGGCACAAATTAAACAGGCCAAACAATCACATGGCATTTAACGCCTGGGTTTCTTTAGCCATTGCAGGAAAATATAATGCAAAATAACGGAACTGATTACATAGAAGCTCTGGTAAGAAGACTCTAACCTTTTATGGCATATGGTATATATCAAGGAGATTTTTTCTGTGAGGTTTGGATTCAGTCAAAGGGCCACACTTGAGGATCTGGAGGGCCAGATGTGGTGTTAAGGCTACAGGTTCCCCTTCCCTGGCCTACCCTCTAATGGCATATGGTTTGCTGTAACTTAAGTACCATAAGCTTTTCTGAAGAAACTTTTATTCTCATTCAGAGTTCAATGAAGTTTCAGCCAAAAAATTACAGTCTATAAGAACGTTGGTCTCGAAGATGAGACCTGGTGGGAAAGGAATTCCAATAACCAGAGCCCTGTGGAGCTTCTATGCCATGTTCCCGGACTGCTTTGGGTGGTGCTGTACTGCTCTGCAGTTTAGTTCTGTTGGAAAGGGTCAGAGGGAATGGTCACATACTGTTGTATACTCCTCCATTTCTGAACAGAGATGCTTGTCCAGTGGTCCTGGTGTTTTGGAGTTCTGATGATCAATTCTTGGAGACTGGAGGAAATGTTAACTGTATGTTAGGTTTTGGGGTACATTGGCCTGGGAGTGGAAGGAGTTTGTGCCTTCCAATTTGAGCTGGGGTTGATGGTCTGGCTCTATGATCCATGCCTACTGATGATAAAATCAAGGGATTCAGGCACCTTGGATATGCTATCTTGGAGTTAGTTTTCAGAGGTAGGAGATCTTGTCCCTAATAGTTCACAGGTAGATTTTTGGATATAAAGCAAACAAGAAGTAAACTTACCCACTAGCTAGCTGGTGGTCCTCTGATTTAGAACTCAACAAAATTTAGTTCCATACTATAAGTAAGGAGGATTTTATTCCTCCTGGAAGTTGAGTTTCTCTGAATGCATGACCATGGCAATGTTGAGTTTCCAAGTGTTAGATAATAACTCCCAGAATAGCCCCAAGGACCCTAGACAGTAATTCCTACAATCACAGTGACAGTCAGTTCTCTTGTAATTCATCATGACAAGGGTGTGTGTGTGTGTGTGTGTGTGTGTGTAACATAATTGATATTTACTACACTTGCACCAATTGATGATATTGATAAACTTAACCTGTGAGCTTAATGTTGGCAAGATTCCCTCTTCTTCTGTTGCCCTATAAAACAAGTGGGAACTGGTCAATGAGTGGGGAATTCAGAAGGGAAACCACAGAGAAGTCATAGAGAAATCTGTACGTGCCCTGACCATGCCCCATCGAATCTTGATGGGATTTAGGGGAGCGGACAAGCTGTGCCTGTCTCAGTAGACTCCATGGTGATTAGGAAATGCTGTAGGAGCTGGTTCTCCCAAAGGTTCTACCAGCCTTTCTGAGAAGACTAAACTAGAATTAAATAAGATAATTAACCCCTCTGAAGGTGTCTGCCAGTCTGAACCAATCCAGAGTGAACCTTTTCAGAGACTGGAGTCCTCAAACTCCAGTGCGTCCTGTGTATTACCTGTGAAACATGTAGTCAGTTTCAGTTAGTCATTTACTATTTCTTAATAGTTGGATAATTTATTCAATTCAGATTCCATTCCACCTTCTTGAGATCTTACCTCTCAGCAGCTTAGAGTAGAAGAGAACCCAACTAGAAACCAATCCAAAAAACATAGTGGTGGGGGGTGTTACTTCATGGAAATGCTCAAAAAGAGTCTCTGATTCCACTTTGAAATATGCACATTTTTCTAGATTGGATCAAAGGTCCTCCCTTCCCTGTCTGTCTCTTCATTTTGGTCATGATCCAAAGAAAGATTATATTTTTCTTCCTTAAACTTTAAACACAAACAGGGAAAGGAACACTTCAGGCAAAAGCTTCCTACAAACATACACAGATTCAAAAGACACAAAATACACACACAGAGCAGAGAGCCTTAGTGAGCAGAAATTAAAGTTTAGATAAAATTACATCGCCCTCTGCCATTTACTTCCCTTCCCTTTTTAACTTACTCTCTAAAGGCAATTTCTTTTCCTTGTTCACTTTTTCACTCAGAAAAAAAATGTTTAATTCCTTCCTCTACTATAAGGAGGTCCTTACACACACAGCTCAGTCTCACAGATGCCTACTCTCTGATATGTAAGCTCGTAGGCCCAAAGACCTGAAGGCAAGAATGGTAACTTTAGAGATGCTCTCACAGTTCAGCGGTCCATATTTCCTTTGGGAAACTACATTGCTAACATTTCCTGGTTCACTGCAAGCAAACTGGAGGTTGTACACCAAAGTCCAGGATACATATTTCCCAGGCAGCCCTCAGACTGTGTACACTACTTTTCCTTTTATCTCCATTGAGTCCACTACACCAGATCTTGTTTAAAAAGGCCACAATGTATTGATGGATCCCCCTGCCCCCCAAAACTGTGAGAGTGAAAATCAAAAGACTATAGCACTAAGAAAACAACACACAAATCAGACAATGAACATATACAGCTACCCAGACAAGAGCTAATTTCTTGTAATAGACAGAGAATCAAGTCACACTCAGAATCCTAACAGAACATTCACCCTTATGGACAATTTTCCACTTCAGCAGAAAAATATATAGAAGGGTTTTCTGAAAAAATGTGAGGTGGTGTGCTCTGATCCTTTCTGCGTTCACCAAATTGAGATGAATGAACAGCCAAAGATACTTTCCAGGTTATTAAACATCAGTTTGTTCAGTAGACTAGCTGATAATTAATACATTGATGGTCAGGGATTTCCCTTGGTAACTAAAAGCACTTAATGAAGATACTGAATTCCTTAAATATTTTTGGAAAATGAAATGCCCTTGGCAGGAGCAAACAAATAAATGAACAATAAATTAGCGTGTGGACATAGTAATGAGGAAGTAGACTAACAGCCTTTAGTTCTGCTGTTGAGGGTTTGGCTTGATCAAATCGCAGATAAAGGAATCCATCTCTTTGCAGACCACTCTTGTTGGTTTTGTCCCTCAAGATCTAGATTCCCCTAGACTGCAATGGAGGGATGTCAGAGTTTGACTTAAGGCTTTAGGGCTGGAATTTACCTAGATAAGATTCTGTTTATACTGTAAATAAAAGGAAAGTCTCTTAGTTCAGTGGGGTCCAGCCCAAGATCTAGTAGCAAGTATCCTGAGGATAACACTAATCTCAGGTATCAGAATTCTTCTTCAGAGACTGGTCCAGGAATAAGCAAATAGAAAGGAAAAGCTTCAATCCTAATTTAACAATTGGTTATTAACATAATAGAAAAAAATCACTTTTCTCAGCTACCTTCCAAACTTCTCTACTACTTTCCGAGGGGCCACCATCTTCCTGGTCTTCCTGGCTCACAACCAAGAAGTCATCTTCATATTCCCATCTTTCACCTCCATGTCCAATCTATTGCTAACAACTGATGATTTTGCCTTTGCAACATTTCTAGAATATGCTCCCTTCCCTCCTCTGCTACTACCTAGTACCTTGGTGCAAGCTTTTCTCTCCTCTTGTCTGAACTATTACAATATGGTTGAACAAGACATTCCCTCTCTCTGCTTAGGGCATATTTATTAATTGTATGCATTCCTGAAATGATCTTCTTCTTATCTCTACCTCCTGGATTCCCAGGCTTCTGTCTACTTCAAGGTGTAATTACACCTTCTACAGGAAGGCTTTTTCTCTATCCTTTTTAATTCTTGTGCCTGTCATCTATTGATTTTCTCACTTTGTTTTCCTGTAGAAATCCCTCTTCAGTCATAGTTGTCCATGTGTTGTGTTCAGGTTATCATTATGAGCTTCTTGATATACTATATACTATCTTTTGTCCTTGTTTGCAAGTTCAGTACTTAGTACAGAAGATGTTACATAGCTGGTCTTTAATAAATGGTTATTAATTGATTATAATAGGGAAACACATTTGCTTAAATTTTCCTGTTAAATTCATGATAATGAATACATATTTTTCTTCTATTTTAGTAACTTTACTTTTTCCAGTACTTCGCAAAACACATTATATCTAAACAATTTGTTCATGTTTCGTCTGCTGCAACATTTTCTCTGGATTAATTTCAGGGTGAGAAAAGAAAATAAGAAGGAAAATGAACAAAAGATTTCCTCCAATAATAGTTAAAAATGAACTTAAAAATGAACATTACACAAAATTCAAAAATTTCAGATTTCCAAAGAAGCATAAAAAGTTTATCTTGATTTGAAGTTGTGATGAGAACACATAATTCTCAGTGCATGTTATGAAGGAGGAGGGGATAGTTTGTATAGTACTATGTGGCATCTGTATGTGCATCAGAGCATGTCTTAATATGTTTATGTACTGTGTCTTTCAATATATAGAACTTGTAGCACTCTATCACTCCTGGTTTTCTCTAACAGTTGGCAGAACTCCAAGAATACAAAGCGTATCTGGAAACCATATCTCCTCACAGAGCTGAGGAAGATGGATGTCTAGATTCTGTAACTAGGGATGCCTTATTTCCTAGTCAAAGAAATCCATATGATAGCTCAGTGACTGCAAAGCCAATAAATACCAAAGCAAATACTAAAAGTCTTATTAATATGCCATAAATTAATATAAAAAGACTTTTTGCAATTGGTATTTTGAACTTCTCTTTTTGTTCTTTTATCTGTTTTTTTGGATGTCCCCTGGAAACATCTAAAATTCAAAGTGAATTAATAGGATATACTTTAGTACACATTCTCATTTCTATGTAAAATGAAATCAAACTACATATAGTTACTAAAGACAAGAGCATGAGTAAAGTTAAGAAAAATAAGATAGGAAGGGAGGGAGGGAGGATGAGTGAAAGAGGGAGGGGGACAAAGAGAATAAGAGAAAGAACATGAATACCAAAATCATTCCATGGCTAAGAGGGTTCTAAGCAAAGAGGACAAAATCATTAATACGACTGTACTGTATAAGTGCTAAAATAGTCAAAACCAAGTAGGGAGAATATGGTTTTACTCAGTAAGATTTTTCTTGTTAATAAATAAAGAACTTACTGGAAAAATGAAAATATTCTCCTCCTTCTTTTACCCTTTTTTCTTGTATGGCATCATCTCCTTCTTCTTTGATTGACTGTGGGGGTAAGAATAATTTCATGAGTGGAATACAGAAAAAGTCCTAATGGTATTTCCACGAGACACTGGTCACCTGGAGCTAGTTTCTGTCGTGAACAAACACTGAGATGGAGAAGCCATGCTCCTCTAGTTTAAAACAGGAGAGCTGAAGTCTCAGGTGGGTGACTACCTAGTTGAGTATCCTTCTTTGGAACTTCTTTTCCCCCTCTACACAGTAAGGGGAGTTGGGAGTTGATCTGTATGGCCTACAATAATCCTACTAATACTGCCCATCTGTGATCAGTCATTAAGGCAATATTTACCTCTCCAGGCACAGTTTAACACCAATAATACAAGATTGGAAGAACTAAAACCCTGATCAGATAAGATAAATTCCATCAGCCAGATCCTAATCCAGTACTGTGATTGTAATGATACAGACAAAAGTAGCATCAAATTACTAACCAAGAAAGTGCTTCATTTGCATATAGATTATTCCTTAATCACCAATATTTGTTCTTTTAGGTCCTTGCCCTCTAAGCCCAGAATCATTATCCCAGCTCATTAATCTTTTAGATGAAAGTGAGTGGTCCTCCAATTGACAATACCAAACAAGAGAGCAGGTTATGTAATAGCACTCAGAATATAGTCAGTTTCATAAAACATCTTCTGTACAGGTTGTCTATCAAAGAGTGGGGATGGAAACTGTACTCCATGTACCTACCAACAAATATGTATGTAAAATGACATTCCTTTAAAGTCATCCGAATAAAAGGTATTTATTCCCTCTGAGGGCCCAGCTTCACATGCAACCAGATGACCTAATGAATACTGAAGTCACGAATATCGAGGTTAAAATCCAGCCTCAGACACTTAACTACTGGTTGCGTGTGAGTTATTTCACTTCTCTCAGGCTTTTCCACATCTATCAAACTTGGGTAAGAATAGTACCAACCTCCTCTGTTAATCTCCTCCTCATTGGAGGTGAGTTCACCCCTTTCATTTTTAATATTAGTAATTTGTTTTCTAGAGCTGGATAAAATAATATCAAAATTCATTTGGAAGAACAAAAGGTCCAGAATATCAAAGGGACTAATGAAAAGAAATGCCTGCGAAGGTGGCCTAGTGCTACCAGACCTCAAATTGAATTATAAAGAAGCAATTATCAAAACCAACTGGTATTGGCTAAGAAATAGGGGGATAGACAAATAGAATAGACTTGGCACTCAAGACACAGTAGGGAAGGAATGTAGCAACCTCCTGTTTGATAAACCCAAAGATCCCAGCTTCTGGGATAAGAACTCACTGTTCGACAAAAATTGCTGGGAAAACTGGTTAACATTGTGGCAGAAATTAGGTATACACCCATGCCTGACACCATACACAAAAATAAAGTGCAAATGGGTACATGATTTAGGTATAAAGATTGATACCATGAATAAACTGGAAGAGCAAGGAATAGTGTATTTATCAGATTTATGGAGAGGGGAAGAATTTTTCACTAAGGAAAAGATAGAAAGCATTATGAAATGCAGGATGGATAATTTTGATTACCTTAAACTGAAAAGTTTTTGCACAACCAAACACAATGCAACCAAAATTCGGAGGGATGTAGTAAATTGGGAAAAAAGATTTATGGCTAAGCTCAGGGATAAAGGCCTCATTTCTAGAATATATAGAGAACTGACTCAAATGTACAACCATACAAGTCATTCCCCAATTGATAAATGGTCAAAGGATATGAACAGGCAATTTTCAGGGCAAGAAATCAAAGATATCTATAATCATATGAAAAAGTGCTCTAAATCACTATTGATTAGAGAGATGCAAATCAAAACAACTCTGAGGTACCACATCACACCTGTAAGATTGGCAAACATGACAGAACAAGAAAATGATAAATGCTGCAGAGGATGTGGGAGAGTTGGAACACTAATTCATTGTTGGTGGAGCTGTGAGATCATCCAACTCTTCTGGAGAGTGGTTTCGAACTATGCCCAAAGGGCTACAAAAATGTGCATGCCCTTTGACCCAGTAATAGCGCTACTAGGACTGTATCCCCAAGAGATCATAAAAATGGGAAAGGGTCCCACATGTACAAAAATATTTATAGTAGCACTCTTTGTGGTTGCCAAGACCTGGAAATCAAGGGGATGCCCATCAATTGGGGAATGGCTTAATAAATTATGGTATATGAATGTAATGGAGTACTATTGTGCCATAAAAAATGATGAACAAGAAGACTTCAGGGAGCCCTGGAAGGGCTTATATGACCTGATGCTGAGCGAAAGGAGCAGAACCAGTAGAACCTTGTGCACAGCAATGATCACAGTGTGAGAGAGTTTTTTCTGGTAGACTTGGAACTTCGTAATAATGCAAGAACTTACTAAAAAAAAAATCCCAATGGTAGTATTCTAACACAAAATGTCTTCCACACTCAGAGAAAGAGATATGGAAGTCATTCACAAAATGTAGCAGATCATGTTTGTATATGTGTAGGTTTTAGTGTATTATGTTTTGATTTGTTATATGCTTTCTTCCATTTATTTTAGTTCAACTACATAACATGACTATTGTGAAAATGTACTCAATAGGAAAGTATATGTAGAACCTATACAGAATTGTATGCTGTCATGGAGAGGAAAGGGGGTACTGGGGGAAAGGTGGGGGAGGCAGGGGGGGCTAAAATCTTAATTTTAAGGAAGTGCTTGTAGAACACCAAAAAAATAAAAATTAATTAATTAATTAAAAATAAAAAATATATATATACAAGTTCAAAAAAAAAAAGAATAGTTCCAATCATACTAGGGTTATTTGATGAATCTGGGGAAGATGACTCTTGGAAAACACTTAGCAAATTTTCAAGCTCTACATTAAATATTAGCTGTTATTACCATCTGAGATTTTCATACCACTTTGCCTCTCCAAAAGGATTATCAGTTCTGATGAGTAATAAGTGGATTGCAGTTAATTCTCAAAGCAAAAGGGGGATAAAGTTAAAACTTTCTATGGCATTGGTGTCTCACTCAGGTTGTATTCTCTGTTCTCCCCCACTCCAACTGAAATAAAATCAATGCATTGTCCATATAAAACAACTGCTCTGAAAAGAGTGCTAGGGAAGAAAAATGAAGATATAATCAGTGCTCTCAAGCAGCTTATATCGACTTGTACAATGCTGTGAATCATAGTTTCTCTAAGTATTTATACAAAAATCTACTTCATCCATCCTGGAGGCAAACATGAGTTCTCAGAGTACCAGAACATCCTTGGTACCAAGAGAAAAAGGAAGGCTGAAGGAGGCAGCCCTAGTATAAATGGTTACTTCCTGGTTGGAATTAAGGTTAGAAAGGAAGAAAAATAATAATATAGTAGTAACTCTGCTATCAGCTACAGAGAATGGCTCCCCTGGTATGGAACTAGAATGACCTTTGCAAGTTTCAATGTAAGTACTGTAACTTGCTGATATTCGTGATTTAGAGACTATAATTATTTACTTGCATGGGGAGTTCCTCAAAATATATCATTTTAAAAATATATTTTTAGTTTGGGTTATAGTTGGTAAAAGTCTGATTCAATAAAGGAGGATTGAAGGTGGAGACAAGCTAGTGAAATAAAGGGAAAAAAAACCCTGAGTTCTCCCCCGAGTCCCTTCAAGTACCTAAAAACAGTGACTCTAAACAAATTCTAGAGTAGCAGAACCCACAAAATACTTAGTCTTACACAACATGACTATTATGGAAGTCTTTTGTAAAACAACACATATATAGCCTATATTGAATTTCTTGACTTCTCAGTGGGGATGGGTGGGAAGGGAGGAAGGGAGAGAAGTTGGAACTGAAAGTCTTAGGAAAGAATGTTGAGAATTTTTTTTTGCATACAACTTGGAAATACAACTTGGAAATAAGAAATGCAGGTAATTCGGATGTAGAAATCTATCTTGCCCTCCAAGAAAAGAGAGAAGATTGGGAAAAGGGAAGGGAGGTATGTGATAGAAGGGATGAAAGATTGAGGGAAGGGGTAATCAGAATGCAAGGAGTTACTGGGTGGGAGGAGGAGAGAGACTGGGAGAAAATTTGCAACTCAAAATTTTGTGAAAATTAATGTTGAAAACAATAAATAAATAAACATCAAAACAAAGAACCTGGGTGTAGTCTTTCAAAAAATTATCAAAGAAAATTACCTGATAAAATAGAACCAAATGGTTCTGGATATTTGCCAAATGGTAAAACAGATATTGAATGAATCCACTGTTCTCCTTCTAAGATTCCAAATGCAAATTCCTAGGAGAATTATACCAAATTCTAGAGCTTCCAGTTTAAAGAGAAAATTTTGCAAGCTGTCAGAAAGAAACAATTCAAGTATTTTGGAGACACGTTCAGGATACATAAGATCTTTCAGCTTCGTATTGGAGGCCTTGGGATATGACCTTCTAGAAGGCAAAGGAGATAGAATTACCACCAAGAATCACCTACCAAAGAAAAGTGAATATAATCCTTGAAGGGTGAAAAATGGATGGATATACAATGAGACAGTGGACTTTCGAGCATTTTTTATGGAAAGACCAAAGCTGAATAGAAAATTTAACTTTCAAATACAAGTCAAGAGAATCATAAAAAGGTAAACAGGAAATCATAAGGGACCCAATATCAAGAAACTCTTTACTTTCCTACATGAGAAGACGATCCTCATAATTCATAAGACTTTTCTCATTATTACAGTGGTTAGAAGGAAGTATATATAGACTTGAGGGCACAGTTTGAGTTGAAAATGAATGGATGATGTCCAAAAAATAAAATTAAGGTGAGAGAGAGAGAAGAATGTACTAGGAGAATGAGAGAGAGAGAGAGAGAGAGAGAGAGAGAGAGAGAGAGAGAGAGAGAGAGAGAGAGAGAGAGAGGTAGAATGGAGTAAATTATCTAAAATAAGATAGGCAAGAAAAATCTTTTACAGTGGGTGGGAAGTGAGGAAGTGAAGTGGAGTGAGGCTTACTCCAATCAGAATTGGTTCAAAGAGCAATTAACACGCGCACACACACACACACACACACACACACACTTGGGTACAGAAATCTAACTTACCCCACAGGAAAATAGGAGGGGTGGAAGTTGATAGAAGGGCAGGCAAATTGGGGAGGGGGTAGTCAGTAACAAAATACTTTTGAGGAGGGACAAGATGAAAGGAGAGAGAGAACAGAATAAATGGAGGTAGAGAGTATTATTGAGGGAAATACAATTAGCAATAGTAACTGTAAAACAATTTTTGAAGCAAATTTCTCTAATAAATGCCTAATTTGTCAAGCATATAGAGAAGTGATTTAGATTTATAAAAATAAGAGTCATTCCCCAACTGATATATGATCAAATGATATAATCAGTTTTCAGATGAAGTAATCAGAGCTATATATAGCCATGTGAAAAAATATTCCAACTTATTATGGAATGAAGAATGCAAATTAAAATAATTCTAACGTACTACTTCATAACCTATTAGATTGTTTAACATGAAAAGGCAAATGACAAATCTTGGAGAAGATGTGGGGAAAATGAGACTTTAATGCAGAGTTGGTGGAGTTGTGAACTGACTCAACCATTCTGTGGAACAAATTGGAACTATGCCCAAAGGCTTATGAAACTGTGCATACCCTTTGAGTTAACAATACCACTACTAGATCTGTATCCCAAAGGAGATAGAAAAAAAAGGAAAAGGACATACATCTACAAATATATTTATAATAGCCCTTTTCTGGGAGTAAAGAATGAGAAGTTGAGGGGATACCCATCACCTGAGGAATGAGTGAATAAGTTGTGGTATGTGATAATTATAATGGAATACTATTATGCTACAAGAAATAATGAGCAGAGTGCTCTTAGAAAAACCTGGAAAGACTTGTACAGTCTGAAGCAAAGTAAAATGCACTGTGCACAAAATAACATCAATACTGTCAGATGATCAGTTGTGAATGACTTAGCAATTCTTAACAATATAACAAGCCAAAAGAACTCTGGAGGAGAGATGATGAAAAATGCTATCCATCCCCAGAGACTGAATTGATGGTTTCTGAATACAGACTGGAGTATACATTTTTTTACTTCATTTTTCTTGAGTTTTATTTCTCCTCTACTTTTGCTTTAACAATATGACTGTTATGTATATGTTTTGCATGACTGTACATGTATAATATATATTAAATTATTTACCTTCTCAATTAGTAGAGAAAGGAGAGAAATTGAATCTCAAAATTCTACAAAGGAATATTTAAAATTGTTTTTATATGTAACGAAGTAAAAATTTTAAAAGCTAAAAAAATAAACTTCTCTCCCATCCTAAAAAGACAGGAGTGAATCTCACCATGCCTCTAATATGAAACCAGCAAAAACACAAATAAGATGAAGAAACTCACCATTGTCTTTAGAAAGACTATCTTCCAACACCACACACCTCTAAGAATAATTTTCACTTTCAGAACATATCTCATATGACTAAACTACCATAGGTGTCATCATTTCCATTTTAAAAACTAAAAGAATTTTGAGAGTGTTGACATCAAACTGGAAATTTTAAGAAATCCAAGAAGTTGATATTGTGGAGATAGGCCAAGAAGTCCTACTAATCCCGAAGAACAATGGGAACAAAGGAAAGGATTGTTTGTGATTTCAGGTTTATCAAGGTCAGACAGTAGAAAGAACTTGAGTTTTTTCAGACATGCCAGACAGAAGTCATTGAGTGTGATAACACTGATCACAACGATGAGAAAACTGAAGACCAAGCAAGTGAACCAATACCCACCAAAGTCACTCAGGGAAAAGGGAGCCACCTGTGTTTCCTGCTTCCCTGTCTCTTAACTCATAGACCTGCTGGCTGAACACTGAGGAGGTCATTAATCTTCTGGGCTCTAGTTATCTGACACTATTTAACACAGAAGGCAACTGAACTACTTTGACAGAGAGCATTTTTCCTCATCTGGGATTTTCTTAGATCCATGGAATCACAGATTAGACCCTGTCTATTATTTTCCTTCCCCATTTTTTTTCCTGACACACTGTCAGAGGTCAATCATTTTGTCCCTTTTCTATATCTGCCAAATGCTTCTACTTTTAAGATCCTGATTCATCAGTACCTACAACCTATTTACATAGGTCATTTCTAATGTCTACCCTATGAGAGAATAGGAAATCAATCACACATGCCTGAGCAATGTTTGTCCTTTCCCCCTTTGATATATCTCATCCTGCTGTGATTTTAAATCAGGTGTCATGAGCTTTCTGATGAATGGAACAACCAAAGAAATGGTGAGGTCTTGATGGAACATTGATCAATTACCTAGAGGACACCTCTCCAGGATCATCACTCACTCCCTTCTTCCTTGACTTGAAAAACAAAGATGCACTTTGTTGCACTGTTGATTCTTTTCTTGGATTTCTGTTTCCATGCATTTCAACCTACCATTCTTCTGCTTCATGTATTTTAGCTACCCTTAGAGAAAATTTACTTCATGAGATCTACTCTGTAAGATGTCTATACTATTGTGAAGGAATTCGGAGTTCACTGGTGAAGAGATACATGGAGTTTTGCATTGGGGTGAGAGAGGTGCTTGGGGAAAGAGTTGAGAGTGAGAATGAAAGAGAGAGAGAAAGAGAGACAGAGAGAGAGAGAGAAAGAGAGAGAAAGAGAGACAGACAGAGAGAGAGAGAGCAAGCCATGTTCTGATTTTTTTCAGGTAATATTATTATAATATCCAAAGAATGATGAAAGTTTGGATTGTGTTACATAGAGTTCAGAAGAATCTACTAGATTATTTGTTCCCACGGCTCTATTTCATACTGGATGCTAGAGAAATTACATGTGGCATTAAGCAATCAAATCAATATTAATAATTACAGGTCTGCTATCCTTATCTCTTTAGGATGAACTCCAATGAGGAGTTCCACCATTGTGAGAGCAAAGAATGGAATATGAAAATTGAATTAAATGAGGAAGGGAAAACAATTAGAGAAATATGATTAAATGCAATAAGAAAAATCTGCAACCACATAATTTTTGCATGACTCAATGACAAAACATCCTGAAATTGTAAAGGGATTACAAGCCTATTTTCTGTTGTGGCAACCTTTCACAGAATTCTCTTCTATGTAATAGTATTTTGGGTGTAACAGATCTGCACTCACTTATGTAGTGACCAGCAGGAATGAGGCAGAAAATTATTGGGACCAAAGCAAGGAATGAAGAGAAATGATTTGTTTCAATCAAGTGAGATCAATTACAAAAAAGTTCTCTCTCAGGTGTAGAGATAGAACACTCTAGCTCTCCTTCCAGTATAGTTTCACATAATCAAATTTTATCTTCTCAGTGTGGTTATTGAAAACGCAAACTCAAAAGAAAAACAAACTTGCTCTCTTTGAAGGAACTCCGAAGTATTTCTTGAATGTGGACATGAGGAATAATTTCAAATGTTTTCTGTGGCAGTTTGTGAATCATTTCAGACTTGAATAGATGAATTAATGTGTAAAATTTCCCAATGAATCCTTTGTGAAGAGCTTGTTTACTATTGTCTTATATGGATGCCCTACAGGCAGAGATTCATCCTCTCTGGTCAGTCTATTTGTGAATTGTGTGCTGTTTCAGTGGCATAGCAAATTTCAACATCTCATTTCTTCTTAAGTCACAGCTGACTTCTTCGTTGAAGGCAGTGACACATATACTCTCTGAATTCGAAGGGCCATAGAAATATTTTTACCCAGAAAACTTAAGATTTCTTGGAATGACTGAAAGTAACAAAGGTCTTCTTATCAGTCAATGTAAAAATACACAGTGTAGAAATCCTTTTAAATAAAAAAAATGGTGTGTGTAACATAAGACAATGCCATTTATTTAGCAGTGCCCATTAAATTTAAATAGGAGTTGTTTAGAGTCATGTTTTGGAAGTTACTTAGATTCTTTCCAAGAGATACTCTATAAAATGCATGTCTTCTAACTGTGTCTAGGATCTCACTACAGAGCTAATTGTCATAAAGTTTTGAGCAAGAATGCAAGCTCACCTTTAGTGGTAGCTTCTTGTGTTTCCTTTCTCAATATTTCTTTTCAGAGTTGGCTTATTGAAATCAGCATTTTTAAATGTAACAGGAGCTGTGAACGACAGCCCCTCTTCATCTGTAAATACACAACCATTTAAGTGATGAATCAAAAAGAAATGAGACAATTTTCTAAGGCACCAAATTTCTGATGGATTGATGATTCAGTGGAAAAGGTTGCAGTGGGGAGTTCCTTACATAGATGCAGACATATTTTTAGAATGCCTTGATTCCCCAAAACACATATTATGAATGCAAGTGAGTTACAAGTCAATTGCTGCAATATTCCCAAAGTAAGAATGAACTTAAATCTCAAACTTTCTATAGCAGCTGTTTGGACCTCTGGTATTATATTTTTGAACTAAAATCATTTTGAGAAATATGTATAAAACACCTATACTTCCAGGGGTGATACATGAACAAAGATGTGTAAGGACATAATCCATGAAGCACCTAACATTTTGCTTATTCAATTATATAAAGAACAAATTATCTGAACCATTCACAAGTGTAAACTCAATTCATGGTGTAGCTTAACAGGAGTTACTCTGTGCAATCCTGAGCACCAAGTCCCTATGAAAAGGGAAAGCAGATAGGGCAATGTAAACTAGGTGTTGGTAATTTGATCCGATGGGGAACTGGTGAGAGATGAGTGTCATATAGGAAAGAACTGAGTAGCAAAACTCTCAGGTTAACTGGAGGCAAAGGCTCTAGTGTTATGAGAGTGAGAAATTGAATATTGTGTTACATAGATCGTTGTTGCCGATTATTCAGGTGGTGGAGACTAACTGGGATAAAACCTTATTCTTCCGTGATGGTAATTCTTCAAAGCGTGTCATTTTGAAAAAGTCACTGAATTACGTTGCTGTTGGTTAAGATTTCATTTCACTAAAAGGTTCAACAATTCTCTAATGATCTTCTACATAACGACATCATTAATAATAAAGAAGAAGTGAAGAAACTTAACCCCACTGTCAGTGGATGAGTCTTCTTCCACTTTGGGGGTGTCTGGTCCCTCAGGGTCTCACTAGATCACTAAAACAAAAACAAGAAATAGTCTATTGGTAAGCACCCCAACATACACATGGGAGTCTGCTGTCACAAGTTCTTACATCTGCATTCATAAAGAAAAGGCAACTTTTGAGGGGTTAACAATCGCTTTAATCAAGCACATGGATTGTTCCTTTAACCAAACCTTTACATCATTCACCTAGTTCAGAGGAGTCAGCACCCTGAATTTCAAAGAAAATACAGACAAATTAAAAGTCAACACAATGCCTTCCTCTTCCTGAATTCAACAGACAATCCAAATGTCTTACCTTAGCTACCAGAGAGGGAAGCACTAATATCTGGGTTTTCAAAGCTGGGGCGCAGGGGGGATGAGGCTCCTTAATGAAACTTGCCAGAGACCTCATTTGGCACTCAACCTTCTTGAAAAATCTAAACCCCAAAGTTAAACCTCACCTTATACTATACTTATACGCTTTTTAGAACCAGAGGGCGTAACCCTCTGACCTCAACAGGGTGAAAATATCTTTTTTAATCATATTATTCAGTCAGAGGCACTCTTAGTAAAACAAAAACAGCAAAACATACTAATTGGATCGACGTCAAAAATGCAAATCCTTGTTTCCAAATGGCAGGCAATTTGAGCAAAAGACTTTTCTAAAAACCACTTTGTTATATCAGTAAGTATTTTGGAAGAAGAATCCCTTTCATTCTGGTAGAGTCAATCCATGTCTCCAAGAATAATTTTCACCTTCAAAGTATGTCTTAAATGTTTAACCTCTCCCTGGTGGTGTTGTTTACATCTGAAAAATTAAAGGAGGATTTTGGGTATATAGACAAACTAACTGCATGTTTACAAATGCAAGGAAGTTAACAGAGTTGGGATCAATCCAAGAATCACCAGGAAAAATCCTTAAGAACCAATGAAAAGGCACACACACACACACAAATATCTACCTCAGAATATTTACAAGGGAAGTCGTAGAACCTAGAATGGCTATGTAAGAACAAAGACATAAAAGCCATTCAAAGTAAATATATGATAATATTTGTAAATTTCATAGCATCATCTCTCTATTTCTTTCGCTTGTTCCTCAACCACAACTAATATGATCTTGACTTGTAAGGAGTACAGAATCAATGATTTATAGCTGGAAGGACCATGGCATGTCAGCTGATTAAATCCCTCATTTGGATGAGAAAGGTGAAATCAATTGAAGGGAAATTCCTTGAACAAAGCAAACAAGTAGAAGTTATCGAGCCATGATGTGACCTAGATTCTCAGAATCTAGATTCCATTATCTTCCCTCCTTCCTAGTGTTGTCAGACTCAAACAGAAATGGGTTCCTGTGGATTATACCCATAGGACATGTACTTGATACCTTTCCTTGATGCCTGCACTCTTTTTAAGAAGTTGTGAACACCTGAGAATCCTTACATGAATAAAGCTTTTCTCTAATATAGAAAAAAAATTCAGTAAGATAGAAACCAAACAGGAATAACCCAGCAGAAACAGATGATTCTTCTTGGTTAAAAAAGACTTTTTTTTATCTGTATACCTTATATACTGGCACTCAGGCCTTCTGTCTAAGCAAACTTTTTCTAAATGTTCCAATAATGATAAAGTTCTTGGGGGTCGCATATATCCTCTTCCCGTATAGGAATGTAAATAGTTTGGGCACCTAGGTGGTACAGTGGATAGAGCACCAGTGCAGGAGTCAGGAGCACCTGAGACACCCACTAGCTGTGTGACCTTGGGCAAGTCACTTAACCCCAATTCCCTAATCCTGGGTCATCTCCAGTCATCCTGATGAATATCTAGTCAATGGGCTCAGATGGCTCCGGAGGAGAAGTGAGGCTGGTGACCTGCACAGCCCTGCCTCACTCAAAACAAAGTCAAGTGCAAGTCATGTCATTATTTCTCTGATGGCATGGTCTCCTCTGCAACAAAAGAAAAACACACCTGTATACATAAACTCTTGTCTTACCAGAACCAGGAAGACTTCATTTCAGCCTTGCTAACTCTAACTTTGCCTCTGCTACTATCTTCTTCTTTATCGTCTACTGCTATTATATCTGGTTGGTCTTGTTCTGTTTTTGACTCTGGCATCTAAGAATATGAAGAATTCAGTGAATATTAAAGGAAAAGTTTCTTTCTGGTGTGAGGAAGAGACACCAAAAGCCCTCAACTGGCTCCTATTGCTAGACAGCAACATGTCATGCATGGTGAAGAACTTAGAGCATTGGATTTATGGCCAGGAGACCTGATGTCTTAGCTGAGTAGCTAGCTAGCTCTATCTTTCCTGGGCCACATTGCTCACACCTACAATATGGCGGGGCTGAAACAGATGAACTCTGAAGTTCCTTCTAGAACTAACCTTCTGAGATGTGATCAAAGAAATATAAGATACCTGCTATGGCAGTTTACAAACAAAGTTGTTTTAAAGAAGAAAACAATGCTTCAGTACATGAAATTTGGATCTAGCTAACTACACTTGTCATCATATCAATGGTGCTTAGTTTACCACAAGCAGTCAAGAACCACCAACCATGGAGGTGCATTATCTGCTTTTCACTGTGGTTCATTCACCAGCAAATATGCTCCTTTACATTATGAATTCTCTTAGATTTCTTGTCTTTAGAGTAACTCATTCTTCCTTTCATCTGTCTCAAGAATCAGCCTGACTTACAGAAGAGGGCCAGTACTCTGGGGCCAATAAATCTTCTCTTCTGTCTTCCTTTGTAGCTTCCATATTCTCTTTGCAGTTGATGGTTGAGAAACACGGCATTTTTAAAAGTTCTTCTTCAGCTTAAAATTTTTTCAGCCTCAAGGATTATCTCATATTTCATGTTATTCCATCCTTCTTCTCTTCAACTTTCAAATCTCAGTTTCCTAAGTGGCTTATTTGTATCTACTAAAGCTACACCTCTGTACTCTCTGCTCTCTAGACCCTGCCTGGTTAAGGATAAATCAAATTGCTAACTGTTACCAAGTACAATGATGGACCAAAGTTCTGAGATTCACAGTACCAAACTAGTGCAGGTTCTTGATGGTACCCAGGATAGAAACTGCTTTCTAGTGGCACTTCTAGAAAAGTTTTCTGTCATATAAAGCTAAAAGAGAAGCTTTCTCCACATTTTTGCCAACAATTATTATGACAGATAGACCCACAGATGGACACAAAGATACATGGATAGATAGATAGATAGATAGATAGATAGATAGATAGATAGATAGATAGATAGATAGATACATAGATAGATACATAGATACATAGATACATAGATATATTGATATATAGATAAATAAATAGACATATACATAGACAGATGGAAAGACAGATAGATACATACATACATATACACACGCATACATACATACAAATAGAGATGGAGAGAGAGATCAGACCAATAGAACAATAAAGATATAAGAAGATATATAAAGATAACTTTAAAACATTCAAATAAAAGATTCTGCATACCACTCTAGTGGATTTCAGAAAACTGAATGTTCAAACAAGCTAGCTTATTTCATGATAACAGATTATATTCTTCTAAGAACATGGTTAGAGGTCACTGATACATAAATTAAGCCAACCTTTAAGGGGGAAGCAGAAGCAAAATTTGTATATTTTATGGCAAACCCAATATTTTATTTTGAAAACTAGAAAAACATAAGAATTTACAATGTAGTCTCCTGTTTCTTTGCTATCCTTGTCAGTATTGGTCAACTACAAATCTGGTAAGGTACTTTTGCTTTAATTCACACACCATCATCTAAATTGTTGAGTAAAACCAAGGACAGATTTTATGACATACTCCCTAGCTCCAGTCTACCCTTAGTTCCACCTTTTCTCTTCTTGGGATCTAATTCATTGGTCTCATTGCACTTCTGAAATTCCTTGCCATGTCAAAACAGTTTCTACCTCTCAGTTCCCTATTTTGTGATTTTTGTTGTGACAGAACAAAAACCATTTTGAACCACCATTGGTTGGTTTGTGGCACTCATTCTCCCCATTCTATTTAGAGTTATTTTTAAATTAGTTTATCCAGTATCTCTTCTGAGAATTTCTCTCAGTTCTATCTTTGTGCAAAAGGCAAGAGTAGAGGTCTCACAGTCATTCTGAAGCAGGGCAGAGCATTTGGCATTATCCCTACATTTCATAGGAGAATATAAAGGAGACTGAGTAGTGAAGTGACTTGTTCAAGCTTCCACACAGCTAGTAAGTAAGTAGTGTACACAAATCTGTATATGGTGTAGTAAGAGTGATTCCTCTCTCACCCTTTACAAAGAAATCTTGACATGCCCCACTTCTCCCAATTTCTGACATAAATGGTGGTGGGACTCATCAGAATGATAGATGGAGAATCTCAAGGTAGAATCTGCATATTCAACTTGAGGTGAATGAAGTCTTCTTGAAATGCCATGATGACGTTTGTTTTCTCTTGTCCATTAAGAAGTACTTTTTCTGCTAACTTGGGTTTTTCTTTTAGAATTCCTATTGTGGGCACCCCAGTGGAATCCTGCTCTAAAAACTGAAAATGACCAGTGATCTCTTGACATTAAGGAGAAGTCCAAGAACAAGGCATGTGTGGCTAATTAAGGGTCTCATAATATTAAATGTGCAGTAAAGAACAGATATGGGACAAAGCTTAAAAATGCTTTCCTTTCCAACTTTCTAACTTGGGTTTGGTACTGTAACTGTAAAGTGAAAATGCAATCTCCCTACAGAAGCCCTGAAACATGTCTTGGTTTATACATCTACTAAGTGGGAGAACTTGCGCAAATAAATTCTTTTATCAGAATGTTGCTTTTTTTTTCATCTATAAAACCAGGACAATGATATTTAAGTCATCTCCACTTCAGTTATCAGGAAGATAAAATGAAATAATGACATACAGAAAGCATTTGTAAAAAAAAATAATCAGTCAAATAAATGTAAGCTTTCAATATAAGAATCACCTCTAATATACTTTACAGAGGATCCATCTTAACTGGAGAGAAATCACACATTTACAACTTAATTTTCTTTTTTCCAGTTGTTAGCTTCATTCTCCACACAAGTCTCACTTCTCTCTGTATTTTGCCTCTAATCTGCCATCTTGCCTTCAACCCACCCCAATCATTCCTAATAGCACAATATTATTCCACCCCAATCTTATGCCACAACTTGTTCAGTCATCCCCTAACTTATGGGATATTTCCCTCAATTTCCATTTCTTTGATATTTTGCTATAAATATTTTATACATGTAGGTCTTTTCCTTTTTTTTCCAATTCTTTGAGATACTGACCTAGTAGTGCTATTGCTGGATTATGGAACATGCACAGTTTTTGAGCCCTTTTGGCATGGTTCCAAATTAATTAACCTCATTTTTACAATATTTGGCAATCATATTTTAATACTATTTCCTTGGAAAGGCAATATATTGTATTTCATGCCTTTAAAAACATTATTCTGAGAAGAGTTCCCTAGCCTTCACCATGTATAGAAATATAGACAACTCAAAGTGTTTACAACAAAGGTTTAGGAGCACTCCGATGCTCAAAAGGACTCACAACGTCAGTATCATCATTAAACCCTCACGGTCCGTCATTGCACAGTCGCCAAAAGGGGTAATTTCTATCTCTCTATCTCTCATATCTCTCCCTAAACTCAAACCCAGAACTACCATTCTTGTTTAGGCCTCTTAGTTTTAACTAGACTGTTGTAATAACCTACTAATTCCTTTTACTGGCTCAAATCTCTGAACCCCCATCCATTTTTCAGAAGCAAAGCCTGACAATATTTTGACTCCATTACTCAGGAGTTTCCAGTGGCATCCATAACGTTTCCAAGATCAAATCAACATAAAAGCCTGACAGTACTCTTTCTTCATATGCACTAAGATTTAGCCAAATGTGACTTTTCATAGTAATTCCTCATATTCTGCACTCCATCTCCCTTCTCTGTACTTTCTGTGTTGTATGCTCATGAAGACATTCCCTGCTGATCTTATCCTCTAAGAATCCAAAATGATATCATGGTGAAAGTGCAGGATGTCTCATGTTCATATCTCTCCTCTAAAACTTGCTAGCTATGCGAACACTGGTTCATTCTGTCACCTCCTTGAGCTCCAGCTTTCTCAATGCAATAAGCAAGGGGATTAGGCTTCCATCCCTAATCTATATCATATGACCCTTGCAAGCCTCAGTTCAAGTATAACATAAATTTCGATTAGCCTAGTGACCGATGTCTTCCCCTTTACCCACCCCAAAATTATCTTCCGTCTATTTTGAATGTATTTGTTTCTATGAATATGATGGGATTGTCAGTTAAATGATAAGCTCCTCAAGAGTAGGAACGATGTTGCCTCTTCACACCTTCATTTCCGACAGTGTCAAACACAGCAGGCACATAATAAATGTTTTTGTTAATTTGGATGATTTCCAATTGTGCCCAATGTTATTTTATATACTTTAGAATAGCTTCACTAGGAGTGGTGTCTAAGAAATTCTCAAAAGGCAAGAAAATAAAAAAGTGATCCTCAAATTCCCAAAATGGCCTGTTTTAACCTGGAGAAGGAAGGGATGGGCATGCAGAGGGGACACCTTTCATGACCAAACACTAGGGAAGTCCAGCTGCCAAAGATGATTATTCCCAATTGTATGCTCTTGTACAATTCACATCAAGGTCTGTAGGACACTGCACTTGGTGAGATTGGCTGAGATTAAATGAGGAAAGAACCAATACCTGTCTTCATAGAGCGTTTACATGCTTTGTGAATTGTATCTCAAGTGGGACAGAAACTAGCACTTAGTGTAGCTGAAGAAACATACTGAGTCTTGCATGGAAGAGTCAAGCAAATTGTTAAGAATCACTGGGAAATTTTAAACATACCTGAAATTTGAGGCTGGTTTTCATCTATTTAAAATATAAATCCATATGATAAGTGTCATTGCTTAAGTCCCCATTACAAGGAACCTCAGGTGACAATGGAAAAATGGTGCTCTGTGATGTCAGGCTGATGTATCAAATACCTGTCTGGCCTGGGACCAAAAGATTCAATCCTAAGGAGTGTTTTTCAAAACATGCTGCTCTGTATTCCTTGCATCTCTCTATTCAGTCCTCTTAGGAAAAACTACGGATTTATTTCTGTGAACTTACTCATTCTTATGGCTTTGTTTCTATTTAGGTTGTTCTCCCCTAATTAAAGGAGGCTTCTGGCCCCTGAAACCACTGAGAATTTGCCTGATGCAGTGACCTCACATTTGGACCTTGAACCTGATTTGATTCCTGCTTTTCCTACTGCTCCAACTGAGAAGAGACTTTTTTGGAACTGGGTGACCTGGGCAGTGAATATAAAGTATGGGTAGAGGAGACAGAGTCTACCTGTCAGGGGTGGGGAAGCTGTGTTCTTGAGGCCACATGTGGCCTTCTAGGTCCTCAGGTGTGGCCTTTGGACTGAGTCCAAGTTTTATGGAACAAATCTTTCTTTTAAGGGGATCTGTTCTATGAAGTTGGGATTAAATCCCAGGGTTGGACTGGAGGACCAAGAGACCACATGTGGCCTTGAGGCTGCAGGTTCCCTACCTCTGCAAACTGAGCTCAATTTTGTGCCTGTGGTTTGGATTTGTCACAATCCTCTCAGAAAACATCACAAATTTTTCCAGGAACTAGAAATAATGTTTCATGTCTTTATACTGAAAACATCAGTGCATATAGGAAAAATCTTTTTTAAAGAAAGTATTGCTGGTATTTGAGCCTACAGGGCTGAGGGAAATTTTTGCAAGAACATTTGCAAAGCTGGTCTTAGAAACCCAGAAAAGAGTATTTATCACAAAACAGATGAAAAAGTCAATCAGTCACTAAATAACCACTTCTAAAGCACCTATTGTGAACCAGGTGCTTTGCTATGCCCTGGGAAGACAAGGATCAAAAGGAAAGAAGGAACCTTCCCTCAGTGAGGTTATAATCAAATGAGTAAAGCCAATGCATAGAGGAAGGTAAGAAACAGAGAAAGAGGATGAATAACATAAAAAAACTGTTCAGATGGGTCCAACAGAGTTTCTAAAACAATGCTATGTCATTGTACACTTTCTGAACTTAATAGAATCAAGAAAGATCTGGGGTCATGTAGTATTCTCTCTGTTTTACTTTCACCAAGAAATGAGAGAATGGAATGGTGGGAGTGGGAAAAGGATCCATCATAGGCAGGATGAAGAAGCCCATTGGAATACAGTAGAGTGATGTGATGTTAACCAGGTTTGAAGAGCTTTTGCTGTATTTGTCTGCTGAAAGGACTACAGAAATTACAAATTGGGATTAGTGTGACAATGAAGTAAAGGTTTCATCTCAAATTCTGCAAACTGGTCAAGAAGACAAAAGAAAGGAGTAGGAAATACTGAAAAGCACTGTGGAAAGACAGGCCCATTAGCATGTTTTTGTTAGAATTGTGCATCAATTCATCGGCTTTGGTAACCAAAGCATAATAAAAATAAATGATGCAAATAAAATGACTCAAATGTTCATGCTATTGAACAACTAGACATAGGCTGAAACCAGCTTTGGGTGAGACATTTTTTAACCAGGAGGGCACAGACGTATGAGTTTCTGTGGATAAAGAAGGCATCTGTGACATTGAAAGGGAAAAAACAAAACAAAGCAATATACCTTTAACTGAAATTTAGTATTTATTTCAATTATAAATTTGAAAACAAATTCTGAGAAGGAATCTACAGGATAAGAGGTCCATGATACAGAAAAACACCATGCACCCCTAGTGTAGCAGAAGAGGGACAAGAACAATGAGTTGGGCTACTCTCAAGGACAATAGAAGTTGAAAATTCAGCAAAGTAGAATGAGATGTAGCAATCAGAGAGATAGGATAACCTGAAGGGTACAATGTGAAAAACAAAAAAGCTAGATAGGAGAATGTGTCCTGAAGAAGATAATGATCTTCAATGTCAGTCAGGATTCCAGGCTGGATATAGTAGCCAGATCAGCAGGAAGCCCTGATAGACTTTTGTGCCAGGAAGAAAACAAAACAAAACATCATCAATGCTTTGGACTTGGAAGCTTTGTGGAATTAGGCTAAAAAGGAATTGAGTTAAGCAGTGAAACAATTCTCTCTCCCCAGGAGCCAAGAGGGCAGAGTAGAAAGAAACACATACGCTATCTCCTGAACCCACAGCCTATAAAATACCTATAAGGAGGAACTCTTGGCAAGTTCTGGAGCAGAGAAAGCTGCAGAACGATGGAGTGGAGGAGATATCTGTTCCAGAGAGACCAGAAAAACCGACACCGGGAGTCTGTTGTACACTGGACCCAGAGTGGAGCCCAGTCCTTCCCTGGCCACATGGCCCTGGGAGGAGCGGATCCAGATGGGCTTTGGGATGGAATCTCCAGCAGACCTGCAATTCCCTCCACCCACGGGAGCAAAGGTCAGTGAGAGGGCATGTTTGGCTGGCTAAGGGGAATGGTTGTCTCCATAACTCAGGCCCTCTGGGGAGGCAGTAGCTGATAGGAGCTCCCAGAGCAGAAAGGACCTCGGATCCATTGTTGAAGGTCTCCACATAAACCCCCTGAGGGAACTGAGCCCAATGCTGGGGCCCTGCCCCAACCTGAGCACCTGAATTTAATCTTACGTTGAATAGCAACCCTGCCCCCACTGAAAGCCCTGAGGCTAGGAAGCAACATTTGAACCTCAGACCGCAAGCACTAGCTGGGCAGATCTGGAGGTGAGGTGGGTGGGGAAAGGAATCTCAGCAGTCAAGTAACTGGCTGGGAAAATGCCCAGAAAAGGGAAGAAAAATAAGACCATAGAAAGCTACTTTCTTGGGGAACAGATGTTCCTGCCTTTCATTTCTGATGACAAGGAACAATTCTTACCATCAGGGAAAGACGTGGAGGTCGGGGCCTCTGTATCCCAGGCATCTGAGGTGTATGTCCGGTGGGCTCAGACCATGGAAGAGCTCAAAAAGGATTTTGAAAATCAAGTTAGACAGGTGGAGGAAAAACTGGGAAGAGAAATGAGAGAGATGCAAGAAAAGTATGAAAAGTAGGTCAACACCATGCTAAAGGAGACCCAACAAAATGCTGAAGAAAATAACACCTTGAAAAATAGGCTAACTCAATTGGCAAAAGAGGTTCACAAAGCCAATCAGGAGAAGAATGCTTTAAAAAGCAGAATTAGCCAAATGGAAAAGGAGGTTCAAAAGCTCACTGAAGAAAATAGTTCTTTGAAAAGTAGAATGGAACAGATGGAGGCTAATGACTTTCTGAGAAACCAAGAAATCACAAAACAAAACCAAAAGAATGAAAAAATGGAAGATAATATGAAATATCCCATTGGAAAAACAACTGACCTGGAAAATAGATCCAGGAGAGACAATTTAAAAATTATGGGACTACCTGAAAGCCATGATCAAAAAAAGAGCCTAGACATCATGTTTCATGAAATTATCAAGGGAAACTGCCCTGATACTCCAGAACCAGAGGGCAAAATAAGTATTGAAGGAATCCATCAATCACTGCCTGAAAGAGACTCCTAGGAACACCGTGGTCAAATTCCAGAATTCCCAGGTCAAGGAGAAAATATTGCAAGCAGCTAGAAGGAAATAATTCCAGTATTGTGGAAATACAATCAGGGTAACACAAGGTCTAGCAGCTTCTACATTAAGGGATTGAAGGGCGTGGAATAGGATATTCCAGAAGTGAAAGGAACTAGGACTCAAACCAAGAATCACCTACCCAGCAAAACTGAGTATAATACTTCAGGGGAAAAAATGGGCTTTCAATGAAATAGAGGACTTTCAAGCATTCTTGATGAAAAGACCAGAGCTGAAAAGAAAATTTAACTGTCAAACACAAGAATGAAAAGAAGCACGGAAAAAGTAAACAGCAAAGAGAAGTCATAAGGGACTTACTAAAGTTGAACTGTTTACATTCCTACATGGAAAGACAATATTTGTAACTCTTGAAACTTTTCAGCATCTGGGTAGTTGGTTGGACCACACACACACGTACATGCATGCATGCACACACACATACACACATGCATGCACATACAGAGACAGATAGCACAGAATGAATTGAATAGGATGGGATCATATCTTTAAAAAATGAAGGTAAATGGTGAGAGAGAAATGTATTGGGAGCAGAGAGGAAGAGAGGCAAATGGAATGGAGCAAATTATCTCTCATAAAAGAGGAAGGCAGGAGACTTTTTAGTGAAGGGAAAAAGAGAGGAACTGAGAGAAAAATATGAAGTTTACTCTCATCACATTTTAATAAAGGAATGAATAAAATGCACACTCATTTTGGTATGAAAACTTATCTTGCAGTACAGGAAAGTGGGGGAGGAGGGGATAAGCAGGGTGGGGGGGGGATGATGGAAGGGAGGGCCATGGGAGGAGGAAACAATTTGAAATCAACACTCTTGGGGAGGGGCAGGACCAAAAGAGAGAATAAAAGCAATGGGGGGCAGGATAGGATGGAGGGAAACATAGTTAGTCTTACACAACACGACTATTATGGAAGTCATTTGCAAAACTACACAGATATGGCCTATATTGAATTGCCTGCCTTTCCAAAGGGAATGGGTGTGGAGGGAGGGATGGGGAGAAGTTGGAACTCAAAGTTATAGGAACAACTGCTGAGTCTTGTTCTTGCTCCGAGGAAATAAGAAATACAGGTAATGGGGAATAGAAAGTTATCTGGCCCTACAGGACAAAAGAGAAGATGGGGACAAGGGAAGGGAGGGATGATAGAAGAGAGGGCAGATTGGTGATAGGGAAAATTAGAATGCTCTGTGTATTGGGCTGGGGGGAGGGGACAAATGGGGAGAAAATTTGGAACCCAAAATTTTGTGAAAATGAATATAAAAAGTTAAATCAATTTATTTAAAAAATAAAAAAAATCGAAAAAAGAAATCTAAAAAAAAAGAAATCACAAAAAAAAAAAAACCAAAAATAAAAACACAAACAAATTCTCTCTCCCCTCACTAAAGGTTGAGCTGGTGAAAGGATAACCAGAAATATTTGGTGGGTACATTGGTATGTTTAACATTTGAAATAAATATCACTTTGTAGAAACACATCTAAGAGATTAAATGGAGTATGAGTGTTGGGGGGAACCCAAAATGGATGGGGGAAACATTTGCAGGGGCTTGAGCCAAAGGCAAACATTCAACCTCTCCACACCCTGCCACTTTGACAGGCTGGAGAGGCCCATACAGGGAGGAGCAAAATGTAATTTCCTTAACCTAGAGGCAGTAGGATCACAGAGCCATTGTGATAATGGGATTATACATTCAATGAAAGCTAGAAGGGACCTCAGAGAACACTTAGCTCAACACCCTCAGTTTATATATTAGCAAACTAAGGCCTAGAAAAGTTAAATTATTTACTTAACCTCAGCACACACATTTAACATGCTTCCATGATCTATCCTTCCTCAGTTTATGCTTTGGGTATATATTCGACTCATTAAAAGATTTTGGTAGACTCTTATTTTTTCTCCATTTCTGAAAAAAAAATGTTGGTTGCTGCTTTAGATTAGAGGAGAGAGAACAAATTGGAACACAAAAATCCTTTCAACGTGAATGTTGAAAGCTATCTTTACATGTAACTGAAAAAAAAATACTAAGTGTTGAGCAAAACAACCCAACACAAAACTATCTGATCCTGCTTCCTACCAACACACTTTTCAATATGATTTATGCTTTGTCTATCCTTTGGTCTCCAAGCTCTGTGCCTAAATTTTCTTTCATCTACTGACATTCATCCTCAGACAAGATGCTCCATCTCTCAGATCCAGGCATTTTCCCTGGTGCACCCAATGCTTGAAGTGCTCTGAAATTTCACCTCTGAAAAAAGGTTCCTGGCTTCCTCCAAGTCCAAGCTAAGGAGATATTTTGTAGAACACTTAGTTAGATTGCTCTTTTCTGTTGCCTTTCCTCTCTTGATTACTTCACCTAGTATCCTGTTGATATTTTACTTTTACCTAATTGTAAGCATCACAAGTCCTATGATAGACAATATGTTGTGGAAAATTCTTCCTGGTCCAACTATATAAACAAGTTCTGTGGACAGTGGGGGCATTTCATAAATATTTATTGACTTACTGCTCGACCTATCCTTTCTTTAGTTGAGAAAACTCACTATGAACAGATGTTGATGATAAAATCACAGATGACAGAATTGAGATAATGTCCCATTTACTATTTTCAGTATTTTGGCATATAACTGTAGAACATCAATGGCTAAGTCATTTTATTTCTGGAAAAAATTTTTGTACTTTTGTCTTGTCCATTTCTTTTTGGTATTTGATATATTTAAAGAAATTTTGTAGATTTACATTTTCCTTTTTCTCATTTTACTCACTTAATAACAAAATTAGATATTAGGTAAGATTTATTTATAAGAGAATCATTCTATGAGTGTGTGTGCATATATAAATATATATATATATATATAAACACACATATATATTATATAATATATACCCACACATGAATTTTTTAATCTGTACAACTTTGATGGATCCCATTCCACAATCTTTGAGCCCCAGTCCCAACTGCTAATATGAAGGGTTGATGACATCATAAAGCATCTGTTCTGGGAGTGTACAGAACAGTTAAGTACTGTCAGTCCTGATCTGAGGATAGCAGAGAAGGAGGTGTAGTATCTTTGCTGATCCAGAGGTTTTGAATTTGAATTTTTGGAAGGTGATATTTAGTGGAACTCTTGTGCCAGATACCACTGGGGAATTTTCGGTAGGTGTGGCTTTTCTAATATATTATTCATTGCCTCAGAAATACCTTACATTCAGTAAATCCCAAACTGAAATCCTTATCTTTCCCATCCCCCTCTGAAAAAACCAAACCTTTCCCACTATTAACTTTTCTCTCCCTGTTTAGACATCCCAACTAATAAATTAGTTGTCTTCCTCAAATATGAGGAACTGCTTTTCCCTCTCCAACAGCCTACCTCTTGGTATTACATTGTAAAGTCTTCCTCCTTTCCTTACTCCTTTGTCTTCTGAAGCCTGGATATTTGGGGCACTGGATTATTCTACCTGCCAGGGCTTTCTCCGCTCACCCGTAAATGTGATTTTGTGGAAGTAAATTCTCAAGTCTCCCTCTGAATTCACAAAATCCTAGTGATTCCCTGTCCAACTTCAAGATGAATTCTAAAATATTTTTGGCATTGAAAGCTTTCAACAAATCTCTCCTCATGCTTGACACATACATACACATATATACACCCACATACACATACACACATATAAGTCCTTGCAGGATGCTAACAGGATCTGGTCCCCCTTAACCCTAAGCAATTGTTGTCTATTTCTTCTGGGATCCAGGGGCATAGTGTCCTTTGATGCTCCTCAAACTCATTCAATGAGGTGCTCTTCCCTGATTTTCTCCTCATTTCTGGTATACTCACCCTTCTCATTTTTATTTTCAGGTTTTCCTGGCTTCCTTCAAGAAAAAAGTGAAAGCATAGTTTCTAGAAGAAGCACTTTCATAATTCTCATCATTACTAACATTTTAATCTTATAATTTCTTCTCCTTTTCCCCCTACATACATTACTTATACATAGTTGTGGGCAGATTGTCTTCCCTGATAGACTGGGAGCTCTTTGAACGTGACCATTGTCTTGGACCACCATTCCTGGCCCCAGCACCTAATGGTACCTTGGACAGTGAAAGCACTTCATAAATGTTTACTGTCTCACTCATTGACCTGCTCTTTCCAGATTTGCCCAAATGCTCTAAAAATCCATTTGCAAATGTTGATGGTAAAATCACAGACGACAGAAATGACAGCTGCTCTCTTTATAGTTTTTAGTACTTTGATCATAACAGTGATCACTGATCACTGATTAATACTTTTTAAGCAACACTGATTCTTTCTCCTCACTTTGTTACAAAATTACCTTGTCCATTTCTACTGATTTTCTTTCGCTATTCCATGTACATAAAGAAAATCTACATTGTTAAATTATCATTTATTTCAGTCAATTTAGCTTTCAAGTCAAATGTTTCCACAAAACAATCTATTTTCTAATTTATACATGCTTCTTTTCAATGCAGTTGCAGTGACAATTGATCCTTTTTTCCTAGTTCAGAAGTCAACAGACATATGTCCTTTTGGAAATATACAGGCTTCACTGCCTTTCTTTAGCATTTAGAATGGACTGCCATTGTTTATCCATAAATGAACCTTTCTTCACAGCAGCAATAGCTACTGGATATGTGGGATGTTTTTCTGAGCAGAAGCCTATGTTTTTTAGAACCAATCTGAGGGATTGTATATTTTCAGGAACACATGGATGACCCCCCCCAAAGTGAAAGTTACATTTTCAGTTTTATTTGAAATGAACCACTTTTTTCAAACTAAGGAAGTAGTAACAATGGAAACTTTAAAAAAAATTATGTATATGAAATAAACATACATCAAGAAATTTAAAAGAAAATTTTGAATCTGCTTTGCTCAATGGGACCCATATTTGACAATCAGTTCTTCAGTCCCACTTCAAACACTTAATATGAGTTGTTGATGACATCAAAAATGTCTGTTTTACTTTATCTTCATGGGAGAGGAACTGGGTCCACTTATCAAAAAGTGGCAATCCTAATCAGATGACGCCTCCAAGACTAACTTTAGAATGTTTTGGGACATTGAGAGGCTCTCTTTCCCCGCCACCGCTACCCATGAACTTTTCCTGTTTTCCTCCATCCTGCTTCTCCAGTCCATCCGCAAGCCCTTGTTACCCATATTTTCTGTCACCCAGTGATAGTGTGTCTTGTTTCTTAAACAAGGCACTCATCTTTGCAAGTAGATTACCCTGATTTCAAAATGGAGATAAAAGCATGTAGTACAGGATCCCATTGTCGTCCTTTTTGTTTCTAGTGCCATCCTATTGATTCAGCTTCAAATTTACCCCATATATAGATGGTTCATACACAACTGATTGCATGATGTGTCCCCTATTAAACTTTGAATGACTTCCCTGCAGGGATCGTCTCTGATCTTCCTTCCTAGTCCCAGCAACTTAGCAAAAGGACTGGCAAACATTAGTAGGTAGTTACTCAACATTTGTGGACTGCCTCACAAACTTACTAGATTTCTTCTGTACCTCATAACCTTAAAGGATCTACTCATTCCCTCAGTTAGGATCTTTGCTGATTTGCCTATAGTTTTCTAAGTGGTAATAATTTCATCATCAAAGCGGTCCAGGTTATTTTCCTCTCCACTTTACTGTCTAATACTTTTTAAGCAATTTTTTTCTTCACTTAACGTTTTCCTACCTTCTTTTCCATTTGGCTAATCCTAATGTTTAAAGGGTGGCTTTCTTGAGTATACTCTACCCCCACCCATTTGGTCAACTGTATTTTTAAAGGAATTGTTCATTTTTTCTTCTACTTCTCTTATTTAGCCTTTAAAATTTGTCTTACCCTACTCCAAGAAGGATTTGGGGCTTGAGACCAGTTCATATCCCTCTGTGAGGTTTTAGATGGAGGTTGATTGACAATGTATGACTTTTCTGAGGTTGTGTTCTGATCTTCCCTGTCACCATAGGCATTCTCAAAGGTCAATGTTCATTGTTGTTCTTGCTCATCTTATTTACCTATTTCCTGGCTTTTAAAATTGAGTTCCCCTGCTCTGGGGACCAGGGACCTGGTCACTGTCATTATGTGATGGAGCCTCAAGGACTGGCAGCTGGGGTTGTAAGGGTCTGGCAGCTTACCTGGTGTTAAACCTGGGATCCTACTGCTGGGGTTTGGTGAGTGTTGAGACCAACTGGGTTTTTTTCCATTTCTCTGGGGCACTGAAGAACGTGGAGGTGTAGCCACAGGAGGACCCCCTGACTGCCCTAGGTTGTGCTGAACTCTAGACGACTGCTGCTACAGGATGTCTGCCTGCCAGGTGCTCCACCAGAGCATAGATTCAAAAGAACAATATGATTGGTGAGTTTCTCTCTTCTATTTGAACACTTTAAATTGATTACAATTAACTTTCTAAAGAGGCCCAAGATCAATACAGCACAAAGTCAGCATTAAACAGTGTAGATACGCTATACAAAAAATTGAAACTATTATAACAAAACCACAATACTTTAGAGTAAAATAATACTATGAATGTATTTCAAAAAGCTTTAAAAAACAGGGAAAATATAATAAGTACTCAAAATTCAGTGGTTATTATTACAATGTAATTTCAAATAAGAACAATCACATTCCATTGTTTTAAAACTCCTTTGAAAAACGCCTCTACTCTTATGTTGATCAGTTTTCAGGTCATTTCTACTGTCAATAACTCCATAGATGGTACAAGCTCTGGGTCAACTTTTTTTCTTTCCAAACTACCCTGAGTGTACAGTTAAAGTGCATTATGTCAATCACTGAAGAATCTGAGTCCAATTTTCTTGAGATGGAAGTCTTAGGAGACTACCAGTTTCATGCTCCCTACCCATTATGCAGTTCAAGAACAGGATGCTGAATGAAGCATGTGATTTATGAAAGGATTCCTTATAACCTGCCAAGGAATTTACAGCCTTCATATGCTTCAGGCTATGAGGACTGTAAGAAGGTAGAAATAATCAGGTGAGAGAAAAAATTTAAAAAAAAAAGGAAGTTTAGGGAATATAGATGGGCTAAGTGTGAGATTACACTGATATCAGGAACTATCATAGTGAGGAAGTCCTTTTGTCACAGAATTTACCTATCTTGTCATCAAATTATACTGATAAATGCCTAAAGCACGTACAGCTGCATTGAGTCACTCAGATTTCCAGTAGGAAACATACATATTAAGAAGCTGGAATGTTCCCTCTTCTTCAAGTGACACAGAAAGGACCCTAACTTTGACTCCCTGAGTGATGTTGGCAGGGAGTGAGAAAACTGCAATAGGGTTCAGTCGTCTTGCACATCAATGACAGTGTCATTCTCTATGGAGATGTTCTGACTTCTCTTCCAGCAGTAGCACATTCTTTCCAGTTTTCTCTCTCTAAAGTCCAAAACTTACTTCACTCTATGACACAGTCCTACCTGATAACAGAAGCAACTCTGTCCTCTGGTTACCAAGCATATGTGCTATTGGAAAATAGAATTTTGTGGGTTATCTCTATGTTGTGAGGTTTCATAGATTTCTAAAAATTCTTCATGTTAGCCATATTTGTAAACTAATGTAGTGTCTGTAATATACAGAACATTTAGTGATGGAAGTTTTACCCAGGATACACTATGAGCAAAAGAAAATTAATGATCCTCTTATATGGTCTCACTTGATGCAAAAGATCTCTTTTACCCTGTAGGGGCTAGGATGGGTAAGAAAGGATAAACATGAAGAAAACTTTCATATAAGAAATACCATTACTGTGAATTTGTCATTATTTTACAAAAGGACTTAATATATTTACAGGACTTTCTGTTCCAACAAGAAATATGATGATGAGTTAGAGAAAAAATTGGCCAAAGCCATCATGAAAATCATAAATTATAATGGTGAGTTTAAAAAAATTAATTGCTATTGTATACATTTTATGACATATGCAATGTTTAGAGCAAAGTGGAAGATCCAACCATACCTTTACATCACAACATTCTTGCCAAAATGACGTCAATATTCAAAATGTTTTCATGACATATTTGAGGAGTTCCTCAGGTGCAGAAATAAAATGAAATTACAAATAGACTTGATTATGTAAATACATTTTATGTGTAATTATGTAAATATAGTCTAGGAAAATAATCCACACACAGAAATTTCCAAAGGCTGCCCTCATTTATACCACCAAAACCATCCCAGTTCCTATAAGGAGAGTTTCTGTTGCACCATCCCCAACTCATACAAATGGCCCGAACTTCGAGCATGGGAACTCTCTTTTCAATGACAGTTTGCATAAACCATAGTGTCCAGGAACACTGTGAATACTTGTAGTTATGTGTGGATTAATTAGACAAAGGTAAATAGACCTGAGTAACGACTATCATTCATTTCACCGTAACAGTCTGCTCTAAAGGTACTTGAGAACATAGGCTATGGACATAATCACTTTCCACTTCTTAGCATTTCAGATCAAAATGGTGTTTTAGCCATTTGGTTGTGTCTTAAAAACTGATGTCACAGAAAGTTTGAGCTTTCTACCCCTCTGTATACAAGGAATTGCCTAGAATTGACTTTGTCCCTGTGCCAATTGAAGAATAAATGAAATGAGTGTTGGAGTGGGGATGATTTTTAAAGAGACGTAATACTCTGAAAAGATATGAATTTTCATGCAATCAACCATGCATCAGTTAATTCTGACATTTCTTAATGCTCTAAAGCACTTACTGATTCTCATTTCAACTCTCTATTATAGATTTTATCGGATCGGGGGAAGATTTCACCGAAGAAACTGAAAATATTAACACCCCAGGAGACAGGTGCAACATTTATCTCATAGATGCATAAAAATTACCTTTGCACTGAGTGGAAAGTGTAAAAGATAATTTGAGCAGTTTATGTGTAAAAGAAGTAATCCTTTCCCCCCAGTCAAAAATCTAACAGTATATATCTCTGTAAATGATCTCTAAAGGTTTACAATATGAGGTAATATTAAAACAATATTAGCCTTCAAAATGGAATGAACCATGGTATAAGGATTACAGAGAGATGGAATTAAATTTGATTTATTAAAACAATTAAATTACTTAGTGTTCTGTTAAAATGGACCTATCTGTATAGACTGATCAATTCATTATAAGTCTCTGTGAAACCTCACTCTTTTGGCCAGTGTTCCTTCCATAGTCCTGGAGTTCAAGGAGAATATGGAATAGTCCTGGCCCTGACTGTGGACATTGAGTTGATTTCATCCCTTGACATAAAGCTAATAAGAATCTGATTGGACTTTAATTATGCTCAGGAAAGAAGAGAAAAAGAGCTGAAAGATTTCATCTCTACCAACAATGTGGTAACAGTCATACAAAATGATTGTATATTTTCTTAGACAAAGGTTTTGTATAAAATTTAAATACACTGAAAGTTAACATGGAATCAAATATCAAAGATTTAGCCATTGTCAAAAGAAATATATGTATCTAATTATATTTCTTACATGTGCCTGGTCAAGAAACACATCTGATTTCCTTCAAAGAAAATACACCACTATTTCAGTTTACTCCTTAGGTTGCAAGATTCAATTGAAAGAAAAAAATTAGCATTAATATTTATGCTTGAAAGAGTTGTTCTGTTTCATGTGAGAGAATTTAGTCCAGTCTCCCATTCAGATTTATTTCTGTCCTAGTTCTCTCATTCTTGTCCTTGTGTCACACAGAATGATGACTGCAAGTCCTTTCCAATGACTCCATGCTTAGTAGGTACTAAAAAATGCATATGCGCAAGAGAATAATGCTACCGTTTGCCATCCCACAAAGTGTGTTTAATACCTATGACAATTCCAGGATATTTGTCACTGTATTGACTGTGGATTTAGAGATGAAATCAAAGATGCCACTAACCTCTCCACACACTAAGGTGTTGGGAGGAAGGGAAAGTAAATACTAACCTAGGCATCTCCTGTCAAAGGGGCACTTTTGGCAGGCAGAAAAAGCAAGGATACATTTGAGGAACTCACCTTTTGGAGAGAAAATGATTTTTGGTATTGTGATGGAAAGTGTGTTTGCCGAGATTTCCCATGAAGGGGCAGGTTGGAGTTCCATTTCCTCACTGGGTGTTGCTTCATCTTTATAACTTTGCTACATTCACTTTATTTATTTATAGTTTTTGGTGTATGGTGGTTCTCTCTATGCACATTGCTGTAATTACTGTGCATGTTGTTTTATTGGCTTTATGTACTTCACACTGTGTCAATTACTACAGATATTTCTAGAACTCTTTGTACTCATTATACATATCATTTCTTACCATGCAGTAATACAAAGTTTCATTCACAGAACACGATTTAACTAGCCATTCCCCAATTTGGGGGCATCTGCTTAGCTTCCAATACCTGACTGTCATAAAAAGTACTCTAAATATAAGTGCTAGCAATATTTTCTTCTTATCAATGACTTCTGTGGGGGAGGGGTATAAACTTATTAATCACTCTCAGATTGAAAAGGCATGGAAATTTTAGTGAATTAATTTTTGTCATTCAAAATTGCTTTCCAAAATTGTTATACAATTTCACAGCTCCAGCAATCCTTCCACAATCCCTCCAGCACTGATCATTGCTGTGTTTTAGAGGGATGGGATATTTTTGCCATTTTTGAAGGGCTGAGGTAAATAAAAGCTTAGGATTGTTTTGATTTGCATTTCTCTTATGATTAGTGCTTTGAAGCATTCTTTCATTTAATTACAAATACTTTGCTTCTCTTCTTTTGAGAACTTTGTGTTTATATCCTCAAATAAAATATATAAAAAATATATAAAGAGCATATAAACATGCATCCTGTGTGTTTACATAAGGATATAAACATGAAGTTCTCAAAAGAAGAACAGCAAAACATTACCAGTTACATGAAAGAATGTTTCACATCACTAATAACAAGAAATGCAAATCAAAACAATCCTAAGGTTTTGTGTGTGTGCATATACATACATGTAGACACAGACATGTATGCATACATAAAATTTATAAAATAACTCAATATTGTTTATACATCTTGGATATTAAACCTTCATCAGATAGATTTGCTACAAAGATGTTTTTCCCCATTTGCCTACTTATCATCCTGGTGTCTGTTGTACATAGGTTATCGACATGTTGTTTTCCCCATTAGACTGTCAGCTCCTTGATTGTAGGGGACTGTCTTTGGTCTTACTTAGTATCCCTAGAACTGAGTACAGTACCTGTCAGTGGTTAACAAACGCTTATTGATTGACATGCATGAGTAATAATATGGTCTCAGGTAGAGACTCTCAACTAGAATTCAGTTGTTCTGGAATTTTTGCCCTTCTTCACACCATACGTATTATTTTCTGTCTCTGGGACTTAGTTGTGAATATCCTTTCTTCTTAGACTGTAATCCATCCACTTTGTTGCCCAGATACCTGAAAGGCTCAGATCAAATGTTTCTTCCTTCCTACTGCATTATCTGATTGCCACAATTGCTAGTGTTTTCCTCCTTTAGTTACTATTTTTTGTATTCTTTTACTTGTGACTCCAAGAAGCATGTGCAGCCCCCAGACTCTTGTAAAACCATCTGAGTAAATGGGCTAATTCAAGTTGAAGCAAAGTGACATGCCTTAAACTCTCACTGAGTTAGGGACATATCAACCTCAGGCATGTGAAGACTTCCCAGAGGGAATGGGAGAATGAGAACAATTTGTTCCAGTGACAAGGAAGGGGGGCAGTGGGTTGAGAGAAGTGCTATGGAGCACTTAGAGCTCAATTAGATATCCAAGGCACCTAGGTCTTCCACTGCATCCTGGGACATTCCCAATTATCCTGACTTTTCTCTTGTACTGGGTAATTGATCAATGTTCCATCAAAGCCTCACCACTTCTTTGGCCATTGCATTCATCAGGAAGCTCAGGACACTTGGCTTAAAGTCACAGTAGGATGAGATGTATCCAAGTGGGAAGGGATCAAAATTGCTTAGGCTTGTGTGATTGATTTCCTACCCTCTCCTAGGGTAGAAATTAGAAGTGACCTATGAAAATAGGTTGTAGGTAGTGATAAAGCAGAATCTTAAGAATAGAAGGATTTGGCAGCCATAGAAAAGGGACAAAATGATTGACCTCTGACAGTGTGTCAGGAAAAAAAAATGGGGTAGGGAGAAAAATAGACAGGGTCTAATCTGGGATTACAAGAACACCCCAGATGAGGAAAAAGCCCCTCCATCAAAGTAGTTCAGTTGCCTTCTGTGTGAAATAGTGTCAAATAATTAGAGCACAGAAGATGAATGACCTCCTCAGTGTTCAACCAGCAGGTCTATGAGTTAAGAGACAGGGAAGCTGGAAGCACAGGTGGCTCCCTTTTTCCTGAGTGACTTTGCAGGGACATTGGTTCACTTGCTTGGTCTTCAGTTTTCTCATCGTTATGATGAGTGTTATCAGACTCAATGACTTCTGTATGACAAGTCTGAAAAAACTCAAGGTCTTTCCACTCTCTGACCATGATAAACCTGAAATCACAAACAATCCTTTCCATTGTTCCGATAGTTCTTTGAGATTAGTAGGACTTCTTGGCCTATCTCCACAATGACAACTTCTTGGATTTCTGATAGTTCCCAGTTTGATGTCAACACTCTCAAAATTCCTTTTGTTTTTAAAATGGAAATAATGACACCTATGGTGGTTTAGTCATATGAGTTATGCTCTGAAACTGAAAATTATTCTTAGAGATTTATGATGTGGCTCTTCCATAATCAACTAGATTCCTCTTCCAAGGACTTTTCATACGTAAAGAATGATTATGGGAATAGTCTTTCATATTCGCATGTTTGTTCTTTTAAAACCATGATTTCATTTTCAATGGTTTTATTTGCTATTCTAGGCAGGTCTCTTTAAGCTGCGAAGTCGTAACTTTGGAAGATAGTCTGTCTAAAGACAATGGTGAGTTTCTTCATCTTATTTGTGTTTTTGCTGGTTTCTTATTAGAGGCATGGTGAGAGTCAATCCTATCATTTTAGCATGGGAGAGAAGTTTATTTTTTTAGCTTTTTTTAGACTTTTATTTTTACTGAGTTACATATAAAAAGAATTTTTAAACATTAATTTTGAGAACTTTGAGATTCACTTTCTCTCCTTTCTCTGCTAGATTAAGAAGGTAAATCATTTGATAAATGTGATACTCGGACAATCATGCAGAACACACCCATAACAGTCACATTGTTCAAGCAAACACAGAAGACAAATAAAACTCGAGAAGAATGAAGTTACAAAAAGTCTACTTCAATCTGTATGCAGACATCATCAGTTCAGTCTCTGGGGATGGATGGTAGTTTTCACCAAAAGTCCTCCAGAATTCTTTTGGATGATTGTTTGGTGAGAATAGCTAAGTCATTCACAGATGATCATCTTACAGTATTGATGTTACTTTGTACACAAGGCATTTCACTTTGCTTCAGTCCACACAAGTCTTTCTAGGTTTTTCTGAGAGCACCTTCCTCCTTATTTCTTAGAGCATAATAGTACTCCATTATAATAATCACATACCACAACTTGTTCACCCATTCCTCAGTGGATTGGTATCTCCTCAACTTCTCATTGTTTACCCCCAGAAAGGAGCTTTTATAAATATTTTTGTACATGTAGGTGGGGCTTTTCCTTTTCTTCCTCTATCTCTTTTGGGATAAAGATGTGCTCATGGTATTATTAAATGAAAGGGTATGCAAAGTTTCATAAATCTTTGGACACAGTTTCAAATTGTTGCACAGAACGGTTGAGTCAGTACACAACTCCACCAACTATGCATTAAAGTCTCATTTTTCCCACATCTTCTCCCACATTTGTCATTTGTCTTTTCTGTTGTGTCAAGCAAACTAATAGGTGATGAAGCAGTACCTTAGAATCACTTTAATTTGCATTCTCCATTCAACAGTAATTTGGAGTAGTTTTTCACATGGCTATATATAGCTTTGTTTCCTTCACCTGAGAATTGATCATGACATGTGACCTTATATCAGTAGGGGCATGGCTCTTATTTTTATAAATCTAACTCAGTTCTGTATATGCTTGAGAAATTACTCATTTATCAGAGAAATCTGCTTCAAAAATGGTTTTGCAGTTACTGTTGCTAATTGTATTTCCCTCAGTAATATTCTCCACCTACATTTTTTCTCTTCCCTCTCTCCTTTCCTCCTATTCCTATTCCAAAGTGGTTTGCTACTGACTACCCCTTTCCCAGTTTGCCATCTCTTCTACCAACTCCCACCCCTCCTGCTTTCCTGAGGGGTATGATATATTTCTATACCCAGTTGAGTGTGTGGGTTTCTTGGTGTGTGTGTGTGCGTGTATGTGTGTATGATAATCTCTCTTTGAACCAATTCTCATATGAGTAAAACTCGCTCACTTCACTTCACTTCCTCACTCCCCGTCCATTCTAAAAGTTTTCTTCGTCTGTCCTATATAATGTAATTTACTCCATTCTATCTCTTTCCCTCTCATTCTTCTAGTGCATTCTTCTCTCTCCTTAGTTTTATTTTTTGGACATCATCCATTCATTTTCACCTCAAACTATGCCCTCAAGTCTATCTATACTCTTTCTAACCATCCTAATAATGAGAAAAATCTTATGAGCTACAAGTGTCATCTTCTCATGGAGGAAAGTAAACAGTTTACACTTGTAAGGTCCCTTATGATTACATGTTTGCCTCTTTAGGACACTCTGGACTCTTGTATTTCAAAGTTAAATTTTCTGTTGAGCTCTGGTCTTTCTATAAAAAAAGCTTGAAAGTCCACTTTCTTACTGAATAGCCATTTTTTGCCCTTCAAGGATTAAACTCAGTTTTCTTGAGGAGGGGATTCTTGGTGATAATTCTATCACTTTTACCCTCTAGAAGGTCATATCACAAACCCTCCAATCATTTAAAATAGAAGCTGAAAGATCTTAGTTATCCTGACTGTGTCTCCAAAATACTTGAATTGTTTCTAGGTGACAGCTTGCAATATTTTCTCCTTAAACTAGGAGCTCTAGAATTTGGCTATAATACTCCTGGGAGTTTGCATTTGGAATCTCAGGAGGAAAGCAGCTGACTCATGCAATATCTCCTTTACCATTCGGTAAATGTCGAGAACCATTTGGTTCTATAATATCAGGTAAATTTTCTCAATAATTTTTTGAAAGATTATGTCCAGGCTCTTTGTTTTAATATTCATTCATTCATTCATTCATTCATTCATTCATTCATTCATTCATTCATTCATTCATTCATTCATTCATTCATTCATTCATTCATTCATTCATTCATTCATTCATTCATTTATTTATTTATTTATGGTTTGCAATATTTGTTTCAGTTGCAAAATTTTCATTTGCAAACTTTCTCCCAATCTCTCTACTTGCCCCACCCAAAAACTCCTTGCATTCTGATTACCCCTTCCCTCAATCTGACCTCACAATCCTCCCTTTCCTTATCCCAATGTTTTCTCTTTTCTTGTAGGGCAAGATAGATTTCTATACCTGATTAGTTCTATTTCTTATTTCCAAGTTGTATGCAAAAACTATTCTCAACATTCTTTCCTAAGACTTTGACTTCCAAATTTTCTCCCTTCCTCCCTGTCACACTAAGAAATCAAGCAACTCACTACCATCTATGTACATGTAGTTTTACAAAACACTGCCATAACAGTCCTATAGTGTAAGAATAATTATATTTCTCTCCAAACTCCACTGCCCCCCATTTGTTGTATTGTTTTCACCTTGTCCTTTGCCAAACGCCTTTAATTCTAAATACTCCATCCACCCACTTGCTTTCCCTCTTATCATGCACCCACCCCACTTGTCCCCTTCTATCACATTTTCCTTTAGTAGAAGATAGATTTTCATGCCAAAATGAGTGAAGTTGTTATTCCCTGCTTAAGTCAGATGTGAAGAGAGTAAGCTTCACATTTTCCCTTTCACCTCCTCCCTTTACTTCTTCATTGAAAAGGCTTTTTCTTGCTTCTTTTAGGAGAGATAATTTTCCTCATTCCATTTATTCTTTTCTCTTCCCAATACACTCCTCTCTCACCCCTTAAATTTCTTTTTATAGATATTATCCCTTCTTATTCAACTTACCTTGTGCTCTCTGTCTCGCTCCCTTATCATGTTTCCTCTTGAAGTATTATACTCAGTTTTGCTGGGTAGATGGTTCTTACTTTTAATGCTAGTTTCTGTGACTTCTGGAATATCATATCCCAAGGTCTTCAATCTCTTAATGAAGAAGGTGCTTGTATTTTCCTGATTATATTTCCACAATACTAGAACTGTTTCTATTTAGCTGCTTGCAATATTTTCTTCTTCACTTGGGAACTCTGAAATTTGGCTACAAAATTCCTAGGAGTTTGTCTTTTAAATCTCTTTCAACATGGGATCGATATATTTTATCCATATTTATTTTGCACACTGATTGTAGAATATCAGGGCAGGTTTTTTTGATCCTTTCTTGAAAGATGATGTTTAGTCTCTTTTTTGGATCATGGCTTTCAGGTAGTCCCATATTTTTTCTCTCCAGTGGTCTCTCCTGAATCTGTTTTTCAGGTCACATCATCTATTTTTTCATTCTTTTGGTTTTGTTTTGTAATTTCTTGGTTTGTAATAAAGTCATTCACTTCCATCCCATCCATTCTAATTTTTAAAGAACTGTTTTCTTCAGTGACCTTTTGAACCTCTGTTTCCATTTAGTTAATTCTGCTTTTGCAAACATTCCTTTCTTAGTGGCTTTTTGACCTCTTTTGCCAGTTGAGTTACCCTATTTTTAAAGGCATTGTTTTCTTCAACATTCTTTGGTTCTCCTTAGCAAGCTGTTGACCCACTTTTCATGATTTTCTTGCATCATTGTCATTTCTCTCCCCAATATTTCCTTCACCTCTCTTTCTTGATTTTCAAAATCCTTTTTGACCTCTTCTATGACCTGAGACCATTGCATATGTATTGTAGAAATTTTGGATGCAGAAGCCTTGATGTCCTCCAACTGTGTGCATTACATTTCCTCATCATATAGGATGGAAAAAAATAACTTTTCATCCAGAAAGTCACCTTGTATAGCCTTATTTATCCCCCTTTTGGGACATTTTGGCATTTTCACATCCAGTTACTTAAACTTTTTTCAAGAGGAACATATAATCTGAGGATGTATAAGTTCTCAGTTCCTCCAAGGTGGCACTATCAAGGGAGAGGTGTTTACTCCCCTCCTGGCCTATTCCCTGGTATAGGAGAAACAAAAACCTTTTCTGCCCAGAATCTGAGAGTAGAATACCCTGGTCACAACCACCTCTAGCTCCACAAAACCAGTGTTCCTCCTCACCCAACAGCTGAGGAGCACCTTCTCACCCCAAGTCAGAGCTCTGGACTGAGATTCAGAACAGTAGCTCATTTCCCCCAGGGACTTCAGGCTCTGGTCTCCCAAGGATAAGCTTAGGGCACAGATTCAGGCCAGGGGCTCAGTTCCCCTCAGGGCTTTAGGCTGAGAGCTCCAAAAATGTAAACTGCCTCTGCAGTGGCTGATGCCAGCATTCCAGACCATGTTCCCTTCTCTAGGGTGAAAGAGCTTTCTTACTGATCTTTGAAGTTGTCTGTGGCACTTGAGGGTTGAGCAATCTGGGAACTGCTATGGTTCATGGCTCCCTGAAGCCTCTTCTGAGTCCTGCCCCTGCTGTCTCATGACCAAGTTTGGGCTGAGCTTCAGAGATTTGGATACTTTTAGGGCTCTGTCAATTTTCTCTTTTTCCAAGGTGGTATGGTTCATGGCTCCCTGAAGCCTCTTCTGAGTCCTGTCCCTGCTGTTTCATGGCCAAGTTTGGTCTCAGCTTCAGAGATTTTGTCCAATTATTTCCATGGATACATTTAGGGCTCTGTCAATTTTCTCTTTTTCCAAGGTGGTATGGTCTAAGGAGAGGTGTTCAGTACTCTCCTGGGCTGTGCTATGGTCTGTGAACAACCCCAAACTACTTTGCTCTAGAACTGTGCAAGTGTTCTTCCTCCTATTCTGGCTGTAAGCTTTGCCATGTTAGGGTTCCTTCTTCCCTGCAACTGCCACCAAGGACTGTAATCTAGATCTGAGTGGGGGAAAGCAACAGAGTCTGGCCTCAGTGCTAGCAAGGAGACTTCTGTACTCTCTTTCTGTCCAATTGTTCAAGTTCATTAGTTTCTGTGGGATGAGAGCTCTGGAAGTAGTCACTGTTGCTGCTGATTCAGTCACTTCCAAGGCCTGATCCTGGTTTGCTGGGGCACCCAGACCCTGCACTGAATTGGACTCTCACACAGGTACAACAGAACTTCCAATTGTCTTCAGCTAGAAATTTGTTCCACTTTTTCATTTTCTGGGTTCTGCTACTCTAGAATTTGTTTAGTCACTGCTTTTAGGTATTTGGAGAGAATTGGGGGAGAACTCAGGCATATTGTTGTCTTCTCTTCACTATCTTGGCTCCAAAATCAATCCTACTTTACTGAATCAGATTTGTACCAACTACAGCTCAACCTAAAGAAAGTTTTTTAAATGATATATTTTGAGAACTCCCCATGTAAGTAAATACAGTTTCTGACTCGGGAATAACAGCAAGTTACAGTCCCTGCACAGAAACTTGCAAAGGCCATTCTAGATCCATACCAGGGGAGCCATTCTCTATATGTGATAGCAGAGTTAATACGATCCTATCACTTGTTTTCCTTTCTAACCTTAATTCGCCCCAGGAAATAATTATTTATACTGGGGCTTCCTTTTTCAGCCTTCCTTTTTCTCTTGGCACCAAGGCATTCTGGTACTCTGAGAACTGATGTTTGACTATAGGATGGATGAAGTAGATTTTTGTATAAATACTGAGAAACTGTTCTTCACAACACTGTACAAGTCAGTGCAAGCTGCTTGAGAGCACTGACTATATCTTCATTTTTCTTCCTAAGCACTCCTTGAAGAGTAATTGTTTTATATGTACAATGCATTGATTTTAATTCAGTGGGGGCAGAGGAGAGGGTGGAACACAACCTAAGTGAGAAACCAAAGATATAGAAAGTTTTAGCTTTAATCCCCTTTTGCTTTGAGAATTAACTGCAAATCACTTAGTACTCATCAGAATTGATAATCCTTTTGGAGAGGCAAAGTGGTATGAAAATCTCAGATGGTAATAACATCTAATATTTAACGCAGAGCTTTAAATTTTGCTAAGAGTTTTCCATGGGTCATCTTCCCCAGATTCACCAAATAATCCTAGTATGATGGATAGTATTCTTACTCAAGTTTGATGGATATGGAAAAACCTGAGAAAAGTGAAGTGACTCACCCACAACTAGTAGCTAAGTGTCCTTGGCTGGATTTGAACCTTGATATCCCTGATTCTGACATCCATGAGGTCATCTAGCTGCATTTGAAGCCTGGACTTCAGATAGAATAAATATCTTTTAATAGCATGGTTTTACAGGAATGCTATTTTTCTTATGTATTTGTTGTTAGATACATGAAGTACAGCTTCTAACCCCATTCTTTGATAGACAACCTGTGTACAAGATGTTTTATGCAACTGACTATATTCTGAGCACTATTACATAACCTCCTCTCTTGCTTGGTATTGCCAATTGGAGGACCACTCAGTTTTATGTAAAAGATGAATGAGCTGGGAAACTGAGTCTGAGCTTAGAGGGCAAGGACCTTAAAGGGTCAGTATTGGTGGTTAAAGAATAATCTATACACAAATGAAGCACCTTCTTGGTTACTATTTTAGATGTCACTTTTGCTCTGCATCATTACAATCACAGCATTGGATTAGGCTTAGGCTCCTTGAATTTCTGCTATCTGATTAATGTTTTAATTCTACTGCCTTAAAGACTGATGAGAGATGGGCAGTATTGGTAGGATTACTGGAGGCCATATAGTTCAGCTCCCCTCTCTACTTACTGTGTAGAACAGGATAAGTAGTTCCAGAGGATACTCAGCGTGTTCATCACCACAGACTTCAGTTCTTCTGGTTCCCAGTAGAGGAATATGGCTTCTCCATCTCAGTGTTTGCTCACAATGGAAGCTAGGTCCAGGTGGCTAGTGTGTCTTGCAAATACCATTAGGACTTCTTTGGTATTCCACTCATGAAATTCTTCTTACTCCTAGAGTCAATAATAGAAGTGGAAGGAGATGATGCCATAAAAGAACAAAAGGGAGGAGAATGCATTCTTCCAGTAAGTTCTTTATATATTCATAACAAAATTCCTACTGAGTTAAACCACTTTCTCTCTACGTGGTTTTAAGTGTTTCAGCACTTGTACAATACAGCCTTACCAATCTGTTTGTCCTCTTTGTCTTAGAGTCCTGTTAGTCATGGAATGACTTTGCTGTTCATGTTTTTTCTCAGGGTCTTTTTGTCCCCCTCCCTCTTTCAGGCTTCCTCACTCCCTCCCTTTCCTATCTTATTTTTCTTAGGTTCACTCAGGCTGTTGGCTCTAATATCTCTCCATAGCTTGATTATATTTTACATTGAAATGAGAATGTACATTAAAATAAATCCTAGTAATTCACTTTGAATTTCAGATGTTTCCACCAGAGATCCAAGAAACAGAAAAAAGAACAAAAAGAGAAGTCCAAAATACCATCTGCAAAAAGGTATTTCCATATTCATTTATGGTATGTTGATATGATTTTCAGTATTTGCTTTAGTATTCATCAGCTTTGCAGTCACTGAGCTATCAAATGGGTTTGTTTGACTAGAAAATAAGGCATGTCAAGTTACAGAATCCAGACATGCATCTTCTTCAGCTCTGTGAGGAGATATGGTTTCCAGGTATGCTTTGTATTCCTGGAGTTGTTGCCAAGCTTTGGAGAGAAACAGGAGCAATAGAAAACTAGAACTTTTATATGTTGAAAGACACAGTACATACAATATCATGACACAAACAGATGTATATCCAGATACCACATAATATTGGAAATGTTATCCCTTCCCCCTTCATAACATGCATTTAAAAACAAGTATTCTCACTGCAACTTCAAATCAAGATATATTTTTTGTGCTTCTTTGGAAATTTTTGTGAAATGTTCATTTTTTAGTACCATTCTACACTATGAGGAAATCTTTTGTTCATTTTCCTCCTTATTTTCTCTTCTCATCTAGGAATGAATCCAGAGAAAATGTTGCAGCAGACAACACATCAAGAAGTTGTTTAGGTATAATGTGTTTTGCTAAGTGCTGGAAAAAGTAAAATAAATATAATAGAAGGAAAATAAATATTTATTATCACAAATTTAACAGAAAAATTTAAACGTGTGTGTTTTCTTATTCTAATCAATTAAAAACCATTTATTAAACTTCAACGATGTGCCATCCTCTGTACCATGTACTGGACTTGCAACTAAAGACAAAAGACAGTACCTCAGGAAGCTCACATTATTAACCTGAACACCACACTTGGATAAATAGGACTGAACAGGGATTTTGACAGGAAAAAAAAAGCAAGACAATCAAATAGATGGCAGGCACAAGAACTAAGAAGTGTAGAGAAAAAGCCTTCCTGTAGAAGATGTGATTGTAACTTGAAGTTGATGGAAGCCTGGAAGCCAGGAGGTAGAGATAGGAAGGAGAGCATTGCTGGAATGGATACAGTTAAGAAACATACCCCCAGCAGAGGGAGGGAATGTCTTGTTCAACCATATTGCAATAGTTCAGAAAAGAAGAGAAGAAAGCTTGCACCAAGGTAGTAGTTAGTAGCAGAGGAGGGAAGGGAGCATATTCTAGAAATGTTGCAAAGGGAAATGATCAGCTAGCAAGAGACTGGATATGGAGGTGAAAGATGAGAATTTGAAATGGCTTCTTGGTTGTGAGCCAGGGAGACCAGGAGGATGGTGGCACCCTGGAAAGTAGTAGGGAAGTTTGGAAGGTAGCTGAGAAAAGTGATTTTTTTCTATTATGTTAATCACTAATTATTAAATTAGGATTGAAGTTTTCCTTTCTATTTGCTTATTCCTGGAGCAGTCTCTGAAGGAGAATTCTGATAGCTGAGACTACTCTAATCCTTAGGGGCCTTGCTGCTTGATCTTGGGCTGGACCCCACCCAAAAAGCAGACTTTCCTTTTATTTATAGTGTAAACAGAATCTAATTTAGGTAAATTCCAGTTCTAAAGCCTTAAGCCAAAGCTCTGATATCCCTCCTCTGGAGTCCAGGGGAACCTACATCATCAGGGACAAAACCAACTGGAGTGGTCTGGGTAGAGATGGATTCCTTTATCTGCGATTGGATCAAGCCACACCCTCAACAGCAGAACTAAAGATTGATAGCCTTCTTCCTCATTAATATGTCTACCCCTTCATTAATTGTTCACTAATTAGATTGCTCCTGCAAAGGGCATTCCATTTTCTAAAAATATTTAAGGAATTCAGTATCTTCATGAGGTCCCTTTGGTTACTAAGAGAAATCACTGACCATCAATTTATTAATTATCAGCTAGTCCAATGAACAAACTGATGATTAATAACCTGGAAAGTATCTCTGGCTGTTCATTCATCTCAATTTGGTGAACACAGAGAGAATCAGAACTCTGCCCCTCAGATTTTTTCAGAAAACTTTTCTATATTTTTTGCACTGAAGTGGAAAATTGTTCATAACAGTGGGCTTTCTGTTAGGATTCTGAGTGTGACTTGATTTTCTTTCCATTACAGGCAATTACATCTTGTCTGGGTTCCATGTCTGTTTTCAGTATGTTGTATTCTTTGTGCTATGGTCTTTTGATTTTCACTCTCACAGATTTGGGGGGCAAGGGAAGCCAACAATATATTATGGCCTGTTTAAACAAGATCTGCTGAACTGGACTAAATGGAGATAAATGGAAAAGTTGGGTAGACAATCTGAGAGCTGCCTGGGAAAGATGGGGTGTTCTGAACTTTGGTGCACAAACTCCAGTTTGCTTGCAGGGAACCACAAAATCATAGCAATGCAGGGTTTTCCAAAGGAAATTTGGGCCACTGAGGGGTGAGAACATCTCTAAAGTTATAATCCTGGCCTTCAGGTCTTTATGCCTATGGGGTTACATATCAGAGAGTAGGTGTGTCTCACATTGACCTGTGTTTTTAAGAATCTCCTTATAGTAGAGAAAGTAATTAAGTGATTAACTAAATCATTTAGAAGAAATAATTGAGTGAAAAAGTGAAAAAGGAAAAGAACTTGCCTTTAGAGAGTAAGTTAGCTAGGGAAGGGAATCAAATGGCAAAAGGAAGACATAATTTTATCTGAACTTTAATTTCTGGTCACTAAGGCTCTCTCTGCTCTGTGTTTGTATTTTTCATCTTTTAGGAAGCTTTTGCCTGAAGTGTTCCTTTCCTTGTTTGTGTTTAAAGTTTATGTAAGGAGAAAAAATAATCTTCTGTCTTTGGATCATCACCAAAATAAAAAGACGGACAAGGAAGGGAGGGCCTTTGATTCAATCCAGAAAAATGTGCATATTTAAAGTGGCATCAGAGAATCTTTTTGAGCATCCATGCAATAACATCCCACACCACGATTTTTTTGGGATTGCTTTTTGGTTGGTTTCTCTTCAACTCTAAGCTGCTAAGAGATAAGATCTCAAGAACATGGAATGGAATCTAAATTGAATAACTAATCTTTCTATCAATAAATCATCCAGTAGTAAGAAGTGAAAAATGACTAGCTGAAGCTGACTCTGTGTTTCTCAGATAATGCCCAGGAGGCACTGGAGTTTGGGGACTCCAGGCTCTTCAGAGGTTCACTCTTGATCTATTCAGACAGGCAGACAGCTTCAGAGGGCTTAATTATCTTACGTTATTCTACTCTAGTCTTCTCAGAAAGGTTGCAGATAATGGGAGAACCAGCTCCTACAGCATTTCCTAATCACCATGGAGTCTATTGAGACAGGCACAGCTTGTGAACTCCCCTAAATCCCATCAAGATTCAATGGGAACTGGTCTGGGAACACACAGATTACTCTGGGTTCTCTGTGGTTTCCCCTCTGGATTCCCCACTCATTGACTAGTTCCCACTTGTTTTATAGGGCAACAGAAGAAAAGGGCATCCTGTCAACATTGAGCTCACAGGTTAAGTTTATCAATATCATCATTAGGCTCAAGTGTAGTAAATATCAATTATGTCACCCTCCTTGTCATGACGCAGTTGCAAGAGGACTGGCTGTCACTAGGATTGTAGGAATTACTGTCTAGGATCCTTGGGGCTATTCTGGGAGTTATTATCTAACACTTGGAACCTCGACATTGCCATGGTCATGCATTCAGAGAAATTCAACTTACAGGAGAAACAAAATCCTCCTTACTTACAGTATGGAACTAAATTTTGTTTAGTTCTAAATCAAAGGACCACCAGCTAGCACATGTGTAAGTTTACTTCTTGCTTGCTTTATATCCAAAAATCTACCAGTGAACTATTGGGGATAACATCTCTTAGCTCTGAAAGCTAACTTAGTGATAGCACATCCAAGAGGCCTTGATCCCTTGGTTTTAACATCAATATGCATGGGTCATAGAGCTAGACCCTCACCCCAGGTCAAATTTGGAGGCACCAACTCCTTCCCCCCAAACTCCCAGGCCAATAAACACCAAAATCTAATATACAGTTAACATTTCTTCCAGACTCCAAGAAATAATCATCAAAACTCCAGAACACCAGGACACTGGACAAGCATCTCTGTTCAGAAATGGAGGAGTATAAAACACTATGTGACCATTCCCTCTGACCCTCACCATCAGAACTAAACTACAGAGCACTATAGCACCACCCAAGACAGTCCTGTCAAATGGCACAGAAGGTCCACAGGGCCCTGGTTATTGGAATTCCCTTCCCCCCAGGTCTTGTCTCCAAGACCAACATTCTTAAAGACTCTGTTTGGTTAAAACTTCACTGAACTCTGACTGAGCTGAAAAGTTTCTTCAGAAAAACTTGTGGTACTTAAGTAATATTAAACCATATGCCATAAGAGGGTAGGCCAGAGATGGCCTTGGGGCCTTGAGGCCACATACAGCCCTCTAGATCTTCAAGTGTGGCCCTTGACTGAATCTAAACCTCACAGAACAAACCCCCTTGATATAAACCATATGCCATAAGTGGTTAGGTTCTGCTTACCAGAGCTTCCAGTTAATCAATTCCATTATGTTGCAGTCTATTCTCCTGCAATAGCTAAAGAAACCCAGGCCTTAAATGCCATGCAAGTGTTTGGCCTGTTTAATTTGTGCCCCCTGTATCTGAAATGACTGTCCCCTTATTCAAGGAATTGTTTCTTTACTGACTTCAAATACTGATCAAAACAACACCTGCACACAATTCTGAGAGGATAGGTATGAAAAAGCCCCAAGAAGAGGTATTTTTCATTTTTGCCTTCCAGTAAATAGTGGGGTTATGCAGATATCTTTATGGCAAGTATGTAAAAGTATATTGTCAGCCCTTTTGAAAGCAAATGGGTCCCATTCTTTAGAATCCATTGGAATAGTAAAGAAAGCATTGGGTATATCAAGAACTGTGAACCAAGTCCCATTTGGGAATCCCTTCTATTAAGATTAATAGTATCTAGAACCACAGCATGAAATTGAAGCATCATCTTTTTTGATTGTCTGTAATCCTCCATGTACCACCTGACTTTCATAGTGGTCAGACAGGATTATTCCATCAAGTCTTGTAGGGACTAACACTCATAACTCAACATATTCTTTTGTTGGATTGGTAATTTATTCTTATCAACCTTGCACATGATGCTACTTTAAAGTATTTACTTGAGAATGTTCAGGTAAAGCGATTGGGTGTATTTTTATTTTACCCATTTAAACTGTATTATTTGCTATCTTACTTACTGCAAATTGGTATCTCCCCTAGATAAATTTAAAGTCATACCTCTCAATATATGTATTTCGATGATGTATTCAGAAATGGGTACAATTACAATGGTATAATCTTTCTTAGGTAATTGTCCCATTTTCCATAATTAGTTTCACTTTTCTGGCTGATATTTGAGCCCTTCTCAGTCCTGTGATGCTTATAACAGATTCATGTTTAAACTTATGAAGTTTACCATGGATAAGAAAGGTCCCTGTCCCTGAATCTATTAATAAATAGCTAATTATCATATTAATATACTATATATTAATATATTAAACTATATTATAAAAATGTATAATATATAGGTATTATATATAATTGTATAAATATAATATACAGATATATAAATTATATAAATATATAATTAATTATAATATATTATAATGAATAGATAAATAAATACTTAGAGTATTTCATTTATTTTTCCTGTATATGATCAAATTGATTTAAGATTTGTAATCCCATCTGTGTATTTTATTCTGAGCTGAGGCTTGACCACTTCTCTATTCTCCCTGAAGGAGTGACAAACTTGGATACTAGGCTTCAGGAGGAATGGCAAGGACAGTTCTTACTTCTCTATTCCATCTAGTATCAAGCCGTTTTTCTTAGTACATTTTGCATAGTATTTTAGTTTGAATATCATCATTATTTCTAAAATCTGCTCCTACTCTCAGTAGAGCAGTAAACAATTCTTTCCTTGACAATCTGTTCTGATTTTGAATCCTCTGGCCAGTTACTCTTCTCTCCCTATTTCCTCAATTAGTAGAATGAGAACTCGTGGCTTGTAAGCAGGAGGAGTCATCTTCACTATGATATTGCTTTTGGAAACTGCTAAGGGGATATCACAGTATGCATTTGCATTTCTGATCATTACATCAGTCTTCATTATCTCCTCCTTTAACTTGTGCGGAGAGTCCCTAAGGAAATACCAGGATCTATCTGCAACAGTCCACCATAGAGTCAGCAGGATACTGCTTATTACAACCACCTGCTGCCAAAGTTAACAGATTGGTTGTATTGCTACCTCCTTGCATATTTTAATCTCTAAAAGCTTTCTGGAAAAAATGATTCTATAAATCATCCTATAAATTTCAAGCAATCCATACCATCTGTAAATAGTCTCCTGCCTCTTTCATCACTGATTCTCATCATCCAAGATATTAATTATTCTCCCATTCTTTGGGTGAACCTACTAAATATATCTGTGACCTCTTGCTGTGTAAAATCCTCAGTTATTTCCCTAAACGCTGTGTGTCCCCTCTGGTTCTTCTTTTTCTGCTCTCTTAGTGTTGGGCATGCTACTGCCTGAGAAATCTTCCTCTGTAACACTGTTTCATTTCCTAATTCTAACTTTGTGACTTTTTCCTTCCATGAAATCTCCTGGCAGTCAATGCCATGGCAACTAGGCTAGGACTGTACAAAGATCAAGTGCACACTTCTTTAGGCAGCCTTCTGCTTCTTCTGAGCAAAATAAACATCCTTTTCTACAACCTTAGATTCCTTTTCTACACACTCTTCCCAATCTGCCCTCTCTTCTAACACCCCTCCTTTCCTTATCCCCATGTTCTCTCTTCTCTTGTAGGGCAAGACAAATTTCTCTACCCTATTACATATATTTATTTGCCAGTTGTATGCAAAAACAATTCTCAACATTTCCTCCTACAACTCTGAGTTCCAACTTCTATTCCTTCCTCCCTCCCAACCCATCCCCACTGAGACAGCAAACAATTCCTTATAGGCTATAAATGTTTTGCAAAAAAATTCCGTAATGGTCATGCTGTGTAAGTATATATTTCACTCCATCCTTTCCTGCCTCCTTTTATTTCATTCTCTTTTTTTTTACCTTGTCCCTCCCCAAAGTGTTTACTTCTAATTGCTCCCTCCTCCCATTTGCCCTCCTTTCCATCATGCCCTCCGCCCTGCTTATCGATTCTCCCCAAGTTTCTGTATTGTAACATAGATTTTCATACCAAACTGAGTGTGCATCTTATTCTTTCTTTTTAAGTCCAATGTGATGAGAGTAAGCTTCACTTTGTTCCTCTCACATCCTCCAATTTCTCTTCCACTGAAAAAAAACTTTTCTTGCCTCTTTTATGAGAGATAATTTGCCCCATTCCATTTCTCCCCTCCTCCTTCCAATATATTCCTCTCTCATCCCTTAATTTTATGTTTTATATATGATCCCTTCTTATTTAAGTAACCCTGGGCATTTTCTCTCTCTGTCTCTGTCTCTTTTTCTCCCTCCCTCCCTCTCTCTCTCTCTCTCTTCATGCGTGTGTGAGTGCATAAGCATGTAATCTCTTCAACTACACATATATTGAGAAAAGTTTCAAGAATTACAAATATTGGGCAGAGTCAAGATGGTGGAGTAGAAAGACGCACGTTTGCAAGCTCTGAACCCACAGCCCATAGAGTTAATGTACAAAGAGATCCCCATAAGTTCTGGATCACTGCAAGGTGTGCAGAAACAGAGTGGAAGAGATTTCCGTTCCAGAGAGCCCTGGAGAGCTGTCCCCAGGGTCTGTCGCGCCCCAGAAAGCGAACCCCACCCCAGCGCTGCCCTGGACACGACCCCAGAGAAGCTGATCCGAGCAGGCTTCAGGGACGGAACCTCTGGCAGCCAGGAAGGTCCCTCCGCCCACAGAAGCTACAGGTCAATGAGAGAGACGGCTGGCTGGTCGAAGGCAGCGGGGTGTCTCCATGGCTCGGGACCCCTCGGGAGGAAGCCTCGGTGACAGAGGTGGGGGCAGGAAGCACGGAGGCAGAGGCGGGGGCAGTGGCGGAGGCAGCGGGCGGAGGCAGGGGCGTCTATGGCCTGGGACTCCCCCAGCAGCAGGCAGGATCTTCATTACTGAAAGTCTCTGCATAAACAACCTGAGGGAGCTGAGCCTGGGAGGTGGCCCTGCCCCCACCCCAGCACCAGAACTAAAGCTCACATTGATTAGCAGCCAGGCGGGACGGAAAGCCCATTTGAATCTCAGACCCCAAGCACTAGCTGGGCAGATGTAGGCAGGGATGGACAGGAATCTCAGAAGTCAAGTAACTGGCTGGGAAAATGCCTAGAAAAGGGAAGAAAAATAAGACTATAGAGAGTTTTTTGAACAAATGCAAATGATCCTGACTTTCGGATCTGACGAGGACAAGGACATATTCTTGCCATCAGGGAAAGACGTGGGGGGTGGGGCCTCGGTACCCCAGACATCCCAGGGGGATGTCGGGTGGGCTCAGGCCTTGGAAGAGCTCAAAAAGGATTTTGAAAAGCAAGTTAGACAGGTGGAGGAAAAACTGGGAAGAGAAATGAGAGAGATGCAAGAAAAGTATGAAAAACGGGTCAGTACCTTGGTAAAGGAGACGCAAAAAAATGCTGAAGAAAATAACACCTTGAAACATAGGCTCACTCAATTGGCAAAAGAGGTTCAAAAAGCCAATGAGGAGAAGAATGCTTTCAAAAGTAGAATTAGCCAAATGGAAAAAGAGGTTCAAAAGCTCACTGAAGATAATAGTTCTCTCAAAATTAGAATGGAACAGATGGAGTCTAATGACTTTACGAGAAACCAAGAATGAAAAAATGGAAGAGAATGTGAAATACCTCATGGGAAAAACAACTGACCTGGAAAAAAGATCCAGGAGAGACAATTTAAAAATTATGGGACTACCTGAAAGTCATGATCAAAAAAAGATATCATCTTCCATGAAATTATTGAGGAAAACTGCCCTGACATTCTACAACAAGAGGGCAAAATAAGTATCGAAAGAATCCATCGATCACCACCTGAAAGAGATCCAAAAAGAGAAACTCCTAGGAACATTGTGGCCAAATTCCAGAACTCCCAGCTCAAGGAGAAAATCTTGCAAGCAGCTAGAAAGAAACAATTTCAGTATTGTGGAAATAAAATCAGGATAACTCAAGATCTAGCAGCTTCTACATTAAGGGATCGAAGGGCATGGAATAGGATATTCCAGAGGTCAAAGGAACTAGGACTGAAACCAAGAATCACCTACCCAGCTAAACTGAGTATAATACTTCAGGGGAAAATATGGTCTTTCAATGAAACAGAGGACTTTCAAGCATTCTTAATGAAAAGACCAGAGCTGAAAAGAAAATTTGACTTTCAAACACAAGAATGAGAAGAAGCATGAAAAAGTAAACAGCAAAGAGAAGTCTTAAGGGACTTACCAGAAGTGAACTGTTTACATTCCTACATGGAAAGACACTATCTGTAACTCTTAAAACTTTTCAGTATCTGGGTAGTTGGTGGGTCCATACACACACATGTACATGCATGCACGCACACACACATACACACATGCACACACATACAGAGACAGAGAGCACAGATTGAATTGAATAGGATGGGACCATATCTTAAAAGAAATTAAGGTAAATGGTGAGAGAGAAATGTAGTGGGAGGAAAGAGGGTGAAATGGAATGGGGTAATTATATGTCATTTAAGAGGCAAGTAGGAGACTTTTTAGTGGAGGGAAAAAGAGGAGAGCTGAGAAAAAAATATGAAGTTTACCCTCATCACATTCGACTAAAGGAAGGAGTAAAATGCACACTCATTTTGGTATGAAAACCTATCTTACAATACAGGAAAGTGGGGGAGAAGGAGATAAGCAGGGAGGGAGGGATGGCAATGGGAGAAGGGAGCAATTTGAAGTCAACACTCTTGGGGAGGGACAGGATCAAAAGACAGAATAGAAACAATGGGGGGCAGAATTGGATGGAGGGATATACAGTTAGTCTTACACAATATGACTGTTTTCGAAGTCATTTGCAAAACTACACAGATATGGCCTATATTGAATTTTCTGCCTTCCCAAAGGGAATGGGTGGGGAGGGAGGGATGGGGAGAATTTGGAACTCAAAATTTTAGGAACAACTGTTGAGTATTGTTCTTGCTACTAGGAAATAAGAAATACAGTCAATGGGGAATAGAAAGTCATCTGGCCCTACAGGAGAAAAGAGAAGATGGAGACAAGAGAAGGGAGGGATGACAGAAGAGAGGGCAGATTGGAGATAGGGAAAATTAGATTGCTTGGTATAATGGAGTGGGGGGAGGGGAGAAAAGGGGAGAAAATTTGGAACCCAAAATTTTGTGAAAATGAATGTAAAAAGTTAAATAAATAAAAAAAAGAATTACAAATGTTAACCTTCCATGTAGGAATGTAAACAGTTCAAATTTAGTAAGTCCCTTATAATTTCTCTTTCCTTCTACCTTTTCTTGCTTCTCTTGATTCTTGTATTTGAAGGTGAGATTTTCTGTTCAGCATCGGTCTTTTCATGAAGAGTGATAGAAAGTCCTCTGTTTCACTGAATGACCATTTTCTACCCTGAAGTATTATACTCAGTTATGTTGGGTAGGTGATTATTGGTTTTAATCCTAGTTCCTTTGACTTCTGGAATATCATATTTCAAACCATTAGATCCCATAATATAGAAGTTTCTAGACCTTGTGTTATTCTTATTGAATTTCCGTAATACTCAAATCATTTCTTTCTAGCTGCTTCCAATATTTGGCCCTTGAACAGGAACTCTAGAATTTGACTGCAATATTCCCAGTAGTTTCGGTTTTCAGAATCTTTCAGGAGGTAATCAGTGCATTCTTTAGATATTTATTTTGTCCTTTGGTTCTAGAATATTAGGGCAGTTTTCTATGATAATTTCATGACAGATGATATCTAGGCTCTTTGTTTGATCATGGCTTTCAGGTAGTCCTATAATTTCAAATTATCTCTCCTGAATGCATTTTCCAGGTCAATTGTTTTTCCACTGAGATATTTCATATTATCTTCTATTTTTGCATTCTTTTCATTTTGCTTTGCTTGGTTTATTTTCTTGGTTTCTCATAAAGTTATTAGCTTCCATCTGCTCCACTCTAATTTTTATTTTTTCAAATATTTATTTAATTTTACTTAACCACATTCATTTTCACAAAATTTTCATTTCCAAATTTTCTTCATATCTCTCCACTCTCCCACCCTCATAATACCTTGCATTCTGATTACCAGTACCCTCAACCTACCCCCCCCATTCGATCTCATTTCTCCCTTTCCTTATCCCCATCTTCTCTCTTTTCTTGTAGGGCAAGATAGATTTCTATACCCTGTCTTTCTTATTCCCAGTTGCATGCAAAATTACTTCTCAATATTTGTCCTAATACTTTCAATTTCGATTTCTCTACCTCCCTCCCTCCCCCCACACATCCCCCCTGTGAACCCAGACAATTCTACATAGGCTATATATGTGTAGTTTTGCAAAAGATTTCCGTAAGAGTCATGTTGTGAAAGCCTAACTATGTTCCCCTCCATCCTATCCTGCTATCCATTCATTCTATTCTCTCTTTTTACCTTGTACCTCCCCAAAAGTGCTTACTTCTAATTATTCCCCTCTTTCTTTTGCCCTCCCTTCTATTTTCCTACACACTCCACTTGTCCTCTTCTGCCTTATTTTCCTGTAGTATAAGATAGATTTTCATACCAAATTGAGTCAGTATTTTATTCCCTCCTTAAGCAAAATGTGAAGAAAGCAAGCATCAATTTCTCCCTCTCACCTCCTCCTTTTCCTCCTCCCTAGAAAAAGCTTTTTCTTGCCTCTTTTATGAGTGATAATTTGCATAATTCCATTTCTCCCTTTCTCATCCCAATATATTTCTCTCTCATCCCTTAATTTAATTTTTTAGATGTCTTCCCTTCTCATTCAACTCCACTTCTTCTCTCTGTATACTAATGGGTCTGTCTGTGTGTCTGGGTAATCACTCCAAATACTGAAAAAAGTCTCAAGACTTACAAATGTTATCTTTGCATGTAACAATGTAAATAGTTCAACTTTAATAAGTCCTTTATGATTTCTCTTTCCTGTTTACATTTTCATGCATCTCTTGATTGCAGTGTTTGAAAGTCAAATGTTCTGTTCAGTTCTGATCTTTTCAGCAAGAAGACATGAAAGTTTTCAGTGTCTTTGAATGGCCATCTTTCCCCTAGAGTATTATACTCAGTTTTGCTGAGTAGGGGATTCTCGGTTTTAATACCAGTTCATTTGACTTCTGGAATATCATATTCCAAGCCCTTCAATTCCTTAATATAGAAGCTGCCAAGTCCTGGATTATCCTGATTGTATTTCCACAATACTCAATTTGTTTCTTTCCAGCTGCTTACAATATTTTCTCCTTGACCTGGGAACTCTAAAATTTGGCCAAAATATTCTGAGGTATTTCTCTTTGCAGATCACTGTCAGGAGGTGATCGGTGGATTCCTTCAGTATTTATTTCGCCCTCTGGTTCTAGAATGTAAGGGATGTTTTCCTTGATAATGTCAATGTTACATTCTAATTTTTAAAGACCTGTTTACTTCTGTGAGCATTTGAACCTCCTTTTCCATTGCCTAATTTTGATTTTTAAAGCATTCTTCTGCTAATTGACTTTTTGGACATCTTCTGGCAATTGAGTTAGTCTATTTTTAAAATTGTTGTTTTTTTCAGCAGTTTTTGGTCTCCTGTAGTAAGTTGTTCACTTGGTTTCATGATTTGCTTGCATAGCTCACATTTCTCTTCCCAATTTTTCATCTAGCTCTCTTACATGATTTTCAAAATCCTTTTTGAGCTGTTCCGTGACCTGAGACCATTGCATACGTATTTTGATGGTCTCTGATGGGAAGCATTGTTCTTCCTCATCTAAAAAGATGGAAGATAATACCCGTTGACTGAGCAATTAACCTTTCTCTTTTTTGGGCATTTTCCCAGTCAATTACTTGACTTTTCAGTCCTTTGTCAAGAGGGTGATATACTCTTGGGAGGTGTAATTTCTTCCCTTCTGCAAGGTGGCACAGTCTAGAGAGAAGAGTTACTCTTCTCCTGGCCTACACTCTGGTCTGGGAGAAACCAAAGCTTTTCTGCCTAGGATCTGAAAATAGAATTCTTTTTCCAGAGTCTCCTCCAGCTCCCTGGCAATAGCCAGCACTCTTCCTCACCCCCAGGTCACCACTCACTGCTGAGACCCAGATCAGTGGCTTAATTTCCCCAGGGGCTTTAGGCAGAGTGCTCCAGAAATGGATGCTGCTGTCACTGCCACTGCCACAGCCTGGTACTGGGGCTAGGAAAACCTTGCACCCTTGTCAACCAGATGAAAAAGCTTTCTCACTGGACTGTGAAGTTGTCTTTGGCATCAGTGGGTTGAAGAACCTGAGATCCTATGCTGCTGCTGAAGATTCTGCCCTTGTGGCCTGTTGTGCTCCTATCCCCTGCTGCACCACACAGCTAAGGCTGGGCTCCTATTGTGCTCTTGGCTCCTCGCTCCATGCAATAGACCTTTCTTGTTGGCCTTCCTGGCTGCCTTTGGCTGGAAATCTCTTTCACTCTATTGGTTTATTGCTTCTACTGCTCTAAAATTGTTTAGAGTCATTTTTTTTACTGGCATTTTATGCTCTGTGTGGGAAAAGCTAGAGTATGTGTATCTTTCTACTTTGTCATCTTGAGTTATTGAATTTATTAAATATATCAAAGTACTGAGGTTAGTTCATTATGTATCATGACTTTAAGAGTAGTTTTGTTCCTCTACTTATCATTGTGCAAAGCACAATTTTATGGAAGGACAATTCTCAAATAAAGGAAAATCCATTGATCAAATGAGTCTGAAGTTATAGATTTTGTAGCATATTTAGTACCATATATATACTTATATGTATATGTATGCACACAGATGCATGTATGTACATATGTACATACAAACACATATATGTATATAAATACACACCCAAATACATTTATACATATATACATTTCTGTACATAGGTGCACCTACACACATATCTACCTCAGAATGTTTCCAAGCAAAGTGGTAGAACCCATACTGCCTATATAAAAATCAAGGTATAAAACTTGGTCAAAGTAAATATCTTATAATAATTGTAAATATCACAGCACCATCTCTCTATACCTTTCTCTTGTATCTCAACCACAACTAATAAGTTACTTGCCTTATAAGAAGTATAGAATCATTGCTTTATAGCTGGAAGGACCATGGGATGTCAGATGATTAAAACCCCTCATTTTCTGTATGAGAAAGCTGAAACCAGCTGAAGTGAAATTCCTTGAATAAAGTGACACAAGTAGAAGTGATAGAGCCATGATATGACCTAGATTCACAGGGTCTAGATTCTATTATTTTCCCTCCTTTCTGGTGTTGTGAAATTCAAACAGAAATGGGTACCTGTGGGTTACACCCATAAGACATGGACTTGATACCTCCCCTCGAAACCTGCACCCCTTTGAAGAATTTGTGAATACCTGTGAATCCTTACATGAATAAAGAGTCTCTCTAATAAGGAGGAAAAGTGCAGTAAGATAAAAACTAAACAGGAATAACCCAGCAGCAACAAAGGACTCTTTATGGTTAATAAAACTTTCATGGTCTGTATACATAAACACATACCTTACTAGAACAAGGAAGACTTCATTTCAGCCATAGTAACTGTAGATTTGCGTCTGCACCTGTCTTCCTCTTTATCTTCACTCTTACTATTTCTTGTTGTTCTTGTTCTGTTTTTGACTGTGACATCTAAGAATATGAAGAAGCCAGTGAACATAATAGTACACATTTCTTCCTTGTATTATCAAGAGACACCATTAGCCCTCAACTCGCTCCTGTTGCTAGTCAGTAACAAGATATCATGCATGGTGAAGAAATTAGAGCATTGGATTTATGGCCAGGAGATCCGACGTCTTACTTGAGTAGCTAGTTAGCTCAATAGCTTTCACACCTACAATATGGCTGGCTGAAATAGATGAACTCTGAAGTTCCTTCTAGGACTAACTTTCTCAGATGTGACCAAAGAAACATAAGATCTCTGCTACGACATTTTAAAAACAAATAAAGTTGTTTCAAAGATGAAAATAATGGTTCAGCATGCAAAATTTGGATCTAACTACATTTGTCATCATATCAATGGTACTTAGTTTACCACAAGCAGCCAAGAACCACCAACCATGGAAGTGCATTATCTGTTTTTCACTGTGGTTCATTCATCAGCAAACATGCTTCTTTACATTATGATCTCTTTTAAATCTCTTGTCTTTAGAGTAATTGATTCTTCCTTTCATCTGTCTCAAGAATCAGGTTGACTTACAGAAGAGGAGGTCTCTGGGGCCAATAAATCTTCTCTTCTGTCTTCCTTTGTAACTTCCATATTTGCTTTGAAGTTGACAATTGAGAAATATGTCATTTTTAAAAGTTCTTCTTCAGTTTCAAAATTTTTGAACCAAAAGGATTATCTCATTTTTCATATTATGCCATCCTTTTCCTCTTCAACTTTCGAATCTCAGTTTCCTAAGTAACTTGTTTGTATCTCCTAAAGCTACACTTCTGTACTCTCCACTCTCTAGACCCTGCCTGATTAATGAGAAATTGAACTGCTAACTGTTACCTAGTACAACGATACACCAAAAGTTCTGAGATTCACAATACCAAACTAGTGCACGTTCTTGATGGCACTCAGGATAGAAATCATTTTCTAGTAACATTTGTAGAAAACTTTTCTGTCATATAAAGCTACCATAGAAGCCTTCTCCAAATTATTTGCCAACAATTATAGATGACAGACCCAGAGATAAACACAAAGATAAATAGATACATAGATAGATAGATACATAGATAGATAGATAAATAGATAAAATGATACATAGATATATAGACATATAAGTAGATAGGTGGAAAGATAGATCGATACATGCAGAGAAACACACACACACACATGCATACATACAAACAGAGATGGAGAGATAGACCAGAGTGATAGAACCATAAAGATTGAATTAATTTAAAAACATTCAAATAAAAGATTCTGCATACCACTCTACTGAATAAGAATACTGAATGTTCAAACAAACTCAGCTTATTTCACAATAACAGATTATATTCTTCTAAGGACACAGTTAGAGGTCACCAATATATAAATTAAGCCAACTTTTAAGGGGGAAGAAGAAGCAAAATTTTATATATTATACCAAAGAATCTAAAGTTACAAAAACACAATTTTATCTTGAAACTAGAGAAACATAAGAATTTACAAGGTAAGTAGAGAATGTGAACTTTCCTGTATTTTCACTCTTGAGACTGAGCATGAAAGATCACATTTAAACACTTTTCATTTCATTTTCATTTGTTTCATGTGTACTATACTCTTCTGATCTTTTGGTAACCAAAGATTCGCTTATTAGTTTGCCATCCGTCTCGGTATATGTCAATTAAAAAACTGGTAAGGTACTTTTGCTTTAATTCACACATCATCATCTAAAAATGTTGAGTAAAATCAAGGGAAAAAAAAACAAACCAAGGACAGATTTTATGACATACTCCCTAGCTCCAGTCTACCCTTAGTTTTCATCTTTTTTCTTTTTGGGATCTACCATTCATTCATTGGTCTCAGTGCACTTCTTAAATATCTTGCCATGTCAAAACAGTTTCCACCTCTCAGTTCCCTATTTTGTGATTTTTATTGTGACAGAACAAAAACTGTTTTGAATCACCATTGGTTGATATGTGGTATTCATCCTCCCCATTATATTTAGAGTGATTTTTACCTTAGTTTATCTCGTGTCTCTTCTGAGCATTTCTCTCAGTTGCATCCTTGTGCAAAAAGCAAGAGTAGAGGTCTCACAGTAATTCTGAAGGAGTGCGGGGCATTTGGTATTATCCGTGCATTTCATAAGAGAATATAAAGGAGACTGAGTAGTGAAGTGACTTGTTCAAGCTTCCATACAGTTAGTAAGTAGTGTAGACAAATCTGTATATGGTGTAGTAAGAGTGATTCCTCTTGCATGCTTTGCAAAGAAATCTTGACATGCCCCACTTCTCCTAAATTCTGCTATAGATGATGGTGAGGCTCATCAGAAAGGTAGATGGAGAATCTCAAGATAGAATTTGAATATTCAATTTGAACAGGAAATTTGAGTTGATTCAGGTCTTCGTGAAATGCCAAGGTGACTTTTGTTTTCCTTTTGTCCACTAGGGAGCACTTTTTCTGTTAACGTGAGTTTTACTTTTAGAATTCCTATTGAGGGCACCCCAGTGGAATTCTGTTCTAAAAACTGATAATGACCAGTGACCTCTTGCAAATATGGAGGAGTCCAAGAACAAGGCATACATGTCCAATTAAGAGTCTCATAATATTAAATGTGCTGTAAGGAAAAGATATGGGATAAAGCTTAATAAGGCATTGCTTTCCCACTTTCTAAGTTGGATTTGGTACTGGAACTGTAAAGCAAAAATGCATTCTCCCTACAGAAGCCCTGTACAACAGTCTTGGCTTATTCATTTACTAAGTGGGAGAACTTTGGCAAATAAATCCTTTTATCAGAATCTTGCTTTTTTTTTCATCTATAAAACCAGGGCAATGATATATTTAAGTCATCTCCACCACATAGTTATCAGGAAGATAAAATTAAATAATATTGTATATAGAAAGCATTTGTAAAAAAAAACAATCAGTCAAATAAATGTAAGCTTTCAGTACAACAATCACCCCTAATGGACTTGACAGAGGGCCCATCTTAACTGTAGAGAAATCACACATTTATAACTTAATTTTCTTTTTCAACTCTTCTTTTTCCAATTGTTAGCTTCATTCTCCATACAAGTATCACTTCTCTCTGTATTTTGCCTCTTGTCTGCCATCTTGGCTTCAGCCCACCCCAATCATTCCTTATAGCACAATATTATTCCACCCTAATGTTATGCCACAACTTGTTCAGTCATCCCCTAACTTACGGGATATTTCCTACAATTTCCAATCCTTTGATATTTTGCTACAAATATTTTATACATGTAGGTCTTTTCCTCTTTCTTTCAACTCTTTGAGATACTGACCTAGTAGTGCTTTTGCTGGATCACAGAAAATGCACAGTTTTTGAGCCCTTTTGGCATGATTCCAAATTAATCAACTTCATTTTTACAATATTTTGGCAATCATATTTTAATACAATTTATTTCCTTCGAAAGGCAATGTATTATATTTCATGTCTTTAAAAACATTATTCTGAGAAGAGTTCCCTAGCCTTCACCAGGTATAGAAATATAGATAACTCAAAGTGTTTACAACAAAGGTTTAGGAGCACTCTGATGCTCAAAAGGACTCACAACGTCAGTGTCATCATTAAACCCTCACGGTCCGTCATTGCACAGTCGCCAAAAGGGGTAATTTCTATCTCTCTATCTCTCATATCTCTCCCTAAACTCAAACCCACAACTACCATTCTTGATTAAGCCCTCTTAGTTTTAATTAGACTGTTGTAATAATCTCCTAATTGGTTTTCCTGCCTCAAATCCACTCTCATCTATTTTCCTGTGTTTGCCAAAATGATCTTTCAGAAGCAAAGCCTGACGATATTTTGACTCCGTTACTCAGGAATCTCCAGTAGCGTCCATGACGCTGCCAAGATCAAATCAGCATAAAAGCCTGACTAAGAGGGTTTCACTCTCCTTTTCCTACCCTGGCTATACGTTACTCCTTTTTCATATGCACTAGGACCTAGCTAAATGTGACTTGTCCTAATAATTCCTCATATTCTGTTCCCCATCTCCCTTCTCTGTACTTTCGGTGTTGTATGCTCATGAAGACATTCCCTGCTGATCTTATCCTCTAAGATCCAAAGCGATATCATGGTGAAAGTGCAGGAAGCCTCGTATTCTTATCTCATCTATAAAACATTACCTATGTGAATACTGGTTCATTGTGTCACTCCTTGAGCTCTGGGTTTCTCAGTCGAACAAATAAATGGATTAGGTTTCCATCTCTAAATGTATTAGTATGTGACCCTTGCAAGACTCACTTCAAGTACAACACAAATTTTGATCAACCTCGTGACTGATGCCGTCCCCTTTACCCTCCCCAAATATATCTTCCATATATTTTGAGTATATCTGTTTCTATGAATAAAATATGATTGGCAGTCAAATGATAAGTTCCTCAAGATTGAGAACTATGTTGCTTCTTCAAACCTTCATTTCCTACAGTGTCAAACACAGCAGGCCCAAAATTTTTGAATGATTACCAATTATGCCCAATGTTATTTTATGTACTTTAGAATAGCTTCACTAGGAGTGGCATCTAAGAAATTCTCAAAATGAAATAAAAATTTAAAAAGTGATCCTCAAATTCCAAAAATGGCCTGTTTTAGCCTGGAGATGTATGATATTGGCATGTAGAGGGGTTACATTTCATGACGAAACACTAGGGAAGTCCAGCTGCCAAAGATGATTATTCCCCATTGTATGTTCTTGTACAATTCACATTAAGGTCTACAGGACACTGGACTTGGTGAGATTGGCTGAGATTAAATGATGAAAGAACCAATACCTGTCTTCACAGAGCGTTTACATGCTTTGTAAATTGCATCTCAAGTGGGACAGGAACTAGCACTTTGTGTAGCTGAAGGGAAATATTGAGTCCTTCATTGAAGAGTCAAGAAAATTGTTAAGAATCACTGGGAAATTTTAAACATACCTGAAATTTGAGACTGGTTTTCATCCATTTACAATATAAATCCATATGACAAATGTCATCGCTTAAGTCCCCATTACAAGGGAACTCAGGTGACAATGGAAAAATGGTGCTCTGTGATGTCAGGCTGATGTATCAAATCCCTGTCTGGCCTGGGACCATAGGACTCAATGGTAAGGAGTGTTTTTCAAAACATTTTGCTCTGTATTCCTTGCATCTCTCTATTCAGTCCTCTTAGGAAGAACTATTGATTTCTTTCTCTGAAATAACTCATTCTTTTGGCTTTGTTTCTATTTAGGTTTTTCTCCACTAATTAGAGGAGATGTCTGGTCCCTGAGGCCACTGAGAATTTGCCTGATGCAGTGACCTCACATTGGACTTTTAACCTGCCTTGATTCCTGCTTTTCTTACTGCTTCTACTGGTAAAAGACTTTTTTTGGACTGGGGGACCTGGGCAGTGAATATAAGGTGTGAGTAGAGGAGAGAGAGTCTAGCAGTCAGGAATAGGGAAGCTGTGTCCACATGTAGCCTTCTAGGTGCATGGGTGTGTTTTTTGGCCTCAGTCCAAGTTTTACTGAACAAATCCTTCTGTTAAGAGGATTTGTTCTGTGAAATTTAGAATAAGTCAAAGGGCTGCACTTGAGGACCAAGGCCTTGAGGCTGCAGGTTCCCTGCCTCTGTAAACTGATCTCAGTTTCTGTCTGTGGCTTGGATTTGTCACAATCCTCTTTCTTTCCAATTCTCTCAGAAAACATCATAAATTTTTCCAGGAGTTAGAAATAATGTTTCATGTCTTTAAGCTGAAAACGTAAGTGCATATACGAAAAATCTTTGTAAAGACAGTGTTGCTGGTATTTGAGCCTACAGGGCTGTGGCAAATCTTTGCAAGAATATTTGCAAAACTGGCCTTAGAAGTCTAGAAAAGAACACATATCACAAGAAGATGAAAAGGTCCATCAGTCACTAAATAACCCCTTATGAAGCACCCACTGTGAACCAGGTGCTTTGCTATGCCCTGGGAAGAAGAAGATCAAGAGGAAAGAAGGAACCTTCCCTCAGTTAGTTTATAATCTAATAGGTAAAGAGGATTCATAGAGGAAGGTAAGAAACAGAACAAGAAGATTAAAAACATAAAAACAGATTAAATGGGCCCAACGGAGTTTCTAGAACAATGCTCTGTCATTTTCTACTTTCTGAACTTAATAGAATCAAGAAAGGTCTGTGCTCATGTAGCATTCTCTCTGCTTTACTTTCACAGATAAATGAGAGAATGGAATGGTGGGAGTGGGAGAAGGATCCATCATAGGCAGGATGAAGACGACCATAGGAATACAGTAAGGTGGCAGATGAAGGGCTGACTAGTCTGAGTGCCCTCCTTACATGGAGGTTCTGGGAGGAGTTCAGTACGAGCCTGTGATGGTAACCAGGTTGGAGCTTGTGCTGTATTTGTCTGCAACTAAGTCTACACAAATTACAAACTGGGATTCATATGACAATGAAGCAAAGGTTTCATCTCAAATTCTGCAAACTGGTCAAGAGGACAAAAGAAAGGAATAGTATTGAAAAGCACTGTGGAAAGACAGACCCATTGGCATATTTTTGGTAGAATTGCGAATCAATATAACTTTGGTAAACAATGTATAATTATGCTAATAAAATGACCCAACTATTTATACTATTTTATATACAAAGTGAACTTTGATTGCTTCTGCCCTGTAGTGATCATTGTTAATAAAAAAGCCAGTTCCCATATTCAGAATAGCACTTTCTCTGGTAGCCCACAACTGGGGACAAAGTGCAAGGCAATAAAACAAAGAACAAAGTTAGATATATGCTTGTCATTGATTTTTCTGCATTATAAGAATAAAAAATAGGAAGAATACAGAAAATGATGGAAAAATGTATAGGATCATATGAGGAGCGAAGTAAACAGAGCCAAGAAGACAATATGCTCAGTGAATACAATGGAAACTGAAAAACATAATCAGAAAATTTAAAAAGTACACATTGAAAAATTGTGAAGGATGATCATGGCTTCAAGGAAGAACTATGAGAACTCTACTACCTCACTGCTCCTCAGAAGCAGGAGGTCCATGAGTGTGGTACCTTTTTACCATGAAGCTAAGGAAAGACACAATTATAACTAAAAAGATGTCCACCATCACCTCTATTATTAGATAATAACAATTCTCTCTCCCCTCCCCAAAGGCTGAGCTGGTGAGACGATATCCAGAAAGATTTGGGGGAACAGTGACAGGTTTAACATGTGAAATAAATATCACTTTGTGCAACAACACCTAAATGATTAAATGGAATAGGGGGAACCTAAAATGGATGGGGGAAACATTATTGGCAAGGGCTTGAGCCAGTGGCAAACATTCAACCTCTCCAAACCCCATTACTTTGACAGGTTCAAGAGGACCATATAGGGAGGGGCAAATGTCATTTCCTTAACCTAGAGGCAGGAAGCTCACAGAGTCACTGTGATCGTTGGATTACATTCAGTGAAAGCTAGAAGAGACCTCAGAGGACATTTAGCTCAACACCCTCAGTTTATATATTAGCAAACTAAGGCCCAGAGAAGGTAACTTATTAACTTACCCCAGTACACACATTTAACAGGCCTCCATGCTCTATCCGGTTTATGCTTTAGAACTCTCTTGGACTCATCAAAAGATTTTGGTAGACTGTCATTTTCTTTCTCCATTTTTGAAAAAAAATTATTGGTTGCTGCTTGAGATTAGAAGAGAGAGAAAAATTTAGAACTCAAAAATCCTTTCAACTGGAATTTTGAAAACTATCTTTACATGTAATTGAAAAAAATAGTAAACGTTGAGCAAAACAACCCATCACACAACAGTCTGATCCTGCTTCCTACCAACACACTTTTCAATAAGATTTATGCTTTATTATTTTTATAATATTTTTATAACATTTTATTATATTTATTCTTTGGTCTCAAAGCTCTGGACCTAAATTCTCTTTTATCTACTAACACTCATATCCTCAGACAAGATGCTCCATCTCTCAACTCCAGGCATTTTCCCTGGTGTACCCAATGCCTGAAATGCTCTGATATTTCAGCTCTGAAAAAAGATTCCTGGCTTCCTCCAAGTCTAAGCTAAAAAAACATTTTGTAGAAGACTTTCCTAAATTTCCCTTTTTTGTTGCCTTTCCTCTCTTTATTACTTCACCTCTTACACTATTGATAGCTTATTTATACATATTTGTAAGCTTGAGAAGTCCTATTATAGACTGAGTTCCTTGAGAGTAGAGATTGTCTTGGAAAATTCTCTCTGGTCCAAGTATATAAACAAGTTCTGTGGGCAGTGGGGGCACTTCATAAATATTTGTTGACTTGCTGATCAACCTATCCTTTACTTAGTGGAGAAAACTCACTGTGAACAGATGATGATGATAAAACCGCAGATGACAGAATTGAGATAATGTTCCATTTTCCATTCTCAATATTTTGGCATGTAACTGCAGAACATTGATGGCTAAATCATTTTATTTCTGGAAGAACTGCTGTACTTTTATCATGTCCATTTCTTTTATCTTTTCATATTTGATATATTTAAAGAAATTCTGTATTTTTTCCTTTTCCTTTTTCCCAGTTTGCTAACATATTAAGAAAATTACCTATCAGGTAAAATTTATTTACAAGAGAATCTTTATATATGTGTATATATAAAAACATGTATAGATATATATTATATATCTATATGTGTATACATATACACATATAGATATATAATATATACCCACACATAAATTTTTTAATCTGTACAACATCAATGGATCCCATACCACCGTCTTTGAGCCCCAGTCCCAACTGCCAATATGAAGGGTTGCTGACCTCATAAAGCATCTATTCTGGGAGTGTACAGAACTGTTAAGTACTGTCAGTCCTGATATGAGGATAGTGGAGAAGGAGGTGCAGTATCTTTGCTGACCCAAGGGTTTTGAATTTTAATTTTTGGAAGGTGATATTTAGTGGAACTCTTGTGCCAGACACTATTGTGGAATTTTCGGTAGGTGTGGCTTTATAATATATTATTCATTATCCCAGAAATATCTTACATACAGTTAATCCCAAAGTGAAATACTTATCTTTCCCCACTCCCTCAGGAAAAAAAGAAACAAACCTTTCCCATTATTAACTTTTCTGTCACTGTTTAGTCATTCCAACTAATAAACTTATTGTTTTCCTCAAATATTAGGAACTTCTTGTCCCTCTCCAACAGCCTACTTGTATTACATTGGAAAATCTTTCTCTTTTCCTTCCTCCTTTGTCTTCTGAAGTCTGGATATTTGGGGCACTGGATTATTCAACTTGCCATGCTTTCTCCACTCACTTGTGAAAGTGTTTCTCCAGAAGTAGATTCTCAGGTGTCCCTTTGAATTCACATAATCCTAGTGATTCCCTGTCCAACTCCAAGATCAATTCTAAAATATTTTTGGCATTGAAAGTTTTCAACAAAGCTCTCCTCAACCTTTACACATACATACACAAGTACACACCCACATACATACACACACACACACACACACAAATGTTTGCAGGATTTTAACAGGATCTGGTCCCCTTTAACCTTAAGTAATTGTTGTCTGTTTCTTCTGGGATCCAGGGGCGTAGTGTCCTTTGATGTTCCTCAATCTCTTTCAACCAGAGGTACTCTCCCTGATTTTCTCCTCATTTGTGGTATGCTCACTCTTTTCATTTTTGTTTTCAGGTTTCCCTGGCTTCCTTCAAGTGCAAAGTGAACGCACATTTTCTAGAACAAGCACTTCCAGAATTCTTGTCCTTACTAACATTTGAATCTTTTAATTTCCTCAACTTTTCCCCCATATGTACATTACTTATATATAGTTGTGGGTAGATTGTCTTTCCTGATAAACTGTGATCTCCTTGAGAGTGGTCATTGCCTTGGACCACCATTCCTGGCCCCAGCACCTAACATGGTGCCCTGCACAGTGAAAGCACTTCATAAATGTTTACTGTCTGACTCATTGACCTGCTCTTTCCATATTTACCCAAACTCCCTTTAAATATATTTGCAAATGTTGATGTTAAAATCACAGATGACAGAAATAACAGTTGCTCTCTTTTTAGTTTTTAGTGCTTTGATCACATCACTGTAGAACACTGATTTCATTTTCTTTCTCCTCACTTTGTTACAATATTACTTTGTTCATTACTGCTGATTTTCTTTCATTATTCCATAGATCTCTACATTGCTAAATTATCCTTTATTTTAGTCAATTTAGCCTTCAGGTCAAATGTTTTCACAAGAGAACCTGTTTTCTATTTTATACAAGCCTCTTTTCAATGCAGTTGTAATGACACTTGAACCTTTTTCCTAATTCAGAAGTAAACAGACATACATCCTTTAAGAAATGTACAGTCCTCACTGTCTTTCATTAGCATTTAGAATGAAATGTCATTATTTATCCATAAAATGAAACTTACTTCACAGCAGCAATAACTAATGGATAGGTTTCTGTGGAATATTTTTCTGAGCAGAAGCCTATATTCCTCAGAACCAATCTGATGGAATGTATATTTTCAGGAACACTTGGATGACTGTCCAAGGAGAAACTTACATTTTCAGTTTTATTTGAAATGAACTGTTTTCTTCAAACTAAGGAAGTGGTAACAATGGAAATATTTTTTTAATGCCTTATGTGTATGAAATGAGCATACATCAAGAAATTTAAAAAGAAAATTTTTAATCTGGTTTACTTAAAGGGGCCCATAATTCTCAATCATGAATTGAGTCCCACTCCAAACAGTTAATATGAATTGTTGATGACATCACCAAGTATCTGTTTTTCTTTATGTTCATGAGAGCAGGACTGGACCCATTTATCAACAAGTGGCAATCCTAATCAGAGGACACTTCCAAGATTAGCTATAGAATGTTTTCAGACATTGAGAGACTTTCTTTCCCACCCACCACTACCCATGAACTTTTCATGTTTTCCTCCATCCTGCTTCTGCAGTCCATTCACAAGCCCATGGCACCCGTATATTCTGTCATCCAGTGATACTATGTCATAGTTCTCAAACAAGGCACTCATCTTTGCCTGTAGATCTCCCTGATTTCAAAATCCAGCTAAAAGTATGTGGTACAGGATCCCATTACTGTCCTTTTTCTTTCTAGTGCCATCCTTTTGATTTAATCTCAAATTTATCCCACATATAGATGGTTCATACACATTTGATTGTACGATGTTTCCCCTATTAATCTTTGAGCACCTTTCCTGCAGGGACTGCCTTTGACCTTCCTTCCTCGCTCCACCAACTTAGCACAATGACTGACAAAAATTAGTAGGTACTTTTACAACATTTATTGATTGCCTAACAAACCTACTAGATTTCTTCTGTACCTCTTAACCTTAATGAAACTACTCATTGCCTCAGTTAGGATCTTAACTGATTTGCCTATAATTTTCTAAGTGATAATAATACCATCAACAAAGGGGTCCAGTTTATTTTCCTCTGCACTTTACCCATCTAATATTTTTAAGCAATTCTCTTCTTCAGTTAGCTTTTTCCTACCTTCTTTTCCATTTGGCTGATCCTAATGTTTATAGTGTGGCTTTCTTTACTGTGCTCCTCTCTTCTGCCCCCATTTTGTCAACAGTATTTTTAAAGTAATTGTTCATTTTTTTCTTCTCCTCTTATTTCACCTTTAAAATCCTTCTTGACCTTCTCCAAGAAAGCTTTTGGGCTTGAGACCAGTTCATATCCCTCTGTGATATTTCAGATGGAGTATATATTGATATTGGTTTACTTTTCTGAGTTTGTGTTCTGGTCTTCTCTGTCACCATAGTCATTCTCAATGGTCAATGTTGATTTTTGTTCTTGCTCCTCTTACTTGCCTATTTCCTGGCTTTTAAAGTTGAGTTCCCCTGCTGAAGCACAGAGGACACTTTCCCAAGCTTCTTCTGCTGGGGACCCGGGGAGCCATCACTGTCTTTGTGTTCTGGGGCCTCGGGCTGGCAACTTGAGGCTGTAGGGGATCCGCTGTTTACCTAGTATTGAGCCTGGGGTCCTAGTGGTGGTATCTGCTGAGTGTTGAGAGCAGATGCGGGTTTTTTCCATTTCACTGGGGCACTGAAGGATGTGGAGGTCTGGCCACTGGAGGAACCCTGCCTGTCTTAGGCTGTGCTGAAGTCTGGAAGACTGCTGCTGGAGGATGTCTGCCTACCAGGTGCTGCACGAGAGCAAAAACTCAAGAGGACGGTCTGAATGGTGAGTTTCTAGCTCCTATCTGAACACTTTAAATTGATTGCAATTAACTTTATAAAGAGGCCCAAGATTAATAATTAATAAAGCCAACATTAAACAGTTTATAGACACATTACACAAAATATTAAAACTAATAACAAAACCACAAATTTCAGAGTAAAATACCACTATGAATGTATTTGGAAAAGGTTAAAAAAAAACAGGGAAAACATAACAAGCACTCAAAGTTCAGTGGTTACAGTTACAATGTAATTTCAGATGAGTACAATCACATTTCCATTGTTTTAAAGCTCCTTCAAAAGATGCCTCTACTCTTACGTTGATCAGTTTTCAGGTCATTTCTACTGTCAATAACACCATAGAAGGTACAGGCTCTGGGTCAAATTTTTTTTCCCAAAGTACCCTGAGTGTACAATTACAGTGTATTATGTTACTCACTGAAGAATCTGAGTCCAGTCTTCTTGAGATGGAAGTCTTAGGAGACTAATAGTTTCATGCTCCTTAACCACTATCCCATTCAGGAACAGGGCGCTGAATGAAGCATCTGATTTAGGAAAGGATTCCTTATTACCTGCCAATGAATTTACAATATTTATATACTCCAGGCTATGAGGACTGTAAGAAGTTATCAGAAAGAGCAGAAATGGATTTCATTATACTCATTAGGTGTTCTTGTTTAAGAAAATTTTCTGAGTTTGTTGAAAGAAAATAAAAGAAAAAGATACCATTCTTGAAGTTGGCTTGAAATGTAGAAATTTAAAAAATAGAAATAAATTTCTATTTTAAAGAAGAGATTCTATTTTCTGTTTGCACATCTGAGTCTGAACTTGGCGTCACAGAATTGTTCCTGGGTTTTCTCTCTTCAAATCTCCTTGGCCCTCTCCACCTCACTCAGGCTAATGCTTCCTTGTCTCTTCCATGGGCTCTGTGCTGAGAAGGAATTGAAGATTTCTTACATCAGAGACACAGTTTAAATGGAAGAGTATTCTCTTAGAGTGTCCTATCAGGCGTAATGTGTTTATAATCAATTGGCTAGTCAGGATATCACTTCTCTTTAGTCCACTATATTAGAGAAGAAATCACTATAATTGAACCCTGGAGACCTTAAGGGGTCTGGTGGGGACGGAAGAAGTACTTATTAGAATTTAAGTACTGACCTATATGTCTCCTAAAAAAAGAAGTTCTTAGCATGTAGGGAAAATTTGTATATATGCCTAAGGGAATCAGGTGTAAGAAAAAATTTAAAAAGAAGAAAATGTTTAGGGAATATCGATGGGCTAAGTGCGAGATTACACTGATATCAGGAACTATCATGGTGGGAATGTCCTTTTGTCACAGAATTTGCTTATTTTTCATCAAATTATTCTAATAAATACCTGGAGCAGGTACAGCTTCAATGAGTTATTCAGTTTTCCAGTAGGAAATATACTTGTTAAGAAACTGGAATATTCCCTCTTCTGCAAGTGACAGAGAAAGGACCCTAACGTTGACTCCCTGAGTGACGTTGGCAGGAGAGAGAAAACCTTCAGAGGATTCAGTACTCTTGTATGCCAATGAAGGTGTCATTCTCAATGGACATATTTTGACTTGTCTTCCAGCAGTAGCATATTCTTTCTATTTTTCTCTCTCTAAAGTCCAAAACTCACCTCACTCTATGACACAGTCCTACCTGATAACAGAAGTAACTCTGTCCTCTGGGTACTAAGCATATGTATTAATGAGAAATAGATTTTTCTGGATTATCTCTATGTTGTGAGGTTTTGTAGATTTCTAAAAATCTTCATATTGGCCATAGTTGCAAGTTAATGTAGTGTCTCTAATATACAGGACATTTAGTGATGGAAGTTTTACCTAGGATATACTACAACAAGTGAAAATTAATGATATGATTATGTGGTCTCACTAGATGTAAAATAACTCTTTTACCCTATAGGGGCTAGGATGGGTAAGAAAGGATAATTATGAAGAAAATTTTCTTTTAACAAATAACATTATTGTGTATTTGTTATTATTTTACAAAAGGACTTAATATTTACATGCCTTTCTGTTCCAGCAAGGAATATGATGATTATTGGGAAAACACATTGGCCAAGGCCATCATGGAGATCACGAATTATAATGGTGAGCTAAAAAAAATAATTGCAATTGTATACATTTCATTTCATATGCAATATTTAGAGCAAAGGTGAATATCCAACCATATCCTTACATCACAAAATTCTTGTCAACATGACATCAATTTTCAAAAAGTTTTCATGACAAATTTGAGGAGTTCCTCATGTTTAGAAATAAAATGAAATTACAATTAGACTTGATTGTGTAAATACATTTTATGTTTAATTATGTAAATACATTCTAGGAAAACAATCCATAAACAGAAATTTCCAAAGGCTGCCCTCATTTATATGAGGAAAATTATCTTAATTCCTATAAGGAGAGTTTCTATTGAACCACCCCCAACTCATACAAATGGCCCAAGCTTCCAGCTGAAGAAATCCCTTTTTCACTATAGTTTGGGTAAGCCATTTTGTTCAAGGCAACTGTGAATACTCATTGTTATGTATGCATTAATTAGACATTGGTAGATTGGCCTAACAGCTATCATTCATCCCACTGTATAAGTAAACTGTTAAGTTACTTGAGAACACAGGTTTTGTGCATAATCACTTTACATTTCTTAGCATTTCAGATCAAAATGGAGCTTTATCCATTTGGTTATGACTTTAAAACTGGTGTCACAGAAAGTTTGAGCTTTCTACCCCTCTGTATACAAGGAATTGCCTAGAATTGACTTTGTCCCTGTGCCAATTGAAGAATAAATGAATGAGTGTTGGAGTGGGGATGATTTCTAAAGAGACATGATACTTTGAAAAGACATAAATTTTCATGCAATCAACCAAGCATCAGATGATTTTGACATTTCTTAATGCTCTAAAAGACTTAGTGATTCTCATTTCAAATCTCTATTGTAGATTTTATCGGATGGGAGGAGCTCCTTGAAGAAACTGAAAATATTAACACCCCAGGAGACAGGTGCAACATTTAGCTCATAGATGCATAAAAATTACCTTTGTACTGAGTGGAAAGTGTAAAAGATAATTTGAGCAGTTAATGTGCAGAAGAATTAATCCTTTCCCCCCATATAAAAAAATCTGATGGTATACATCTCTATACATGATCTGGAAAGGTGTACAATAAGAGGTAACATTAAAATAATATTAGCATTCACAATGGAATGATTGGTAAAAGTGGTATAAGGATTGCAGAGAGATGGAACATCCCAACACTTAAATTGCGTAGTGGTCTGTTAAAATGGACCTATCTTTATAGACTGATAATTCATTATAAGTCTCTGTGAAACGTCACTGTTTTGTCCAGTGTTCCTTCCATAGTCGTGGAGTTCAATGAGAATATGGCATAGTCCTGGCCCTGACTGTGGAGGTTGAGTTGATTCCATTCCTTGACATAAAGCTAATAAGAATCTGATTGGACTTTAATTATGCTCTTGAAACAAGAGAAAAAGAGCAGAAAGGTTTCATCTCTACCAACAATGTGGTAACAGTCATACAAAATGATTGTATATTTTCTTTTTTTTAAAATTAATTTATTTAACTTTTTACATTCATTTTCACAAAATTTTGGGTTCCAAATTTTCTCCCCATTTGTCCCCTCCTCCCACCCCAATACACCGAGCATTCTAATTTTCCCTATCACCAGTCTGCCCTCTCTTCAATCCTCCCTCCCTTCTCTTGTCCCCATCTTCTCTTTTGTCCTGTAGGGCCAGATGACTTTCTATTCCCCATTGACTGTATTTCTTGTTTCCTAGTAGCAAGAACAATAATACTCGACAATTGTTCCTAAAACTTTGAGTTCCAAATTCTCGCCATCCCTCCCTCCCTCCCCACCCATTCCTGTTTGGAAGGCAGGCAATTCAATATAAGCCATATTTGTGTAGTTTTGCAAATGACTTCGATAACAGTCGTGTTGTGTAAGACTAACTGTATGCCATTCCATGATGGCGGAGTAGAAGGACACACGTTTATGAGCTCTGAAACCAAAGCCCATAGAATTAATGTAAAAAGAGACCCCCATAACTTCTGGGTCAATACAAGGTGTGCAGAAACGGAGTGGAAGAGATTTCCATGCCAGAGAACCCTGAAGAGCCATACCCGGGGTCCGTCGCGCCCCGGAAAGCAGACCCCACCCCAACGCTGCCCTGGCCACGGCCCCAGAGAAGCTGACCCCAGCAGGCTTCAGGGACGGAAGCTCCGACAGCCAGGAAAGTCCCTCCGCCCACAGAAGCTACAGGTCAGTGAGAAAGAAGGCTGGGCTAGAGGAGGGGAGCGGAGCGTCTCCGAGACTCGGACCCCCTTGGGAGGAAGTGGTGGCGGCTGAGATGGGGGCAGGAAGTGGCAGAGGCAGAGGGGTGGGCAGCGGCTGAGGCGGCAGCAGCCTGAGACTCAGGAATACCCCAGCAGCAGGCAGGATCTTCATTACGGAAGGTTTCTGCATAAAACCTGAGGGAGCTGAGCCTGGGAGACGGCTCTGCCCCCACCCCGCTCTATTACTGAAGGCCTCTGCATAAAGCCCCTGAAGGAACTGAGCCTGGGAGGTGGGCCCCCCACCCTGCTCTATTACTGAAAATCTCTGCATAAAGCCCCTGAGGGAACTGAGCTTGGGGGGGCGGCCCTGGCTCCACCCCAGCGCCAGAACTAAAACGTACTGCGGAAAGCACATTTGAATCTCAGAGGCCAAGCACTAGCTGGGCGGATCCAGGCGGAGGTGGAAAGGAATCTCAGAAGTCAAGTAACTGGCTGAGAAAATGCCTAGAAAAGGGAAGAAAAATAAGACTATAGAGAGTTTTTTCCAACAAATGCAAATGATCCCGACCTTTGGATCTGATGACGAGGACGTATTCCTGCCATCAGGGAAAGACGTGGAGGGTGGGGCCTCAGTACCCCAGACACCCCAGGGGGGTGGTGGGTGGGCTCAGGCCTTGGAAGAGCTCAAAAAGGATTTTGAAAAGCAAGTTAGACAGGTGGAGGAAAAACTGGGAAGAGAAATGACAGAGATGCAAGGAAAGTATGAAAAACGGGTCAATACCTTGGTAAAGGAGACCCAAAAAAATGCTGAGGAAATTAACACCTTGAAAAATAGGCTCACTCAATTGGCAAAAGAGGTTCAAAAAGCCAATGAGGAGAAGAAAGTTTTCAAAAGCAGAATGAGCCAAATGGAAAAAGAGGCTCAAAAGCTCACTGAATTTAATAATTCTCTCAAAATTAGAATGGAACAGATGGAGTCTAATGACTTTACGAGAAACCAAGAAATCACCAAACAAAACCAAAAGAATGAAAAAATGGAAGAGAATGTGAAATATCTCATGGGAAAAACAACTGACCTGGAAAATAGATCCAGGAGAGACAATTTTAAAATTATGGGACTACCTGAAAGCCATGATCAAAAAAAGAGCCTAGACATCATCTTCCATGAAATTATCAAGGAAAACTGCCCTGAGATTCTAGAACCAGAGGGCAAAATAAGTATTGAAAGAATCCATCGATCACCACCTGAAAGAGATCCAAAAAGAGAAACTCCTAGGAACATTGTGGCCAAATTCCAGAACTCCCAGCTCAAGGAAAAAATCTTGCAAGCAGCTAGAAAGAAACAATTCCAGTACTGTGGAAATACAATCAGGATAACCCAAGATCTAGCAGCGTCTACATTAAGGGATCAAAGGGCGTGGAATAGGATATTCCAGAAGGCAAAGGAACTAGGACTCAAACCAAGAATCACCTACCCAGCTAAACTGAGTATAATACTTCAAGGGAAAATATGGTCTTTCAATGAAACAGAGGACTTTCAATCATTCGTAATGAAAAGACCAGAGCTGAAAAGAAAATTTGACTTTCAAACACAAGAATGAGAAGAAGCATGAAAAAGGAAACAGTGAAGAGAAGTCTTAAGGGACTTACCAGAAGTGAACTGTATACATTCATACAGGGAAAGACAATATTTCTAACTCTTAAAACTTTTCAGTATCTGGGTAGTTGGTGGGACCACACATACACATGTACACGCATGCACACACATACACACATGCACACACATACAGAGATAGAGAGCACAGGTTGAACTGAATAGGATGGGACCATACCTTAAAAGAAATTAAGGTAAATGGTGAGAGAGAAATGTAGTGGGAAGAAAGAGGCTGAAAGGGAAGGGGAAACTATATGTCATTTAAGAGGCAGGTAGGAGTTTTTTTTAGTGGAGGGAAAAAGAGGAGGGCTGAGAAAAAAAAAAAAACCCAAAAAGCAAGAAGTTTACCCTCATCACATATGACTAAACGAAGGAGTGAAATGCACACTCATTTTGGTATGAAAACCTATCTTACAGTATAAGAAAGTGGGGGAGGAGATATTGCAAAGGGGGGGATGATGGAAGGGAGGGCAAAGGGAGGAGGGAGCAATTTGAAGTCAACACTTGGGGAGGGACAGGATCAAAAGACAGAAGAGAAACAATGAGGGGCAGGTTAGGAGGGATGGTAATCCAGTTAGTCTTACACAACACGACTATCAGGGAGGTCATTTGCAAAACTACACAGATATGGCCTATATTGAATTGCCTGCCATCCCAAAGGGAATGGGTGGGGGGGGAGGGATGGGGAGAATTTGGAACTTAAAGTTTTAGGAACAACTGTTTAGTATTGTTGTTGCAACTAGGAAAGAAGACATACAGTTAATGAGGAATAGAAAGTCATCTGGCCCTACAGGCCAAAAGAGAAGATGGGGACAAGAGAAGGGAGGGATGACAGAAGAGAGGGCAGATTGGAGATAGGGAAAATTAGATTGCTTGGTATATTGGAGTGGGGGGAGTGGATAAAAGGGGAGAAAATTTCGAACCCAAAAATTTGTGAAAATGAATGTAAAAAGTTAAATAAATAAGTAAATTAAAAAAAAATAAGACTAACTGTATATCCCTCCATCCTATCCTGCCTCCCATTGCTTCTATTCTGTCTTTTGATCCTGTCCCTCCCCAAGAGTGCTGACTTCAAATTGCTCCCTTCTCCCATTGTCCTCCCTTCCATCATCCTCCCCACCCTGCTTATCTCCTTCTCCCCCACTTTCCTGTATTGTAAGATAGGTTTTCATACCAAAATGAGTGTGCATTTTATTCCTTCCATTAGTCGAATGTGATGAGGGTAAACTTCATGTTTTTTTCCCCAGCTCTCCTCTTTTTTCCTCCACTAAAAAGTCTCCTGCTTCCCTCTTGAATGAGATATAATTTACCCCATTCCATTTCACACCCTGTCTCCTCCCACTACATTTCTCTCTCACCATTTACCTTAATTTCTTTTAAGATATGGTCCCATCCTATTCAATTCACTCTGTGCTCTCTGTCTCTGTAGGTGCATGCACACGTGTACATGTGTGTGTGCATGTGTGCATGTGTGTGTATGTGTGTGTGTGTGTGTGTGTGTGTGTGTGTGTGGTCCCACTAACTACCCAGATACTGAAAAGTTTTAAGAGTTACAAATATTGTCTTTCCATGAAGAAATGTAAACAGTTCACTTTTGGTAAGTCCCTTATGACTTCTCTTTGCTGTTTACTTTTTCATGCTTCTTCTCTTTCTTGTATTTTAAAGTCAAATTTTCTTTTTAGTTCTGGTCTTTTCATCAAGAATGCTTGAAAATCCTCTGTTTCATTGAAAGACCATATTTTCCCCTGAAGTGTATTATACTCAGTTTTGCTGGGTAGGTGATTCTTGGTTTTAATCCTAGTTCCTTTGACTTCTGGAATATCCTATTCCATGCCCTTCGATCCCTTAATGTAGAAGCTGCTAGATCTTGTGTTATCCTGATTGTATTTCCACAATACTGGAAGTGTTTCTTTCTAGCTGCTTCCAATATTTTCTCCTTGACCTGGGAATTCTGGAATTTGGTCACAATGTTCCTAGGAGTTTCTCTTTTTGGATCTCTTTCACGTGGTGATCGATGGATTCCTTCAACACTCATTTTGCCCTCTAGTTCTAGAATATCAGGGCAGTTTTCCTTGATAATTTCATGAAAGATGATGTCTAGGCTCTTTTTTTGATCATTGCTTTCAGGTAGTCCCATAATTTTTAAATTGTTCCTCCTGGATCTATTTTCCAGGTCAGTTGTTTTTCCAATGATATTTCCAGATATTTCGAGATATTTCACATTCTCTTCCATTTTTTCATTCTTTTGGTTTTGTTTTGTGATTTTTTGGTTTCTCAGAAAGTCATTAACTTCCATCTATTCCGTTCTAATTTTGAAAGAACTGTTTTCTTCAGTGAGTTTTTGAACCTCTTTTTCCATTTGGCTAATTCTGCTTTTGAAAGCATTCTTCTCCTCATTGGCTTTTTGAACCTCTTTTGCCAATTGAGTGAGCCTATTTTTCAAGGTGTTATTTTCTTCAGCATTTTTTTGGGTCTCCTTTAGCAAGGTATTGACCTGTTTTTCATGCTTTTCTTGCATCTCTCTCATTTCTCTTCCCAGTTTTTCCTCCACCTGTCTAACTTGATTTTCAAAATCCTTTATGAGCTCTTCCATGGCCTGAGCCCACCGGACATCCACCTCATATGTCTGGGATACAGAGGCCCTGACTTCCATGTCTTTCCCTGATGGTAAGAATTGTTCCTCGTCCTCAGAATTGAAAGGCCGGAACATCTGTCCCCCAAGAAAATAGCTTTCTATGGTCTTATTTTTCTTCCTTTTTCTGGGCATTTTCCCAGCCAGTTACTTGACTTCTGAGATTCCTCTCCACCCCTGCCTAGATCTGCCCAGCTAGTGCTTGAGGTCTGAGATTCAAATTCTGCTCCCCAGCCTCAGGGCTTTCCACGGCGGGCCTGGCTGCTCTTCAATGTGAGCTTAAGTTCTGGTGCTAGGATGGGGGCAGGGCCGCCTCCCAGGCTCAGTTCCCTCAGGGGGTTTATGCAGAGACTTTTGGTAATGGCCCTGAGCTCCTGTCTGCTCCTGGAGCACCTGGCCACCACTGCCTCTGCCGCTGCCTCCTGAGGGCACCCGAGTCACGGAGACACCCCACTCCCCTCTCGGCCAGTCCAAAAGTCTCTCTCACTGACCTGTGGTGCCTGTGGGTGGAGGGACCTTCATGGCCGCCGGAAGTTCTGTGCCTGAAGCCTGCTCGGATCTGCTCCTCTGATGTCGCGTGGCCAGGGCAGCACAGGGGTGGGCTCCACTCTCCGGAGCACAACGGACCCCTGGGGACGGCTTTCCAGGGCTCTGTGGAACGGAAATCTCTTCCACTGTGTCTCTGCGTGGCTTGCTCTGCTCCAGAATTTGTGGGGAGTTCTTTTTACAGGAAATTTCTGAGCTGTGGATTCGGAGCTAGCGTACATGAGTCTTTCTACTTCACCATCTTGGCTCCTCCCTATATATTTTCTTAGAAAAATCTTTTGTATAAAATTTAAATATACTGACAAATAACATGGAATCAAATGTCAAAGATTTAGCCAATTTCAAAAGAAATATATGTATCTAATTATATTTCTTATATGTCTATGGTTAAGAAACAACTCTGTCTCCCTTCAAAGAAAACACAACACTACATAATTTTAGTCCTTAGGGTGCAAGATTAAATTGAACGAAAAAATTAGCATTAATATTTATCTTTCAAAGAGTTGTTTTGTTTTTGGGATGTGAGAGAATTTAGTCCATTAACCCATTCAGATTTATCTCTATCTTTGTTCTCTCATTCTAGTCCTTGTGTCACACAGAGTGATGAATGCAAGTCCTTTCTAGTGAGTCCACGCTTAGTAGCTGCTAAAAAATTTATATGCACAAGAGAATAATGCTACCATCTCCCATCCCACAAAGTGTGTTTAAAACCTATGACAATACCAGGGTATTTCTCATTGTATGAAATGTGGATTTAGAGATGAAATCAAAGATACCATTGATCTCTCCACACAAGAAGGTGTTAGGAGGAAGGCTAAAATAAATACTAACCTAGGCATTTTCTGTTAAAGGGAGAGCTTTTGACAGGTAGAAAAAGCAAGGATGCATTTGAGGAACTCATCTTTTGGAGAGAAAATGATTTTTTGGTATGATGATGGAAAGTGTGTTTTCACAGACCTCCCATGTCCATGAAGGGGCAGGTTGGGGTTCTGTTTCCTCACTGGGTGTTGCTTCATCTTTATAACTTTGCTACATTCACTGCATTTATTCATTTATTTATTTTGGTGTGTGGTTGTTCTCTCTATATACACTTCCGCAATTACTGTGTGGATTGTTTTATTGGTTTTATATACTTCTGTGTCAGTTAATACAAATATTTCTAGGTTTCTCTGTATTCATTATACATATCATTTCTTACCATGCAGTAATACACCATTTCATTCACGTAACACGATTTAACTAGCCATTCCCCAATTGGGGGGCATCTGCTTAGCTTCCAATAACTAGCTATCATAAAAAGTACTACAAATAAAAATGCTATCAATATTTTATTCTTACCAATGATGTCTTTGGGGGGAGGGGTATAAACCTCTAGTAATCAGTCTCAGATTTGAAAGACATGAACATTTTAGTGAATTTATTTTCGTTATTCAAAATTGCTTTCCAAAATTGTTATACAATTTCAGAGCTCTACCAAGTACGTATTAGTTTGTGCATCCTTCCACAATTCCTCTAGCACTGATTGTCGTCATATTTTGAGGGAATGGATCATTTTTGCCATTTTACAAGAGTTGAGGTAAATAAAAGCTTAGAATTGTTTTGATTTGCATTTCTCTTATGATTAGTGCTTTGAAGAATTCTTTCATTTAATTACAAATACTTTGTTTCTCTTCTTGTGAGAACTTTGAATTTATATCCTTATATAAAGGATACATTAAAAATATATAAAGAGCATAAAAACATGCATCCTATATGTTTATATAAGGATAGAAACATAAAATTCTCAAAAGAATAAAAGCAAAGTTTTATCAATTACACAAAAGAATGTTTCACATCACTAATAAGAGAAATGCAAATCAAATCAATTCTACGGTTTTGTGTGTATGCATATACATACATGTGGATACACACATATATGCATATATAAAATTATAAAATATAAAATTTTATAAAGTTAAGCAATATTGCTTATACATCTTGGATAGTAAACATTTATCAGATAAATTTGCTACAAATTTGTGTTTTCCCATTTGCCTACTTATCATCCTGGTTGCATTAATTTTGTCTGTTATCATAGTTATCAACATGTTGTCTTCCGCATTAGACAGTCAGCTCCTTGGTTGTAGGGGACTGTCTTTTGTCTTGCTTAATATCCCTAGAACTGAACACAGTACCTGTCAGTGGTTAACAAATGTCTAGTGATTGACATGACTGAGTAATCAATACTGTCCCAACCATTTTTCCAGGTTTTTGACACGCTAGAATTCAGTTATTCTGGCCTTTTTACACTTCTTCACTCCATACATACTATTTTCTATCTCTGGAACTTAGTTGTGTATATCCTTTGTTCTGAAAATATCATCTATCCACTTTGTTGCCCAGCTCCCTGAAAGACTCAGATCTAATGTTTCTTTCTTCCTGGAGCATTTTCTAATTGCCACAATTGCTAGTGTTTTCATCCTTTCATTACTATTTTGTGTATTCTCTTACTTGTGACTCCAAGAATCAGGTGCAGCCCCAGAACCTGGCAAAACCATCTTGATTGATGGGCTAATTCAGTTTGAAGGCCACTGAAAGGAATCAAACCCTCACTGAGTTAGGGAGCTGTCTACCTCAGGCAAGGGAGGATTTCCCAGATAGAATGGGAGGATAAGAACAATTTGTTCCAATGACAATGAAGGGGGGGCGGGGCTGGTAGAAGTGCTATGGAGTCCTTGGAGATTTGTTACAATGGTCATGAGAGGGGGGGCTGATAGAAATGCTATGGAGTCCTTAGAGATTTGTTCCAACAGTCATGGTGGGGGGGGGAGGTGCTGATAGAAGTGCTGTGCAATGGAGTATTTAGAGATTTGTTCCAATGGTTATGAGGGGGTGGGGGGGATAGAAGTGCTATGGAGCACTTAGAGCTCAATTACACATCCAAGACACCTAGGCCTTTCACTGCATCCTGGGACATTCCCAAGTATCCTGACCTTTGCCTTGTACTGGACTTCAATGATTATATGTATAGCCAACTGTGGCTCGATGGTAAGCTCCTTGAAGGCAGTGGTCCTTTACTTTCATCTTCATATCCCAGATGTGTATCTTCAGTGCTTGTCTGAGCACTTAGAATTACAACACAAAAAGATGACTAGGTTATACATTTCCTTTCACAGTGGATTGATCTCTGTCTGGCTCTTTAAGGCTCTAGGGAGGCCAGTAATTGACTCCTCCATTCCTGAGGTGACTTTGGTCATTTGGAGTGAGTAGTATGCTGTAGGTCTGGTTTTTAATTTTTTGTCACCTTCATTCCGGACATAGTTCCCTCCTCTTCTGCTCAGCTCTTTGTTAATTTGCTGCCTTGAACTCTCTTGTTTTCTGCAGTAGATTACTGTTGCCTGTGGTCACTGTTGCCCTTGCCTCTAATACTCACTGCATATGCAGTGCTCTTAATAATCAATAACTCAGCAGGGGGTCCCAATGGAGAGACATCATCGCATGCAAACCTCAGTGGAAGGAGCAGAAACCCAGCAAAGGCTTGTGGTCTGTAATTAGACAGGCAGTGGTAGTGTTAGAGCAGAAGAAGAAGAGGTGTAATAGGAGGAAGAAGAGGAGTAGCCCATTCTCTTTTTTTGAAAAGTGCCTTCAAAGGAACCCTTGACTTTCATGCTGATCAGCTTTCAGGCCATTTCTACTCTCAGTCTTTGCATTGAAATTACAGTTTTAAATCAACATATTTCCAAAATACTCCAAGTGTTCCACATGAATGTATAAAATAACTGTCACTCACTGAAGTATTGGAGCTCAATGGGTCTTGTAATGGAAGTTTGAGGAAAAGACTGCATTTGAAGCATTGTTCTGAACCACTACTCAAATCAAGACTCTGTTGACCACAGAGGACGTAACTTCTGCCTGGATGGATGTATTGTTAAACACTACAAAATCTCTGCTAGAGGAAAGGGTTGCAGTGCCAAGAATTTGACAACAAATGCACAGAACACCACAAGGGGCAGGCTAGACATGTAAGACATACTTTGAAGACAAAAATTATTTTTGGAGATGTGGATTGACTCTCCGAGAATCAAAGGGATTTTTCTTCCAAAATACTTACTGATATAAAAAATGGTTTTCAGAAAAGTTTTTTGTTCAAATTGCCTCCCATTTTTAAACATGGATTTATATTTTTGATGGCAATCTAATTAGTATCTTTGACTGTTTTTGTTTTACTAAAAGTGCCTCTGATTGAATTATGTGATTAAAAAAGATATTTTCAACCCATAGAGTCACAAGTACCTTTTGTTTCATCTTGTTGAGGTCAGAGGGCTATACCTTCTGGTTCTAAAAAATGTATAAAAAATATGAGGTGAGGTTTTATACTTTGGGGTTTAGATTTTGCAAGAAGGTTGAGTGCCAGATGAGGTCTCTGGCAAGTTGCTATACGGAGCCCCATTCCCTCAAGCTTTGAAAACCCAGATGTCAGTCCTTCCTTCTCTGGTAGCTATGGTAAGACATTTGGACTGTCTGTTGAATTCAGGAAGAGGAAGCCATGTGTGGTGACTTTTAATTTGTCTGTATTTTCTTTGAAGTTCAGGGTGCTGACTCCTCTGAACTAGGTGAATGATATAAGGGTTTGGTTAAAGGAATGATTCATGGGCTTGATTAAAGTTATTGTTAATCCCTCAAAAATGGCCTTTCTGTTTATGAATGCAGATGTAAGAACTTGTGATAGCAAGCTCCCACGTGCATGTTGGGGTGCTTACCAATACTCAATTTCTTGTTTTTATTTTCCTAATCAAGCGAGACCATGATGAACCAGACACCCCCCAAAATGCAAGAAAACACATCCACTGACAGTGGGGGTAAGTTTCTTCACTAACTCTTTCTTTTTTCTGATTTTAATATGTAGGAGATCATGAGAGAATTGTTGAGCTTTTTAAAGAAATGAAATTTTCACCAACAGCAACTGAATTCAGTGAAGTTTTTTCAAAATGACATGCTTTGAAGAATTACCATCACAAATGAATAAGGTTTCATCCTAGTTAGTCTCCATGTCCTGAATAATCAAGAACAACAATCTATGTAACATAATATTCAATTTCCGTCTCACTCTCATAACACTAGAGCCTTTGCCTCCAGTTAACCCAAGAGTTTTGCTACTCAGGTCTTTCCCATATGACACTCATCTCTCACCAAACCCCCATCAGATCAAATTACCAACAACTAGCTTCCATTGCCCTATCTTCTTTCCCTTTTCATAGGGATTGGTGCTCAGGATTGCACAGACTAACTCCTCTTAAGGTACACCATGAATTGAGTTTACAGTTGTGCATGATTCAGATAATTTGTTCTTTATATAATTGAATAAGCCAAATGTTAGCTGCTTGATGGGTTGTGGCCTTGTGCATTTTTGTTTATGGAATTTTGTTTTTTGGATATCATCCATTCATTTTCAACTCAAACTGTGCCCTTAAGTCTATATATACTCCTTCTAACCACCCTAATGAGAAACGTCTTATGAATTACAAATATCATCATCTCATGTAGGAAAGTAAACAATTTACAGTTATTAGATCCCTTATGATTTCCTGTTTACCTTTTTATGATTCTCTTGACTCTTGTATGTGAAAGTTAAGTTTTCTATTCAGTTCTGGTCTTTCCATAAAAAATGCTTGAAAATGCCCTGTCTCATTAAATATCCATTTTTCGCCCTTCAAAGATGATACTCACTTTTCCTGGGTAGGTGATTCTAGGTGGTAGTTCTATCACCTTTGCCCTCTAGAAGGTCATATCCCAAGCCCTTCAATAACTTAATATAGAAGCTGGAAGATCTTAGTTACTGTGATTGTGTCTCCAAAATACTTCAATTGTTTCTTTCTGACAGTTTGCAATATTTTCTCCTTTAACTGGGAGCTCTAGAATTTGGCTATAATATTCCTAGGAGTTTGCATTTGAAATCTCAGGAGGAGAGCAATTGATTCATTCTATCTATTTTACTATTTGGTAAATATCCAGAACCATTTGTTTTTAGGATATCATGGAAATTTTCTTGATAATTTTTGAAAGATTACGTTCAGGCTCTTTGTTTTAAGGTTTATTTATTTTTTTATAGCTTTCAACATTCATTTCCACAAAATTTTGAGTTGCAAATTTTCTCCCTCTCTCCTCCCCTCACCCAATAACTCCTTGCATTCTTATTATCCCTTCCCTCAATCTGCCCTCCTTTCTATCACACACCTCCCTTCCCTTATCCCAATCTCCTCTCTTATGTTATAGGACAAGATACATTTCTGTACTCGATTACCTGTACGTCTTATTTCCAAGTTGTATGCAAAAATTATTCTCAGAATTCTTTCCTAAAACTTTGAGCTCCAAATTTTCTCTCTCCCTCCCTCCCCAAACTCTCCTGGCCCCCCATTTTTTCTTTCTTTTGACCTCACCCCTTGCCAAAAGTGTTTACTTCTAAATACTCTTTCCCCCGACTTGTCCTCCCTTCTACCATCTCCTCACCCACTTGTTCCCTTCTCTTCCACTTTCCTGGTGTGTAAGACAGATTTTCATGCCAAATTGAGGGAACATGTTTTTCCCTCCTTTAGCCAAATATGAAGAGAGTAAGCTTCACATTTTCCCTCTCACCTCCTCCCTTTACTCCTCCATTGAAAAAGCTTTTCCTTTCTTCTTTTAGGAAAGATTTTCCTCATTCCATTTATTCTTTTCTCCTCCCAATATACTCCTCTCTCACACCTTAAATTTCTTTTTGTAGAAAACAACCCTTCTTATTCAACTCACATTGTGCTCTCTCTCCCTCCCTGACCATATTTCCTCTTGAAGTATTATACTCAGTTTTGCTGGGTAGATGGTGCTTAGTTTTATTACTAGTTCATGCGAATTCTGGAATATCATATTCCAAGGCCTTCAATCTCTTAATGAAGAAGCTGCTAGGTCTTGTGTTATCCTGATTATATTTCCACAGTCCTTGAATTGTTTCTTTTTATTTTCTTACAATATTTTCTTCTTGACTTGGGAACTATGAAATTTGGCTACAAAATTACTAGGAGTTTCTCTTTTCGAATTTCTTTCAACATGGGATCAGTGGCTTTTATCAATATTTATGCTGAACACTGGTTCTAGAATATCAGGGCAGTTTTTCTTGATAATTATTTGAAACATGATGTTTACACTCTTTTTTGGATGATGGCTTTCAGGCAGTCCATAATTTTTATTGTTTTTTTTTTAGCTTTGTTGGACTAATATTCCTTCTTTTTTATTATTTATGAGTTAGCTCTCTGAAGATGGGTAGAAGAGGGAATAAAATGGGAAATGTAGCTCCAGTAACAACAAAACGCATACTTTTTTTTACAGCATTAGAAAAGGAATGCAAACATTTTATAATAACATGAGGTGCTAATTTAAATGGCTGATTTTAACTCTGCAAAAAATAGATGGATTTATCACCACAATAAATTATACAAACTTGAAAGGATAGCTAATTTGAAGTATGCAGTTCATCAGGTAGGAACATACATAGTATCACTATAAAGCAATGAGATCCCTTCCTATTACATTTTTTTTATGTTTTATTATAGTTTTATTTATTTTGTTACATACTTTTTTTAAATATAAATTTATTTATTTAACTTTTTACATTCATTTTCACAAAATTTTGGGTTCGAAATTTTCTCCCCTTTTATCCACTCCCTCCACCCCAATACACCGAGCATTCTAATTTTCCCTATCACCAATCTGCCCTCTCTTCTATCATCCCTCCCTTCCCTTGTCCCCATCTTCTCTTTTGTTCTGTAGGGACAGATGACTTTCTATTCCCCATTAATGGTATTTCTTATTTCCTAGTAGCAACAACAATACTAAACAGTTGTTCCTAAAACTTTGAGCTCCAAATTCTCCCCATTCCTCCCTCCCCACCCATTCCCTTTGGGAAGGCAGGAAATTCAATATAGGCCATATCTGTGTAGTTTTGCAAATGACTTCAATAACAGTCATGTTGGGTAAGACTAACTGTATATCCCTCCATCCTATCCTGCCTCCCATTGCTTCTATTCTGTCTTTTGATCCTGTCCCTCCCCAAGAGTGCTGACTTCAAATTGCTCCCTCCTCCCATTGCCCTCCCTTCCATCATCCCCTCTACCCTGCTTATCTCCTTCTCTCCCACTTTCCTGTATTGTAAGATAGGTTTTCATACCAAAATGAGTGTGCATTTTATTCCTTCCTTTAGTCGAATGTGATGAGGGTAAACTTCATGGTTTTTTCTCAGCTCTCCTCATTTTCCCTCCACTAAAAAGTCTCCTGCTTGCCTCTTGAATGAGAGATAATTTACCCCATTCCATTTCACCCTCTTTCCTCCCCCTACCTTTCTCTCTCACCATTTACCTTAATTTCTTTTAAGATATGGTCCAATCCTATTCAATTCACTCTGTGCTCTCTGTCTCTGTATGTGCATGCATGTGTGTATGTGTCTGTGAGTGCACACTTGTACATGTGTGTGTGTGATCCCACCACCTACCTAGATACTGAAAAGTTTTAAGAGTTACAAATATTGTCTTTCCATGTAGGAATGTAAACAGTTCACCTTTGGTAAGTCCCTTATGACATCTCTTTGCTGTTTACTTTTTCATGCTTCTTCTCATTCTTGTGTTTGAAAGTCAAATTTTCTTTTCAGCTCTGGTCTTTTCATCAAGAATGCTTGAAAGTCCTCTGTTTCACTGAAAGACCATATTTTCCCCTGAAGTATTATACTCAGTTTAGCTGGGTAGGTGATTCTTGGTTTGAGTCCTAGTTCCTTTGACTTCTGGAATATCCTATTCCACGCCCTTCGATCCCTTAATGTAGAAGCTACTAGATCTTGTGTTATCCTGATTGTATTTCCACAATATTGGAATTGTTTCTTTCTAGCTGCTTCCAATATTTTCTTCTTGACCTGGGAGTTCTGGAATTTGGCCACAATGTTCCTAGGAGTTTCTCTTTTTGGATCTCTTTCAGGTGGTGATCGATGGATTCTTTCAATACTTATTTTGCCCTCTGGTTCTAGAATCTCAGGGCAGTTTTCCTTGATAATTTCATGGAAGATGATGTCTAGGCTCTTTTTTTGATCATGGCTTTCAGGTAGTCCCATAATTTTTAAATTGTCTCTCCTGGATCTATTTTCCAGGTCAGTTGTTTTTCCATTGAGATATTTCACATTCTCTTCCATTTTTTTCATTCTTTTGGTTTTGTTTTGTGATTTCTTGGTTTCTCAGAAAGTCATTAGACTCCATCTGTTCCATTCTAATTTTGAGAGAACTATTAAATTCAGTGAGCTTTTGAGCCTCTTTTTCCATTTGGCTCATTTTGCTTTTGAAAGCTTTCTTCTCCTCATTGGCTTTTTGAACCTCTTTTGCCATTTGAGTGAGCCTATTTTTCAAGGCGTTAATTTCCTCAGCATTTTTTTGGGTCTCCTTTAGCAAGGTATTGACCTGTTTTTCATGCTTTTCTTGGATCTCTCTCATTTCTCTTCCCAGTTTTTCCTCCACCTGTCTAACTTGATTTTCAAAATCCTTTTTGAGCTCTTCCATGGTCTGAGCCCACCGGACATACACCTCAGATGCCTGGGATACAGAGGCCCCGACCTCCACGTCTTTCCCTGATGGTAAGAATTGTTCCTTGTCATCAGAAATGAAAGGCAGGAACATCTGTTCCCCAAGAAAGTAGCTTTCTATGGTCTTATTTTTCTTCCCTTTTCTGGGCATTTTCCCAGCCAGTTACTTGACTTCTGAGATTCCTCTCCACCCCTGCCTAGATCTGCCCAGCTAGTGCTTGGGGTCTGAGATTCAAATGCTGCTCCCCAGCCTCAGGTCTTCCAGCGGCAGGCAGGGCTGCTACTCAATGTGAGCTTAAGTTCTGGTACTCACATTGGGGTAGGGCCACTTCCCAGGCTCAGTTCCCTCGGGAGCTTTATGAGGAGACCTTCAGTAATGGAGTGGAGCTCCTGCTTGCTTGGGGAGCCCAGGTATGCTGCTGTCCCTGTCTCCGCAGCTGCCTCCTGAGGGGGCCTGAATTATGGAGACACCCTGCTCCCCTCTCCGCCAGCCCAAACGTCTCTCTCACTGACCTGTAGCACCTGTAGGCAGAGGGACCTTCATGGCCACCGGAGATTCTGCCCCTGAAGCCTCCTTGGATCTGCTCCTCTCAGGGTCGCGTGGCCAGGGCAGCGCAGGGGCTCTGCTCCGAGTCCGGTGTGCGACAGACCTTTGGGGTTGGTTTTTCAGGGCTCTCTGGAATGGAAATCTCCTCCCTTCCATTGCTGCGTGGGTTCCACTGCTCCAGAATTTGTGGGGAGTTCTTTTTACAGGAAATTTATGGGCTGTGGGTTCCGGAGCTAGCATACGTGAGTCTTTCTACTCTGCCATCTTGGCTCCTCCCCCCCAATCCATAATTTTTAAATTGTCTATACTGAATTTATTTCAGTCAGATCAGTTTTTCCAATGAGATATTTCATATTCTCTTCTATTGTTTCATTGTTTTGGTTTTGTTTTGTAATTTCTTGGTTTCTAAGGAAGTCATTCGCTTCCATCCCCTCCATTCTTATTTTTAAAGAACCATTTTTTTCAGTCATCTTTTGATCCTCCATTTCCATTCAGCCAATTCTGCTTTTGAAAGCATTCTTCCCCTTATTGACGTTTTGGACTTCTTTTGGCAATTGAGTTAGCCTATTTTTCTTCAATTTTTTTTGCATCTCCTTTAGCAAACTGTTGACTAATTTTCATGATTTTTTGCATCACGCTCATTTCTCTTCCCAATGTTTCCTTCATCTCTCTTACTTGATTTTCAAAATCCTTTTTGACCTCTTCTGTGACCTGAGACCATTGCATATTTATTTTAGAGATTTGGATGCAGAAGCCTTGATGTCTTCTGACTGTATGTATTACATTTCCTCATTGGAAAGGATGGAAAAAAATAACTTTTCACCAAGAAAGTCACCTTCTATAGTCTTATTTATCACCCTTTTTTGGGTATTTTCACAGCCAGTTACTTAACTTTTGAGTCCTTTCTCAAGAGTAGGGTATAGTCTGGGGACATGTAAATTCTCAGTTCCTTCAAGGTGGCTAACCAAGGGAGAGGAGTTTACTCCTCTCCTGGCCTACACACTGATCTGGGAGCAACCAAAACCTTTTCTGCCCAGAATCTGAGAGTAGAATACCCTCTGCACAACCACCTCTAGCTCCACAGCACCAGTGCTCCTCCTCATTCCAGGACCATGAAGGTCCTCCTCACCCCAGGGCCAAATAGTTCCTCCTCACTCCATGGCAGAGCTCTGGACTTAGATTCAGATCAGTAGCTCAATTCCACAGGGACTTTAGGTCCTGGACTCCCAGGGACAAGCTCAGGGCAGAGATTCACATCAGGGGCGCAATTCCCCCTGGGTCTAGTGCTGAGATCTCCAAAAATGGACACTGCCTCTGCAGTGGCTGCTGCCAGTGGTGTCCAGACCATGTTCCTTTCTCTGGGGTGAAAGAGTTTTTTCCCTGATCTTTGAAGTTGTCTGTGGCATTTGAAGGTTAAGCAATCTGAGAACTGCTGTTAGTCATGAATCCCAAAACCTTCTTCTGAGATGTGTCACTGCTGTCTCATGGTCCAAGGCTGGGCTGAACTCCATGCCGTGCCTGGTGTAATATACCTTCCAGGCTGTCTTGGCCTGGAACTCTCTTTCATTCTGTCGTTTTGTGGCTTCTGCGGCTCTAGAATTTGTTTACAGTCATTTTTCGAGGTATTTTATGGGCTATGTGGGGAAGCATCTTCAGGTCCTTCTTTCTGTACCATCATCTTGGCCTCATCCTGCAAGCTCTTTTTTTGGTCATTACTTTCAGCCATTCCAAAAAATTTTTTAAATTCTTGCTCCTGTATCCATTTTCCAGGTAAGGTGTGTTTTTCAGCACCATATTTCACACTGTCTTCTATTTTTTCCTTCTTTTGGTTTTGTTTTGTTTCTTTCTTGATTTCTCATAGTGATTAGCTTCCATTTGCTCTATTCTAATTGTGAAGGAATTAACTTCTTCACTGAACTTTTGGACCTCCTTTTCCATTTATCCAATGTTGTTTTTTAAGGTATTCTTCTCATTGACTTTTTGTACCACTTTTATCCTTTATAGCAGTTTGTCTTTGAAGGTGTTTTTTTCTTCAGTATTTTTTGTCTCCTTTACCAAGCGGTTGACTTGTTTTTTATGATTTTGTTACATAATTCTCATTTCTCTCCTGAGTTTTTCTTCTACTCCTCTTACTTGATTTTCAAAATCATTTTTGATCTTTTCCAAAACATGAGATCAATTAATATTTTTCCTGGAATCTTTGGATGTAGGATTTTTGACTTTCTTGTTTGACACGTGTTTTGGACTGCCTTGTCATCATGGCAACTTTTAATAATTAGAGGTTAATTTTTGCCATTGTTTGCTCATTTCCCCAACCTATTGGTTGACTTTTAACTCTTTGTCAAAGTAAAGCTCTGCTTCTAGGGTGGAGCTCACACTGTCTGCAGCTTCAGGGATTTTGTCTAACTCTTTTGATGGATACTTCGAGGGCTCTGTAAATTTTCTCTTCTTCCCAGGTGGTATGATCTAAGGGGGGGATGTTTAGTACTCTCCTGACCTGGGCTATGGTCTGTGAGCAACCACAACCTATTTTTCTCTGAAACTGTGAGAAGGGTCTTTCTTCCTATTGTGGCTGCAAGCTTTGCTATGCTAGTGTTCCTCCTTGCCCTGCAATTGCCACCAAGGTCTGTGATATGGATCTGAATGGGGGAAAGCTACAGAGTCCTGCCTCACTGCTAGCAAAGAGACTCCTGCATTCCCCTTCTGACCAATTGTTCAAGGTCCTCAGCATTTGTGAGCTGAGAGCTCTGGAAGTAGACACTGCTGCTGCTGATTCAGTCACTTCAAAGGCCTACTCCTGGTTTGCTGGGGCACCGAAAGCCTGCACTGGCCTGGGCTTTTGCCCAGGTATGACAGAATTTTCAAGTTGTCTGCAACTAGAAATTTGTTTCACTTTCTCATTTTTTGGGCTCTCCTACTCTAGAATTTCTTTAGAGTCACTGTTTTTAGATATTTGGAGGGACTTGGGGGAGAACCTGTGTAGAAGACGTTTCATAAAACTGACTATTTTCTGAGTACTATTACATAACCTGCTTTCTTGCTTGGTATTGTCAATTGGAAGACCATCCAGTTTTATGTAAAAGATGAATGAGTTGGGAAACTGAGTCTGTGCTTAGAGGGCAAGGATCTAAAAGAGCAAATATTTGTGGTTAAGGAATAATATATACACAAATGAAGCACTTTCTTGGTTAGTATTTTTGATGTTATTTTTGCTCCGTATCATTACAATCACAGTACTGGATTAGGATTAGGTTGCTTTAATTTCTGCTATCTGATTAATGCTTTAGTTCTTCCAATCTTGCATTATAGGGGTTAAACTGTGCCTGGAGAGGGAAAATATTACCTTAAGGCCTGATCACAGATGGGCAGTATTGGTAGAATTATTGTAGGCCATATAGTTCAGTTCCCCTCTCCCCTTACTGTGTAGAACAGGATAAGTAGTTCCAGAGAAGAATATTCAGCTTCCTATTCACCCACCTGAGACTTCAGCTCCCTTGGCTCCCACTAGAGGAATAAGATTTCTCCATTTCAGTGTTTGCTCATGATGGAATCTAGCCCCAGGTGGCTAGTGTCTCTTGCAAAAACCATTAGAACCTTTTCAGTATTCTGCACATGAAATTATTCTTACTCCTAGAGTCAATAAAAGAAGAAGAAGGAGATGATGCCACAGGAGAAATAAAGGGTAAAAGAAGGAGCAGAATATTTTCATTCTTCCAGTAAGTTCTTTATATATTAATAAGAAAATTCTTACTGAGTAAAACCATTTTCTCCTTACTTGCTTTCGAGTGTTTTAGCACTTGTACGGTAGAGCCTTATTAATAGTTTTGTCCTCTTTGTCTTAGAGCCCTCTTAGCCATGGAATGATTTTAGTATTCATGTTCTTTCTCATATTCTCTTTGTCCCCCTCCCTCTTTCAGTCTTCCTCCTTCCCTCCCTTTCCTATCTTATTTTTCTTAGGTTTCCTCAGGCTCTTGGCTCCAATATCTCTCCATACTATGATTATGTTTTACATAGAAATGAGAAGGTACACTAAAATAAATCATATTAATTCACTTTGAATTTCAGATGTTTCCTGCAGACATTCAAAAAACAGAGAAAAGAACAAAAAAAGAAGTCCAAAATACCAATTGCAAAAAGGTATTTTCATATTCATTTCTGGTATGTTAATATGATTTTCAGTATTTGCTTTGGTATTCATTGGCTTTGCAGTCACTGAGCTATCAAATGGGTTTGTTTGACTAGAAAATAAGGTATGTCAAGTTACAGAATCCAGACATGCATCTTCCTCAGCTCTGTGAGGAGATATGGTTTCTAGTTATACTTTGTATTCTTGGAGTTGCTGCCAAGCTTTAGAGAAAAACAGCAGTAATGGAAAGTTAGAACTTTTATATGTTGAAAGACACAGTACATACCCATATCAAGACACACACAGATGCACATACAGATACCACAGAATACTGGAGAAGCTATCCCTTCTCCCTTCATAATATGCACTGAAAAACATGTATTCTCACCACAACTTCAAATCAAGATACACTTTTTGTGCTTCTTCGGAAATCTAAGATTATTGAAATTTTGTTTAATGTTCATTTTTTAGTACCATTCTGCAGTATAAGAGGAAATATTTTGTTCATTTCCCCTTTTGTTTTCTTTTCTCACCCAGGAATGAATCCAGAGAAAGTGTTGTAGAAGACAACACATCAACAAGTTGTTTAGGTATAGAGTGTTTTGCAAAGTACTGGAAAAAGTAAAATAAATAAAACAGAAGGAAAATAAATATTCATTATCACAAATTTAACAGGAAAATTTAAGCATGTGTGTTTTCTTGTTCTAATCAATTAATAACCATTTATTAAACTCAAACTATTTACCATCCTCTGTACTGTGTACTGGACTTGCAACTAAAGACAAAACATAGTACCTCAAGAAGCTCACAATATGAACCTGAACACCACACATACACAACTATGACTGAACACGGATTTCTACAGAAAAAAAAGATTGAGATAATCAATAATAGATGGCTGGCACAAGAATTAAGAAGGATAGAAAAAAAAAACCTTTCTGTAGAATGTGTGATTATAACTTGAAGTTGATGGAAGCCTGGTGCCAGGAGGTACAGATAGGAAGGAGAGCATTGCTGGAATGAATACGGTTAAGAAATATACTCCCATCAGAGGGAGAGAATGTCTTGTTCAACCATATTGCAACAGTTCAGAAAAGAAGAGAAGAAAGCTTGCACCAAGGTAGTAGGTAGTAGCAGAGGAAGAAAGGGAGCATATTCTAGAAATGTTGCAAAGGCAAATCATCAGTTAGTTAGCAACAGATTGGATATGAAGGTGAAAGAAGAGAATTTGAAATGGTTTCTTTGTTGTGAGCCAGGGAAACCAGGAGGACAAGGGCACCCTGGAATGTAGTAGGGAAGTTTGGAAGGTAGCTCAGAAAAGTGATTTTTTTCTATTATGCTAATAACCAATTGTTAAATTAGGATTCAAATTTTTCCTTTCTATTTACTTATTCCTGGAGCAGTCTCTGAAGGAGAATTCTGATATCTGAGACTACCATAATTCTCAGGCTACTAGCTTCTTGATCTTGGGCTGGTTCCCACCGAAATAGGAGACTTTCCTTTTATATATATAGTACAAACAGAATCTTATTTAAGTAAATTCCAGCCCTTAAGTCAAAGCTCTGACATTCCTCCATTGGAGTCCAGGGGAACCTAGATCGTGAGGGACAAAACCAATTAGAGTGGTCTGGCTAGAGATGGATTCCTTTATCTGGGATTGGATCAAGCCACACCCTCAACAGAAGAACTAAAGGCTGTTAACCTACTTCTTCATTACTATGTTCACACCCCCATTTATTGTTCACTAATTTGTTTGCTCCTGCCAAGGGCATTCAGTCTTCTAAAAACATTTAAAGAATTCAGTATCTTCATAAAGTAGTTTTGGTTACCAAGGGAAATTCCAGGCCATCAATTTATTAAGTGAATAATGAACAAAATGATGCTTAATAACCTGAAAAATATCTGTGGCTGTTCATTCATCTCAGCTTGGTGAACATAGAAAGGATCAGAGCCTTGACCCTCAGATTTTTTTAGAAAACTCTTCTTTATCTTCTTTGGGCTGAAGTGGAAAATTGTCCATAAGGGTGAGCTTTCAGTTAGGATTCTAAGTGTGATTTGATTTTCTCTCCATTACAAGCAATTACATCTTGTCTGGGCAACTGTATATGCTCCATGCCTGTTTTCAGTGTGTTGTTTTCTTTGTGCTATAGTCTTTTGATTTTCACTCTCACCATTTTGGGGGCAGGGGGAGCCAACAATACATTGTGGCCTTTTTAAACAAGATCTGCTGAAGTGCACTACATGGAGATAAAAGAAAAAGTTGTGTAGACAGTTTGAGGGCTGCCTAGGAAATATGGGGTGTTCTGTACTTTGGTGATCAAATTCCAGTTTGTTTGCAGTGAACCACAAAATGCTAGGAATGTAGGGTTTCCCAAAGGAAATATGGGGCACTGAGGGGTGAGAACACCTCTAAGGTTACAATCCTTGCCTTCAGTTCTTTGGGCCTATGGGGTTACATATCAGAGAGCTGGGTGTCTGTCACATTGAGCTGTGTGTGTAAGGATCTCCTTATAGTAGAGGAAGTAATTAAGTGATTGATTAATTAATTAAGAGGAAATAATTGAGGGAAAAAGTGAAAAAGAAAAAGAAGTTGCCTTTAGAGGGTAAGTTAGCTAGGGAAGGGAAGCAAATGGTAGAGGGAAGATGTAATTTTATCTGAACTTTAATTTCTGGTCACTAAAGCTCTCTCTGCTCTGTGTTTGTATTTTGTGTCTTTTGAATCTCTATATGTTTGTAGGAAGTTTTTGCCTGAAATATTTCTTTCCTTATTTGTGTTTAAAGTTAAGGAAGGAAAAAATTATTTCCTCTCTTTGGATGACGGCCAAAATGAAAAGACAGACAAGGAAGGGAGGACTTTTGATCCAATCCAGAAAAATGTGCATATTTCAAAGTGGAATCAGAGAATATTTTTGAGCATTTCCATGAAGTAATAGTCCCCACCACAATTTTTTTTTTTGGATTGTTTTTTGGTTGGGTTCCCTTCAACTCTAGTTGCTAAGAGATAAGATCTCAATAAGATGGAATAGAATCTAAATTCAATAACTAATCTTTCTATGGATAAATTATCCAAGTAGTAAGAAGTGGAAAATGGCTAACAGAAGCTGACTATGTGTTTCTCAGATAATACACAGGAGGCACTAGAGTTTGGGGACTCTTAAGAGGTTCACTCTTGATCTATTCAGACTGGCAGACACCTTTAGAGGGCTTAATTATCTTACTTTATTCTACTCTAGTCTTTTGAGAGAGGTTGCTGATAATGGGAGAACCAGCTCCTACAGTATTTCCTAATCACCATGGAGTCTATTGAGACAGGCCCAGCTTGTGCACTCCCCTAAATCTCATCAAGCTTCAGTGGGGGCTGGTCAGGACACACACAGATTTCTCTATGGGTTCTCCATGGTTTCCCCTCCAAATTCCCCACTCATTGACCAGTTCCCACTTGTTTTATAGGGCAACAGAAGAAGAGGGCATTTTGCCAACATTAAGTTCACAGGTTAATTTTATCAATATCATTTGACTAAAGTGCAGTAAATATCAATTATGTCACCCCCCCCTCCCCATCTCATGAGGCAGTTGCAAGAGAACTGACTGTCACTATGACTGTAGGAATTACCATCTTGGATCCTTGGGGCTGTTCTGGGAGTTACTATCTAACACCTGAAAACTCAACATTGCCATGGCCATGCATTCTGAGAAATGGAACTTATAGGAGGAACAAAATCCTCCTTACTTACAGTATGGAACTAAATTTTGTTTAGTTCTAAATCAAAGGACCACCAGCTAGCATGTGGGTAGGTTTACTTCTTGCTTGCTTTATATCCAAAAATCTACCAGTGAACTATTAGGGACAAGATCTACCACCTCTGAAAACTAACTCAAAGATAGCACATCCAAGGGGCTTGCATCCCTTGGTCTTATCATCAGTGGGCATGGATCATAGAGCCAGACCATCAACCCCAGTTCAAATTTGAAAGCATCAATTCCTTCCTCCCCAAACTCCCAGGCCAATGTACACCAAAACCTAATATACAATTAACATTTCCTCCAGACTCCAAGAATTCATCACCAGAACTCCAAAATACCAGGACCACTGGAAAAGCATCTCTGTTCAGAAATGGAGGAGTACACAACACTATGTGAGCATTCCCTCTGACCCTCACCATCAGAACCTAAACCACAGAGCACTATAGCACCACCTAAGACAGTCCTGGAAAATGGCATAGAAGTTTCACAGGGCCTTGGTTACTGGAATTCCTGTCCCAATGGATCTTATCTCCAAGACCAATGTTCTTATAGACTGTGATTTTTTGGCTAAAACGTCTCTGAATTCTGACTGGGAAGAAAACTTTCTTCAGAAAAGCTTGTGGTGGGGGCAGAGCCAAGATTATGAAGTAGACAGACACACATATGCTGGCTCTCCCCATACAGCCCATAAAATACCTATAGAGAGGGACTCGCAACAAATTTTGGAGCAGTAGAAGTGGAGAACAACAGAGTGGAGGAGATTTCCAGTCCAGGGTGACCTGAAATGCCCATGGGAAACATCAGTTGCCCCGGATGCAGAGCAGAGCCCAGCCCAGCCTTGGCCTGTGACACATGGCTCAGGAACAGCCCTCGGGCATGGAATCTCCAGTTGCAGTAGCAGTGGGTTCAGAGATCCCTCAACCGACAGGTGCCCTCTGGCTGGGAACAGAGAAGGGCCTTCCCAAAGCTCCAGCAGTAGGCAGTGGTCACAGAGGCCACATTGGTCAGGCAGCAGCAGTTCCCACAGCAGCCCCTAGAGCAGCCAGCATCTATTGTTGGATCGTAAATACCCTGGGGGCACTGAGCAGTCATTCTCACCTCAGCCCTGTGTAGAGGCCCTGAGGGAGCTGATCTTTATCTCACAATGAATGGTGGCCCTGCCCATGTAGGCTATCTGAATCTCAGCCCTTAGTGCTGGCTTGGTGGCACTGGAGGCCAAGTGGTTCTGGAGAGAAAGCTCTGCTCCGATTCTGGGCACAAAAATCTCTTCCTGCTCCCAGACCAGTAGACACACTTGATTGTGCCACCTTGGAGGAACTGGGATCTTATAGATTCCCAGAGTATACCCTACTCTTGACAAAGGACCCAAAAGTCAAGTAACTGGTTAGGAAAATGCCCCAAAAAGGGAAAAACTAAGACTATAGAAGGTTACATTCTTGGTGAACAGATATCTTCTCCCATTCTTTTGGATGAGAAAGAACAAGCTTACCATCAGGGAAAGACATAAAAGTCAAGGCTTCTGTATCCCAAACATAGAAAAAAATATTCAATGGTCTCAGGCCATGGAAGGGCTCCAGAAGGATTTTGAAAATCAAATATGAGTGGGGGAGGAAAAATTGGGAAAAGAAATGAGATGCGAGAAAATCATGAAAAGCCGGTCAACAACCTGCTAAAGAAGACTCAAAAAAATGCTGAAGAAAATAGCACCTTTAAAAACAGGCTAACTCAATTGGCAAAAGAGGTTCAAAAAGCAAATGAGGAGAAAAATGCTTTAAAAAGCAGAATTAGCCAAATACAAAAGGAGGTTCAAAAACTCATTGAAGAAAGTAGTTCTTTAAAAATTAAAATGGAACAGATGGAGGCTAATGACCTTATAAGAATCCAAGAAATCACAAAACAAAACCAGAAAAATGAAAAAATGGAAGATAATGTGAAATATCTTAAAGGAAAACAATGACATGGAAAATAGATCCAGGAAATACAATTTAAAAATTATGGGACTACTTGAAAGCCATGACCAAGAAAAGAGCCTAGACATCATCTTTCATGAAATTATCAAGGAAAACTGCCCTGATATTCTAGAACCAGGGGGCAAAATAAACATTAAAAGAATCCATCAATTATCTTCTCAAAGAGATCCAAAAAAAGAAACTCCAAGGAACATAGTGGCCAAATTCCAGAGTTCCCAGGTCAAGGAGAAAATATTACAAACAGCTAGAAAGAAACAATTCAAGTATTGTGGAAATACAATCAGGATAACACAAGATCTAGCAGCTCTTACATTAAGAGATCGAAGGGTGTGGAATATGATTTTCCAGAAGTCAAAGGAACTAGGACTAAAACCAAGAATCACCTATCAGGAAGACTGAGTATGATACTTAAGGGGGAAAAATGGCCTTTCAGTGAAATAGAGGACTTTCAAGCATTCTTGATGGAAAGACCAGAGATGAAAAGAAAATTCAAGAGAAGCATGAAAAGGAAAACAGCAAAGAGAAATCATAAGGGACTTACTAAAGTTGCACTGTTTACATTCCTACATGGAAAGACAATATTTGTAACTCTTGAAACTTTTTTCAGTATTTGGGTAGTTGGTGAGTTTGCACACACACACACACACACATACTCTCTCTCTCTCTCTCTCTCTCTCACACACACACACATACACAGAGAGAGAGAGAAAGAGAGAGAGAGAGAGACAGAGACAGAGACAGAGACAGAGAGAGAGCACAGAGTGATTTAAATAGAATGGGATCATACTTTAAACAATAAAATTAAGGGGTGAGAGAGAAATATATTGGGAGGAAAAAGGGAGAAATGGAACAGGGCAAATTATCTCATAAAAGAGGTAAGTAAAAGACTTTTCAGTGGAGGGAAAAAAGGGGGAGTTGAGAGAAAAAACATGAAACTTACTCTCATCACAATCAACTAAAGGAAGGAATGAAATGCATACTTATGTTCGTATGGAAACCTATTTTATAATACAGCAAAGTGGGGGAAAAGGGGATAGGCAGAGTGGGAGGGATAATGGAAGGGAGGGAAATGGGAGGAGGAAGCAATTAGAAGTCAACACTCTTGGGGAGGGACAGGAGCAAACGAGAGAATAGAAAAGATGGTTGGGCAGGACAGGATGGAGGGAAATATAGTTAGTCTTACACAACACGATTATTATGGAAGGCATTTACCAAACTACACAGATATGGCCTATATTGAATTGCTTGCCTTCCCAATGGGGATGGGTAGAGAGGAAAGAAGGAAGAAAAGTTGGAACTCAAAGTTTAAGGAACAACTGTTGTGTATTTTTCTTGTATACAACTAGGAAATAAGAAATACAGGTAATGGGGTATAGAAAGTCATCTTGCCCTACAGGACAAAAGAGAAGATGGGAATAAGGGAAGGGAGGGATATTAGAAGGGATGGCAAGTTGGTGATAAGGAAGGGTAATTAGAATGCTTGGCATTTTGGGATGGGGGAGGGGAGAAATGGAGAGAAAATTTGGAACTCAAAATTTTGTGGAAATGAATGTTGAAAACTTAAATAAATTTAAATACAAAAAAAAAGAAGAAAAGCTTGTGGTACTTAAGTAATATCAAACCATATGTCATAAGAGTGTAGGCCAGTGATGGCCTTGAGTTCTTGAGGCCATATATGACCCTCTAGATCCTCAAGTGTGGCCCTTTGACTGAACGCAAACCTCACAGAACAAACCCCCTTGATACAAACCATGTGCCATAAGTGGTTAGGCTCTGCTTACCAGAGCTTCCAGATAATCAGTTTCATTATGTTGCAGTATATTCTCCTGCAATAGCTAAAGAAACCTAGACCTTAAAAGCCATGCGATTATTTGGCCTGTTTAATTTGTGCCTCCTGTATCTGAAAGGTCTGTCCCCTTGTTCAAGGAATTTTTTCTTTTTTCTTTTTTTTTTTTTAATTTATTTATTTAACTTTTTACATTCATTTTCACAAAATTTTGGGTTCCAAATTTTCTCCCCTTTTATCCCCTCCCCCGACCCCAATACACCAAGCATTCTAATTTTCCCTATCACCAATCTGCCCTCTCTTCTATCACCCCTCCCTTCTCTTGTCCCCATCTTCTCTTTTGTCCTGTAGGGCCAGATGACTTTCTATTCCCCATTGACTGTATTTCTTATTTCCTAGTAGCAAGAACAATACTAAACAGCTGTTCCTAAAACTTTGAGTTCCAAATTCTCCCGATCCCTCCCTCCTCACCCATTCCCTTTGGGAAGGCAGGAAATTCAATATAGGCCATATCTGTGTAGTTTTGCAAATGACTTCGATAACAGTCGTGTTGTATAAGACTAACTGTATTTCCCTCCATCCTATTCTGCCCCACATTGTTTCTTTTCTGTCTTTTGATCCTGTCCCTCCCCAAGAGTGTTGACCTCAAATAGGTCCCTTGTTCCATTGCCCTTCCTTCCATCATCCCTCCCTCCTTGCTTATCTCCTTCTTTCCCATTTTTCTGTACTGTAAGATAGGTTTTCACACCAAAATGAGTGTGCATTTTACTCCTTCCTTTAGTCGAATGTGATGAGGGTAAACTTCATGGTTTTTTTTTCTCAGCTCTCCTCTTTTTCCCTCCACTAAAAAGTTTCCTGCTTGCCCCTTGAAGGAGATATAATTAACCCCATTCCATTTCACCCTCTCTCCTCCCACTACGTTTCTCTCTCACCATTTACCTTAATTTCTTTTAAGATATGGTCCCATCCTATTTAAATCACTCTGTGCTCTCTGTCTCTGTGTGTGCATGCTTGTGTGTATGTGTGTGTACGTGCATGCATGAACATGTGTGTGTGTGCATGTCTGTGTGTGTGTGTACATCTGTGTGTGGTCACACCAACTACCCAGATACTGAAACGTTTTAAGAGTTACAAATGTTGTCTTTCCATGAAGGAATGTAAACATTTCACCTTTGGAAAGTCCCTTATGACTTCCCATTGCTGTTTACTATTTCATGCTTCTTCTCATTCTTGTATTTGAAAGTCAAATTTTCTTTTCAGCTCTGGTCTTTTCACCAAGAATGCTTGAAAGTCCTCTGTTTCATTGAAAGGCCATATTTTCCCCTGAAGTATTACGCTCAGTTTTGCTGGGTAGGTGATTCTTGGTTTGAGTCCTAGTTCCCTTGACTTCTGGAATATCCTACTCCATGATCTTCCATCCCTTAATGTAGAAGCTGCTAGATCTTGTGTTATCCTGATTGTATTTCCACAATACTGTAATTGTTTCTTTCTAGCTGCTTGCAATATTTTCTCCTTGACCTGGGAACTCTGGAATTTGGCCACATTGTTTCTAGGAGCTTCTCTTTTTGGATCTCTTTCAGGTGGTGATCGATGGATTCCTTCAATACTTATTTTGCCCTCTGTTTGTAGAATGTCAGGGCAGTTTTCCTTGATCATTTCATGAAAGATGATGTCTAGGCTCTTTTTTTGATCATGGCTTTCAGGTAGTCCCATAATTTTTAAATTGTCTCTCCTGGATCTATTTTCCAGGTCAGTTGTTTTTCCAATGAGATGTTTTACATTATCTTCCATTTTTTCATTCATTTGGTTTTGTTTTATGATTTCCTGGTTTCTCAGAGAGTCATTAGACTCCATCTGTTCCATTCTATTCTTGAGAGAACTATTTTCTTCAGTGAGCTTTTGAACCTCTTTTTCCATTTGGCTAATTCTGCTTTTGAAAGCATTCTTCTCCTCATTGGTTTTTTTGAACCTCTTTTGCCAATTGAGGGAGCCTATTTTTCAAGGTGCTATTTTCTTCAGCATTTTTTGGGGTCTCCTTTAGCAAGGTATTGACCTGTTTTTCATGCTTTTCTTGCATCTTTCTCATTTTTCTTCCCACTTTTTCCTCCACCTGTCTAACTTGATTTTCAAAATCCTTTTTGAGCTCTCCCATGGCCTGAGCCCACCGGACATCCACCTGGGATGTCTGGGATACAGAGGCCCCGACCTCCACATCTTTCTCCGATGGCAGGCATTATACTTCGTCATCAGGAATGAAGGGGGGAAGGAACATCTCTTTCCCAATAAAGTAGCTCTCTATGGTCTTATTCTGCTTCCTTTTTCTGGGCATTTTCCCAGCCAGTTACTTGACTTCTGAGATTCCTCTCCACCCCTGCCTAGATCTGCCCAGCTAGTGCTTGGGGTCTGAGATTCAAATGCTGCTTCCCAGTCTCAGGGCTATCCATGGCAGGAGCGGCTGCTATTCAATGTGAGCTTAAGTTCTGTTGCTGGGGTGGGGGCAGGGCTGCCTTCCAGGCTCAGTTCCCTCAGGGACTTTATGCAGAGACCTTCAGTGATGGGGCGGGTGGGGGCAGGGCCGTCTCCCAGGCTCAGCTCCCTCAGGGGGTTTATGCAGAGACCTGAACTTCTGCCTGCTGCTCTGAGAGTCCCGGGCCGCAGCTGCTGCCTGTGTCACTGCCTCTGCTGCTGCTTCTGCCGCTCCCTCTGCCGCTGCCTCCCGAGGGCGCCTGAGTCACAAAGATGCCCTGCTCCCCTCTCGGCCAGCTCAGAAGTCTCTCTCACTGACCTGTAGCGTCTGTGGGTGGAGGGACCTTCCCGGCCTCTGGAGATTCCGTCCCTGAAGCCTGCTTGGATCTGCTCCTCTGGGCCCGCAGCCAGGGCTGGGCTGGGGTGGGCTCCGCTTTCCCGGGCGCCACGGACCCTGGGGACGGCTCTCCAGGGCTCTCTGGAACGGAAATCTCTTTCACTGTGCTTCTGTGTGCCTTGCAGTCATCCAGAGTTTGTGGAAAGTTCTTACAGGAAATTTATGGGCTGTGGATTCGGAGCTAGCATATGTGAGTCTTTCTACTCTACCATCTTGGCTCCTCCCCCCGAATTTTTTCTTTACTGAGTTCAAATACTAATCAAAACAAGACCCCTACACAATTCTGAGAGAATAGGTATAAAAAAGCCCCAAGCAAAGGTATTTTTCATTTTTACCTTCCAGTAAATAGTAGTGTTATGCAGATATCTTTATGACAAGCATGTAAGAGTACATTGTTGTTCCTGTTAAGTGGAAAGCAAATGGGTCCCATTCCTTTGTATCCATTGGGATAGTAAGGAAAGCATTTGCTAAATCAAGAATTGTGTACCAAGTCCCAACATACTGGATTCTTTCTTTTAAGGTAACAGTATCTAGAACCATTGTATAAAACAGAAGCGTCAACTTTTTTGATTGTCTATAATCCACTGTCATCCTCCATATAGCATCTGACTTTCATAGTGGTCAGACAGGATTACTCCATCAAGTCTTCTAGGGACTAACACTTCTAACTTAACCTATTTTTTTGCGAATTGGTAATTTGTTCTTATCCACCTGGCATGAACGCATCGATAAGGGAGCAATGCTACAATGCCCATATTGAGTGGAAAAGCAAGTGTAGTCTACTTTGCAGACACAATTTGAGGGAGAAAGTTATCAGAGAGTGAAGCAGTAATTAATATTACTATTCTATACCCTATGAATCAGAAGGAAGGAGGAAAATGAAATAAACAGGGTTCAGAAAGGATGGCATTACATGAAATAAAAAGGGAGCAGGAAAGAATGAAGAATGGAAGGATGGAAAAAAAGGAAATGTGAAAGCAAGGAAAAGGAAGTGAAAGGAAGAAAATAAGAATTTATTAAGTTCCTCTGGTGTCAAGCATTGTTCTAAGTATCTTAGACACATATTATTTCATTCAATACTCATAGTATCAACGGGAAATTAGTGCTTTTAGTCACCCCAACTTACATTTGAAGAAAATGAGTGAGACAGAGGTTAAGTCACTATTTGGCCACAGACTCCAAAAATCACTTGAGAGTAGGAAATTCTCTTGGATATTCACTTGGGAGGATGGCAATGACTTGCATCTAGTGGTTTATTTCTGGTAACAGAGAAAGGAAGATTAGGGATACCTGTTATAGTTGCTACAATGAATGACTTCGTCAGAATCTATGTGCTGATTAACTTCCCCCTTTTTCAGGATCCTAAATCATGTTATATGGTATTTTGAAATTGGTAAAACTTTATAAAAATATGAGATATCAGTATCATTATTGTCAACCATAGCATTTCATCATATCTCTCTAAGATTTAAGCTTTGAGAACATATTGGTAAGAGAAATTTCTGTATATAACTGTCTGAACAAAAACATCATATGTAACATTAAATATTTAAAATTTAAATATTAAGTATTGAAATATTGATTTATTGACTGTTTCAAGTCCCTAATCAGACATGCAACAAATTGTGGGGCTATGAAGATATCTTTGTGGCAAGTATGTAAAAGTATATTGTCAGCCCTGCCAAGTGAAAGGAAATGGGTCCCATTCTTTAGAATCTATTGGGATGGTAAAGAAAGCATTGGCTAAATCAAGAACTATGTTCCAAGTCTGATCATATTTCAGGATCCTTTCAGGGTAAAAGGGAAGTGTCACTTTATTCCACACTCTGTCTCCAATGCACGTATATCTATTGCCTAAGCAATAAAACTGAAATTTGATTCCTACCAAACACGCCAGAGGAGAGAGACCAGCTAAGCATGAACTCAGGGATAAGAGAGCAGTGATACAATACCCACAATAATTGGAAAATCTGGTGTGGTCTACTTGGTAGACACAATTTGAAGGAGAAAATTAGAGCATGAAGTAGTAATTAGAAACTTAGGTGATGCTCATCAGGTAAGGAATTGGAAAACAATTATGTATATGAATGCAACAGAATACTATTATGCTATAGGAATCAATGAGGGGCAAGCTTGAGAAAATCTTGGCAAAAATTATGTCAATGATGGAAAGGTGAGGTGAGCAGGACCAGGAGAACAATTTATATAATAAAAATGTTTTAAGAACAAACAACTCTGAAAGGCTTTCAGACTTTTATCAACTCAATGACCAACACCTCCATAAGATCTATGAGTGAATCTTACTATCCACCTCCAGATACATGGACTCAGGGGTTCAGATTGAACAGATCTGTTTAGATATTATATATATAGGGATTTGTTTTCCTTGACTATATACATTTTGAATGATTTTATTTTTTATGCCTTTCTGATGGTTGAGGGAAAGGAAAGTGGGGAGGACAAGAGTAAGGAATGGAACACAAAATAAAATTGATTTTGAAAAAGGAAGGAATATTCATGCAACCATCAGGTTCCTAGATAAACCATTAAAGAAAATGTTTCTTTCTTTGCTGAGGTTGCCCAGTGATCCTAGCCACTGCTCTCTCTATCCTGGGACCATAATTCTCATTATATATAGAAAGTCCATCTTCAACAGTAGAGAGGAGTGAAAGAAAATCTTGAATTGAGATGTCATAGCTGTGAAATAGCAGGGAGTCACAGAAGAACAACACAATACAATAGACAATATTTTGCATACAGTAAATTAGGTGCCTATTAATGTGCCAAGTATTGTGCTAAGCATGGGGATACAAATTTATTAAATAATTATATATCTATATCTATCTATCTATCTATCTATCTATCTATCTATCTATCTATCTATCTATCTATCTATCTATCTATCTACAGTCCCTGCCCTCAAAGAACTTACAATCCAATGGAGAAAAATACCACCTTTCTGAAAGGGGTTGCCATGTGGGAGGTTACTTATTGAAGGGGTGTAGGGGGCAATTGTTCTACGAATTTCAAATAAAGTAAAGTTGCAGATGCAAAGTAGAGAGTTAGCTGGAAATCCAGGACCCAAAGCTCTATAAAGGAAAGCCTTGGAAGGAGTTTGGTACTCTACCCCCACCCCTCCAATCTAAAGGGAGAGGAGGTTGAAATGGTTGGGAAGGTGTTGATTATCCAAGGTTGAATTAGCAGCATAAGGATGAGACTTCATGTGATCAGTTTATCATGGGTAGGGCAGTAAGTTCTGTGGAATTCTAACCAAGCAGAGCTGAAGATGGAAAGTGGAGAGGGAGCAGCCCCAGACACCAAAGAATAAGGCTGACAAGGGTAGAAATTCCAAGTTCAGGAAGTGGTAATATAATATGTTAATCTGTGGGCCATCCTCTTATAGCTAGCTTGCTATATTCAAAGGTATTGAGCAGGCCTCTTGCTTTTCTGACGGAGACTTAGGTGACCTCTTGTTTTATTAGGGGTGAAGGGGGAACTGATCTACATTTACTTCAGCTGAACTACCAGTGTCTTGGTGCTTGCTTTTCCCTCTTCATTTATTGATTGAGCTATCCATTCATTTATTTGTTTGTTTACTTAACTATTTATTTTTCAAGTGGAAGAGAATTCAACTTCTTGAGAAGGGAGCAGGGTGTCTTCATAACTCAGGCCTCCTCGGGTGGCAGCGGGGGAGACAGTAGCAGATGAGGGCTCCCGAAGCAGGCAGTAGCCAACATCCATTGTGGAAGGTCTCAGCGTAAACTGAGCCCTGTGTGGGGGCCCTGCCCCATCCTGAGCAACTGACCTTAATCTCACACTGAATAGTGGCCTTGCCGCTGCCTAAAGCCCCTGAGGGTTTGGAGCAGCTCATCCGAATCTCATCCCCCAGTGCTGGCTTGGTGGAAGGGAGGTGAGGTGGTTGTGGGGAGGAAACTCAGAAGACAAGTAATTGGCTGGGAAAATGCCCCAAAAATGGGAAAAACAGTAAGACCATAGAAGGTTACTTTCTTGGGGAACAAGTGTCTCCCTGCATCCTTTCAGATGAGGAAGAACAAGGCATACTGTCAGAGGAAGTCAAGGCTTCTCCCTCTAAGGCCTCCAAAAGGAACTTAAATTGGGCTAAGGCAATAGAGGAATTCAAAAAACAAGTCAGCTTACTAAATGAGAACAAAAAAATGCTGAGGAAAATAATTCTTTTAAAAGGAGGCTAACTCAATTGGTAAAAGAGGTCCAAAAGTCAATGAGGAGAAGAAGGTTTCATTTATTTATTTATTTATTTTTGGAATTAGCAGGTTTTTTATTTTTATTTGCTTTTTTTAATAAAAATTTATTTATTTAACTTTTTACATTCATTTTCACAAAATTTGGGGTTCCAAATTTTCTCCCCTTTTATCCCCTCTCCCCACCCCAATACACTGAGCATTCTAATTTTCACTATCACCTATCGGCCCTCTCTTCTATCACCTCTCCCTTCTCTTATCCCCATCTTCTCTTTTGTCCTGTAGGGCCAGATGACTTTCTATTCCCCATTAACTGTATGTCTTATTTCCTAGTAGCAACAACAATACTCAGCAGTTGTTCCTAAAACTTTGAGTTCCAAATTCTCCCCATCCCTCCCTCCCCACCCATTCCCTTTGGGAAGGCAGGAAATTCAATATAGGCCATATCTGTGTAGTTTTCCAAACGACTTCCATAATAGTCGTGCTGTGTAAGAACTAACTGTATTTCCCTCCATCCTATCCTGCCTCCCATTGTTTCTATTCTGTCTTTTGATCCTGTCCCTCCCCAAGTGTTGACTTCAAATTGCTCCCTCCTCCCATTGCCCTCCCTTCCATAATCTCCCTACACTGCTTATCTCCTTCTCCCCCACTTTCCTGTATTGTAAGATAGGTTTTCATACCAAAATGAGTGTGCATTTTATTCCTTCCTTTAGTCGAATGTGATGAGGGCAAACATTATGTTTTTTTCTCAGCTCTCCTCTTTTTCCCTCCACTAAAAAGTCTCCTCCTTGCCTCTTGAATGAGATATAATTTACCCCATTCCATTTCACTCTCTTTCCTCCCACTACATTTCTCTCTCACCATTTACCTTAATTTCTTTTAAGATATGGTCCCATCCTATTCAATTCACTCTGTGCTCTCTGTCTCTGTATGTGCATGCATGTGTGTGTGTGTGTGTGTGTATGTGTGTGTGTGTATGTGTGTGTGTGGTCCCATCAACTACCCAGATACTGAAAAGTTTTAAGAGTTACAAATATTGTCTTTCCATGTAGGAATGTAAACAGTTCACTTCTGGTAAGTCCCTTATGACTTCTCTTTGCTGTTTACTCGTTCATGCTTCTTTTCATTCTTATGTTTGAAAGTCAAATTTTCTTTTCAGTTCTGGTCTTTTCATCAAGAATGCTTGAAAGTCCTCGATTTCATTGAAAGACCATATTTTCCCCTGAAGTATTATACTCAGTTTTGTTGGGTAGGTGATTCTTGGTTTGAGTCCTAGTTCCCTTGACTTCTGGAATATCCTATTCCACGATCTTCCATCCCTTAATGTAGAAGCTGCTAGATCTTGTGTTATCCTGATTGTATTTCCACAATATTGGAATTGTTTCTTTCTAGCTGCTTCCAATATTTTCTCCTTGACCTGGGAATTCTGGAATTTGGCCACAATGTTCCTAGGAGTTTCCCTTTTTGGATCTCTTTCAGGTGGTGATCGATGGATTCTTTCGATACTTATTTTGCCCTCTGGTTGTAGAATGTCAGGGCAGTTTTCCTCAATAATTTCATGGACATTGATGTCTAGGCTCTTTTTTTGATCATGGCTTTCAGGTAGTCCCATAATTTTTAAATTGTCTCTCCTGGATCTATTTTCCAGGTCAGTTGTTTTTCCCATGAGATATTTCACCTTCTCTTACATTTTTTCATTCTTTTGGTTTTGTTTTGTGATTTCTTGGTTTCTCAGAAAGTCATTAGACTCCATCTATTCCATTCTAATTTTGAGAGAACTATTATCTTCAGTGAGCTTTTGAACCTCTTTTTCCATTTGGCTAATTCTGCTTTTGAAAGCATTCTTCTCCTCATTGGCTTTTTGAACCTCTTTTGCCAATTGAGTGAGCCTATTTTTCAAGGTGTTATTTTCTTCAGCATTTTTTGGGTCTCCTTTAGCAAGGTATTGACCCATTTTTCCTGCTTTTCTTGCATCTCTCTCATTTTTCTTCCCAGTTTTTCCTCCACCTGTCTAACTTGATTTTCAAAATCCCTTTTGAGCTCTTCCATGGCCTGAGCCCACTGGACATCCACCTGGGATGTCTGGGATACAGAGGCCCCGACCTCCACGTCTTTCCCTGATGGTAAGAATAGTTCCTCATCATCAGAATTGAAAGGCGGGAACATCTGTTCCCCAATAAAGTAGCTCTCATGGTCTTATTTTGCTTCCTTTTTCTGGGCATTTTCCCAGCCAGTTACTTGACTTCTGAGATTCCTCTCCACCCCCTCCTAGATCTGCCCAGCTAGTGCTTGGGGTCTGAGATTCAAATGGGCTTTCCACAGCAGGCATGGCTGCTATTCAATGTGAGCTTAAGTTCTGGTGCTTGGGTGGGGGCAGAACCACCTCCCAGGCTCAATTCCCTCAGGGGCTTTATGCAGAGACCTTCAGTAATGTGGTGGGTGGGGGTAGGGCTGTCTCCCAGGTTCGACCCCTCAGGGGGTTTATGCAGAGACCTTCAGAAATGGAGCAGGTGGGGGCAGGGCCACCTCCCAGGCTCAGCTCCCTCAGGGGATTTATGCAGAGATCTTCGGTAATGGAGCTTCTGCCTGCTTGAGGAGTCCTGGCCACTGCTGCCTCTGCCACTGCCCCTGCCCCTGCCTCTGCAGCTGCCTCCCCAGGGGGCCCAAGTCACGGAGACTCCCTGCTCCCCTCTCGGCCAGCCCAGATGTCTCTCTCACTGACCTGTAGTGTCTGTGGGTGGAGAGACCTTCCCGGATGCTGGAGATTCCATCCCGGAAGTCTGCTCGGATCTGCTCCTCTGGGGCTATGGCCAGGGCAGCTCAGGGATGGGCTCCACTTTCCGGGGCATGAGGGACCCTGGGGACGGCTCTCCAGGGCCCTCTGGAACGGAAATCTTTTCCACCGTGTTTCTGCACACCTTGCAGTGATCCAGAATTCATGGGGAATTCTTCTTGCAGGAAATATATGGGCTGTGGGTTCGGAGCTAGCATACGTGAGTCTTTCTACTCTGCCATCTTGGCTCCACCAAGAAGAAGGTTTTAAAAAGAAGAATTACCCAAATGGAGGAAAAGGTTCAAAAATCCACTGATCAAAATAATTTGTTGAAAGAGAGAGTTGAGTTCAGGGTAATGAATGACTATGAGATAAACCACACAGTTAGTAAACAAAATCAAAAATTTGAAAAAACAGAAGGTAATGTGAAACATCTCATTGGAAAAACAACGGACCTGGAAAACAAATCTAGGAAAGACAATTTAAAAATTATGGGACTACCTGAAAGCCATGATCAAAAAAAGAGCCTAGACATTATCTTCCATGAAATCATCAAGGAAAACTGCCCTGATATTCTAGAATCAGAGGGCAAAATAAATATTGAAAGAATCCACCAACCACCTCATGAAAAAGATTTGAAGAAAGAAACTCCTATTAATATAGTGGTCAAATTTCAAGCTCAGATCAAGGAGCTAGAAAGACATAATTTGAGTATTGTGGAAATACAATCAGGATAACACAGGATCTGGCAGCTTCAACACTAAGGGACTGAAGGGCTTAGATTGGGATATCTCAGAGGTCAAAGAAACTGGGATTGAAACCAAGAATCACTTACCCAGCAAATCTGAGTAAAATACTTCAAGGGAATAAATGGTCATTCAATGATATAGATGACTTTCACCCATTCATATTGAGGAAAAGACCAGATCTGTATAGAAATTTTGACGTTACGATACAAGAATCAAGAGAAGCATGAAAAGGTAAAAAGGAAAGAAAAATCATAAAGACTCTCCAAAGCTGAACTTTTACATTATTACATGGAAAGAAAATATTTATAACTCTTTAATCTTTTCTCAGCATTTGGGTAGATGAGGAGATTGTCCATACACACACATATGTATACCATATAGACAGAGAGTACAGGGTGTGTTGAATCAGAAGAGATGATACCCCCACACAACAAAAATAAAATAAAAATTAAAGGGTGAGGGAGGAAAATTCTGGAAAGAGAAAGGGAGATGTGGAACAGGGCAGGCTATAACTCATAAAAGAGATAAGAAAAGTCTTGTTCAATGGAGTGAGAAAAGGGAGAAGGGGAGAGGGGAAAAATGAAGCTACTCTTTCCACATGCGGCTGAAAGAGGGAATAACATGCTCACTAAATTTGATATGAAAATTTTTATCACACCACAGGAAAGTAGGGGAGGAGGTGACAAGTGAGATGAGGGGAATGTTAGAAGAGAGGGTAAATGGGAGAAGGGAGTTACTAGAAATAAATGCTTTTGAGAAGGGGCAAGGTCAATTGTGGGGGGTGGTCATAAGAGGGGATAGTGTAGGACAAAGGGTAATTTAATTAGTATTACACAACATGATTATTATGGAGGTCTTTTGCAAAATGACACATATTTAGTCTGTATTGAATTGCTTGCCTTCTCAGGGGGGTTGTGGAGGGAGCGGGGAAGGGAGAGAAGTTGGGAGTCAAAGTATTAGCAACGAATGTTGAGAATTTTTATTGCAAATAATCAGGAAATAAGAAATACAGGGAATAGGCTATAGAAATTTATCTTGCCCTACAAGAAAAGAGAGAAGATGGGGATAAGGGCAGGGTGTGGTGTGACTGAAGAGAGGATACATTGAGGGAAGGAGTAATCAGAATGCAAGGTATTAAGAAGCAGGGGGAGGGGAGTGAGGGGGAGGAAAATTGGACATGTTATAAAGTGAGGTAAAAGCAATTAGTATTAAAACAATTGACTAAATTAATTACTGAGAATAAATCAATGACATCTTTAGTTTGGGGAAAAGAACTTTAGTCTAAATTTCCTAGAGGGAAATAACCTCCAGTAATATTTGACATTAATGGAAAAGTTAAGGTTTTAATGGTAAATTTGATTTTATGATTGCTATTTAATCAGGAACTAGAACATGTATAGAAAGGCATGTAAGCCACTTAAGACTTCACTCAAAGATGTTCCTTAGTCAAAGTGAAATTATAATCATATTTGAAACCTGGTTATTTGAAATTGCCATTTTTAGAAGCTATGGGATTATTTAATGACTGTTCTGAGTCTAACTCCAGGCATGGATAGCAAGAAAAGTAGTCTGGGCCTCCAATCCATGATGCCAGTAAGCCTGTAAGATGCTGGTATGAACTTCAAAAGGTAACCTCATGGGAAGGGCAGGAGAGTGACTGTTCAGCCTGGGCTGACATAGGATTCTCCTGACTCAATTTCCCCACTGACACCTGGCAGACTTTAAACCTGACTGAATGCAAGGGGACAATCTAATCCTTCCTGGAATGGACATGAAGTTGGGGAGATATTGTATCCCTACAATGTCCCTACTTTTGGTGGCAATTTCCTATAGTCAAAAGGTTTGTAAGCTTAATACCAGATCTATTACTTTACAGATTATTGGTAGGGGAACATCAGAGGTTAAGTCTATTAAGCTATCAGGCATAGGACTTTAGACCAATAAAGCAATTAGGGTGCTTTAACTCTTAGTAATACTGTGGACACAATTAGGTCAAGAGCTTGTGAAGTTAGCAACATAAATATTATTAGCATCTCAGTTGGTTAATGTTTAAAAAAGAAATTCTTTTGTGGTCCATATTGTAAATGCTTTATAAAAAAAAGTACCACCTGACCAAAAGTTTGAATTATTTAATCTGTTATAAACTATGTTAAAAATGAAAAATTAAAATAAAAAAAACCTAATAATACACACCTGTCAATGCATGTGTTCCTAAGTTTTATTCTTTGAAAGTACATATGTGGCTTGTTCAAAATTTTTCTTACCAATACTGAGTTACGATAACTTGGATGCATTATACTTTTATGAGCTTTTGGTTTTTTGCCTCAGGTTGGACCAAATGATTTCTAATAATTTTTCCTTATTTCTTTTTCACCTGTTTTAAATTCTGTTTTTTAGGGGGCGGAGCCAAGATGGAGGAGTGAGAGCAGCGACTCACCTAAGCTCTCGGACAAACTCCTCCAGGTACCTCTGAAAGGAGAATCTGACCAAATTTTGGAGGTGCAGAATCGAGTGGGAGACAGACGGTGACGGATTCGGAGCTCAGGTTGGACTGGAAGATCCATGGGAAGGATCTGTTCCGCGGGGGTGAACCCACAGCACACAGCGCAGCATGACCAGTGCAGCGGAGAAGAAGAGACCCGAGAAACCTGAGTGGTGGGCAGAACCAGAGCAGCCCTGGGGGCGGGAGACAAGCCGAACCGAGTCAGTGAGAGCTGCGGAGCGCCAGGTATCAGCGCAGCAGCTCCTGAGACCTTCAGCCTGAAGATCAAACTTTGGTAAGTCACCTACTTGAACTTCCGGGAGCCAGGACGGCAGAGTGATCAGTAAATGCTCTCTCCTTCCCCCTTGATGACCGTGAAAGAACCATAAAATATCTCCCCAGAAAAGTCCCAGATCAGCAGAAATAGAAGAAGGAGACCAATAGTCTCATAACACCTGAGACGACGAAAATAGCTAAGGGGGATTCCTACTATGGTGGCAGAGGCAAACCTGAAGGACAGAGGACCCAGGGCAGAGAAAATTCACACTAGGACCCAGGCAAGCCTCAATGCCAGGAGAGGAGCCCCAGGAGGGGTGGGAACACGCATTAGCATCTAGACGTGCCTCAGCTGTCCAGGGGAATCAGAAAGACAATAGAGCAGCTGGGATTACCAACTCCTGAGCTTGCCTTTGCCTCAATTCAGCTGAGGAGATCTCCTGTGTCGAGACAACTCCTCCCCCACACTTAACAAGCTAAACCCAGGGCTGATCAGGGAAACACCAAACAAAAACCTGCTTTTAACTTTTTCACACATCAGCTCAGCAAAAAGTTTTCTAGCTTCTGACTGAAAGAACCAGAAGCCACAACACTCAATCAAAATCATGAACAGGAAAAAGCAGAGGGCTGAAAGAACCATAGAATCTTTCTATGGGGATAAGGACCAAAACACAAACCCCAAAGAGGTCATAGCTGAGACTATACTTCCATCTGAGACTTCAGAAGGGACTATGAACTACTCGCAAGTACAAGCAGCTCTCCTGGAACAGCTGAAGAATGAAATAGAAGATAAACTGGCCAATGATTTTAAAATTATTAAGAAAGAATTCACTGATGAGAACATCTCCTTGAAAAGGAAAATTGAACAAATGGAAAAAGAAATTCAAAAATTAACTGGAGAAAATAACTTACTAAAAGGGCAAATGGAAAAGGAAGTACAAAAATTAACTGGAGAAAATAGCTTCTTAAAAGGAAAAATTGGGCAGATGGAAAAGGAGATACAAAAGTTAATGGAAGAAAAGAATTTGATGAAGATTAGAATTGGGCAAGTAGAAACTAGCGACTCAATGAGACAGAAAGAATCAGTCAAACAAAATCTAAAGAATGAAAAGATAGAAGAAAATGTAAAATATCTAATTGGAAAAACAACTGACCTGGAAAATAGATCCAGAAGAGAAAACTTAAGAATTATTGGCCTGCCAGAAACCCAGGATGGAGAAAAGAGCCTGGACAATATCTTCCAGGAAATCATCAAGGAAAACTGCCCAGAAGTACTAGATTCAGAGGGCAAAATAGTCATTGAAAGAATCCACCGTTCCCCTCCTGAAAGGGATCCCAAACTCAAAAGCCCAAGAAATATAGTTGCCAAATTCCAGAGCTATCAAGTGAAGGAGAAAATATTACAAGCAGCCAGAAAGAAACAATTTAAATATCAAGGACATACAATCAGGATTACACAGGGCCTTGCAGCTTCTACATTAAAAGATGGAAAGAATTGGAACCCAACATTCCGTAAGGCAAAGGAGTTGGGACTACAACCAAGGATCAACTACCCAGCAAAGTTCAGCATAACATTTCAGGCAAGGAGAAAGTCATTCAACGAAGTAAGAGATTTTCAGAGTTTCCTGACCAAAACGCCAGAACTTAATAGACAATTCAATCTTCAAATGCAGGTCTCAAGAGAATCATAAAAAGGTAAACAGTAGGGGGGGAACAACTTGCTACTCAATTAGGGCAAATTGTTTACCTCCCTATAAGGGAATATGATATCTGTTTATCTTGAGAACTGTGCGGCTATTAAGAAATATAAAAGGGATAAGCATAGGGGGAATGGGTATAAAGTAAATGATATCATGATACAAAATATGATTTAAGTATGAGAAGGGAGTGTAACAGGAGGTGTGAAAAGGAGGAAGCAGAAAATGGCAAATTACATCACAAGAAGAAGTACAAAAGCATAGTAGAGGGAAAGAGGGGAGGGAGATGAGCATTGTGTGAGAGGTACTCTCATCGGATTTGTTTAAAGGATGGAACAATAAACTTAAATAGAAAATCCTAGCTAGCTCTATAAGCAGTAGGAGAGGAAGGGGGAAGAAAGGGGAGGGAGGCAAAAGGGAGGGAAGAAGCAATAAGAGTAAAGGGGAGTTAAAGGGAGGGGGGGCTAAAAGAAAGAGGGTAAGGCGGCAAGAGGAGGTGGTGAAAAATGAATACTAGTGAGGAGGGGAAGGGAGACAGCAGAGCTAAAAGCACAAATGGTGGGAAAGAAGATGGAGGGAAATACACAGATTGTAATCATAACTGTGAATGTGAATGGAATGAATTCTCCCATAAAATGGAGACGGATAGCAGAATGGATTAAAAGCCATAATCCAACAATATGCTGCTTACAAGAAACACATTTGAAACGGGGGGATACACATAGGATAAAGGTTAAAGGATGGAGTAGAATATATTGTGCTTCAGCTGATGTAAGAAAGGCAGGAGTCGCAATCCTAATCTCACACAAAGCAAAAGCAGAAATAGATCTAATCAAAAGAGATAAGGATGGAAACTATATCCTGCTAAAAGGCACCATAGACAATGAAGAAATATCATTACTAAACATGTATGCTCCAAGTGGTATAGCATCCAGATTCTTAGAGGAGAGGTTGAGGGAGTTGAAGGAAGAAATTGACAGCAAAACTATACTAGTGGGGGACCTCAACCTCCCTCTTTCTGAACTTGGTAAATCTAACCTCAAAATAAACAAGAGGTTAAGGAGGTAAATAAAACTCTAGATAAGCTAGATATGATAGATCTTTGGAGAAAATTGAATGGGACTAGAAAGGAATATACCTTTTTCTCAGCAGTACATGGAACATTTACAAAAATTGACCATGTACTAGGACATAAAAATCTCAAAATCCAGTGCAGAAAGGCAGAGATAATCAGTGCATCCTTTTCAGATCATAATGCAATAAAAATTATATGTAATAAAAGGCCATGGAAAGATAAAGCAAAAATCAATTGGAAACTAAATTCTGTTTTTTATTTTGATTTTAGAAATATACTCTCATTCTTAAGAGACAAAATTAAGTAATGATGTTTCTATTTTATTCATGCCCCCTAATCTCTGATTTTACTTATCAGTTCACTTTTGCTTTTTTTTTTTCTATTACAATTTATTCTCTTGATTTTCAAATTTAAAAAAATGCTTTTAAATTCTATTTTTTCTATTTTTGTACTTGTGCACTTGATTCATATTGGTTTTATATTTTATCAATGAAAGTGTTCACAAATATTCATTTTTCCTAAGGACAGCTTTAACTACATAAACAAAATTTTGGCAAATTGTCTCATTGTTATCTTCTCTGAAGATGTTATCTATTGTTTCTATAATTTTTCTTTGACTTACCAATTGCTTTGGATTTAAGTACTTAATATCCATTTATTTTCAAATCCTTTTCTCTTTCCTCCTTTTCATCATCCTTCTCATCATCCTTTGAATGATGGTAATGTTAGTGAGAAAGTAAACTAAGTTTTTTATGTTCTAGCAAATGGTCAATTTTCTAAAAAGTGGCATATTTAGGTGAAGTATTTTTCTTCTTTGATTTCCATTTATTTATCACTGGGCAGCCACCATATATGAGTTTCCTAAAATATTAACTAGGTCTTTAAAGTGTTTTTTATTTGTTAAAGTTTTTTAGATCTAGATGGGGCACATTGGCATGTTCAACTATTGTAGTTTTATTGCACATTTCTCTCAATAATAAAATTCCTTTACCTTTTAAATATTAAGGAGCCATATAATTTATTTTTTTTGCAAATTCAGCCAACTCCTTTATTTTCCCCTTCATTTAGAACACATGAACTGTTGTTGTTATTGTTCATCCTTTGTTTTCTTTTTTCTTCATTTTATTTATGTTTAGTTTTGAACATTCATTTCCACAAATTTTGAGTTCCAAATTTTTTCCCCTTCTCTACCCTCCCTCCCATCCAAAAACATGGCACATTCTGATTCCCTCTTCCCCCAACCTGCCCTCTCTTCTAACGCCCCTCCCTTCCTTATCCCCATCTTGTCTCTTCTCTTGTAGGGCAAGATAAATTTCTTTACCCTATTACATGTATTTATTTGCCAATTGTATGCAAAACAATTCTCAACATTGGCTCCAAAAATTTTGAGTTTCAACTTCTCTTCCTTCCTCCCTCCCCACCCATCCCCACTGAGAAGGCAAACAATTCCATATAGGCTTTAAATGTGTAGTTTAGCAAACAAATTCCCTAATAGTCATGCTGTGTAAGACTATAGTTCCCTCCATCCTTTCTTGCCCCCTTTTAATCCATTCTCTTTTTTTGACCTTGTCCTTTCCCAAAAGTGTTTAATTCTAATTGCTTCCTCCTCCCATTTGCCCTCCTTTCCATCATCCCCTCCACTCTGCTAATCGATTTGCCCCAAGTTTCTGTACTGTAAGATAGATTTTCATATCAAATTGAGTATGCATTTTATTTCTTCCTTAAGTCAAATGGGATGAGACTAAGTTTCATTTTTTTACTCTCACCTCCTCCCATTTCCCCTCCATTGAAAAAATTTCATCTTGCTTCTTTTGTGAGAGATAATTTGCCCCATTCCATCTCTCTCTTTCTCCTCCCAATATATTCCTCTCAGTCTTTAATTTTATTTTTTTAGATATCATCCCTTCCTTTCAACTCGATCTGTGCCCTCTGTCTATATATACATAATCCTTCCACCTACTCAAATACTGAGAAAACTCTCAAGAGCTACAAATATTATTGTTCCATATAGGAATGTAAACAGTTCGACTTTAGTAAGTCCCTTATATAAGATTCTCCTTCCTGTTTACCTTTCATGCTTCTCATGATTCTTGTGTTTGAAAGTCAAATTTTCTGTTCAGTTCTTGTCTTTTCATAAATAATGCTTTAAAGTCTTCTATTTCATTGAATGACCATGTTTTCCCCTGAAGTATTATACTAAGTTTTGCTGAGTAGGTGACTCTTGGTTTTTATCCTAGATCCTTTGACTTATGCAATATCATATTCCAAGGCCTTTGATCCCTTAATATAGAAGCTGCTAGATCTTGTGTTATCCTGATTGTATTTCCACAGTACTTAAATTGTTTCTTTCTAGCTGCTTGCAGTATTTACTCCTTGATCTGGGAACACTGAAATTTAGCTACAATATTTCTAGGGTTTTTTATTTTCAAATCTCTTTCAGGAGGTGATCAGTGAATTCTTTCAATATTAATTCTACCCTCTGGTTCTAGAATATCAGGGTAGTTTTGCTTGATAATTTCATGAAAGATGATGTCTAGGCTCTTTTTTTGATCATGGCTTCCAAGCAGTCCCATAATTTTTAAATTGTCTCTCTTGCATCTATTTTCCAGCTCAGTTGTTTTATCAATGAGGTATTTCACATTGTCTTCAATTTTTCCATTCTTTTGGTTTTGTTTTTTAATTTTTTGCTTTCTCATAAAATCATTGGCTTCCATCTGCTACATTCTAATCTTTAAGGAATTATTTTCTTCAGTGAAGTTTCAGATCTCCTTTTCCATCTTGCCAATCCTTCTTTTTAGAGCATTCTTTTCCTAATTGGCTTTTTGGAACTCTTTTGCCATTTGGTTTAGTTTATTTTTAAAATGTTATTTTCTTCAACATTTTTTTGGATCTCCTTTAGCAAACAGTTGACTCATTTTTCATGATTTTCTTGCATCACCCTCATTTCTCTTCCCAATTTTTCCTCTACTTCCCTTACTTGTTTTTCAAAATTCTTTTTGGGCTCTTCCCTGACCTGAGGCCATTCATATTTTTCTTGGAGGCTTTTGATGGAGGAGCTTTAACTTTGTTTCCTTCTGTGTGCATGCTTTGGTTCCCCTTCTCACCAAAGTAAGATTCTATAGTCTGATTCTTCTGCCAGTTTTTGCTCATTCATCAGCCACTTATTTGGCTTTTGAGTTCTTTGCCAAGGTAGTTCTCTGCTTCCTGCGGGGGTGGGGAGTATACTGTCACCCACTCGATTCCCCCACAATCTGTGGCCCTTAGAACTTCAGAAACAGTAGCTATCTCTGCCCCTGCGGATGCTGTGGTTGCTGAAGGTTTCCCTGTCCCCTTCCCCCTCTGCAGCCCTGGGGCTGGGGCCAGACCACTCCACTCTCCTGCACTTATCCCACAGGTTTTTCCCACTGACCTTCCAATATTTCTTTAGTGTGTTGGGGTCCTAAAGTCTGGAAAATGAAACAGGTACAAGAGATTCAGTCTCCTCAAGGCCTGCTCAGGTCCCTTCTGTGCTGGTGCAGCCCTGTTGCACTGTGCCCTGCCCCCTGCATGAGGCAATAGACTCTTCCTGGAGACCTTAGAGGCTGTTTTGGCCTGGAGATTAGCTTTATTCTGTCATTCTGTGGGTTCTTCAGCACCAGAATTTACTTAGAGCCATTTTTTGCAGATATTTCACTGGGCTTCAGGGCAGCACTCTAGAAAGTGCATGTTGTTACTGAGCCATCTTGTCTCTGCCCTCTTTTTTCAATTTTGCAACTGAAAGAAAGCAGACTAAAAAGTTTACTTTCTTTCAAGGAACACAGAGGTCCCTCTTCAAGATGCTATTGATGGAATTTTTGTTAAGTATGGTAAGTTGTGGGTGATTATATACTTGAAGATAAGGTTATCATTCAATATTTTGTATTTCATAAGTGTCAATTTCCCTACAGCACATGCTTTGTGCTGTTTGATAGCAATTAATATTTTCTCTCTGATTAATTCATTCTTGAATTGAGTGCTGAATCAGGAGCAGCATTAAATCCTAATGGTCTCTTTAGTCTTTCTTAGCAGATGACATTATAACCCAGTTATTAGAGCCACTGCCATGGCATTCATACATTTGCAATAAATATAACAGTTTATGGAAACAATTTTACACCTAATTAATGTTTAAAGGGGTGACTGATAGTTTCAATACATAGGTAAATGCAAAGTATAGTATGTCTTTCAGTAAAAGTACTGCACTGCTGATATATTTTACTGCCATCTTTGCAGCAGTAGCCATTTAAATTTTAAATGCTACTTGTTTAATGGCACTGGAAAAGATTATTTAAAAGATAGATTTTGCTGGAGATTATTTTTTTCATTACAAATTTCCTCACTTTCTAAAAGGACCTACTCAGAGTGTCTCAGTTCTCATTACAAAGCTAATTCTGATAAATTTTGGGCAAAAGTGGAAGTTCACCATCCTCAGAGATAATTTGCTCCTTTTTCTTCTGTGTATGGTTTCCTTGCTTCCATGTACTCTTCATCTAAAGGTGTGCCATTTATGTGGAAATATCTTACCATTGGATCCAGATGAGTCATCATTGGCTCAGTAGGGGAAAGTGAGGCTAGTAACCTTGCATAGCCCCCCCCCTCACTTGAAACAAAGTCAAGTGCAAGTCATGTCATCATTTCCCTGATGTCATGGTCTTCTTTGAAAATGAAAGGAAGAACACAGACAGAAACCATAAAAACAAAGAGTTCAAAAATGGGTACACACAAAGCATTTTAACAGAAAATAAAAATACCTGACAATTCTCTCTGTCCTCAGCCATCTTTATTTGTTGCCAATCAGATATATGAGTTGAGAAATTTCCATCTTCAATTCCTTATACGGATGCAGATGCAGATTTTTGTAACCCCTACCCACCCACAAAAAAATGTTTCATCCACTCATGTTAGTTGAAAATTTACAAAGTGAAAAGATACTGAAACCTTAAATTCTCTATTTCCTTCTGTTTATAAATCAAGTATTTCCACCATTGAATGAACATTAATTGAGTAAATATGTGGAAAACACCAACTCTATCACCAGGGGTATTAAGTAAGCAAAGAAGAAGAAGGTTCCCTTTACCCTCAAATAGCTAAAATTCTTCTTTAATAATATTGTTAAGTTTCTCTGTGAAACTCAGGAAAGTAGCCTCAATCCATACTGTAGTTTCACAGGAGTACTTAGTGTATTCTTAGACATCAAGTGCCTTTGAAAAAGGAGGGATGAAAATGGAATTTAGTGATACAATAGGAGTGCATAGGAAAAGACTGTCACAACAAGTCTGGTTGGAACAGGAGGGAACATTTCTACTGGTATGGAGGAAAGGTGGCCATTGAACATTCCAATGAATGGATTAGTCTTGGTGAATACCCCTAAGTCAGAGACTAAGTAGAGTTAGATAATATGAATTTGGAAGAGAGATTTTTCATAGTTTATCATTCTGAAAAATTTGCTATGTTAGGCTGCAAGTGATAAGAACCTATGTCACTGACAGGGTTGAATCTCAGTATTCCTCTAATGATTTCACATATGATGAAATCGATAGATAGAAAAAAAAATGTGCAAAACCTTGTCACCACTGTCACTAGACATTTCTTTGAAACTTTGTGCTATTTTAAACATGAGGACTTCTCCTGAACAAGTAGGAAAAACTGTGACATATAAATCCTTATTCATATGATTATCAGGGTCAAAAGTATAAATATGTAATTTTGGTTAAATGGGCTATGCCACAAAACTCTCTACATTGGTAAAGACTTTGGAAGATGAATCCATTTGATTGTGGGAATAATCAGTCCACCTTTTTTCAAGTATATTTTACCTTTCTGTGAGTTAATTTAGCCTGTCATTAAAGGTATTTTTGATATGTGAAAGTATAAAATATCAGTATGTGGGTTTCAACAACACTAACTGAGATTTTTAGAAAATAATTTGAAAATGGAATGATATAGCCAATGAATAATTTGCCTTCTTGTAAAACACCAAAAAAACATGAAATACAATAAGTTTGTTTTTACTATCAAATATAATTATCATATGATGAAGCAAGTTTCTTTTTTATAGAAATTTATTAGTGATAATATTTTAGAGCTGCAAACATTATCAGAGAAAAACATCTGATCTGAATACCACATTTTAACCAATGAGAAAAGTGAAGCCTCAATAAATTATGTGATTAACTCATAGTCCAATGGAGAATAAAGGTCAATCACTACTTGGGGGAAAGAAGGGTAGTAAATGACAATAGACAAGGTCTTGTAACTGATTAATATATAGGGGGATGCCCATTATTTCCAATCTTTAAGAATAGAATAACAGGGATGTTCTATACTATTTTCCCTTTTGTTCTTATTAATTTTACTCAGTTCTTATTAATTTTACTCTATTCATAGCTAATTGCAAAGAAGAAATAGAGTAAAGTATAAGCTCATCATACTTGATGGCTACCTGTATCTTCCTGAATAATAATTTGCTAACTTCTTACTCCCTGATTTGGTAGGTTAGCCCTGATGTTGGTGAAAAACTCAGGTTTATCTGTAGAGATAAGGAGATCAAATGGCAACTGCCAAATCATTTAGAACAGTAAGAAATGTCAGGCAGTTCCCTAAAGCAATAGGTTTCTAAAGCGTTGCTGAGAGGATGATTTAGTACAAAAGGTTCATATACTGAGAGTTCCTTACTCAAATGCAGTGCTATGTTTTTGTCAAAAGAAAACAATACCAATAGAAATAGATTGCTTGTCAATTATTATGAGTATTGAAAGTGAAGCAGATGTAAATCCAAGGTGGTGTAATGGAAATCTATTTGTAGTAGGAACCTATTTGAATTCTCCAACATTTTCCTCAAAACAAGTTCAAAGTAATGTGTCAAACCAAATTATGGAGTGACAGAGCCAACAAAAGATTGGGTTGATGCATTTTTCCAGTCCAAATAAGTGAGAAGATAGAAGAAGTCTGGGATACTGAGGTCAAGGCTGGCCCAAAGTGCACCCATTGGCAGCACCAGTTGTGGAGCACCAGTGAACCTTAGAGACAGCAGGGGAAGCAGCAGCTTTGGTAGCTTTCAGCCAGAGGCAGTAAAGGGGGTTTGGCAACTGGTCAGCAAGAAATTACAGGGGATCTCGATTAGGCACTGGGTTAGAGGAAACTGTTGTATTGTCCATGCACAGTTCTGGCATTGGCTGTGGGCAGAGAGCTCTTGTGGCTACAGGGATGCAGGAGTCCTGGTCACAGTTCCAGGGATCAGAGCAAAAGAACACAGGAGGGGGGCAGAATCAAGATTGTGGACTAGAAGTGGAAACTTGCTAGAGATCTCCCCCCAAGCCCAGTCAAATAACTATCAAAAATGACTCCAAACAAATTCTGGAGCTGCAGAATCCACAGAATGATGGGGTGAAGCTAATCTCCAGCCCAGGACAGCTTGAAAGGAAAAGGGTAAGCCTCATCCTGCCATGCTGGGAGCAGAGGTCAGTCCAGCACAGGCCACACCAGTCAAGACAAGACCTGAGCAAGCTTCTGGGGGATTGAATCTCTGGTACCTTCCAGACTTCACAACCACAAAATGCCAATGACAACTTGGAATGTCAGCTGAAAAAAATCTGTCAAACTTGTGTGAGAGAGTGACCTGGTACCAACCCCAGGATTTTCGAGGGAGTGGAGGAGCCAAGGGCAGCCACAGCAGAGGCAGACGCTGTTTCTGGAGTTCTAGGCCCACAGATTTTGGGGGGATCAAGTGACTAACAGTACACCTCCCACCCTCAATGGAAACAGAACTGTCTTAACAAAAACCTCAATAGTCAAATAAATGGCTGGGGCAGTGAGTAAAACTGGAAAAAGAATCAGACTACTGAGTCTTACTATGATGACAAGGAAGTTCAAAATATACAAGCAAAAGTCAAAGGTTCCAAACCCAAAGAGTCCAAGAAAATTATGAATTAGTCTCAGGTTATAGAAGAGTCCAAAAAGGATTTTGAAAATCAAGTAAGAGAAGTAGAGCAAAAATTGGGAAGAGAAAAGAGAGTGATGTAAGAAAATCATGAAAACTGAGTCAACTGCTTGTTAATGGCATCTCCAAAAACAGAGATGAAAATAACACCTTAAAAAAATAAACTCACAAATCGCAAAAGAGATCCAAAAAGCCAATGAGAATGACTTAAAAAGCAGAGTTAGTCAAATGGAAAAGGAGGTCAAAAAGCTCATTGAAGAAAATAGTTCCTTAAAGATTAGAATCAAGCAGATTGAAGCTAATGACTTTATGAAAAATCAAGAAATTATAAAACAAATCCAAAGAAATTAAGAAATAGCAGACAACGTGTAATATATCATTTTATATTGGAGAAAACAACTGACCTGGGAAATAGATCCAGGACATACAATTTAAATTTATTGAACTACCTGAAAGCCATGATCAAAAAAGAGCTTAGCCATCATCTTTCAAGAAATTATCAAGGAAAACTGCCCTGGTATTCTAAAACCAGAGGATAAAATAGATATTGAAAGAATTCACCGATCACCTCCTGAAAGAGATTCCAAAAGGAAAACTCCTAGGAATACTGTAGCCAAATTCCAGAGTTTCCAGGTCAAGGAGAAAATATTGCAAGCACCCAGAAAGAAACAACCAAGTATTATGGAAACATAATCAGGATAACACAAGATCTAGCAGTTTCTACATTAGGGGATCAAAGTGCTTGGAATATGATATTCTAGTTGTCAGAGGAGCTAGGATTAAAAGCACGAATCACCTACTCAGCAAAACTGAGTGTAATACTTCAAGGGAAAATAGTGGTTATTTAATGAAATAGAAAGCTTTCAAGTATTCTTGATGAAAAAACCAGGGCTGAACAGAAAATCTGATATTCAAACAGAAGAATCAAGAGAAGGATGAAAAGGTAAACAAGAAAGTGAAATCAAGGAACTTACTAAAGTGCAACTGTTTACATTCTTACATGGAAAGGAAATATTTGCAATTCTTGAGAATTTTCCCAGTATTAGGGTAGTTGCAGAGATGATATACATATTGACAGAGGGCACAGAATGAGTTGAATATGAAGGAATTATATCTAAAAAAATAAAATTAAAGCCTGAGAGAGGAATATTTTGGGAGAAGGAGAAATGGAATATGACATTATATCTCATACAAAAATTACATCTCCTCAGTGGACAGGAAGAGGGAGGAGGTGATAGGGAAAAGCAAACTGTACTCCCATCACATTTGTCTGAAGGTAGGAATAACATGCACACACAATTTGCTATGAAAATCTACCTTACAATACAGGAATGTAGGGGAGGAGATAAGAAGGATGTAGAGGGATGATAGAAGGGATGGCAAATGTGAGGAGGGGATAATTTAAAGTAAACATTTTGAGGAGGGATAGGGTGAAAAGAGGGAATAAATGAGGGGCAGGATAAGATTGAGGGAAATATATTTAGTCTTTCACATCATGACTTTATGTAAGTGTTTTGTGTAACTACACATGTATAGCATATCAAATTGCTTACATTCTCAAATGGGGATGAGTGGGGAGGGAGGAAGGGAAAGAAGTTAGAACTCAAAGTTTTAAAAATAAATGTAAAAATTGATTCTACATGCAACTGGGAAATAAGATATACAGGCAATGGGGTACAGAAATCTGTCTTGTACTACAAGAAAACAGAGGGGATGAGGATAATGGAAGGCAGGAGTGTGATAAAAGGGAAGGCAGATTGTTGGAGGAAGTGGTAATCCGAATGCATGTTGCCTTAGGATGGGCAGAGGGGAGAGATGGGGAGCAAATTTGGAATTCAAAATCTTGTGGAAATGAATGTTGAAAACTAAAAATAATAAATTAATTAAAAGAAACAAAACAAAAAGCAAAAAAAAAAGACTGATAAAAAAAATCAGTAGCAGATTAATAACTGAGTTAAGGTGCCAGTATTTAAGATTTCAGAATCCAGCCTTATGTTCGGTTATTAAAGTGCAAAGATTTAACTTCAATTAACAGCTAGAAATTGCAAAGGAAAAGATTTTTAGAAATCGTTCTCTAATCAGCTTTATCGTAGGAGTAAGGTTAGATCTTCTGGTTAATCAGGACCACCCAGCTTTCAGGAGAAATCTCTTGGGAAAGCCTGATTAAATCTAACTGCATAAATATTGGCTATGGTAAAGATACTGGGTTATTGTGATTTGTGATTATTGTATAAACTCTTGCATGCTTCTTTGTGCTATTCAATTATGTAATTATTATTTTAATTTAACTATTTAAGTAATTCTGTGAAAGCTCTTGAAGGTTTTTGCCTGGGAAAACTGGCTGCACCCTGCCAGCATTTGGCCCATGACCTGGGCCAAAAAAAAAAAAAAAGAAAATGAGCAGTTGTATAATTTAGAATATTGGGATATTTTAGCCCAACACACTTCCAGCTAACCTGAGGCATAATTTCAAACTCTTGGTGAAACTTCATATATATTTCCTAGTATATGCAACTTGAAATTCCCCTGAGATGGTATTTTACTCCATTATACAATACAAGTTATCTGATAAGTGTCAAAAGTAAAGGAAGCCAGGGATTCCAACTCTTGAAGGAGTTAGAGGAAAAGGTTATATAGAGCAAGGAATTGTCACCACATCATTAAAAAAGGAAACAAATTAATATTATATATGAATAATCTTTTTCTTTAAAAGTGCTTAGAAATTAAAATGTTAGCATTAGTAATTATAAACCCAGATTTAAGGCAGAATCTTTTGTGAAAACAAAATAAGAAAGGGGTCTGAGTATGAGTGTTGTAAATTACAACTTAATGTGGAAAGTTATTTATTTGACTTTAAGAAATTTATTGACTGCAAGACACCAAAAAAGTTTTATTTACCTCAGTTTCCTGTACTGTAAGCGGATAGTATTAGAACTGACCTCTCAGAGTTGTGAGAATCTCATGATTGTACAATGCGTGGCATAATGCAAACACTATACTACTGTTTACTGCTTTGATTATCTCTTCAATTAGATGTAATTGCTTCGTACTTGATAAATTCATGTGGGTTTTTAGATGTGATCAGTATTTTCTTTGCAAGGTAATTTGAAAGCACGTTTACCTGAATTAAGACCACATGATTGGTAATTAAGTGATTTTGTTTCAATTTTTAAAGAAATAATGTTGGTTAGGGTATTGTTATGTTCTGAATTTTCTTATACTCTTACAGTCCCAATGTTAGGTTAACAATTGTATTGCCAAAAAAAGAAATTATGAGGTTATTCTATCAGTCCTGCTGACCATGTATTGAAGTACTGTGATTTAAGAAACTATAAACTTCCAAGACTTGCCTATATTTAAGAGGAAGTTCACCTAAAATTATTTTGATATCATTTATGAAAATTACAAGATTGTTAACTACGTTACTTGGCTAGTGTCATAATGTTAAAACTTATTGAGGGTTTTAAGGGGAGAATTGATAATGATACAAAGAAAAGACCTGTAAACTCTCTTTCATAAACCTACACGTATTCTTAGAAGCAGTCATAATTTTTTATCAAATCTGTGCAAGAATTTTGTGTTGTGAAATTCCTGGTGAATAAATGGGAATCTTACACAAAATGGGGGTGTGATTTTCAAGCCTGCTTGATCTAATGACATTTTTAACATTTATGTTAATTTGGAGATTTGCAGCAGTTGGCCAGTGTTGTTTTTTCGAGGGGTTTAAGCGGACCATCATGTATTCACTACCTATGTGGGATTCCAGAATGTAATTATTCTTTCTTAATTTTTAATGATATGTTTAAAGAAAAAAGGAAGAAAAAGATATTGAGTAAATTTTTAAAGGCCTAGTAAACTTTGTTATTGTTTTCAGGCTAATTTAACTGAGGGTGTTCTTCTTGGCTTATAAAAACTGAAACTCTCCTCCTCATTACAATACTTTTTTGATTAGAGGAAGGTGGTACTTAGGAATTTGCGGTGATTAGGAATTTATTTTACTCTAGTACTTTTGGGATCCATTTGTGTTACCTGAAGACATTTTATATCAACTTAGTCTGAAGAATTCCATTTTTAAAGATTTATTTTTGCTTTAAGGTTGCATAAGAGAGAGATATCTCTAAGATTGGTGGTTTCCAACTAATTCATGAAAGTTTAATGATTATCTCTATAATAGCAGGATAAATTTTAAGCTGGTAAAGAGAAATACTTTTAGGATAAAAGTTTTAAGTAAAAAAAATGTTCTTTTCATTATTTAGAAGGTCTACTAAATTTTATTTATAAGCTAATTTATTGCAATAATTTTATATGGATAACATTTATGTCCAAATCTACTGCGATTAGTGAGATTATCTGAGGAGAAAGTTTCTTTGGGAGAACCCTGAATATTCTTTTTGAGAGTTTCATTCTTAGGTTTGCCTTGTCTTTCGATCACCACCAATGGGTGCTTTCAGAAACATGTCAGCAGTCAGCAGCTCAATGGAAGTCACATCTGACATCTTAGACTAGTGAATATCTGTCTTCAGGAATAAGGTAGAGAGGTTACCTTGGGAAAGGTTAGACTTCCCATACAAGTAATACGTCTACCTGGTTCCACATGTTAACTTACTTACGCTGGCGTAGGCCCTGAGGAACAACCAGTGTTGACACTGTTACAACCATATCCCTGTTTATAGTTTTCATAACAGATTTGTGTGATTAAGGTAGACAAAGTAGAAATGTGCTGTTGTAATGCTGGATCTACTAGGTATCTGATGAATACAGAAGCATCTAAATTGCTGTAATAAGCTGTAAGTGAGAAAGATCTTGCTGTTTTGATCTGAATATGTTGTCTTTCCATGGTCAGCAAGAGTAAATTAATGCTTGAATGTTTCATTTGTGGCAGATTCAATTCTTGAAGTATCTTATTCTTTGAGAAAGATATGAGTATAATTACACAAGGCCAAATCAGCTTGTGAAATATATATATATTAAACTGTGAGATTAAAGTCAGATCCTCCTTTGTTTTTGTTTTAAGGAATAGGATTTCAGTAGTTATGTTAGTGAAGGGCAATAATTTATGAGTTATCTTTTGTCACCTTAATGGGAAATCTGATTTTACTTATGTTTGTTATTTAATCTGGGATTAGGCCATATGTAAAAATGTGTGCAAACTATTTAAAGTCACCTTAAAAATCTCTCCCTTTGTTTAAAAGGATTCTGAGAGCAGTAGTCTGTGTATATGTCCATTTGAACATGGTTAATAACTGTACACATTTTATTATAGATGGTGTTTCATATAATCTGTTTCTGAATACAGTTTAGTACTATTATACTTACACAGCCCAAGACTACTAAGGATTTTAAGGCAATATCATTTGTATGATGTTGAATTTAGGAATGAAAAGAATAGCACCTACTTAGCATGAGTACTACTGATAGCAAGGTGTGATTTGTCCCAAAGAATGTCTTATGGTTACCAATGTGAGATTATAGTCATTACTTATTATCTAGGATACATGATCCTTAATAGCTGAAGATTATTGGAAGTTGTTACTTAAGACCGTATAGGACTGTTAGCTGATATTATTCAGAGTCTAATTCCATCCATGATCATCAAGAAATGCTACTGAGCCAGTGATCCATGATGCCAGCATCACTCTGGGTTTTATATGCATGGATTGTAGGTGGAGTTCTCATGGAAGAAGATTGGGAGGATGGCACTTAGCATGGACTGAGGTAGGATTCTCCGGACTCAATTTCCTCAGTTTAATATTTCCTCTTGAACATATCCTATTTGGCTCACTTTAAGTGATTCAATGCAATTGGACATCTGTATGACTTCTGCATGCAACAGACATCAGAATAAGGGAACACTTTACCTGATGTCCTTTTTCTTATAATCATATCAGATGATAACTATGAACACAATATTAAATATTTAACTTATAGGCTAATACTGGACAACATCAGAGTTACTGCCATAAGATGTAGGTACAAGATTTAAGCTCTTTGGCCTAGAATTTTAGTCCTTTCTATATTCCAAACAACTACATGAATGAGTATCTAGCCTTGTCATCTGCTGTTATTAGTTAAATATGGATTTGTGAAAGATTTATGAAACCAGGATGTGTTATTATCTCATTTAATAAATATAATTGTCAAAGTCCTATCGAATTCCTATACTGGAATACTAGTATAATTAGTTATCTTCCAAGAAGAATGGTGTGTTCTACCTTATAAATGCCATAAAGAGATAGTTTTGTTAACAATTATTCATTTGAATATAGTGATAAGTTGAAAGTGTTTTACTTTAAATAACTTATTTGATATGAACTGTGTTAAAATGGATTACTCAACATATTTATGTATCTCATCCCTGAACCTTTTGTTAAGATGGTAGTTGATCTGGTAACTTTTAAAGTAATTCATTTTTTGTCTTAGAATCTGTCTCCTTACAAATATTAATTCCTTAGTGGAATCTTATCCTCCTCATGGAGGAATGAATGTTGCCAAGTATAAAAACTGGGTCCTAATTTTTCTGTTATTATATTTGAGTTTCTTCTATATATCAGTATGACAATTGACTAATCAAAACTGTAAATTGCTTGCCCCTTGTCTAAAAGGTTCTAGATTTGATTTTCTAGTCCTCAGCATAAGGTTTGAGCTAGCTTCTGTTATCTGATCTGGTTATTTTGGTAAATTAAATTTAAAATTGTGTTAAGACCACTTTTACAGGAAATTTTTAGCAGAGAAGAGAATTTCAACAAAATGACCTGAATCTAAGAAGACAGTTAGCTGGAAACTCTTCTGAGATCACACCCAGACCAGAGAGTAACATCAGATGATGTCCTGAAAATCATACAGCTGTATGAGATAAGACTTCAGAGTTTTCAAAGGACAATTTTATGTTTTTTTACTGTTTACTTTTGCCTTTTCATGCATCTTTGATTTTAAAGTCTACTTATTTAAGGGGATTGCCCCCTTTGCTCTATGTACAGTTTCTCCCTTTTTTCACCTCACATTGTTACCCATCATAAACCTAATAGTTAAGAACACTTAATGAAGTGGGGTTTTTTTTTTGGTGATTTATTGAGGAGACTTCATCTCTTAATTAAAATCAAATGGGGGAATGTGAGAAATGAATAATTCTCTCTTATATTTGATAACTAATTATTACATAAGGACCAACATTTTTCCCCTTTTCTACTTTGACATCCCGAAACCAACCAATATGGAAAATCTCTCTACTAAGGCCAGGATCTAATCAGACAGTTCAAGTAATTCTAAGTTTAGGCTAATGGGTGTATTACTGCTAGTTGCATTTTCTGAGGCAGGTCTGGGGAAATATTGATTCTCCCTATTATCAAAATAAATGATATGGAAATTGATATCTCTTTGATCAAGATTTGAATGACCTAAGTCACATACCCTAGGAATTTCATTTTAATATAGCCCACACGTCCCATTGTGTTAAGCAATCTGACATCCCTCAGGAACACCTCCTCTTCAAGGGCATGGAAACTTTGACTCCACAGCCATTAGGGGTCTTTCTTGTAAGAGACAGGGTCAAATGACCACACTTTTATCAATAATCTGCAGGCCTTATTAATAAATGATTGAATTACCTAGAAGCTATATCTGCTGAACCTTTTTACTTGTCATAATCCTTCATATTTGTTATTTTTTTGTGGAGCAATAATATTCCTTACATTAATACACCACAATTTGTTCAGCCTCCCTTAGCAATAGAAATGCATTTTCTTCTTTTTTTCTTACTACCACAAAAATTATTGTTTAGAGATATTTTGGTAAATAAGACCTTTCTACCATTTCTCTTGGAAACATGTGGAATATTGGTATCAGTGTCATAACTCATGTAATAATCATTAAAAATCGAAGGAATTCACAAGTATTATTTTATCCATTTTCTGAATGAGAAAACTGAGGCTCAGTGACTTTTTCAAGTTACACAGTGGCAGGATCAAGACTTGACTCTTCTGACAATAAGTCCTGTATGCTTTCTGCTATATTGTTCTGCCTACTGTACTCCTGCCTTACCTTTGGGGCCTATTCTCTTGTAAATGACTTAAGAGTAAATGATCATTTGCACGAAGTTCTCCTAAGGTCCAGTAAAAGCCTTCCTGTTTATGGAGATCTGGAGCTAGAAGGAACCTTAGATATCATTTCATCCAATTCCTCATTTGCCAGAGAAGAATGAGCAGTGTGAAGTGAAGTGATTTATCCAAGGTCATTGAGGGAGGGGTTAGCAGAGCTGGAATTTAAATTGAGACAGTCTGACTTGATTATCAGTGCTCACTCCATTACACCATATTACCTTTTGACTTAACTTCAATTTGTTTTTTGAGTGATTTTCCTATTTGTTTCTTCCTTGTTTTTTCACCAAGAAATCTTCCCTGACACCTCAGGAACAAAAGTAATTTCTACTTATTTTTAATTGTAGAATTTTGTACTTTTATCTTTATAGTGCACTTTTACCTGTCAACCATTATTGAGTTTGTTCTAAGAAAGACAAAATTAGGCTGTATGTACATGTTTATTTCTTTCAGACTGGCAGAACATGAATGTGGAAAATGAGCCCAAGGAATGATAGACAAAATTATTCTTCGGAGTAATTCCATCTCACTATTCCCCTTCCTGTGTCAGCCAAAATTAAAGTCTCCATATGTGTTAAGGATAATATGAGAAAGGAACTTCTTAATGGGATAGATGGTAAATACAATAAGCTAAGAAAATGTCAGGGTGTCAATTAAAATACACACACATGTGTATCTGTGCATGTATGTATCATAATGTGTTCATAAAATGCCAAGGTAAGAAAAAGTCCCATTGTTCAAAATAGTGTCTGGTTTAAGCCATTCCGCCCTGAACAGTCATAAAGAGTAAAATGTCCTTGATCAGTTTCATCGGGTCTCATCTTTGTTGACACAGGAAGTGGCATTTTGGGTTCATTCAGAGAGCAAAGCATAACGGTTATTCTATTAACATTACATATAATGTGCAGAATCTGCTCCCGTTTTTTACATTACTCTTTTCTATGGCCTTTTAAGTCACGCAAGCCTCCAGTTTCTGAAACTCCCATATCTTGTTTTGGGACCTTTTCTAGTGTTTTTGTAAAGATTCTGCTCCGAAGCTTTGGGTTGTCATTCCTCACACCAGGGGGCAGCTTTAGCGCCTTCTGCCCTCGAAACTGATACCTGATCCGGGAAGGCCAGCAGCCTCTCTGCTCTTCTTTGTTCCAAAAGAAGTACAAAATATCCTTTTAGAGGCTTCTCAAAAAAGTGCTCTCACAGGCCTGGATAACTGGGGAGCTCCAGAACAAATTCACATGTGCAGAATGTTCCATCTAATCTAATTGCACCAATTAATTAATTGAAAGGACAGGTTGCAGAGCAAAGGGGGAGAGTAGAGAATGAGAGGACTAGAAGTCAAAAGATTGGGGGATTCTAATTCTAGCTGTGTGACTAGAAAAGTAATTTAACCTCCGAGCTTCGTGTTCTTTATCTGTTACGGGAGGATAATACTTGCAATATTTTTTAATGACAGTCTGGTGAGGAAAATGCTTTGACAGCTTCAAGTGTTACAGGAGGAAACACCTGGTACTTTGCAGAGCAGGGGGCGGGGGGGGGGGGGGCGGGCAGTAGGTAACACCCTCCCGCGTGGAAATAGCAGACCGGGGAGGAGGGAGGAGTAGGAGGGGGAAGAAGAGGAGGAGAAGGAAGCAAGGGCCGGGCTCTAGCTCTCCTACCTCTCCTCCTCTCCGATAAGGCCGGTGACAAGGAAAGAAGGTTGGCAGAGCCAGTGGGAAGGAGGGACCATGGGAAGCAGCCGAGGCGGTGATGGCCTGAGGCTAGGATCCAGGGAGGGGTTGGAACAGCGGGTCCGGGCTGCCTCGAGGGCGGGGACCCCTGGGCTGGCGGAGGGAGGGTCAGCGGCTGCAGCGGGAGCCAACTGAGGGCCCTGGGGGAAGTTTAGGCGGCCCCTGGAGAAGGCGCCGGTTCGGGATCACAGAGGGAGTGCCAGGCGCTTCCTTCTAGACGCGGCGGTGTAGCTGGCTTGCGGTCTGCAGAGCTGCGCCGGCGCGGGTGGGGACGAGCCGGGGGCGGCGGCGGAGCAGCTGCTGGTGCCCGACCTCCGCGTTCGCTCCCCGGCCTCGTGCGCCGGTCGGGACCATGGTCAGCGCCCAGGCAGCGGCGGCGCGGGGCGGCGGGGCCCAGTAACCCGGCAGCGGCTGAGCCTCATCCACACGGCGGGTTGGCCGCCTCAGGCACCCACCAGACTCATCTCCTCCACGCCCCCTCCTTTTCCTTCCCTTCCCCCTCCCCAACTCTAGGGGAGCAGGTCATGCGGCCCCGTTGGGGCCGGGGAGGTCTCCCCGCGCTGTGCAGGGTCGGAAGGACTCGGGCGATGGGGAATGAGGCGGCCGTGGCTGCGGGCTCGGCGGAGCTTCCAGCTGCGGTGCGCAGGGCCGGAGGAGCCGAGGAGCCCAGGTTCGGACTCGCCTCCTTCAGTAGCGTTAGAACTTGGATGTTCGGAATGCCCTCTTCTGCGGCCCAGGGATGCCTTTTCTTCCCCTTTTTCCGATGGTGCTTTCGCCCAGTCCTGCGTGCCCGGGGCGGGATGCTGGCCCGAAAAACAGACCTCCTGAATCCGACGCTCACTCCGGCTAACACGGTATCGATAATCGGCAATAACCCCACCCGGGGTTGCGGGAGGCAGTGATGCTCCTCTGCGTGTTGGCGGACGCCCTCCCGTTCTCCAGGATTCCTTCCGAAGCCCTTAAAGTGTAGGCTTTTTTTTTTTTAAGCTAGTGACATGTCAGTCAGGCAAGAAAACCCAAGTTTTTGACATCCTGGATCTGGTTACCTCGTTTTTAGTATAAATTATATATACTACTATATGGTGACGAGTTGGATGTCCGGATTCTTCTGCCTCTCTCCCTGTGCCTTCTAAACGTGCTTTATGCCATGGAGTTACTTCAATTGAAAATGAACACAATTCTACTTTAGGAACTTGCCGAGAATCTCATTATGTCCCATGAGATAATGGCACCCTGATGTGTTGGGAAATGACTGGAAATGAGAACCTCTATATTTTTCGGGGACACTACAAAAAAAGAATTTTAGAAAACGTTGTGAGGTATTTTTTTGTTCTAAAGAAAATTCATATTAAATCCCTAGGAGCTAAAGAGATTTACAAATTCACGGTCAAATGTTACTTCATTGTTTCACCTTAGTGAATTTTTGTGCTCTTAGTTAAAAACTAGTTTAAATGTAAAACCAGCCGTATGTGTGTGTGTGTGAATAAAATTTTCCTTAAGTATGTAGCAGTAAGACTTTTTTTCTTTTCCGTCTAATCCAACCTTTTATTCTTCTGGTTTGTAGAGCTGTTAATTTGTTTTGTATTAAGATAGTGTGCTCTCCACACACCATATTTATGGTAAGGGGTTCAGTAAATATTTGTTCTTGATGATCACAATACAAATATTTACATAGTACTTTGGCCTTAATTCTAGAGCAACGCAGTTGGAATTTCACTTCTGAATTCCAGATACCTATTGTGTTGCTTTCTGATTGGAGAACTTGACCCTATCTTCCTTGAAAAGTTACGTCTGACCTAGTTTTATTTTGCTGTTGGTTTACCCTTTTTTCCTCCAGAGTTCATCATTCACTCTTTAAATAGGAGTGTAAGATACCAATTCTTCTGAGAACCTTCAATTCCGTCTTCCACGCTAGGTTTTTTTTTTAAAGACATATGTGGCTTAATAGGGTAGGATCCCCAAATAGAGGGCACTGTAATGCAATTGAGCCTATCCTGTTAGAGCATGTGCTTTGGCCTTGTGGGAGGGGGAAGGGAATGGGACAGGAGGGTTTTATTTTAAGAATGATGAACATTAATAATGCACTTTCAGCCAATAAACATTTATTAAGCACCTATCATGGGCCAGGCACTGTGCTAAATTCTGGGGACAGAAAGAAACGTAAAATCCTCCGTGCTCTCAAGGATTCACAGTGTAATTCGGCAGACAAAAAACAACTGTATATAAAATAAGTTAGAGACAATCAGCAGAGGGAAGGCATTTCCTCTTTCTAGGTATGAGGAAAAGTTTGCTGTGGAAGGTGGGATTTCACCCGAGACTTAACAGAAGCCTGAAAAGCCAGGAAAGCCAGGAGACAAGTAAGGGAGAGCATCTCAGATGTGAAGGACAGCCAGAGTCCAGAAATGGAGAATCCTGTACAGGAACAGTAAATGGGTCATTGTCACTGGATCAAAGAGCACTGTGGGGGATGGGGAGGTGTGGAATTGAGGGGATACAGGCCTTGGTCCCTCTAGCAGTATACTATCTAGAACCTTAGGACTTGCAGCATTTCAAATAAGGACTCTGGCTAAACTGTCTTGCTCAGAGATGGTAGGCAGGATGCTGCTTGGTGTACAAGGCACTTGCAGGAAGCTTTGTGACTCAGTAGATGAGAGTGTTGGGTCTAGCGCTGGGAAGTCTTCCTGAGCTCAGACCCTACCTCAGACTGCTTATCTTGGTGTCACTTAACCCTGTTTGTCTTCGTTTCCTCAGCTGTAAAATGAGCTAGAAAAGTAAACGGCAAGCCCTCCAGGTTCTTGGCCAAGAAAACCTCAAACAGGGTCACAAAGAGTAAGACTCAACCAAGAAACAACCACATAGAGGGTACCTTGTTGGACAACAGCACCACTGCTTACAATAGTAATCATTTATATAGCTAGCTATCTTACCTAGATATTACATGTCATGTAATAGTATGCTAGTATGATAATAAATATAATAACAGCTAGTACTTGTTTAGTGCTTACTATGAGCCAGGCACTTTGCTAGGTGCCTTACAAATGCTATTTCATCTGATCCTCACAAGAACCCTGCCAGCTTGAGGAAGTTGTAGCAATGAGGTTGAATAAGTCACAGGAGGTCACACAGCCAGTAAGTGCCCTAGGTTGGATTTCTGGAGTCAGATCTTCCTGGGTCTATCCACCATGATACCCAGTATCTAAATAGATGCTCTCTGTTGCTGCTGATGTCTCATCTGCAAACAGTGCATGTTGCATTACCTTTCATTTCATACTTTTTTTCCCCTTAGTATCCAACCATAATCTACAGTCTTTGTTATTTACTGCTTACTCCACCATCTTAGCTCCCAGAAGTGGTCAGTATTCATTTCTGTAAAACTTTGAGTTCCAAATTTTTTCCCCTCCCTTCCCCGTATCCCCAAATCAGCAGGCAATGTGAAACAGACTATACATGCACAATCATGCCAAACATACTTCCACATTAGTTGTTTTGTGAAAGAAGAATCAGGAAAAAAAGGAAAACAAGGAAAACAAAAAAACAAAAAAAGTGCAAATAGTATGTTGGGATATGCATTCAGACTCCATCGTTGTTTCTCTGAATGTGGTAGGCATTTTCCATAATGAGTATTTTGTAATTCTTTTGGATGTTGCATTGCTGAAAAGAGCTAAGTCTATAAAAGTAACTGCATAATGTTGTTGCTGTATATAGTGTTCTTTGGGTTTTTGGTCATTTCGTTTAGCACCAGTTCATGTAAGTCTTTCCTGGTATTTCTGAAACCCTCCTGCTCATCATGTCTTATGGAACAATAGTATTCCATTACATTCATATATCAAACTTGTTTGACCATTCCACAATGGATGGGTATTCCCTCAATTTCCGATTCTTGGCCACCACAAAAGATCTGCTAAAGTATTTTTGTACATGAGTCCTTTTCCCTTTCTTATGATCTCTTTGGGATACAGACCTAGTAATGGCATTGCTGTATGCACACTTTTATAGCCCCTTGGGCATGATTCCAAATTGCTCTCCAGAATGGTTGGATCAGTTCACAACTCCAGGAATAATGCATTAGTGTCCCAATTTTCCCACATCTTCTCCAACCTTTATCTATATAAACATGTGGTTTTATAAGTTAACATGAGGCCTTTAGGGATGCTGTGGTAGTACTTAGTGGCCCCATTTCTGAACCTTACCCTAGTAATAGACTTCCAGAAACTTATAAGGAACCAAATAAAAATTAATGACTCTGCGAGAAACAAAGCAATCTTAGGACAAAGACAAAATGTTGAGAAAATAGAAGAAAATATGAGGTGTCTCGTCAAATGCAACTGATCTAGAAAAAAAACATGGAGAGATCATCTAAAACCATGAAATCCATGCTCAAAAAATGGCCTAGACATATTTCAAGAAATTGTAAAAGAAAACTTCTGAGCTCTCTTAAAACCAGAGGTCAAGGTGAAAATAGAATCCATTGATCATCCCCTGAAAGAAACCTCAAAATAAAAACAAGAAATAGAAGATCCAAAATTCAGAGCTTCCTGGTCAAAGAAAATATTTTTAGCAAGTAATCAGAAAGAAAAATATTCCGGTCCCAAGGAGTCGCCATCAGGAGGATGCACAATCGGGCTGGCAGGTCTTGGAGAGAGCATGTTGTTGTTCTTATGGCTGGTGTTACTCAGCTGTTTCACTTGTGTGTGACTCTTCCCATCTGAGGATTTATTGGCAAAGATACTGGAGCGGTTTGCCATTCCCTTATGCAGCTCATTATGGAAATAAGGAAACTGAGACAAATGGTTAAGTGACTTGTCCAAGTGTGTGAGGACAGTTTTGAACTCAGGTCCTTCTGGTTCCAGGGCCAACAGTCTTTTCCACTACACCACCTAGCTGCCTTGCAAGTTATTAATAATCCTATGATAGAATGCTGCAAATCACTAATAACAGGAGGAATGCACATCAAAACAACATTGAGGTTTTACAAAAAATAAAAATAGTTAATGCTGGAAGAATTGCGTCAAGATAGGCACACTAGTACATTTTTGCTGGAACTGTGTAACCATTTTGGAAAGAAATTTGGAATTATTGCAAACAAAGTGGCAAAAATATCTATACTCTTTGACCTAGAGGTTCCATCACTTATCTTTAGGAGACAATTGATAAGATATCTCCATATACACTAAAATATTTATAGGGGCATTTTTTGTGGTAGCAAAGAATTGGAAATAAATAGATGCCCATTGACTGTATTAAAAAACGCTAATTGTTGTTGACTCATTTCAGTCATGTCTGGCTCTTCACAACGATATTTGGGTTTCTTGGGAAAGACCCTGGAGTAGTTTGCCATTTCCTTCTTCAACTAATTTTACAGATGAATTAACTGAGGAAAACAGGGATAAGTGACTGACCTAGGGTTACAAAGCCAGTAAGTATGTGTGGCTGGGTCAGAATCCTCAGTGACTGGAGAACAATTAAGGGAATTGAGGTACATGAATGTGATGCAATAATTCAGTGCTGTAAGAAACAACAAAAATGAGGAATACAGAGAAACATGGAAAAATCTACATAAACTGATAAAGAATTAAGAAAGCTAAGAAAACAGTATACACAATGACTATAACAATATGAGCAGAAAGAAAAATCACAAATGAGGTCAGAAGTGAATTGGCTTGAAAGAAGAGAAGACAACCCCATCCCTTTGCAGAGATGAGAGGGCCACAAATACTATATTTTGCACTTACTTTCAAACTTTTTGATATATTGTTCAGTTGTCATTTTGCTCTTCTGTTTTCCTTTTTTGAGTTTAAATATCTATTTGTTATATGAGATGGCAGTCTGGGAGAGGGAGGGATACTGAGGGAGAAATGATGATGATATTGAAAAAGACATCAATAAAAACTTGTTTAAAAAAAATAAAAGAGAAGAAAAAATCTGAATGATATAGTTGAAGGGGTGTGGCATTCAAAATGTTCCAGAGGCATAGTTTCTGTGAAACTGAATCATGTTATTGCCAGCATTTTTAATAAAAGGCCAGGAGTACTCTGGAATGCCAAAGACAGTCATAGGAGGTGGGCTCCCATCTTATGTGTCCTTTGGAAAAGGAGTGTACTTGAGGGTGGCAATCAATTGATTCACAATTAATGAAAGGTGGACTCTACAAAGAGAAGAGAACTTACTCCACTGAGGGCCTGAGAGTCACTCTTGGACAGAGAGACGATCGTTATACATCTCATAGGAGGTAGAAACAGCCCAATGGAGGAAAAACTCCTCCACTAATATTTTTCAAGCAAGCTTTATTAGCTGGTTGGTTCCCCAGGGGCTGAATGAATGACAGTGCTCCATCATAGGAAGGGATAAATTTTTAGGGAATACTAAAAATCCGTTTGGACCAACCCATAGTCCCGTAAGTTTATCAAATCTACACCCTTTTTTTTTGGAGTTTTTCCTGCCTTATAATGAGCATCCTTTCCGGGGATGTAGCTCTTTCTTCTTTTGTTAGGCTAAGAAATTCAGGCAGCTTTTCAAGGCAATATGAAAATGATAAGGCTTTGCTTATGGAGCAAAGTGAAAGTTCTATAGCACTTGTGGTATGGGAGCCTCCCCATCACAAAATAGGGGGATTAAAGTTGCAGTTTTAGCAGCTTGGTCAGTTAAGTCATTTTCACAGGCATAAATGCTATTTTCTCATTTGTGCCTTGGAATTTTAGTTACTGCTGTGGTCTAGGGAAGGAGTACACAATCTGATAGGAAATCCATTTCTGATTCTTAATGGGCTGTCCTGAGAAGGTGAGGAAGCCCCTAGGTGAGGAAGCCCCAAAAAAATGCTGAAGAAAATAACACCTTGAAAAATAGGCTGACTCAATTGGCAAAAGAGGTTCACAAAGCCAATCAGGAGAATGCTTTCAAAAGCAGAATTAGCCAAATGGAAAAGGAGGTTCAAAAGCTCACTAAAGAAAACAGTTCTTTCAAAATTAGAACGGAACAGATGGAAGTTAATGACTTTATGAGAAACCAAGAAATCACAAAACAAAACCAAAAGAATAGATAATGTGAAATATCTCATTGGAAAAACAACTGACCTGGAAAATAGATCCAGGAGACACAACTTAAAAATTTTGGGACTACCTGAAAGTCATGATCAAAAAAAGAGCCTAGACATCATCTTACATGAAATTATCAGGGAAAACTGGCCTGATATTCTAGAACCAGAGGGCAAAATAATTATTCAAGGAATCCACCAATCACTGCCTGAAAGAGATCCAAAAAGGGAAACTCCTAGAAACATTGTGGCCAAATTCCAGAGTTCCCAGGTCAAGGAGAAAATACTGCATGCAGCTAGAAAGAAACAATTCCAGTATCGTGGAAATAAAACCAGGATAACACAAGATCTAGCAGCTTCTACATTAAGGGATCGAAGGGCGTGGAATAGGATATTCCTGGAGTCAAAGGAACTAGGACTAAAACCAAGAAAAACCTACCCAGTAAGACTGAGTATAACACTTCAGGGGAAAAAATGGCTTGTCAGTGAAATAGAGGACTTCCAAGCATTCCTGATGAAAAGACCAGAGCTGAAAAGAAAATTTGACTTTCAAACACAAGAATGAAAAGAAGCATGAAAAAAAGGTAAACAGTAAAGAGAAGTCATAAGGGACTTACTAAAGTTGAACTGTTTACATTCCTACATGGAAAGACAATATTTGTAACTCTTTAAACTTTTCAATATCTGACTAGTTGGTGGGATCACACACACACACACACAGAACACAGAGTGAACTGAATAGGATGGAATCATATCTTAAAAAAATGAAGTTAAGCGGTGAGAGAGAAATGTTTTGGGAGGAGAGAGGGAGAAATGGAATGGGGCAAATTTTCCCAGATAGAAGAGGCAGGTAGAAAACTTTTTAGTGGAGGGAAAAGGAAGGGAGCTGAGAGAAAAACATGAAATTTACTCTCATCAAATTCGCCTAAAGGAAGGAATAAAATGCACACTCATTTTGGTATGAAAACCTATCTTACAATACAGGAAAGTGGGGGAGAAGGAGATAAGCAGGGAGGCAGGGATGATGGAAGGGAGGGCAATGGGAGAAGGGAGCGATTTGAAGTCAACACTCGGGGAGGGACAGGATCAAAAGAGAGAATAGAAGCGATGGGGGTCAGGATAGGATGGAGGGAAATATAGTTAGTCTTATACAACATGACTATTATGGAAGTCATTTGCAAAACTACACAGATATGGCCTATATTGATTTGCCTGCCTTCTCGAAGGGAATGGGTGGGGAGAGAGGGATGGGGAGAAGTTGGAACTCAAAGCTTTGGGAACAACTGTTGAGTATTGTTCTTGCTACTAGGAAATAAGAAATACAGGTAATGGGGAATAGAAAGTTATCTGGCCCTACAGGACAAAAGAGAGGATGGGGACAAGAGAAGGGAAGGATGATAGAAGAGAGGGCAGATTGGTGATAGGGGAAACTAGAATGCCTGGCGTATTGGGGAGGGGGGAAGGGACAAATGGAGCAAATTTGGAACCCAAAATTTTGTGAAAATGAATGTCAAAAGTTGAAATAAATAAATAAATAAAGCCCCTGGGGGCACTGAGCAGCTGATCCTTCCCTCAGCCCTGTGTGGAGGCCCTGCCCCCACCTAATGCTCCTGTAGGAATTAGCAGCTTATCTGAATCTCAGACCCTAGTGTTGGCTTGGTGGAACTGGAGGCCAGGTAGACATGGAGAGGAAAAACTCACAGATTCAGGGCAAAAAAGTTTCTTGTTGCTCCCAGACCAGTGTACATGCTTGATTGTGCCACCATAGAGGAACTGAGATCTTACAGATCCCCAGTGTATACCCTACTCTTGACAAAGGACCCAAAAGTCAAGCAACTGGTTGGGAAAATACCCAAAAAAGGGAAAAAAAAAATAAGACCTTATAGAAGGTTACCTTCTTGGTGAACAGATATCTTCTCCCATTCTTCTAGATTAGGAAGAACAATGCTTACCATCGGGGAAAGACATAAAAGTCAAGGCTTCCATATCCCAAACATCCAAAATAAATATTCAGTGGTCTCAGGTCATGGAAGAGCTTAAAAATGATTTTGAAAATCAAGTAAGAGAGGTAGAGGAAAAACTGGAAAGAGAAATGAAAGAGATGCAAGAAAAGCATGAAAAGTAGGTCAACAACTTGCTAAAGGAGACCCAAAAAAATGCTGAAGAAAATAACACCTTTAAAAATAGACTCACTCAATTGGCAAAAGAGGTTCAAAAAGCCAATGAGGAGAAGAATGCTTTAAAAAGCAGAATTAGCCAAATGGGAAAGGAGCTCACTGAAGCTCACTGAAGAAAAAGGTCATTGAAGAAAAGAGTTCTTTAAAAATTAGAATGGAACAGATGGAGGCTAATAACTTTAGGAGAAACCAAGAAATCACAAAACAAAACCAAAAGAATGAAAAAATGGAAGATAATGTGAAATATCTCATTGGAAAAACAACTGACCTCAAGAATAGATCCAGGAAAGACAATTAAAAAATTGTGGGACTACCTGAAAGCCATGGCCTAGATATCATCATCTTTCATGAAATTATCGAGGAAAACGGCCCTGTTATTCTAGAACCAAAGGGTAAAATAAATATTGAAAGAATCCACCAATCATCTTCTGAAAGAGATCTGAAAAGAGAAACTCCTAGGAACATTTTAGCCAAATTCCAGAGTTACCAGATCGAGGAGAAAATATTACAAGCACCTAGAAAGAAACAATTTGAGTATTGTGGAAATACAAGCAGGATAACACAAGATCTAGCAGCTTCTACATTAAGAGACTGACAGGCTTAGAATATGATATTTCAGAAGTCAAAGGCACTAGGACTAACCAAGAATCACCTACCCAGCAAAACTGAGTAAAATACTTCAGGGGAAAAAATGATCTTTCAATGAAATAGAGGACTTTCAAGCATTCTTGATGGAAAGACCAGAGCTGAAAAAAGAAAATTTGATTTTCGACAACACAAGAATCAAGAGAAGCATGAAAGGTAAATAGGAAAGAGAAACCATAAGGGACTTACTAAAGTTGAACTGCTTACATTCCTACATGGAAAGACAATATTTGTAACTCTTGAAACTTTTTTTCAGTATGTTAGCAGTTGGTGGGATTACATACACACATACACACATACACACACACACACACACACACACACACACATACACAGAGAGAGAGAGAGAGCAAGCGCACAGGGTGAGTTGAATAGGAAAGGATCATATCTAAAAAAATGAAATTAAGGGATGAGAGAGGAATATATTGGGAGGAGAAAGGGAGAAATGGAATGGGGTAAATTATCTCTCATAAAAGAGGCAAGAAAAGGACTTTTCAATGGAGGGAAAAAAGGGGTAGGTGAGAGGGAAAATGTGAAGCTTACTCTCATCACATTTGACTCAAGCAAGGTATAAAATGCACACTCATTTTGGTATGAAAACCTATCTTAAAATACATGATAGTAGGGGAGAAGGGGATAAGCAGTGTGGAGGGGATGATGGAAGGGAGGGTAATGGGAGGAGGGAGTAATTAGAAGTCAACACTCTTGGGCAGGAGCCAGGTCAAAAGAGAGAATAGAAGAAATGGGGAGCAGGGTAGGATGGAGGGAAATATAGTTACTTTTACATAACATGACTATTATGGAAGTCATTTGCAAAAGTACACATATATAGCCTATATTGAATTGCTTGCTTTCCCAATGGGGATGGGTGGGAAGGGAGGAAGGAGAAGAAGTTGGAACTGAAAGTTTTAGGAACAACTGCTGAATATTGTTCCAGCATACAAATGGGAAACAAGAAATATAGGTAATGGGGTATAGATATTTATCTTGCCCTACACGTCAAAAGAGAAGATGGGAATAAAGGAAGGGAGGGATGTTAGAAGGGAGGGAACATTGGTAGTAGGGGTAATTAGACTGCTCAGCGTTGTCGGGTGGGGGGGACGGGAGAGATGGGGAGAAAATTTGGAACTCAAAATTTTGTGAAAATGAATGTTGAAAACTTAAAATAAATTTTAAAAAAAAGAATCCACTCATAACCTCCTGCAAGAGATCCAAAATTGAAAATACCTGGGAATACTATAGCCAAATTCCAGAATTATCAGGTCAAGGAGAAAATACTGCAAGTAGTCAGAAGAAAACAATTCAAATATTGTGGAACCACAATCAGGATCGTGCAGGACCTTGAAGTTTCCACATGAAAAGATCTGAGGGCTTGAAATATGTTATTCCATAAGCAAAGGAGCCTGTATTACAACCAAGAATCAACAACCAAACAAAACTAAGCATAATCTTTCAGGCAAGGAGATGGATATTCAATGAAATACAGGACTTTCCAGCTTTCCCAATTATAAGATCAGAACTCAAGGGAAATTTTCATCTTCAAATACAAGACTCAAGAGAGGCATAAATGGGTAAACAGGAAAGGAAAGGGAAAAAATGTTACTCAATAAACTGTTTACATACACGGGAAGATAATACTTGTAACTTTTGAGAATAGTATCATTATTAGAACATTTAAAAGGCATATACATAAACAGAGGGTCCGGGTATAAATTAAGTGATGTGATGATTAAAAAAACTAATTAAGGGGGGAGAAGGGATTGTAATGGGAGTGGAGGAAAAGAGTAGACAGAAGAGGTCAGCTTACGTTAAATAAAGAGACACAAAAACATATTACAGTAGAAGTAAAGAAGGCAGGGGGGAGAGAAGAACATTATTTGAACTTTACTCTCATTAGATGTGGTTCAAGGAAAGAATATCATACTCAGGTATAAAAATCTAACTTGCCCTACAAGCAGTTGGAAAGGAAAGGGGAAATAAAAGGAAGGGAGGGATAGAAAGAAGAGAAGAAGTAACAAGGGAAAAGGAATAGAAGAGAGGGCTGACAAAAGGATGGTAAGATTGAGGGAGGTAGTGAGCAAAATTAAAACTTTTGAGAAGGGAAAGGGAGATAGGAGAAATAAAAGCATAAACAATGAACTCCCTAGGAAAAAATCTCCAGGATGACATGGATTTACTTTGCAAATGCTATCAAACATTTAAAGAACAACCAATTCCAATATTATATAGACTAGATAGACCACTTCAGAAAAGAAGTGGAGTCCTACAAAATTATTTTTGACACAAATATGGTACTGAAACCTAAGGCAGGAAGAGTCACAACAGAGAAAGCAAATTCTAGACCAATTTCCCTAATGAATATAGATGCAAAAATTTTAAATAAAATATTAGCAAAACCACTACAGCAACTTATCATGAGAAAAATAAACTCTGACAAGGTAGGATTTATACCAGAAATGCAGGACTGCTTCAATATTAGGAAAACTATTAGTGTAATTGATTATATCAACAACAAAACTAACAGAAACCATATGATTGTCTCAATAGATGCAGAAAAAGCTTTTGACAAAATATAACACACATTGCTATTAAAAACATTAGTGAGCACAGGAATAAATGAAGCCTTTCTTTAAAATGTTAAGTAGCATCAGTAAGCATTATATGTAATGGGGATAAACGAATTTACTAGCATTTTCATTAAGACATGCAACAAAGATGTCCATTATCACCACTGTTATTCAATATGGTACAAGAAACATTAGCTTTAGCAAAAAGAAAAAAACCTGAAAGAATTAGAATAGGCAAAGAAGAAATTAAGTTATCACTCTTTGCAGATGCCATGATGATACATACTGAGAGAATCCTAGAGAGTCAAGTAAAAAACTACATGAAATAATAGAAAACTTTGGCAAAGTTGAAGGATATAAAATAAACACACATAAAATGACACATCTATATGTTACTACCAACCCCAACAGCAATAGATACAAAGAGAAATTCTATTTAAAGTTACTGCAGACACTATAAAATATGTGGGAGTCTACCTGCCAATACTAACCCAGAACCATGAACACAATTACAAAACACTTTTCACACAAATAAATACAGAACTAAATAACTGGAAAAACATCAGTTGCTCATGGGTAGGCCAAGTTAACATAGTAAAAATGGTAACTCTACCTCAATTTACTTATCCATTGACAAACCAATAAAACTAACAAAACATTACTTTATAGAGTTAGAAAAAATATCATAATTCATTGAGAACAAAAGTTCTAGAATATCAAGGGAATTAATGAAATCCCCTTTCACTGCTGCCATACTATTTCTAGCTAAAATATCATTTTGTGACCACTGAAGCAAAGTCTAGCAACAACTAACGGGATTCTGTATTTTGTGTAGCTTTTAGAGTGTTCAAGTATTAAACCTGGCTTCAAACTTTACAAAAATAAGGCTCTGGAAAAGCCTTCTTCATAGGGCCATAGATCTAGAGTTAGAGTGAACTTTCAAGGTCCTCTAGTCCAGTGGTGTCAAATTGGAGTAGAAAAGTGGGGAAGGGGTGGTGCAGAGGAGCACTAAACTATACATAAGGATCCCTCTGTGAAGAGTTTAACTTAGAAAACAACATACAAACATTATCTCTGTGTTATTGTATTTTATCTACTTTGCAATTCCATTTTCATCGGGTTTGAGTTGGTCTTGAGAGTGTTGAGAGTCTCAGGAAGCCAGGTGTTTGACTCCTCTGTCTAGTCCAACCCCTTCATATTAGATAGAGAAACTGAGACCCAGAGGGTGAGTTGCCCAAGATCACACATGGTAAGCACTATTTCTTACTGGTACATTCAAAAGTCATTTACTTTAGCTGTAGAGGAAAAGGGATGAAGGCTGCCTCAAGAAAACCCCAGGCAAAATAGTCACATCTCTTTATGTTACTATTGCCTAACTCAGAGTATGACCTGGAGTGGACTGAGGCAATCCTCAAACCATATAATTCCTCTCAGACAGAACTGTCATCTTTGTAGTCTTGTCCATGTGGAATCAGAGACCAGAGGAGAGAAATGTCTATTGCTACTGCATCTTCTTCCTACACCCCGAGCATCCCCACCAACATGGACCTTATTTTAGTTCCAGATGTGGACTTTTAATGGAGACATTTATTTGACTGTCCCATTCATCCAGTTTTGTGGGGTTCCATGAATCCCAGATCCCCTGAAGGCAGGTGACCATGGAAATTTCCTCCCCTCTTCACTCATTTTCCCTCTGCCATCAGAAAGTATTAAGCCATCTCTTTTGGTCTTTCCAAAGAAGATTGTCTCACACCGTAACCCTGGAGTCATTTTGCATTCCTCCCTTCCCCACCTTCACATATCAAATCAGTCATGAAGTCCTTTGGATCATATTTCTATAACAGTCTCTTGTGAATGCCACCCTTCCTCTCTACTAATACAATTATCACACAATAGCTCCAAAGCTATCCTCTCTTGACAGCATTTCTAGTCCATCCCATATGTATCTTGAATTTTAGCCCCTATAGTTCCTCCAAGTGTCTCACGGTATGTATGATTCCAGCTTGGATAGGGACAACCATTAGTCCTCTGAATCTTAGAGAATTTCCTAAAGGACTGAGAAATTACATGACTGTAATTACAGTGTTACATAAGTAGTGATGGCATCAAGAGAAGAATTGAGGCCAAGGCTTCAAGGCCATCTTTCTTATTCATTACATCATGCTGCTTTTCATTCTGCCTAAAGCAGATTTCATTAGCCAGATCTTTATGGTTTTGCTCTTGATAATAAATTTGCTTCAATGATGCCATCAATGATGATAATAAAAGATGATGTAAATTACTTGGCATTTTAATGTTCATGAAACACATATAGCATCTAATTTTCCCTTCAAAAGTGTCTGTCACTATTTAATAAAAAAGTTGGGATGTTATCTTATTTTCTCTAGATAAAAATCCCTATGTACATAAGGCACGTGGACCAAGCTCCACCTGGATCCTGGTGCTGGGTCCCCACGCTCATCTGTGACTTAATGTCTCTTATTCTGATTTTTCTCACACTTGCCCTCACATGTCTCCTTTACCCAAATATTGAATCACTGGCTCAGTTGAGATGAAAGGTATGCTTCTTTTTCCAGTTACAACCGTATGATAGTAGCAGTAGTAGTAGTTGTAGTAGAAGGAGGAGGAGGAAGAGGAGGAGTAGGAGTAAGAGTTAACATTTCAACAACACTTACTTTGGGCCAGTGCTATGCACGTTAAAATCATTATCTCATTTGATCCTCACATTAGCCCTGCAAAGTAGATGCTATTATTATTCCTATTTTAGTGATGGGGAAACTGAGGCAAACAGAGTTGAAATGACTTGTTAGGGATACACACTCAGTAAGTATCTGAGACCAGATCTGAACTTGAATCTTCCTAACTGCAGCTCCAGGACTCTGTCAACTGTATCACTAAAAGCTACATCCTGCTCCCTTCCATTGTTTATTTTTTAAACTACAAATAAAGCATAGAAAGATATACATGAACTGACACAGACTGAATTAAGCAGCCCCAAGAAAACAACATACACAATGACTACAGATATGTTAGCAGAAAGGATAATTATATATAAAACCAATTCTGAATGTTGCAAAATTATAAAGAACTTCAAAAATGGCTTGGCAGTAGAGATATGAGAAAATAACCCCACCCTTTGTAGAGATGAAAGGTCCCCAAGTATTGTACATTGCATCTGGTTTCATTTTTTTTGATCAGTTACACTGATTTCTTTTTCCTCTTCTATTTTCCTTTTGATCTTTAAAAAACAGTACACTACTATAATACTACTGCATTGTCTAAGGTCCCTTTTGGCAAAATGTACTTTCTATAATTATGCCTTTTAATTAGGCCTACTTTTGCTTTTGTTTTGTCTGAGATCATAATTTCTACCTCTGCTGTTCTGTCGTTTTTGTTTTTCCTTCTTTCTTTCAGCTCAAGGATAATAGATTCGGCTCTAGCCTCTACTTTAACTCAGCTTGTGTGTTTCTGTCTCAAGTGAGTCTCTTGTAAATAGATTATTGTTGGATTCTAGCTTCTAACCCATTCTGCTATCCACTTCTGTTTTGTTGGGTGAACTCATTCCCTCATTCATCTCAGTCACAGCTAAGACACATGTGTATTTTCTTCCATCCATGCTATTTTCTTCTGTTAATCCTTCATTTTATTTCAGGAATTATTTTAAAGTTGTTTGGAGGGGTAATGGTGGGAGACTTTAGCTGACTTTGCTGCCTGTACTCTGTTATCATGACTCTGCCTCCTGTTTGTTTGTTTTTAATCATGCATTTTCAATCAACTCAAAGGACTATGGAAATACTGCTGTGGAAATGTTGTGGATCTCATATCATATATGCCCTTTCCCCATCATAGCAGGGACTATTCATTTTTAAACATTCTGATCATTTTAAGACTTTAGAAACCAAAACCAAAAACAAAACAATGAATGATCTCTTGAATTATATCTCTAGTAAATAATCTTTCTGTTTTAACCTCAAAAACCTCTAAACAACTAGAGTTTAAAACTGAATAGGCACTGCTATGATGGAAGAAGCACATATATGATCTACAATATTTCTGCTTCCTAAAACACCTGTTAAACTTTATCTGTTGGTCAGTTAGAATTCCATTGCTGCTGTCAGTCAATCCATGGAAAGTAATTGAGTATAAAATTATTTTTACAGTCCTCTGAGTTAACTGAAAATGCATGAATAAAATTAAAAAAACAAACAAACCAGGAAGCAGAGTCAAGATGATGATCAATATTAACTGCAAATGAGTTCCATAAAACAGAAGTGGATAGCAGAATGTACTAGAAGCCAGAATCCAACAATTTGTTCTTTACAGAAGACTCACCTGAAACAGAAAGACACACATGGAGTTAAAATAAAGGGTTGAAGCACAATCTGTCATCCTTCAGCTTAAGTAAAAAGAACAGAGACAGCAATCATGATCTCAGACAAAGCAAAAGCAAAACTAAACTTAATTAAAAGAGATAATTAGGAAACTATATTTTGCTGAAAGAAACCACAGACAATGAGGCATTGTCAAAAATTTTTACAGTAAGTTTCTCTGATAAAGGCTTAATTTCTCAAATATAAGGAAACTTAGATTTATAAAAGTGGGAGCCATTCACCAAGTGATAAATGATCAAAGAACATAAATAGGTCGTTTTCAGAAGACATGAAAACTATCTACTGTTATATCAAAAACTACTCCAAATACTTGCTGATTAGAGAAGTTCACATTACAATTCTGAGGTACCACACCTCACACCTATCAGGAATGACAAATGGTGGAGAGGATGAGGAAAAACAGGCACAATGACACGACTGTTCATCATTTGTTCTTGAAGAGAACATCAACATGACATCATGCCCACAAATTGGATTTAAGAACTATGCTTTAGGAAAATGACTGAAGGAGACCTGGTGCAGGCAGATGAACCAGGAGAGGACTGCAATAGTCCAGGCAAAGTGAGATGAGGGCCTGCACAAGAGGGCCTGTAACAATATCAAAGGAGACACGAGAGCACATTTAAGAGAATGGTGAAAACATGGAAGTGAAAGACTTTGGCAACAGAATGGATCTGAGAGGTAAGAGATCATAAGAAGTCAAGGACAACACCTAGACTGTGTCTCTGGGGGTTTAGAAGGATAGTGCTGTCCTTGCCAGCAACAGAACTGATAGAACAGTGCAATATTAAGGGGGATAAAAATGAGTTTTGGACATGTTGAGTTAAAGATGTCCTTAGGATACATCAGATGTAAGGCTGCAAGTCAGCAGAGAAGTCAGCATTGAAAAACTAGATTTGAAAATCATTAGCACAGAGAGACCTGAATCAATGGCAGCTGAAGAGCTCATGGAGCAAAATGGTATATAGGGAAAAAGTTCAAAACTGTAACTTGTGCACTGTGGAACACTCAAGATAGGCAGATGTGACTTGGATGATGAATCAGCAAAGGAGACTGAGAGAGGAGTGGTCAGATAAGCAGAAGGATAACCAGAAGGGAACAGAAAATTTAGAGAGGAGACTGTCAAAGAGAAGATGAAGATCAACAATGTCAAAGGCTGCTGGAGAAAGGTCGAAAAGGATGAGGACTGAGGGAAAAAACATTTGCATCTGGCTATGAGGAGGACACTGATTTCCTCAGAGAGTAGTTTCAGTTGAATGATGAGGTCATAAATTAGATGTCGAAAGTGAGAGGAAAAATGGGGGCATCTACTGCAGATCAAGCAGTAGAGATATAAAAGGCAAGATAGACATGGGATTAGTTAGATGGGATGAAAGGATCAAGTGAAGGGTTTTTTGTGGATGGGGGAGAAAATGAGAATGTTTGTAGGTGGAAAGAGTTTGAAAATAAGTGAGAGAGGGGGCATGATAGAGGGTAAAACCTGCTGGAGGAGATGGAATGGGCAGAAATAATTTTTCCAGATAGAGAGGTTTGCTTTGTCAAGAACAGACAAATTCTGCCTGTGAGAGATAGGTGAAGGTTGAGGTAATGGCAGAAGGCATATGAGTATTATTAGATGAGGAGGAAGAAGAGGAGGGAGCTCTCAGTGAACAGCCTATTTTTTCTATAGTTGTGTAGATGGAAGAAATGCCATGGGAGGCTTGATAAAGTCAATGAATTTAAAAAGTGCAAAACTATTGCCAGTGGTAGCGAAGGTGCAATTGAGATGGAGTCTAACAACATAGCATGGGAAATTTGAATGATACAGTGAGAACAACTGATTTTTCTCCACTTTTATACAACAGAATATGTGTAGAAGACAAGGCTCAGGCTTGACAGGGCACAATCAGAGGATACAAGGAAGGGACAAAGGACTTGACAAGAGGACACAGTAGGGATGGACTGGCTTCCCAAGGGCTCAAGAAAGTGAAAGAAGAGGAGTGGCCTCTGAGGAGAACTCTGAGGGGCTGAGGGATCAGAGGTCACATTGTGGGTGAAAAGCAAGGTTTGATATTGGAAGGCAGAGGAGAGAGAGAGAAGAAAAGCCTACTGTCTGTGACCACAGAAGGGAATCTTAGAATTCGTGAACATGGAAGTGGTACCTTTGTGGCTGATGACAACATCAAGAGTATGACCATATCTGTGTGTGGATGAGATGAGTCAGAGAAGTAGGTCATGGATAATGAGGAAGTTGAGGAGAAGTGAAAGGTTAGGAGTATGTGGAAAGTCCCTTAGTAGGAGAGCAAGAGTTTCCAAGTAAAAAGACTGTGACACCAAGCTTATTAAGGACAGAAAGAAAGCATCTTGTCAACAAGCAGACAATAGGTACTAGAATTTTGATGGGCTGGCAGATATGGACTGAGTGAAGCTCAAAGCCAGACAGGTAACTGAATCCCCTTGGTAGACAGAGAACCTGGAAATGGGGAACAAGAAGTTTTCCATCTCCCCAACTTGGACCATGAGTCAGAAGTCAATTAAGGAGGAGGGGGAATAAAAGTCAAGCCAGTGCTAGAAAGGGTGGCCAGGGAAGCTGTGCTATCAACAAGAATCTCAGGGAGAACCAGAAGATGGAAGGAGTGGGAAAAGAAAGGATCTAAGATGAAATCAAATTTGTTATCTATTGAAGAGACTCTCCAGAGAACACAAATGAAAGGATGATTAGGTTTAGAATAGGACCCTAAGGGCTAGGGGTAGAGAAGGGAGTGCTGGGTTGTGGCAGATGGGAATAACAGAGGCCAGACAAGGTGACAGGGAACAAGTTTTCACTTCTGAGAGCTGTGAGGCTTCAGGATGAGTCCGATACAGCTAATATGACCAGTGGGAGTTGGTTATTCATTAAATGAGAAATGACAAGGAATTTTTCAGTGTCCAGAGTTTTAGGACCCCAGGATATTCCTTTGAAGTCTTTGGCAGATGAAGTTAGGGAGCAAGATATTGGAACAGACGGGGTGATACTCTCCTCCCTACAAGTCAGGAAACCAGACTGGAAACTTAGAGGAATGGTACCCTCTCCCTTCTCCCCAGGAATGGGACTATATGAAGGAACAGTGCTTCTCTTCATAAAGGAGGCCAGAGACCAGGCTAGCTCAGTCATCACTAGAAATAGGTTTATTAAAATCTGAATTTTGAGGGAGCAAACTACAGAGTAACCCTACAAGGTGGTTTGACAACCTGGAAGAATTAGCAAAGAGGCAGATGACGGAAAGTAGTGTAAACAAGAAAAGAAGTAATCTGCATGATGATGGTGGATGGCATGAAGCTAAAGTAGACTTCAGCTTCCATTTCTACGCACAGGTGGTCCCTCAGCTTTGAAAATGAAAACTGAAGATCTTTTGTAACTTTGAAAATAACTAAATTAAGTGTTTTGAATTGTTCTAAGTCCCCAAATACAAAATCTTGTTCCTGACTCTCTCCTGTCTTCAGGCCCATCATCACCCTCCAGGGTGTCCCTAAGTGACCCAACAAGCCCCTACCCCCAAGATGACTCAAATGGGGGTTGTCCTCCCCGACGTGCCATATGCTTCCCCCTCACCCCAAACTTTAACCCCAACCACACCTGGGCTGGGCCTGGACCCCTATCCCTTCCTAACTCCCCAAGTAGTTTCTGGTTCAGGGGCACTGGGGGAGGGGGAGGGGTCTCGCACAAGCAGCTCCTGCAGCTACCTGGATGCGCCTTCTCACCGAGGCTGACACGGGGGAATCTCAGGCTGCAGGGCCTGAGTCTGTGGCTCAGTCTGTGGCTCCAGGGAAGAGCCCAAATGGGGCTAGGCCCCTCTAGCCTGTCCCCCTGGCCCCTTCCACCTAGGCCCTCAAAAGCAAGTCTCACAGCTGGGTGGAGGAGTGGGGGGGCGGCATTGGGGCTCTGGGGCAGGTAGGATGGGAGCAATCACTAATATTATCATGTGGCTGCCAGGGGTGGAGCACCCGGGGCCCAGGGCCAATGAGCTGGACTGTTTCCAGGTAGGGTTTGGAAGAGCCCCTCTCCCACCTGCTGCTGTTGCTAGAGCATCTGGAGCTCAAAGTGTAGGCCTTGTTTTTGTGGCTTGAAGCACCTGTGGCCTTCGACTTGGTGCTGAAGGCCAAGGACTGCACGTGCAGGAGCAAGGAGCTGTGCTCACCTGAGCCCACCTCCCCTCCTGCCCCTCCTGTCCTGGGGCTTTTTCTCAAGCGCAGGCATGTCAAGAATGAAGGATGCCCTGCCCCCAACCCCTCCATTCTCCCCTGACCTCCACCCAACCTCCCCAGGCTCTTCTCCCCCCAGAGGGGGCCGCAGGTGCTGTGCCCCAACCTGGGGCTTTCTGAGTCACACCTGGAGCCCCCAGAGACTTAGACACCAGGTCAGGCCCACCTATGCTTGGAGCCACTAACGCATTTCCCACCCACTCCACCCTCAGTAGGATGACTAAGGCAACTGCCAGATGTTCAAGAAGGTCCATCACCCCTTGCCTTCTCTTAGGACCACTGAATGAACTGTTTTCTTTATTCTCATGTGACCTTTTAGACCTGAGCCCTGTGATCTCTGCAAAGGACCCCTTCCCAACCTTTCCCTCAAAAGCTGGTAACAAACTGCCCCAGTGGGGTTCTTTATGAGGAATGCGTCAAGGCTCTATATGTTCTGGGGTAGGGCTGAATACATTTTCATCCTCATATTCTCAAGAAACTGCATATTTTTAAGATGCACACACACACATTTCAATAAGGTGTAAAAAAGCAATTACATTTTGATACCTTTTTCACCACTGATAGGGTGCTTGTGCTTGGACACCAATTCCAAGATCCCTTTTCTCCCCAGCTTCCAAACACTGTCCCTGACAGTTTTCTGCCCAGCCCAAGGACACTATGCCTGGCAATGACTTCTGAGCCTGCCCCAGTGAAACAAAGGATCTTACCCTATCACAAGAACAAGCTGACCTTTGAAGAAATGCTCTTGTAAAAATAAAACTATCTCATCACCACAGAAATGTCATGTATTAATTCCCAAAGTTGGTCAAGGTATAAACATCAGCTCCCAAAGCCATCCTGCTACAGATGTAAAAAAATATGCCCCTGTGAAATCCTTTCCCCTGGTTTCCAGTAATGAATGACACCTGTGAATAAGGTTGTATGCTATTATCTAATTAGCATATCTGCCAGATAATCCACTAATTTTCCTATATAAGCTTTAGCATCATTCCTGTTAGGTTGAAAGTTCCTTAAGGAATTCAAGTTCTTTATGGAGCTCTGCCCTGCCAAGTTGGCAGAAACCATTGCCAATTTGATTTAAAGAATGCTTGATCACTGAACTTATTTCAGACTACCCTCTCCTGTACTTGAGTCCTTGAGGGGTCCCTGAACATCTTAAACAACATCACCACCATGCAGTAACAGTTTCTCTTGCCAAGACTATGATAAGCTCAATCATATTTTTTCTTTGAAGGTCTTGCTAGTAATTTTTTGTTTTAGCCAGTAAAGTTAAGATTGAACTTCATTTTGGAGAAACATATTGTTCAGGGCTGCTAGATGGTTCAGTGAATAGAATGAGTGGCCTGGAGTCAGAAAGACCCAGAATCAAATCTGCCCTCAGAAATTTACTAGCTCTGTAAACCTGACAGCAAGTCACTTAACGCTGTTTTCCTCAATTTCCTCACCTGTAAAATGATCTGGAGAAGGAATGGCAAACCATTCCAGTATCTCTGACAAAATACATATGTACAAATTGTACAAATATATATTCAAATAGTCACAAAGTCAGAAGTTACCGAAACAACTCAACCATGACAAAAATATCTGATATTCATATTTTGTACAAAGATATGTGGACTTATTTTGTATTACATTACATCATACATTATGTGCAAATACAAGTAAATACTACATGGAAATATATATATGTGTGTGTGTGCATAAACACAAGTTGATAACTAAAAGTAACACCTTTTTTCCACTTGTTCTAGATTACATTTTTCAATTATCTAGTATTTATTTAAATTTTCTCCCACTTTCCCTATTCCTATACCCCTAACACTGGGGAAAAAAAGGCCCTTGTAACAAATGTGCCTAGTCCAGCAAAATAAATTCATGTAATGGCGATGGGGAAGACTATTTTCTTAAAAAGGGATAGAGAGGCTCTTCAATGTGCTTGAACATGGCTCAGGTTAAGTGACTTTCATTGGACAATGCATAAAGAAAAGATTTGAAAGACAGAAAGTATCACAACTGTCCAACTAATAGGTACACTTCACACAGCACTAGTCTGCCTTCCAAGGATGGTGCCAGTCAACATACTTATCAATGATTTTACTGAAGTCATAGTTAGTAATTCTGTCAAACTTGTGGATGACATAATGCTCAGATAGATCACTGACACACTAGGTTCAGAATCAGAAGAAAAGAGATCTTAGAGCAGAACCCTGAGCCTGACAGAATCAGAGGAAAATGAAAAGAGATAAATGTCAAGTTTGATCCTTGTCTTCAGTGTCAACTTCAGAGATACAGCATGTATTCTTATATGGGAAAGGATACCTCCCACGCCTGGCTCTGGAAGTCTTTTTTCCCCCTTCATGGAGGTCTCATGAAATTTTACTTATCTCTAGCTCTATGCTCAGAGTGAATGGCTTCAGGTTGAGTTCCATGGTTACATAAGGGAGGGAGAGAGACGTCCAGGCATTCAACTTGAGGCAACAATTGTCCAGTGCCTCCTGTGTGTGGAGTAGAGGAGCAGTAAGCCATACTGAGTCAAAGACTGTGCTTGGAATCAGGAAGACCTGGTTTTACCTCTGAAACTTACCAGATTTTTGACTATTGTCATGTCACTTGATCTCTCTGATCCTCAGGCAAATACCTAACACAAGTTTGTAGAAAGGATACAATATACATCATTGACATCGTAATGTGGCCTATGATGAATGGAGGAGAAAATTCAAAGTTTGGATAAGATGTGGTCATAGAGCTCCCAATGGAGATTCTTATACCTTCAGAGTCAAAACCAAGCATGGAATATTCAGAGGGCAATAAAGATTCATAACCTCATAACCTATTAAGGTTGGAAGGAACCTTATTTCTTTACTTATCTATTCCAAAGCCTTAATTTTAGGAAAAGAAAACTACAGCCAAGGGAGGGGAAGGGACTTACTCAAGTCTACAAAAATGAATTAGGGGAGATAAGTCTGACTTTTGGAGAGTAGCATTCAATAGATTAGATCCATAGATGGGCCTGAAAGAAAGTTCCTGAAAGCCAGTGCAAAAGGCTTCAATTGGATATGGTGAGAATGAGTCACTATAATGTAGGAAGCGCAGCAATTTGGCTATAACTGCAGGAAAGCTGGGAAAATGTCCCCAGCTTCTCCTTATGTCTTCCAGTCTTTCTAAGCTAATCACAGTAGTCCACATGGGCATATAGCTATGGGTAAGATAGGAGGTGAATGGAATTTATGGGGTACATAATTCAAATATCAGGTAGTCCTGGAGGAATTGTCACTACGGGGCAAGCAAAGTAGTTCCAAAAAAAAACTACTAGACTTGAAAGTTGTTTGCCATGCCAACAAGGAGAAGCTGTGGATCTGACTCATAAAAAGGTTGAAGGTGCTTGGTGGCTATGGTCTACCCTACCAAAGAGCTGTAAACCACTATCCTGCACTGAAATCATCACTAAATAGCTACAATTTACTGAAAAAGCAGCAGAAAAGCAGCATTGGATAATGGCTCATGAGCCATGGTTTTTTGAAAAGAGGCTTACCAAAAGTGTATCTTGAACATGAGGACAGTTTTTAGGGTGCCATGTTTGAGTGAGCCATTTCCTAGGGTACGTGTTTTTGGTTCATTCTATTCTGCAGCATAGCATGATAAAAGCTCAGTGTACATAAGTTGATTGTATTAATATTATATGGTGATTGAGTTGTGTCCTGGATCAAATAGGAGAAAGAAGCTGGCTGGTTTGCTTCCAGGGCATTATGAAGTACTTTTAATGATGCCAAACTAGCTCATGACACAAAAGTCCATTGCTTTATAAGACTGATGTTATCATGGAACAGCATATTATTGGTAGGAACACAATTGTAGGTGGATGACAATGGAGAGATGAATGGCAGAGATGATTAGGTTGCATTATGTTGTCCCTGATGACTCACCCAGAAGATGTAGCATAAAATAAATCATCCAGTAAGGGTATGATTGCCTAAGGTGGTGGGACAGCCAAGTAGTAAGAGAAAAGGATGGCAGACGGATAAGTTCAGTGCCCACAGAGTGTTTAAAGATCTAGGGAAGAACCTACACTGCAGTGGATAGGTCTTCTATGGAGCATATAGGTAGATAATGAATATCCAGCTTCTGAAGTATTTGAGATTTCCAGTTCCAGGAGCCAAGATAGCAGAGTGATCTGTAATTGCTATCACCTTCCCCTTGTTGACCTAGACAAGCCCAGAGAATATCTCCCCAGAAAAATCCTGGAACAGTGGGAGTTGAAGAAGGGATAAACAAACTCTTAGCCCATGAGGCTAGAAAGATTGCTAAGGAGGGTTCCTTTTGCTATAGATGAAGGGGACCAGTGCAGGATCAGAGCAGTCCCAGGCAGCCTCACCTCAACAAACTAGGAGAAGATCCTGAGCCCCAGGGGGATGAAGCCAGCAACTGCCAACACCAGGGCCCCAGGCATGCTTCAGCATCCCAGGGGAATCAGGAAGACACTAGTGCAGATGGGATCATCAACCACTGAGTGTGCCTATGCTCTAGCTCAGCAGAGGAGACCTTCAGTATCCAGACCACCCATCCCCCACACTTAATGAGCTAGTTCCAGGGTAACTGCAAGGAAACCCTGAAAGGCTTCACCTGGCCTCTGCTTTCCAACACCAGCTAGCTCAGCACCAGGTAAGCTGAAGCAGTTTACCTTCAGCTGAAAGAACCAGAGGCCACAACACACAGAGCCTCAAGTTTTAGGCACAGGAACTGTGGGATAGAGTTCCCTGTGCCACAGATGCAGAGATCTACTTTAAAAGCTAGGAAAAGCATTATTATCATGAGTAAGAAGCAAAGCAGAAAAAAAAAAAGGCCATAGAATCTATCTATGGGGACAAGGACCAAAACAGAAATACCAAAGACATCAAACATTGAGACTGTACTCCCATCTAAAACTTCAGAAGGGAATAGGAACTGATCTGAAGCACAAAGAGCCTTCTTGGAAGAGCACAGGAAGGATTTGAAAACCCAAATTAGAGAAATAGAAGAAAAACTGACCAATGACTTCAAAAATAAGAAAAATGAAATCACAGAAGAATTTAAAAGGACAACTGGACAAATGGAAAAGGAAGTACAAAACTGAACTGGAGAAAATAACTCCTTAAAAAGAACAATTAGACAGATGGAAAAGGATATGCAATAGTTAACTAAAGAAAATAATTTGATAAAAAATAGAATCGGGCAAATAGAAGCTAATGAATCTATGAGACATCAAAAATCAGTAAAACGGAATATAAAAAAATGAAAAGATAAGAAGAAAATGTTAAACATCTAATTGGAAAAACAACTGACCTGGAAAACAGATCCAGGAGAGAAAAATCTAATCAGAAGGCCTTGACAATATCATCCAAGAAATCATCAAGGAAAACTGCCCAGAAGTCCTAGGTCCAGAGGGCAAAATAGTCATAGAAAGAATCTACCAATCACTTCCTGAAAGGGACCTCAAACTAAAAACACCAAGGAATAATGTTGCCAAATTCCAGAATTAACAAGTGAAGGAGAAAATACTGTAGGCAGCCAGAAGGAAATCCTTCACATATTGAGGAGCTACAGTCAGGATCACACAGGACCTTGCAGCTTCTACATCATAAGACTGAAGGAACTGGAATATGATATTTCATAAGGCAAAGAGCTGGGACTACAACCAAAGATTTATTACCCAGCAAAGCTGAGCATAATATTTCAGGCAAAGAGATGGAAATTCAATGAAATAAGGGATTTCCAGACCTTCCTGATGAAAAGGCCAGAACTCAGTAGAAAATTCGATCTTCAAGCACAGGTCTCGAGAGAGGCATAAAAAGGTAAATAGGGGAAAACAAAAAACTTATTACACAATATGGGAAAAATGTTGACATCCCTACAAGGGAATATGATACTTGTTAATCTTGAGAATTATATTTTTATTATGAAATATAAAACAGATATACATAGAGGGAGTAGGTATAAATTAAATGATGTGATGATAACAAATGTGACATAAAGGTGAGCAGGGATTGTAACGGGAAATGAGAAAAGGAGGAGCCAGAAAAAAAATAAATTCCACCATTGGAAGAGGCACAAAAATGTATTAAAGTAGAGGGAATGAGGGGAGGGAAATAAGTGTTATTTGAGAGATATTCTCATCTGATTGCATTCAAGGAAGGTACAATAAATTCAGTTAAGAACAGAAGTACAATTAGCAATATAGGCAGGAGAAGGGGAAAGGGGAAAGGGGAAAGAAAAGGGAGGGGAGGCTAAAAGGGAGGGAAGAAGTAGTAAGGGAAAAGGGAATTAAAAGCAAAGGGGGCTGAAAGAAGTGAGGGAAGATTGAAGGAGGTGGTGGTCAAAAACTAAAACTCTATTGTGGAGGGGAAGGGAGAAGGGAGGACTAAAATCATTGAAAAGGGGAAAGGGGATGGCAGAAAAGACACAGATAGTAATCATAATTGTGAATATAAATGGGATGAACTCTTCCATAAAAAGGAGATGTATGAAAATGGATTAAATGGATTAAATGAATGGATTAAAAACCATAATCCAAAAATATGCTGTTTACAAGAAACACATAGGAAATGGGGGGATTCACACAGGGTAAAGGTAAAAGGTTGGAGCAGAATATTCTGTGCTTCAGCTGATGTCAAAAAAGCAAGGGTAGGAATCCTAATCTCTGACAAAACAAAAGCAGAAACATCTTATTAAAAGAGATAAGGAAAGAAATTATATCGTGCTAAAAGTCACCATAGACAATGATGCAATTTCATTAGTAAATATATTAGTTCCAAGTGGTACAGGATCCAAATTCTTAGAGGAGAAGTTAAGGGAGTTACAGGAAGAAATGGACAGCAAAACTATACTGGTGGGGGATCCAAGTTCTCTGAACTTGGTAAATCTAACCTCAATATAAACAAGAAAGAAGTTAAGGAGGTGAATAGAACTCTGGATAAGGCAGATATGATAGATCTCTGGAGAAAACTGAATGGGGATAGAAAGGAATATACCTTTTTCTCAGCAGCACATGGCACACATACAAGAACTGACTATGTACTAGGCCATAGCAACCTCACAATCCAGTGCAGAAAGGCAGAGATGGTCAATGCATCCAGCTCAGATCATAATGCAATAAAACTTACATGTAATCAAAGGCCGTGGAAATATGAACCCAAAGCTAAAAGGAAATTAAACAATCTAATCCTGAAGAATAAGTGGGTTAAACAACAAATTAAAGAAACAATCAAGAATTTCACTGAAGAGAAAGACAATAATGAGATAACTTACAAAATGTTATGGAATACTGTAAAAGCAGTTCTTAGGGGAAGTTTTTTATCTCTGAATGCATATATAAATAAAATAGAGAGAGAGGAGATCAATGAATTGGGCATGCAGCTGAAAAAGCTAGAAAAAGAACAAATTGAAAATCCCCAAGTAAATACCAAATTAGAAATACTTAAAATCAAAGGAGAGATTAATAAAACTGAACTTAAGAAAACTATAGAACTCATAAATAAAACTAAGCGTTGATTTTATTAAAAAAAAAAAGTTGATAAACCTTCCTGTGGTCCATTTATCAAAAAATCAAATCAAAAAAATGAAAGAAGAAAACCAAATTACCAATATCAGAAATGAAAAGGGTGAGCTAACCTCCAATGAGGAGGTAATTAAAACAATTAGAAATTATTTTGTCCAACTGTATGCTCATAAATTCGACAATCTAAATGAGATAGATGATTATTTTAAAAAAATATAAACTGCCCAGATTAACAGAAGAGGAAGTTGAGTACTTAAATAACCCCATCTCAGTAAACAAAATTGAACAAGCCATAAATGAACTCCCTAGGAACAAATCTCCAGGGCCACGTGGATTTACAAGTGAATTCTATCAAACATTTAAAGAACAGTTAATTCCAATGCTATATAGACTACTTGGGAAAATTTCCTAAGAAGGAGCACTACCAAATTCTTTTTATGATACAAATATGGTTCTGATACCTAAACCAGAAAGAGTCAAATCAGAGAAAGAAAATTATAGACCAATTTCTCTAATGAATAAAGATGCAATAATTTTAAATAAGATAATAGCAAAAAGAACACAGAAACTTATCATGAGAATAATATATTATGATCAGGTAAGATTTATAGCAGGAATGCAGGACTGGTTTAATATTAGAAAAACTATCAGCATTACTGATCATATCAAAAACAAATTTACAGAAACCACATGATTATCTCAATAGATGCAGAAAAAGCTTTTGACAAATTACAACACTGATTCCTCTTGAAAAAACCAAAAAGCACAGGAATAAATGGAACTGTCCATAAAATAATAAGCCGTACCTCCCTAAAACCATCAGCAAGCATTATATGCAATGAGGACAAGCCAGATACATTTCCACCAAGATCAGGGGTGAAACAAGGATGTCCATTATCATCACTGTTATTCAATGTGGTATTAGAAATGCTAGTGGTAGCAATAAGAGAAGAGAAAGATATTGAAGGAATCAGAATAGGCAAAGAAGAAACTAAGTTATCCCTCTTTGCAGATGACATGATGATGATATATAGAGAGAGTCCCAGAGAATCAAGTAAAAATCTACTTGAAATAATAAACCACTTTGGCAAAGTTGCAGGTTACAAAATAAATCCACATTAATCATCTGCATTTCTATATATTACTAACAAAGCCCAACAGCAAGAGATAGAAAGAGAACTGCTGTTTAAAGCTACAGTAGACACTATAAAATATCTGGGAGTCTACCTGCTAAAACAAATCCAGGGACTGTGTGAATACAATTCCAAAGCACTATTCATACAAATAAAGTCAGATCTAAGTTAAGTGGAAAAACATCAGTTACTAGTAGATAGATCGAGCTAATATAATAAAAATGACAATATTACCTAAATTAATTTACTTGTTCAGTGCCATGCCACTCAAACTATAAGACAATTACTTTCTAGAGCTAGAAAAAATAATATCAAAATTCATCTGGAAGAACAAAAGGTCCAGAATATCAAGGGGACTAATGGAAAGAAATGCTAGGGAAGGTAGCCTGGCACTACCAGATCTCAAATTGTATCATAAAGCAGCAATTATCAAAATCACTTGGTACTGGCTAAGAAACAGAAGGGTAGACAAGTGGAACATGTTAGGTATTCAAGACACAGTAGGCAGTGAATATAGCAATCTACTGTTTGACAAAAACTGCTGGGAAAAGTGAACAACAGTGTGGCGGAAACTAGGCACAGACCAATGTCTGACACTGTACACAAGAATAAAGTCCAAATGGGTACACAATCTAAGTATGAAGATTGATACTATGGACAAAGTGGTGGAACAAGGAATAGAGTATTTATCAGATTTATGGAGAAGGGAAGAATTTTTGACTAGAGATAGAGAGCATTATGAAATTCAAGATGGATAATTTTTGATTATATTAAACTAAAAAGTTTTTGTACAACCAAACCAAATTCAACCAAGATTTGTAGGAATGCAGAAAACTGGGAAATAATTTTTGCAGTTAGTGTCTGTGATAAAGGCTTCATTTTTAGAATATATAGAGAACTGAGTCAAATGTACAAAAATATAAGTCATTCCCCAACTGATAAATGGTCAAAGGATATGCACAAACAGTTTTCTGAAGAAGAAATTAAAGATATTATAGTCATATGAAAAAGTGCTCTAAATCACTATTGATTAGAGAGATGCAAATCAAAACAACTCTGAGGGTAGCACATCACACCTATCAGATTGGCAAACATGACAGGAAGACAATAAATGTTGGAGAGAATGTGGGAGAGTTGGAACACTAATTCATTGTTGGTGGAGCTGTGAGCTAATTCAACCATTCTGGAGAGTAATTTGGAACTATGCCCAAAGGGCTACAAAAATATGCATACCCTGTGACCCAGCGATATCGCTTCTAGGACTGTATCCTCAAGAGATCATAAAAATGGGAAAGGGTTCCACATGTACAAAAATATTTGTAACAGCACTGTCTGTGGTGGCCAAAAACTGGAAATCAAGGGGATGCCCATCAATTAGGGAATGGCTGAGGAAATTATGGTATATGAATGTAATGGAGTATTATTGTGCTATAAGAAATGATGAACAGGAAGACTTCGAAAGACACATATGATCTGATGCTGAGGGAAAGGAGCAGAACCAGGAGAACTTTGTGCAAAGCAACAACCATAGTGTGTGAGAGTTCTTTTTGACTGACTTGGAACTTCATTGCAATGCAAGGACTTATAAAAATTCCCAATGGTCTTTTAAGGCAAAATGCCTTCCACATCCAGACAAAGAACTATGGAATTCAATCACAAAATGTAGCAGATAATTTTTTTGTGTGTACTAAGTTTTGGTTTGTTACATGATTTCTCCCATTCATTTCAATTCTTCTACACAGCATGACTATAGTGAAAATGTATGTGTAGAACCTATATAAAATTGTATGCCATCTCGGGGAGGGAGTGGAGAGGGAGGGGAAAAATAACTAAGTTGTATGGCAGTGATTGTAGAACACTGAAAATAAATAAAATTAATTTAAAAAAAAGAATAAAATCCAAATGAATACATGATCTAGGTATAAAGACTGATATTGTAAACAACAAATTAGGGGAGCAAGGAACAGGGTATTTGTCAAATTTATGGCAAATGGAGAAATTTATCACCCAAGAAGAGATAGAGAACATTGTGAAGTACAAAATGGAATTAAATTGAAAAGATTTTGCACAAATAAACCCAATGTCACCAAGATTAGGAGGAAAGCAGAAAACTGGGAAAGAATTTTTGCAACTAGTGTCTGTGATAAAGACCTCATTTCTAAAATATACAGAGAACTGAGTCAAATGATGAAGGGTCAAAAGATATGAACAAGGAATTTTCAGAGGAAGAAATTAAAGCTATTTATAATCATATGATAACATGCTCTAAATCACTATTGATTAGAGAGATACAAATCAAAACAACTCTGAGGTACTACATCACACCTATCACATTGGCTAATAGGTCAAAACAGGAAAATGATAAATGTTGGAGAAGATGTGGGAGAGTTGGAACACTCATTCTTTGTTGGTGGAGCTGTAAGCTGATCCAACCATTCCGGAGAACAATTTGGAACTATGCCCAAAGTGCTATAAAAATGTGCATACCTTTTGATCTAGCAATATCAATCCTGGGACTTTATCCCAAAGAGATCGCAGAAATGGGAAAAGGTCCCACATGTGCAAAAATATTTATAGCAGCTCTCCTTGTGGTGGCCAAAAACTGAAAATCAAGAGGATGTCCATCAATTGGGGAATAGTTGAACAAGTTGTGGTAAAAGTAATGGAATACTATGCTATTGAGAAATGATGAACAGGAAGACTTCAGAGAAGCCTGTAAAGATTTACATGAACTGATGTTGAGTGAGAGGAACAGAACCAGGAGAACTTTATACACAGCAACAACCACAGTGTGCAAGGAATTTTTCTGGTAAACTTAGTACTTCATTGAAATGCATCGACTTAAAAAATTTCTAATGGGCTCTTGCGGCCAAACACCTTCCACATCCAGAGAAAGAACTATGGAATTGAATCGCAGACAGAAACAGACCATGTATTTTGTATTATATTATGTTATGTTTTGTTTTATAGTTTCCCCCATTTAATAGGAAAAAAAACAAAAGAAAAACCTTTTAATTGGCTGCTGAGCTGGAACCAAATGTAAATATAAAAGACAGAAAAATGAAAGCTTTCTCTTTCCCTGATGGAATTGAAGTGAGGAGTTAAAAATACTGAATGCAATCCACCAAAAACAAAAAAAAAAGTCATTGATATGTTAGGTCTGCCATGTTGGAAGGAATATTCACATTCATAAGATCATCGTGTGCCTCAAAAGAGGATATTTGACTATTAAGATGATATTTCACATTCAAACAGACAAGTGTTGAGGAGAAAATATACAAAGCCTTCAAGGGATCCTTCTTTATATGAGTTTCCTCATCAGTGAAGTACATTGTGCCAAAACTTCAACTTTTTTTTTTGAGTCACTCACAAATAAATGATACCCTAAAGTCACTGAAGAAAAGTAGCAGCACAGCTCTAATGCAAAGGTGAAAATTGTGAATTAATATTTTCTTCTTCTCTGTGCCTATAAAGGGAGGTGGAGGGTTAAGGGAAGCAACCACACACCTGGAATGTTATCAGTCCTCACCTCTGTGTCCCATAAACCTTGCTTTTTTCAGGGCTCAGCCACCTTCAATTGGAGATTTTCCTGCCCTCTCCAATGGCAAATGCTGTCCGTTCTTCAATTACGTTTCACAAACTCTCTATATATTTTGTATGCAACTTCCATGTACACATGAATCTCTCACTGTACGCTCGTTGAGGGTAGGGATTATTTTCCCTTTTTATTTGTACTTCTATCACTTAGAATAATGTTTGATGCACACGGGAAATGTTAAGAAAATGCTTGTAAGTACTGAAATATTAGAGTATGTGTCAAATGGGTTGCAGTGGGTGGGTGGGGGGGCTGGGGAAGTCTAGACGCAGAAGAGCTACTTTGGAAGCTGATGCAACAATCCAGGAGACACTATGAGAACCCAGACCACCATGTGGTGCTAGTGGCGTTGCCAAAGGGCTAGACCTTGGATGGAATTCTTCAGAAGAATCCATGTGACTTATTGGATAGAGGAGAAACAGATGGATGAATCAGAGATGACTTGTCAGGTCAAAGTCTAAGTAAAGGGTAAACCTGTCACAGAAATGATAGAGAATTAGCAGATGGGGAAGACATAAGGAAGAACTCAAACTGGAAACACTGTTCCGGGCGGTAGTAACACAACCAAGTGAAAATGGACAGTGAGACTTTGTGATGGCGAGTTGGAGTTCATGTGAAAACAAATGACACTTTTGGAATCTTCAGCACAGAGAGGAAATTAAAGCTCTGATTTATTTCAAAGAGCATTCCAAAGGAATTTGGTAGTTAGAATAATGAAGAGCCAAGGACTGGGCCTTGGGGAATATGACATATGAGAACAGTGATGACAACCACCACCACCACCGGGAGTTCTGTGGCAAGTTAAGATTTACAAAGCCCCTTCCTCACAGCGACCTGGAGACACAGCAAGTATTGTGACTCTCATTGGACTGGTAAAGAAACTGAGGCTCAGGGAATTTTAAGTGATTTGTGAAGGGTGACAAAGCATATTGGAATCAGGCTTTGAAACAAAATCAACTCACTCCAGGTTTAGGATGCTCTTTCTAGTCTATCCTGCTGTCTCAATGGAACCCACTAGAACATATCACCATGAGAGTATTTTGAAAGATTTTAGGGGACCTTTGGGACACTGAGAAACTCAGCTCTATGACTGAGTTGAGGATTTTGTGGTCAACTTAATCCTAAGCTTGGTCAGCCCAAGGGGAACTGAGGCCCGAACTAAATCTTAAGGCACTGGGAGAATGATGGTGCTAGAGGCAGAAACAGGAATGTTCAAACACAAAAGCAATACATGCACATCCCCCACCCTTCCTTCTCTGTTCCTCTCTGTCCTTCCCTAGACTCAATGTTGGGGATGAGAGTAGAATGAATAAGCTCTATCCTTCCAAATAGGGACACTAGAAGTGTGGGGAAGTTCAGGAACTGAATACTTACAGTTTTTGGTGGAGTCCAAGGTCAGATAATTATAAAATGCAGAGAGAAAAGAATCATCTTGTGAAGAAAGACAAAAGTTTGAGGAGAGAAGCCCTGGGGCCCATAGGATCAGGAAACAGGAGAGTCACAGTGGCAGAGCTGGTGCTCTTATTAAAGGGAAGAAGATCCAGGTCAGGAATTTGGTTGTACTTCAGGCAGCACATAAATTTCCTCCCTTCCAAAGAGCTCACTGACAGCTTATGTATGCTAGCTTAATACATCTCAAAGAACAGACAACCTCAAAAGAAGAAGCATGAAAGAAGTCTGAGTCAGGTCATAGCTTCCTTGGAAACTGCGTAAGAAAGAGAAAAAATCTGGCTCTCAAAAGAGTGTGAAATGGGCATAGATGGCCTGATTCCTTGAAATAAGGAACTAAAACGAAGTTCATTTGCAGACCTGGGCTACTTGCCATTGAAATGATGAATGGATGGATGCATGGATGCATGGATGAATGAAAAAGCACTTATCAGTAATTGCATGCAAAGCTCTGCACTCACCATTGGAATAAGACTTCTCTCATCCAGGGTGTAGGGCCCCAGTCTGGTGATGTTCCACATCTGGTTGCTTAGCTCCCAGTAAAGCTGTTCTTTCTTTAGAGTGGGGCTGTCCGCATCTATCTGACAAGCGTAAGTGAAAACAAATCCGGTTGCTGTTCCTTTCTTAAAAGGCCTGGGAAAGGAGACAAAAATGGTGATCAGAAGCCTGAAATGGGACCTGAAAAGTCTGATAACATTTCTACAAGTTGGGACAGCCATCCCTGAGAAGCCTGAGGTAAACACTGATGTCGATGAGAGTGAAATGGGGATTTTTGTGGGGCCCTGCCAAAATACCAAGTCTGAATTCACCTCCCTGAGATGATGTGGCAAGATGATGTGGATCAATTCAATGAGAAATTGGAAAATCTGTCTGGACCCACATTATAGCAGGCTGGAGATATCTCCTTTCTCAAGGGCATCAATTGGTACCACATTTGATGAAGCCAATAACTCCCAAGGATCTCACCTCAGCAAGGTCAGTTTGCAGCCAGAGTACAGAGAACCAATGCTTGTCTTTTCCAACAAGGAGCTGAACTGGAAGTGAAAAGAGACAGTGGGACTTCTAGATTAAGCCTTGATACTCAGGGCTGAGGAAAGCAACTTGGTCAAGGGGACTGAAGGGAGTCAGGTCTCACCAGGTACTTCAGGTCACTCTCTGGGGAACTGACTTGGCTGCAGCCCATCTGGCCCATTTCTGCTGTATACATCAGGTTGATGATAGTGAAGTTGAGGGTGAAAGACTCAAAGCTGAAACTCCCAGCTACAAAAAGGAGAGGGAGAGATGTCTAAAATGCTTCCTGCATTTCACTCAGCACATTCAGGGACACCTAGGTGGTATTGTCCTTGGGAGGAAAATTCAGTATCCTGGCCCTATTCATTGCATCCAGGAGGGAACCCATAACCCTCCAAACTTTGTTTAGCCTCTCCCAATCTCTCAACATCATGATCAAATAAAGGATAATATGTAGGAGAAGAGAAATTCACATGCCTGTGCTTCAGAACTGTTGATTCCAATGAGTTACTATCTACAAAGTGCGTTGTGAACCACACAATACTATTTAAGTGACAGATGATAATAATGACAACCCCATCCTCTGGATGCTACATAGATAAGATTGTATCAATATCTTTGGAAGCAGCAAAATCTCTATGGTTCAACCATTGGGTTTTGGTTCTTTGATACTTCAACGTATTTGTAAACCTATGTTTTGTTTTGTTTTTCATTCTCCACGCTTCTAACAATTGTGAAATACCGAATTTGTGTGGTCATGTTTTCTAAGAAAAAACATCATGAAAACCATCACCATCATCATTGAGGACACCCAGCTGAAACCCTCCTATTACTTCTTCCAAAGAAAACTCAGCAGACTCAATAAATGAATGAATCCTTCAGGAAACCTTCAGTCATAAACCTATTCTTCTGTTAATACAACACAGTGGGAATAATAATATTGGAGCTGGAGAAAGAAGACATGGGTTCCAATCCTAACTGTCCCACTTGCTACCAATACGACTCTGGAGCTCAGTGTCTTCAACTCAGAATGATGGCAGAAATTAGACTAGATGACCTGAAGTTTCCTGCCAAGAGATCATAAGATCCCCTTATCTTATGATCCTAAGAACCTAAAGTCTCCTAGATCATGGTAAGCAAAACCTCCCAGAGAAGGGCTCAAAGATGGAAGCAGACATTACCTGTGGTAACTGATGATGGAGCTGGAGGGCTGATTTTTACCGAATGAAATGGAAGTATCATGAATGAAAACCGTGGACCAAATGTCCATGTGACAAGGAGGAGAAGGAACTGTGAAACAAGGAAAACAGACTCTATTTGGCTTGGCCACTAAGTCAACTGGTGGGGACTGAATCATGAGAATGAGGGGGGCATAGTGCCTTCCTCTCTCTATTACACTCTTGGTCCATCCTTTCCTTCCCAGGATGCTATAAGAATGGGGTCAGTAGGGCCAAGTGGTATTTTCTGTATGATTTCAGGATAAGAATATTTACAACAGCTTATGGTGGAGAAGAGGAACACTCTAGAGTTGTAATCTACAGAGGGAAAGAGAGAACCACCACGTTTGGAAGGAGTAGGAGATTTTGAGACACAATTAAGGAGAAACATGAGAGAGATTCTGAAATCAAGAGTTGAACACATATGGGCATCAGTTAAGAGAGAGCATTTCACAAAGTAGTTCCCAGGTCAGGAGTCCATCTGCCCATCCAGGGTCCTTAGGCTTACTTCTGTGCTCCTTACTTACTTACTCTGCTCCTCCTCAGACTTTAAGCAAATTGCAGGAAACTACTTTCAGTAAGGTAAGTGACATCAAGGCAAAGCTGGATCCTCAAGGGCACAGAAAATTGCTTTGACAGGTGAGTGATTAATAGAAGCGGGACCAAGCATAGAGGCTAAGGAACTCCATGTCCTGGGCAGGGTTAGCTGCTCACCATTGATGTAGAGGCCCTTCTTGTGAAGGGTCTAGAGACTCAGACTGGTAATTTTATGAGTCTGATTGCTAAACTCCTGGGACATCTTCATTCCATCTAGGCTAGGAATGGTAGGGACTTTCCAATGGATACAAAGGATATTCACTGCAGTGCCTTTCTTCACAGACCTGAGAAAGGACACATTGGTAATGATGGTCAAATATCTAGCTTGCCATAGGCATGCAAAAGTTAGCTGCAGTGAGAAGGGACCATCCATGCTCTACAAAGTACTTCAGGTTTATTTTAGAATAATTATTTATTGTAAAAAAAAAAAAGTGTTTCTTCGAGCTATCATTTTATTGACTTAAGGAGTTGAGGGCAGGCAAGGCCATAGACCTTTCTTGACTACTGAACATCACATCAGCATCTTCCCTGCAACTTATAGACTCAGACCATTGCCTAGGGAAATCAGATGATTTGCCCAGGTTCACACAATCACCCTGTGTCAGAGAGGGGACCTGCACCCAGGTCTTCTTGACTCTTGGGGCCTACTCTCTAACCCAGTACAACACGCAGCCTCTGGAAACTTAACATTAAACATCCACACAACCAAAGAAACGTCCACTGTAACTACTGATCTTTAAACACAGTCTTCCCAACACACAATACAACTTTTCACTCACTTCCTCTAAAGAGTTCCATTCAAGATTGTGTGTTCATTGATTTTCTTGTCTTCTTTTTGCAAGTGTATTCAGGGTGAAGTTTATTTTTCTCATTTTGTTGTTTTTCTCTCTTTTGCATTATTTTATAAAATTTTTTGTAGCTAAGTGGTACAGATAATAGAACACCAGGAATGGGCATTAGGAAAACCTGGGTTCAAAGCTAGCCTCCAACATTGACTAGCTGTGTTGTCCGGGCAAGTTAGGTAAACTCTACCGGCTTGTGTTTCATCAGCTGTCAAATAGAGATAATCAAAGTCCCCAGCTCCCAGGTCTGTTGTGAAGATCAGAGGAGATAACATTTGTCAAACACTTAGCACACACAATACCTGGCACATGGTGGGTACTTAATCCATGCTTGTTCCCTCCTTTTCCCTTCCCAATTCAGAGAATCACAGGATTCAGAGTTGGACAACCCCGTGGTCAACTAGTCTAACCCATACCTAAATGGAATAATTAATTATAATTAATTCATAAAGGCATCCAAGTGTTCTTATCTGATCTCTGTACTTATCTTGGAAATAAATTTCCTGTTAGTTATTTTTGTTCTGTCATTTCTAGTACAAAATCATCCACCTTGACAGAGAAAACAAACCACAAAAAATCAAGCACTTGTCATCAATTGTCATCATCACATTCACCCTCAATTAGCCCCAGCAGAATGTGGACTTCTTGAGGTCAGGGACTGCTTTTTCTTTTATATTTCATACCTAGCACTGCATTTGGCTCCTAATGGGAAGCAATCCAAAGCTTCTGGAAATAAATCGTGATGAGACAGCCTCTGGTGGTGGGCTGTATAAGGGCTGTATTCTTTCTGGCTTTGTTGAAAAGAAGTGGAAAAACTGCACCAGATATCATCTGGGTCCCTCACAACCTGAGCTCATCTCTTTCAGGGTCCTTACCTCAGTGAAGTCAGCTGGCATCCAGAATGATGAGAGCCAATGCTGCTCTTTTCAAATAAGAGATGGAGCTGGGAAGGAAGAGAGAGAATGAGTGAGGTCCTGGACAGATGGAGGCTGGAGTCCCAGGGAGGAGGAAAGCAGAACAAGAAAAGAGGAATCTCACCAGATTCTGTAGAATGCTCACAGTGGCATTGAACTGGTTGAAGCCTGACCCATGTCTGCCTCACAGAGCAGGTTGGCAATCGCAAAATCAAGACTGAAACACTCCATAAGGCTTCTGGCTGCTTTGGGGGAAGGAGAAATTGAGCCTTGAATACATAGGATCATAGGATTATAGATTTAGACCTAGAATGGACCTTTTAATCCCTGCATCCCTGAGGCCCAGGGAGGATTCAGTCAAGACTCCATGTTCCCATATGTAGTGTCTGAGGTGAGACTTGAAGCTTGGTCATCGGGACTTGTAGACCAATGCCCTATTCTCTGGAACATGCTGCCATCCCTCAACTCACCCAGGGGATACCCAAATGAAGTTGATCTATACTTTATTGGAAGGAAAACTGACCATCTTGACTCCAATTTTGCATCTGTGATAGGACCTCTCTCACTCCTCCTTCCCCTCCCTCTACCACCACCTTCCTCTGAAACTCCCACCTCCTCTGCTTACAGTCAGTTTCCCAAAGAAACTCATTAATTAAGACACATGGCAGAGACACATGTGATTGGTACCTGAGGAACTGGGTAAGAGCGACGGAGAAGAACTTTTAGAGTCAATGTAGACAGGAGCTGAAGGGGGAAAACGTCAAGAATGAAAACCATTTTGGTCAATCTATATGAAAGGGATTCTGCTGGGCTAGGTCACTAAAACATCCCATGGAAACTGAGGATTAACATGCTGAGAGATCACAGGTCATCCCTTGGCCCCCTCTTTTCCTTCTCTTTCAAGAGTATAGAGTAAATTAGGATGGAGAGGAGGATCAACTGTTTCCTCTGCCAGGTCATGGGTCCACAGAGAAATCAAGTCACTGAATACTCACTGCTTTTTGCTGTGGTGGAGGACTGATGATTTTGAAAGAGGAAAAGACAGAGAGACAGAGAGAGAGAGAGAGAGAGAGAGAGAGAGAGACAGACAGACGGAGACAGAGAGCGAGACAGAGAGACAGAAAGAGACACAGACAGAGACAGAGAAACAAAGAGAAAGAGACAGAGAAAGACAGAGACAAAGAGAGCCAGAGACAGAGAGACACAGAAACAGAGACAGAAAAAGAGAAACGGAAAGAGACAGAGACAAAAAGAGAGAAAGAGCTAGAGAAAGAGACAGAGACAAAGAGAGCCAGAGCCAGAGAGAGAAATGGAGAGAAAGACAGAGAGAGGGAGAGAGACAATAAGTGAGAGAGAGAGACAGAGAGAGAGAGAGACAGAGAGAGAGAGAGAGACAGAGACAGAGAGAGACAGAGAGAGAAACTCTGGGTTAGGTGGCCCATATATTTGCTTGTGTGCCCTGCTTCTCTGCTGTGCTTACCTGCTAGTGGAAAGAGGATAAGGGAGGGAGAACTGGGGGCAGGCTATTTCCTGAAAAGGGACAGAATCAAGGATATGACACAAAAAGCATATACTGAGAGGGGCTACTCCAAACAGCTTGAGGAGGTTGATGCTGTGGTGTCAATTAACCCTGTCTGTTTCAATTTCTCATTTGTGAAATGAGCAGGAGAAAGAAACAGTAAATTACTTTGGACCAAGAAAACTGCAAATGTGGTCATGAAAAGTTGGACATCACTGAAAAATGACTCAACAGCAACACTATTATACTATCAGAAATAATGAGCAGAATGGTTTCAGAAATATCTGACAAGACTTATGAGAACTGATGCAAAGGGGAGTAGAAGCAGAAAAACACTATACAGGAATAGAAATATTGAAATGATAATCAACTGTGAAAGACTTAACTATCCTGATGAATAAAATCATCCAAGATAACTGCAAAGGACCCCAAAGAAAAATATTATCTACCTTCAAAGAGAGAACTGATGAATTTTGAGTGCACATTGAGACACATTCTATTTTTCTTGCTTTTTTGCAACAAGACTAAAATGGAAATATGCTTTGCATGACTTCAACATGTATAATAGGTATCATATTACTTGCCTTCTAAAGGGGTGGGGGACAGGCTGAAAGAAGGGAGAGGATTTGAAACTCAAGATTTTTGAATGAATGTTAAAAAAAAAAGAAAAGAATGGTTGGATCCATAGATCACTAATGTGAGACTCATGAGACAGTGGGAAAAATAGGTTGTCCCTACATGTAATTTTTGTAAAGCCCCAAATTGTTCCTGTTTCCCTGTCAATTGGAAATGTCAGCATTTCATAAAAAAGAGAAAAATTAACTTAGTACAAGGACAACTAGATTTGACTACAAGGGAATGAACAGACTGTCAGACTACTCGAGTCTAAAAATGGCCCAAAATAGAGGGGCCAAGAGAGAAACGTCAACACAAGGAAATTCTTTATTGATTTATTTATCCATCTATTTATTTATTTATTTTTTCATGAGGAAATCCTTGTGGAAAGTGTAGAGAATGCTAGATCAGGAAGATCTGAGTTCAAATATACCTCAGATTCTTACTAGAATGGGTCAACCCAGGGAGGGTCACTTAATCTATGTCTGCTTCAGTATCCTCACCTATACAATGGGGATAAGATTAAACTTCCTTGTGAACCTAAATTAAGAAAAGATCTATAAAGAACTCTGTAAGCCCTAAAATACTAAGTATGTCATCATCATCACCATCAACCTATACACAACTCTTATTTGCTGATCCAAACGTATTTTCCAAAGTCAAATCAATATCCCTTAATGTAAGGTTTAATTGGAAGTCTACTTACTTATGGACAAAAAGTAGAATGACTAGGTTCCTGGGTTGTGGTATAGGATTAGGTACTTGTGGCAGGTAGGGTGGTGAGTGCAAGAGATGTCCAAACAAAGTGTTAACACAAACCTCCCGGTAAAGCTTATTTATCCCTATTTGAGGAGCTGTCACTAGGTAACTCACTATGACACTGTTTACATAAATATTCCAGTCTTTGATAAAGAAACCTTAAAGTTACAGTAACACCAAACTATCAGAGCAGCGTTGGCTTTCAGGGTAGATGTACTTAGACTCTCAGAAGATCCTTGGGTCCCTATCCCTGGTGCTGATGCAGTGATTACAGGCAACTTTGTGGAAACAGGCAGCTGAGTTAGTGCCTATTCCCCAGTGATTTCTGTTGGCAGAGTGCTTAGTTAGAGCTGAGGCAGGACTAGTGTCCTGGAGCCTTCTAATAGAGGAGATAAGATAAGGCTTCTATGCTTGACATAGTGCCCAAAGAAGCCTTTAGTCCTGGGCTCAGAGTAAATGCTATTATCAACTTTGCTCCAGGGGCAATAAAGATTCTGTGCCACTCTCCTGTAAAATTTGAGTGATCACTACACTTGGAGTCTCAGATAGCTCAACCTGGGCAACATCAGCTAGATTTTTACCTGATGCGACATCCTGTAGTCCCTGTGGGCCACCTAGATGGAGAGTTTTCTCTGGTAGTCTGAACCTCAGAACTTGCTTAAATCTCTCCAAAGCTAGCACTGGGAGAAACAGAAGGTCTCATTTCAGTCTGAGTACTGAGCCTTGGAGGAACTGCAGAGATGTCTGTAGTCATCTTTATTATACATACTACTGGGCTCTATGACTGAAGTGGTTAGGGACAGGTCTGAGGTTTTCTCTAGGCCTATATACAGGATTGCACTAGCCATTTTCTCTAGGGGAATGAAGCCAGCAGAGATGAGTGATAAGCCTCCAGGAGTATTTTCTGACAAAATGGAGCTTTAGGAGAGGAACTGGTCAATGGGGTATCTGCACTGCTCTCTGCCACTCTACTTAGGAGCTCAGGGCTATTAGTGACAGTACGGGAAGGAAGGACAATGTGATTTTAGTGCTGAGGGTCAGATTTGGGTTTACAGACATAGGGAAAGCTGAGCTCATGTTCTTAGTCCTATATAGTTAACCCCAGAAAAAGTTATTAGAGTTGAAGGAGAGTGTGTCCTTGGTCACGAAGGGGTGTATCTGGCCCAGTGATAACTGTGATTTTAGGTAAGGATGGGGACCAAGGAAGCCCAGTTCTTGTTCTAGGAAGAGTCACAGAGATACTGGTGATGGAGGCAGCAAATGCTGGTGTAGTTAATAACAAGGATGAGTCTACTTCTCCATCAAACCTGGTCCCTGTAGTACCTGGGGTGTGGGATGGTATCCTGTAGACAGGTGGCTCTGGGATGGAATCTCCCACAGGACTTGACATGATGTTAGCAGGATGAAATTTTCCTTGGATGAGAATGCTGGTATCTGAGGTTGCAGGGTTACTTAGTCTGCTAGTCTCCCACACTGAGTTGCTGGCAAAGGCCAAACTACTCTGTAATATTCCACTGTACCTGGCTCTGAATTCAGTCATTGGAGCAACAGAGGGAGTGCTCCTTCAGGGGGTGTGGGCTCCGTGGTATCTGTGGGCTCTAGGGTAGATGATTCACCTGGGCTTGTCTGGGCTCCAGTCATGGCTACGCTTGTCACGCTTCCCAAAGAGGTTGAAGGCATAGTCCTGGGTAGCTGGCTCCTTCAGTTAGGCTGTGCAGAGAAGAAGTAGAGGTTCTGTCAGACCAGATGCCTACTCCTGTGCTTGAGGAGTGCATGTATTCTC